>CM039675.1:90269305-90869305 GCA_022496015.1 Hordeum marinum | reverse complement strand
CGGGTTTAGTGCCTACTAGTAGCGCGGGTTACTGCGCTACTTGTAAGGCGCTATAGCTATTACTTACCAGCAGCGCGTGTAAGACGCACTACTGCTAAGACATATAGTTGTAGCGTGTATCATACAAGCGCTACTGATAAGACAACTATTAGTATCGTTCTTGCAAACCCATGCTACTAGTAATCTATTTTTAATTATTTTTATTTTTTAGTGTATTTATACGTCGTTATACAAATTTTGATACAGTACCAATTAAGAGGTTGTTATATCATTATGTTCATGATGAATTATTATATCATTGTGAGGAAGAAACATGGATTTTATTCATCCAAATGAATCAAAAGTGATCAAAAGTTGAATTAGTAGGACGACGATCGTACTAATTTAACTTTTGGTCACTTTTGATGCATCCACATGAATCTAATCCGCTTTCCTTCCACCAATGATATAACAAATCATCATGATAATCATGATCAACATCATTATCATATTAATATAAAAACTCTTGCATCATATCATCACCAACAACACTATAGCTAATAATCATCATAGTCATTACCACCAACACTATTTAATCATCATTTTCGTCAATGAGACATCATATAACAAGTTGGTCACTAGTCATAATCACAACTCCTCCTCATCATCATCATCAACTCTAACACATTGTAGCACATAATAACACATTGTACCTAGGACTTACTCCTCTCTCATAGGACCTACTCTACCCTCTATTAGGTATAATATCATAAAACAAGATAGGCCTTGACTCTTCATTATGGAGAATGGAGATCATCCTATCTCCAATTCTTGGTCTACGCACAATGTTGCTTCCAAGTAGCTCTCTACGATTGACCATACATTTTTTCCAATCTTTGATTGTCATGTCTTCATCGGTTTTAGAAATCTGGTATGGACAGGAGTGATGCGTAGGCTGACCTGGTCATGCTGGCCGTAAGCTCATAACATCAACGTGACCTCTCGGAAACATCAGATAAGGCACACAATCCTTCAGGATTTTCTGTTGAAAAACATAGTAATAACTTTGTAGTTAGCAATGTAGTTTAGTTTTAGAAGAATTTATGCAAAAGATGCACGGATGTCGTAATAGTACAAAATCTTACCATGCAATCTCCATGGATGTTACCGTAGTTCACCACGTGCACTAGTGGCACGTATTGACCATAATGTGGAGGAGTTTGATAATAGCTATTGTAATTCTTAAGATCATTAAGAAATGCGATAAGATGATCTTTCTCCTTATAAGTTAATTCTGCTTCATCATTGTAGTAGTAGGTTCTGTCTACCATCTTCTGTACATTTTTTGAAGAATGAAAATAAGTTGTCAATGGAAATAAGTTTTCAACTATTTTTAAATAAACAATATAAATTACTTAATAAATATGGTTGAGAAACTCACATAATGGTAGAACTGGAGGCGTCTGCACATCGACCCAGATGTCGATATTACCTTCAATTTCATCTTCCAGACGAATATCAAAGGTGATAAGTATATTAGGCTCAAATGCATAAGCCTTGCATAGTGCTCTCTAACTTTTGCATTCAAAATAAGAGTAGGTGTCTGCATTGTACAATTTTACGGCAAAAGTATAACCATGCTCGGTCCTCAAGTGAACTCTCTTTACCTCCATACTTTTTTTAGTATTGAAACCAATCTTATACAAGACATAAATTCTTGCATGGCAGGGGATACGCTAGTAGAATAGTAAAAAATTAAAATTATAAGTTGAAGCAAAAGAAGCAGAAGTCATGCTCAATTACGAAAAAAGACTTGTCGTTGTGACTTATTGTATCTACTTTGAAGGTCTCATCCAGCATGATGCTGAAGCGCCTACCATCAACTAGGTAAGGCTTGTCACACAGGCTGCGCTTGTCTTTGCAGTATTCGCACATAGCGAATTCCGTTTCGTCGTCAGACATTTCCTATGTTCATAGTTGAAACATTTAAAATCGATCGAAGGAAACTACGAGAAAACTGATCAACACACAGATCACTATTACTCAATATGCAACAGGTTGACTTTAGGCCTGTCGAGTCTTTCCTTACTAAACTCTCATCTCACATATATGGTGGGCACTCCTTCTGATATTGCGACCGTCGGTGATGGTGGCTCCTCCATTCGTCCCCGAGTGCATTACACCAAAATGTCTAGCACACGGGAACGAAGGAGAAGCCACCCCTATGACAATAGGCGGGATTCTTCCTCTCTCATATATATATATGGTGGACACTCTCCCTCACTGAAAGACACACAAGGAGCCAAAACAGACCTAAAGTCAACCCGTTCCATATATCGAGCAATGACATGGAAAAAAATGTCCTATGTTTTGCCGGAATGACTGGCAAATCACAAGCACTCGATATGTCCTACATTGTAGCACAAGTCATGCTAAAATTCATGAAACAAATTCGGCATGACCTTTACTAAAAACAGAACATATCGAGCGTCTGAAATTTGCCGGAACGGAAACGAATCAACATTCCGACAAAACATAGGCCACTCGGAGGTACATTGCAAACAAGAACACAAAGACATCCTCTATATTCAGAATGCATCATCATCGACATCAATGACATGGCGACTAGCACTAGCATTTTCATCATCGACATTTGCTTAAAACAGTTTCAGGATCACTATGACATGTTCATTCTAGCAAATGAGTAAATAGTTTCAAGACCACTAGAAACTATCAACTATGTCTAAAAATAATATACTAAAACCCTAGTAATAATCCAGTTAACTAGAAACTATCAACTAAACCCTAGAAACTATCCTAAATCAAAGTGTTATATATGAACATAGGCTTATATCAACTAAAAACTATTAACTCTGTCTAAATTTTTACTAATCAGTTAATCATACTAAATCAAAATTCATGAAAAAAATCTAAGCCTCCCTACATTGTAGCACAAGTCATGCTAAAATTCATGAAAAAAATTGGCATGACCTTTGCTTAAAACAGGACTAATTGAGCGCCTGAAATTCACCGGAAGAGAAATGAATCAACATTTCGGCAAAACATAGGCCACTCAGATCATTTGCATATAACAACAAGAAAAATATAGAACTTGAAGAAAATACAATAAGTCCTTTTTCTTCATAATATTTAAAACTAAATTCGGCCTACCTAAATTTATGTACTAATATGAAACGTAGCTAAATTTCCGTCCTAATTTAAAACATAGTTAATTTCATACTAATTAACTAGGTTCATACTGCCTAAGCTATCCTAGGGTTCATACTAATTCATCCTAATCTGTCCAAACCTGTCCTAGAGAGATAGAGAGAGAAGGAGGGACAGAGGACTTATAAGGGGCTAGGGGAGGCGTCGGCGGCGAGGTGGAGCTCGCGGGAGATGTCGGCGGCGAGATGGATCTCAAGGGAGACGGAGGGCGCGCAGGCGGCGACGGACAGGTGCGGGTGGAGGAGCGGATGACGACGAAGGGCGGCGATGGAGGGCGGCGACGGACGGTGGAGTGGACAGGCGACAGATGGCGATGTCGGTGTCGGGGGAGAGGGATCGGTCGAATGGGGAATGGATAGAGGAAAGAAGTGAAGGAGGAAGCCCGAGCGGGGGTTATGTCAAGATAGTAGTAGCGTGTTTTAGGAAAGAGTGCTACTGCTACGTGACATAGCTATAGCGCGCTCCTAGGGGAGGCTCAACTGCTAAGTGGGGCCTGCCATGTGGCCAGGTTCAAACTTAGTCGTAGCGCCCTACCCAAAAACCGCGCTACTACTAACTAGTTAGCAGTAGCGTCGTTTCTTGACGCGCGCTACTGCTATGTAGCAGTAGCGCCTCTTTTCATCTAGTGCTACTGATAAGATTCTATGTATAAGGTTTTCCCTAGTAGTGAGACTTCTCCTACTACTATTGAGTTCACTACTATGACTAGATCTGCAGTAGTGCTAGTGTCCTAGTCTAGAGCCATAATGTCAGCTCTAACCGCCACCACTGTAGATGCACCACATGTTACTCCAGTATCCACTCCCCTAGCTCAATAGACCTCGATAGAGATTTTCGCCGACACACTTCTTTCAACTCCTTCGATGTCCACCAGAGCAGCAACTCAGATGACTTCATCACCACGTGGAGGACATCCATCCCAAATAGACCTTTAGCTCTATACTATTAGAACGTTTTGGTAACTTGTTGCCAAAGGGGGAGAATTTTTATAGATCATAGGGCTTCAAGAGAGAGTGTGTCTTCCATTGCTTTTGGTTATTTGGCGTTCTTGATACATTTGGTCTCATTTTATTTGTCTCATGGCTTAAACCTCGTGTGTGTTTGACCATATACTTTGCCATTTGATGCTATGATTGCTTATACATATGATATATATTATGAGCATTCACCTGTATTCTTGGTGATGTGCATTGTAATTCATTCATATCATATTATGCGCCACCAAGATGTATGTGACATGGAAGAGTGACCCATGATCCTAATCGATTTTGAAGTTGCCTGCAAATGCAAATTCAGAATAATGCACAAATTTAGGGGGAGATCTTCCTTATCACATAGTTCTCAAAGCAATGATATCATTCATTATTTTTATCTATTGTCGAAGCTTTGATCTATATGTTATCATCAATTACCAGAAAGTGGGAGACTGAAAGCACACCTTCTCCCTTGGTGGTTTTGGTAATTAGTTACACCATATACCTCATTCAACTAATGATCAAACAAGTATGTTTTAGGAAAATTTCAATGATTGGCATGGCTAGGATATGTGATGAGGAACCCCTATGATGCAAAGGAACATACAGGAAAATTCTTCAAGACTCTACATTTTGCTTTAAATGATCTTGATCACATTGAGTCCATAGGAAAGACAATATTGTTAAAAGGGGATGAGGTATTGATGGTAATCTGGTTGCTCAAGTGCTTAGAGATTCCCACCAAAAACCCTCAAACATTCTCTCATATACAATTCTATCCAAAACCCTAGCATCTTGGTGCAACCGAAAGCAGTGACCAACTTTCTATTGACAATGTTTTTATTTTTAGAATCTTTGAGATGAAAAACTCACAACCACCAAAGTGTTGGATCTACCTGGGTAAGCCGAATCAGTCTCAATGAGTTGTTTCTTTCAGTCTCACCGAAAACCCAAAAGTTGGAACCTTTTGCACTAGTTAGTACCACTGAGATTTATCTTTAGTCTCACTGAGTTGCACAATAATGTTGTAACTGTTCGTTTTTTGGCAAAGCCTATATACCCCTTCACCACCACTTTCTCTTCAGGGGATCCCTCACAATGAAATCTCACAACTAAACTACACTTCTACCATTCATTTTCTGAGAGTGAACCACCTACTCATGTGTTGAGATCAAGGGATTCCACTCCAACCAATAGATCCTTGGTTTCTATCCTCTTCAAGTTGCTTTCCACCCAATCATCCTATTCTACCAAGCGAAATTTCTATGACAGAATGATTGAGTGTCGAGGAGACTATATTTTGAAGCACAAGAGCAAGGAGTTCATCATCTATACAACATCTACTACCTTTTGGAGAGTGGTGTCTCCTAGATTGGTTAGGTGTCGCTTGGGATCCTCCAAGTTGTGTGGAGTTGAACCAAGAAGTTTGTAAGGGCAAGGAGATCGCCTAATTTTTGAAGATCTACCCAAGTCAGGCTAGTCCTTCATGGACGTAAGACATGATGTCATAGACAAGGTTGCTTCTTCATGGAACCTATGTGGGTGGAGCCCTCCATGGACTCACGCAGCCGTTAGCCTCCGCGGATTGAAGTCTCCATCAACGTGGACGTACGATATCACCACCTATCGGAACCACACCAAAAATCTTCGTGTGTTCATTACATTTGATCTTCCTAACCCTTACTTACATAGACTTGCATGTGTAGGGTGTGCTAGACTTGGTAAAATTGCTGAAACGTGCCTAACGATAAAATTGGGAAAATGTTGAGTTTTTATTTTGGTCAAGTGGTCTAATCACCACCCTCTGGACATACATTCGATCCTACACATGAGGCCCACACGGGACCTGGCTCGTAGTGTGAAGTTCAGGCAGCTCGAGGACAACTTGAATACCCTGCAATTCTTCTGCCTTAGCGATTGGGAATGAGTGATGAAGGAGGTCCTTTGTAATTTCGGGGAAACACATTCATACGAACTCCATATGATGGTGTGACACATCCCTCCAAGGTCAATCTTGATACCCTAGATATTTGCATCCAGTTCATGATGTTCCTGATGGGTGCGCCCACTTTGTTCCATCTTGCGCTCATGTGGGTGAGGTGCTATATGCAGAGACAATCACATGTTTTCAGAGGAATTTTTTTTTGCATTTGGGTCAAGATCAATGTGCATAAGCCCGTGAAGAATGTGGTCTCGATGATCTGGGACATGAAGGGCCATGTATACAATTTCAAATATGTGAAACTTTATGGTTGGATTGCATTTTGTGGACATTTAGGACATGTATTTAAAGAACACAACAATGGAATTCACCCTAAATGACCTAGTGTTCAAGGAGCTCCATGCTTCCTGGTTTATGCATTTGGGTGAAGGTCTTGCAAGGGACCGAGGTCGCCATGGTGGACCTTGTGAAGGACATTTTGGAAGTGGACGGGATAATAAGTAAGAAGATAATGTAGTGGGACGATCTATGGAGGACGAAGACCCAGCTACGGCTTTTGCAGATGTTCCAATGGGAGGACCTAAATAGGAAAAGGATCGAGATGGGTAGCAATCCTCCAGCATCTTTCACACCGCAAACCACATAACCCATTGGGGATCAGTTGGCTATCGTCCTGGTTGTGAGCACAACGATGATACCACGTCCGAAGAGAGCTCCGAAGAGGATAAAGAGATGCATGAAAGGCGGTGCTACTTGTGATAGACAAAGAGATTTCCTAGAGAGGAAGGGTGATTTAGTATAGTAGCAGATAATATTCCCCTTAGTTAAGAACCAAGGTTTATCGAACCAATAGGACATCATGCAAACGAACGATCAGCAGTACCTGCGCACACACAAATAAATACTTGCACCCAGCACAGACAAGAGCATTGTCAATTCCTTCTACGCGTTAATTACAAGGATTAATTCCGATAGTGATAGGTAGATAAATATAAAATAAAAGTAAATAAAATGCAGCAAGTAATTTAGCGTTTTAGTAATATGAAGTGAATGGACCCAAGGGCCATAGCTTTCACTAGAGGTATCTCTCTCATGAACATAGCAACGGTGGGTAAACAAATTACTATTGGGCAATTAACTGAAGGTCAAATAATTATGCCAATATTCATGGCATGATCAATATATAGGCATTATGTCAATGACTAGTAGACCAAAATGATCCTGCTCCTACTACTATTAATCCACCCCTCGGCTACTATCCAAGATGCATATTAATTTATTAAGTTCATAACAAACATAGTAAAGCTTGGAACATGATGACATAATGTAGACAAAGTAAGACCAAACAATATGCCCGAGCCTCATCGGTTTACCCTTAGTAGCAACAATACAAATGCATGCCTCGCTACTCCTCCTCTCACATAGTGAGGGCACCACAAGATTAAACCTACTACCAAGAACCTCTCCCATTGAAGATAAATCAATCTAATCGGCCAAATTAAACAAATAGATCAGAGAAAAATTCAAGTCTATAAAATCACACATAATAACTATCAGAAAAGACTTAATTGCCTTCTCACGTGGCTTGAGACTGCGTCGGTATTTCCCCCAAAGAGGAAGGGATGATGCAGCACAACAACGATAAGTATTTCCCTTAGTTATGAAACCAAGATATCAATCCGTAATGGAAGATCACGCACCCACATAAACAACACCTGCACACAAATAACAATTACTTGCAACCCGACGCGAAAGAGAGGTTGTCAAGCTCTCTACGGTAATAAGATAGATTAGGTAATGATAGTTTTGGCAAATAGATTTCACAAGAACACAAAATAAAATAAGTAAACAAAAAGTGCAGTAAGGTATTTTTGTTTTTTTGGATTAATAGATGTGAAAACAAAACAAAAAAATAGTAGATTGGAAAGCAATATGTTGGAAAAGTAGACCCGGTGGCCGTAGGTTTCACTAGTGGCTTCTCTCATGAGTATAGCACACGATGGGTGAACAAATTACTATTGGGAAATTGATAGAAGATCAAATAATCATGATGATATCCAGGTAGTGATCATTATATAGGCATCATGTCCAAGATAAGTAGACCAAAACGATTCTGCATCTACTTCTATTACTCCACACATCGACCGTTGTCCAGCATGCATCTAGTGTATTAAGTTCATCGAGAAACGGAGTAATGCAATAAGAACGGTGACATGATGTAGACAAGATCTATTCATGTAGGAATAGACTCCATCTTGTTATCCTTAATGGCAACAATACAGGTGTATCTTGCTGCCCCTTCTGTCACTAGGAAAGAACAACGCAAGATCGAACCCATCACAAAGCACCTCTTCCATGGCAAGAAAAATCGATCTAGTTGGCATAACTAAACCAAAGATTCGAAGAAGAAATACGAGGCTATAAGTGTTGGGGAACGTTGCATGGGAAACAAAAAAATTCCTACGTTCACGCAAGACCTATCCATGGTGATGAGCATCTAAGAGAGGGAGAGTGGATCTACATACCCTTGTAGATCGCTAAGCGGGAAGCGTTAAGAAACGCGGTTGGTGTAGTCAAACGTCTTCGCGATCCAAATCGCCGAGCGTCATGCGATACAATCACGATCCGTCTCACGATCCAATCACGATCCGTCCCGCGAACTTGATCACGATCCGTCCCGCAAACTTGATCACGGTCCTTCCGATCTAGCGCCGAACGGACGGCACCTCCGCGTTCAGCACACTTGTAGCTTGATGACAATCTCTGCCGTATTGATCTAGCAAGAGGGATCGAAGAGGAATAAGAGTTCTCTGGCAGCATGACGGAGCTCCGGTGATGGTGGTGGAGCTATTCCGGCAGGGCTTCGCCTAAGCACTGCAGAAATCCGATCTAGAGGAGAAACTATGCACCGGAGGAACGGGTAGCACGTGGCTAAAAATTCTGTGCCAAAACCCTAAAATCCTCTAGTATATATAGGAGGGAGGTAGGAGAGGCTTGGCGCAAGGGCCAAGCCTCCTTTGGTTCGGCCGAAGTGGGGAGGAGAGGAGGACTCCTCTAATCCTAGTAGGACTAGGATTCCTCCTTTTTTGGCCTTTTTCCACCTTCTTCCCTTTGGGATTTTTCTCCCAGCCGCATGGGCCTTGTGTGGGACTTCCACCAGCCCACAAAGGGCTGGTATTTGATATCCCACAGCCCATGAAGCCTCTTGGGTCGAAATACCCCTCCCGTGGTCTCCCGGTACACTACCGGCACTCCCGGTACATTACCGATTAGCCCAAAACTTTTCCAGCGACCAAAATGGGACTTCCTATATATCAATATTTATCTCCGGACCATTCCGGAGCTCCTCGTGACATCCGGGATCTCATCCGGGACTCCGAACAACCTTCGGTCACCACCATACATAACTCTATACTACCGAAACGTCACCAAACCTTAAGTGTGCAGACCCTGCGGGTTCGAAAACTATGTAGACATGACCGAGACACCTTTATGGTCAATAACAATAGCGGGACCTGGATGCCCATATTGGTTCCTACATATTCTACGAAGATCTTTATCGGTCGAACCTCTATGTCAAGGATTCAATTAATCTCGTATGATGTTCCCTTTGTTCTTCGGTATGTTACTTGCCCGAGATTCGATCATCGGTATCTTCATACCTAGTTCAACCTCGTTACCGGCAAGTCTCTTTACTCATTCCGTAATACAAGATCCCATGACTAACATTTAGTCGCATTGCTTGCAAGGCTTATTGTGATGTTGTATTACCGAGTGGGCCCTGAGATACCTCTCCGTCACACGGAGTAACAAATCCCAGTCTTGATCCATGCCAACTCAACAGACACCCTCGGAGATACCTGTAGAGCACCTTTATAGTCACCCAGTTACGTTGCGACATTTGATACACACAAGGAACTCCTCCGGTGTCCGTGAGTTACATGATCTCATGGTCATAGGAACATATACTTGACATGTAGAAAACAGTAGCAATAAACTGACACGATCATATGCTACGTTTGTAGTTTGGGTCTTGTCCATCACATCATTATCCTAATGATGTGATCCCGTTATCAAATGACATCACATGTCAATGGCTAGGAAAACTTGACCATCTTTGATTAACGAGCTAGTTCACTAGAGGCATACTAGGGACAAAGTGTTGTCTATTTACCCACACATGTAATGTGTTTCTAATCAATACAATTATAGCATGGATAATAAACGATTATCATGAACAAGGAAATATAATAATAAACACTTTATTTATTGCCTCTAGGGCATATTTCCAACAGTCTTCCACTTGCACTAGAGTCAATAATCTAGTTCACATCACTATGTGATTTACATTGTAATGAATCGAACACCCATGTAGTTCTGGTGTTGATCATGTTTAGCCCTTGGAAGAGGTTTAGTCAACGGGTCTGCAACATTCAGATCCGTGTGCACTTTGCAAATATTTATGTCCTTCTCCTTGATGTAATCGCGTATGGAGTTGAAGCGTCGCTTTATGTGTCTGGTCCTCTTGTGAAACCTTGGTTCCTTGGCCAGAGCAATGGCACCAGTGTTATCACAGAACAGGTTCATTGGATCCAGTGCACTAGGCACTACTCCAAGATCTGTCATGAACTGCTGCATCCAGCCACCTTCCTTCGTTGCCTCCGAGGCTGCGATGTACTCCGCTTCGCATGTAGAATCGGCTACCACGCTTTGCTTGGAACTGCACCAGCTTACTGCTCCCTCGTTGAAAATAAATACGTATCCGGTTTGTGACTTCGAGTCATCCGGATCAGTGTCAAAGCTTGCATCAACGTAACCCTTTACGATGAGCTCTTCATCACCTCCATAAACGAGAAACATTTCCTTAGTCCTGTTCAGGTACTTAAGGATATTCTTGACCGCTGCCCAGTGCTCCATTCCAGGATCACTTTGAAACCTTCCGGCTATAGATCTCGAGGTTCTGGAACTTGCGGCAGCTGGAATTGCGTTTCATTGACTCCTCTAGGGTTTTCCAAATATTTGGGAATTTATAGGGCGAATAGTTGGTTGAGGGGGTCCCGAGGTGGGCGCCACCCACCAGGCCGCGGCAGGGGACTCTGACGCGCCCTGGTGGGTGTTCCCCACCTCGGCCTTCCTCTCCGGCACTTCTATGGCCCATATGGTGTCTTGTGGCCCACACAAAATTCTCTAAAAAGTTCCAATGTGTTTGGGCTTCATTTGGTATTGATTTTCTATGAAGTAAAAAACAAGCAAAAACAGCAACTCGCACTTTGGCACCATGTCAACAGGTTAGTCCCAAAAAATGATATATAGTTTCTATAAAATGATTTTAAAATATCCAAAATTGATAATATAACAACATGGAACAAGCAAAAATTATATATACGTTGGAGATGTATCACCTTCATTGAATAATCTGATCATAAACCCACAATTAATCGGATCCCAACAAACATACCGGAAAGATTACATCGAATAGATCTTCGAAAAGTTCATTGCATTGATGATCAAAAGAGAGAGAGAGAGAGAGAGAGAGAGCTACTTCTATGGACCCGTAGAACCTGTAGGGTTGATGAAGATGGCCTCTATGATCGATCCCCTCTTCAGTGGAGTACTAGAAGAGGCCTCCAGATGGGATCGCGAAAGAACAAAGACTTGTGGCTTTTGGGAGTACATGAGTGAACCAAAAAAATTGGGAGTATCTCAATTAATCTCTTGTTTCTTTTGTGTTCCTTCGAACCGTCACATTAGGATCATAAGGTGTTGGAGAATGATTATTGTATGTGAAGCAAAAGAGGCTCAAGACCTTCTCAATATGGTGAGATTGAGTTAATGTAATATCACTCTCATCCTTAATCAACTTGATGTTTAAAGTTGCCTTTCGTAGGAAAACTTTCTGATAGAAAAGACTTGACCTCATTGATCTCCTCAATGTTTTCACAAAAACCAACATTTCATCGACATACAAATATAATATAACATTTCCCCCCACTATAACGATAGTAAAGATACGTATCAGCCTCATTCATGACAAAGTTTTTAGAAGTTAGAGTTTTGTCAAACTTGTCATGCCATTGGTTAGGTGCTTTCTTGAGTTCATACAAACATTTGTCAAACTTGACGTCTTTCTCTCTTCATCCTTTACTACAAACTCATTAGGTATATGTCCTCTTACAACTATCAATTTAGGAAAGTTATCTTCACATCCATTTGATGATGTTAAAACCATAAAAGGCAGCTATGGAATGTAGTACTTGAATGGTGGTCAGTCTAGCAATGGGTGAATATGTGTCAAAGTAATATTTGCCTTATTTCTAAGTGTAGCCCTTGGCCACAAGTTGTGCCTTTTACTTCTCAATAGTACCATCACGCCTACCTTTTTTGAACACCCACTTAACAACCCACAAGTTTATAACCACAGGGTCGTTCAGTTAGCTCTCAAGTCCCATTAGAAATAATTGAGTCCATCTGGATAGCTTCTTTCCAATCATCTATATCTGGAGATGAATATATATGCCTCTACAATAGACTCAGGAGTGTCGTCCACAAGGTATAAAATGAAATTGTTACCAAATTATTTTGCAATCCTATGTTTCTTACCCCTCATATGGGCTTCATTGTTGTCCTTCTCAAGGACATTTTTCTTTTCCAGCATGCCAATTTTTTCATGTGCACTCTTCCCATCCCTGAGTCTGTGACCAACCATATTTACAAATACATGAAGCACTGTTTTTGGAGAAAGTATGGCTCTGAAGGAGGGGTACCGTTGATTGCATGTGACAAATCTTGCAAACCACAATCTCATGTGGATTTGGGTGTTCTAGATTTGGGTACCACAAAAAAACACTGCTAATGAAATTACTACATAAAGTCTATAATTTGAAGATATCCCATGGGTTAAATTCATCTGTATAACATATATTCCTCTTCTCTGCCCATGGATAGAGCAGTGGGTTCATTTTGGTGGAAATTCATACTCAAACTGTTACCCTTGTTTAAAGAGAATGTTGGCAATTCAACAGTTTCTAGTTGGATAATTGGCAAGGACATTGCCTTCAATTGGAATACCCTAAGATCATTTCATTCACCAACAATAACAAGATCACCATACAAGGGGCATTGGAGTTACACAATTTGCCAGATCTATTACACATGCCACTATCCATCCAAGCACATAAGCAATTCATGCTTGTAAGTACCACTCTTCTGAATAGGCAACAACATGATAACATGGACAAATGGACATACCATGGACACTCATGCTTTTAAATAAAAAAAATCCATGTACCTAGAGGACTACACCAATGTCCTCTACGATGGAAAGGTGGGGAAAACTTCATTGCACTTATTCTGGGATTGCGCTTTTGCTCTTCGATGCTGGTATTCCATCTTGCAACTCAAGAAGTGAGGCACTTCTTGTATTGAGGAGATCAGTTTAGCTACACAAGCCCTTCCTAAAGATAATGCGCAGGACATCGTGCTAATGGGGTGAAGCATTGATCCACCCAAAATGATTAAAAAATTCTGGCAAGCGGTACTATCTCAAAGGACTGTCAATTGATGAGATCAAAGCTATGCGAAACAAAGCTGCCATCCTCAAGTCCTGGACATAACATCATTTGTAATTTATAATGCTTATTATCATGTTTCCTAAACAGGGCATAGGTTGACGGTTTTTTGCCCTTGCCTTTTGTACTTGTATATACCTTTTTGTAATGAAAATATACCGTAAAACAATGCAAGGTTAAAAAGAAATTGAAACTAACATTGTTTAAGCAAATAGGCCCATTCATCTCAAGCATTTTAGCATCTTAACATTTAGGCAACGAAGTTAAGATTCCATGGTTGAACCTAGACGAGTCAATTCTACCATGGGAAAATTCTCCAAACAAATATGACATCATCATATACGAACACCTGGAATCGGAATAAGTGTAGATACTTTGCACGCAAGAGGCGACATGTGACCGCGAGAGAACAAAATGAAGGTAGTAGTGGAAACGAAAGCAACCACATGCACCTAAAACGACACAGCCCAATTGCTTGAGCGGAGTAGCCGACCTCCGCCAGTCGCCACACTTCAACACGATCGACGTAGCTCTTTAGCTAGCTATAAGAAAACGGGAACATCATCATATCTTTTCTTAATTAGGAAGCAATACTTCGCATCGGCACACCAAAACAGACTGGGACGAGAAACAAAAACGGTAGTACCATGCATGCATAGACGACGAGCTATGTCGATGGGTCTGACAAGCTTTGGCTTTGCCCGCGCATGCGATGCAGCTCCGACCGCAGCCAAAGGCTCCAGTTGCGTGGTCTTCTAGGCACTTCCGCTCACCGGCGCTCGCCCGTCCGGCTTCACACGCGGCGGCTGCTCCGGCCTGCTGACCTGTGGGCTCCTCCATCTCCATCCCATCCCGGCGACGAGTCACCGGGCCGTAACCCGGCCCACGTGTACCGCTGCGCGATCCACGTCGACGCGGGTCCTCCCGCTGGCTCCCGGGCCCCGCAACCCGCCTCCTCGTTTCACGAGCCGTCGCGCTGCATGCTGGGCGCTGCACGCGGCGGCTCCACGTGTCTCGGCGCCCGCTGCTGCGTGGAAGGAATAGAGGACCCCCTGTGCATACGCGCGACGTGGCCGCTGCGGACGGGCCAGATGCTCCCCATCCGGCCGCAGAGGCGCCGGTGCACGGTACCACCTGTCCGAGGCCCTCGCGCCGCCTCCCGGTAGAGGATATTTAAAGCGGGGGCAGGGGCCCCGCCCTACTCTCGCTTGGCACCGCTCCCCGCCTTGCGCTCGAGATCTCATCCCCCGTCCCCCATGCCGACCGATCACGGCAGCAGCAGCGACGGCGGCCACCAGGCGCAATGTCGGCGGAGGGGCGCCAGCGTCGACGTCGAGCTCCGCGCCGCCATGGCGCTGGCCGACATGGCCGGGGCCGGGCTGGCCGCCGACCACGCGCTCCCGGCGCACCACAACGCCGCCCCAGCAGCCCAGGTACTAATCGATTTCGCCCATGTATTTTCATTTTCGGTTTGGAAGGATTTGTATTGATTTGGCCCTGCGGCCGTGGGTGGGTAGCAGGCGGCGATGGAGCCCGAGGACGAGGAGCTGGCCAGCACGAGGCTGAGCCTTGAGCTGGGCAACGTCGGCATCCAGTCCTCCCCATGCTCCAGCAGCTCCAGCGGCGCCGGGCAGCAACCGCCGCAGTCGTCCGCCGCCGTGACGGGATACGGCCTCAGCAGACCGCGGCACACGCTCACCGAGGTAATTAACTCGCTCACTTGCTAGTACGTTGCATCCGTCGATCAACCCCTGCAAATTGCACACCCCATCTCCACCGGGGCGTCGTCTGAACCGGCAACCGACGAAACATTGCAGGCGGAGAAGGAGGCGAAGCGGCTGCGGCGCGTGCTCGCGAACCGGGAGTCCGCCCGGCAAACCATCCTCCGCCGCCAGGTGATTCATCGCTAGCTATAGCTCCATCCATGTGCAAATTAATTACGTACTTACCACGGCTGCTGTGGCACCAACCGTGTCTGATGATTCTGATACGATTCGCGCCGTGTCGTCGTGTCCAGGCGATCCGGGACGAGCTGGCGAGGAAAGTCGCGGATTTAGCGTCGCAGAACGAGAACATGAAGAAGGTACTCTAATTAAGCAGCAGCACGTAGTATATTCTTGGGGGATCTTGAAATGACAGATCCGACGATCAGCCGATCACCGTCGACTCGCTTAACAATCAATAATTGGTGCAGGAGAAGGACATGGTGCTGGAACAGTACCTGACGCTCAAGGAGACGAACAAGCAGCTGAAACAACAGGCACATCATCTATCGCTTTCCTTCCTTTAATTTCCTTTTCCCCGTCCATTATTAGTACTACCCCTACAATTGTTAGGCCAAAGAGAAAAGAAAAGAATTCCCAGAAGGGAACCTAGTATGTTCCAATCCAGCTCCAGTTGTTCCCCTGGGAGAGGACTACAGTACCAGTCATCGCTGCAGTACACCTATGCTCGTTACTAATTATGGTCAAACCGGGAGCCTGTCAGTCGCTGATGTCCTGTATATTATTTGCATTTCGCTCTGACAGTGATGTTGAGACAATAATATACTTATGTGCCCCCCTCCTTGCTTCTATATTTGTCTTTTGCTTCTTTCGGTATGTGTTTGCTTTCTCGGCACGAACACATGCGTGTGTGCCAACGTGCTGATGCGTCCGCATATCTGTCCAGCCGGGTGGTCGGCCTAGTCGGTTCCGCGATCGGGATCCGGTGGAAGATTGCGGCACGGGTTTGGGCGTGCTCGTGCAGGCCGCAGCCATGAGTACGTACGTAGCTCGCAGCTCGGTGCATCATTCACGGACAGGTGACGATCCACAGTTGGGCAAGCAGCCAAAGAGCATCGCTCCCTCGGATCGATCTATTGTTTTCGGTCTGGATAAACTCAAGAGACGAGCTAGCCGGGCGCCCCCCTTCGCGAAATTTCCATGGATGCGGTGACACGTACGGTGCACCAGATCAAACCAGCAGGAATAGAATCTCGGCGAATTTCGTCGCGGGTGTCTCTAAAGTCTTTAACCAAGAAACGGAAGCAGTCCATTCTAGTATTATTATTTGGATTTTCTTTTTTTTAAAAGTGACCCATCGGCGCAAACACATGTCAGGCTCGCCATGCATGCGCCATGTCGGCGGTGGAGGTGAGCCATACAAAATGCTGATGCCACGAAGCAAGCAGTCGAGATGAGAGGTTGCACGCAGCACAGTGGTTCCTCTGCACGATTGTTCATGTTTTCTCCTCATCTTTCGACAGATCTGGAAACAGTGAAACTCGTTGAATATGATCGTTGCACGTTTCACTAGTCGGCGCGCAGCTGGCTCTTCATCAGGCACTAATAATAATAATTAAACAACATGCGTTCGCCAGACGGAACACTTCTTTTCTCGCTACGTACTGTGGAACAACATGCGGAATCTTTTCTTGTGCCTGAACTTGTCACACGCAAAGTAAGTGCAAGTGCTGACTCGGGTAACTTTTTGCCTGTCTTCTGCAGGTGGCCAAGACGACCAAGAAGAAGCCGTCGTCTGCACCGGCGATCACGCCCATGGACATCGCGCCACCGGCGCAGAGCGCGGAAGCCACCCCGCCGCAGACGCCGCCGCAGCCAAGCTTCCTGTACAGCGCGCCGCCGGCGTCCATGCCTGTGCCCTACGTCTGGGGCTCCTGGCCCCCGTGCGGGCCGGGGGTGTACGAGCATGGCGGGAACCCGCCGCCGCTCTGCGTCCCGCCGGCCTGCGCGTGGTACTACCCCGTCGTCGCCTCTGCCACCGACCCCCGCGGCTCGCCGCCGACCTACGTGCAGCCGTTCCAGGAACCGACCGGCAGCGGGACGGCCGGGGAGGACACCGACGACGACCCTTGCTCGCTGACCCTCGCTATCGATGCTGTCGACAAGAAGGGCCCCGCCGCCGGTCCCAATGCTTACCAAAGTAGCAGCGGCGTGGTGGGGGCAGTGGGGCTGCAGGTCGCGCTTAGCGGCAGAGAGAAGGCGGCGACGGCTGCGGAGGCGAGGAAGCGGAGGAAGGAGCTGACCAAGCTGAAGCAGATGCACGCCGGAAGCCGCCATGGCGCTGGCGAGCACTGGTAAGTGAGCTGCTGACCATGGCAGATTCCTAGAAGATCGAGGACGCATGCATGCATGGCACTACTGCCGCCTAGTCACTGGCAGGGCGTCGGCGATCAACTGATGATGATGACGATTGGTTCCTTGGACGCAAGCAACAGCACTGATATTAGTACAGTTCCCTACTACCAATTTTTTTCTAATGTTCTTAAATTTCCATCTCGTTTGTCTAGGAACGTAGGTTTGCATTTCAGTTACGCCCTAAGGCACTGAAGAAATGTGTTCGGTTTTGGTTTGAGATTCTTTGGTGCAATCTGTAACCAGATAAATAACTAGTGGTCCGATCATGTATAGCACCGGAGCTGTACGTAATGTAACGATTCTTTACGTACCAGTAGCATTCTTTTGGGCCGCTCTCAACAAAACAAGTAAAGGGAACTGAAGGAATATCTGTTCTCGATTGTCCTGAACTAAATTAGCATTTTGAATTACCAATCGTCTCAAATAATCTCCTTCTCATGGATGACTCGTTGTCTAAACATCTGAAGTGAAGTATGCCGGGAGTTAGGGCATCTCCAGCAGTTCTCTGAGTCATTCGTCATCCGTTAGTAGACGGGGAAACCAGTCCGCGGGTGGGAGGCGGCTATACCGCGAGTGGGAGGCGGCTATATGTGTGTCGTAAGTATTTGATAATCTGAAATTCAAATATAGTTCGAGCCACATGGACCGTCGTCGTCTAAGGCATGAATAAATCCTAGTCTTAGTTTATCTCATATTTTTTAACTAATCACTATACTTAACATTCTCTTAGTCACAACGATAAAGATGGAGACGTGAGACTGAAAAAGAATCCAAAGGTAAGCCGACGGTCATCCCATGTTGAAAGGGAGAGTGATTTGGTAAAATAGTTGTTGTATTGCTTAAGCCTCGTGGCATGTATATAGGAGTACATGATCATCTTGAAGTACAAGTCAAGACAGAAATAAATCCTAGTCTATCTCATATTTCCTAACTAATCATAATACTCAATAGATCACACCCGCACCGGATATGCTTAGTTTGTATGTCCGACTTAAAAAAAATATTAGTTCGACAGTCCGTGCCAGACCGGCAATTTTAGCCTTCCTCTCCGATCAGGGTGTCGTTGTATATGCAATCTCTGTTTGCGCCTTCGTCGTGTCATCATTGTTTGCCGCTATCAACTCATTTTTCCGTCGCTATCAATTCATTGGTGGCGATCTTTACCTTGTTCTACTCGAATGCAACCTCTATCTTTCTTCGATCATGGTCCTCCTATATTCGAGCTTGAGCTTGTCGTCTGTCGCCTTCATAAAAAAATTGATTCTCTCCGGCTTTTTCTTCTTGAGGTACGGGCGTTGACGTATTCCTCCTCCGTTTTCAACAATATGTCACTGGACCTCTCCGTCAGCTTGGCAAGCGCACCTTCTCGCTTCACCCTCTCCCCCTCACTTCCTTCCCCAAAACCCTCTCCTAGCCTTCATCGACAGTTCTTGGATTGGGTCGGTAGGGTCACTGGTTTTTTCCTCGATGGCTTGGGAGACGGTCTTGGCTATGAAACGGTTTCATTTCAGTTGCCCATCAACTTCAACCAACAATGTTGATGGTGAAGTTTTTCTTCTCCAACTTGAACACCAAACAAGCAGAGAAGGCTACACAATGAAACATTGTCAACGATGTATATACGGCTCGTGAGCAACACAGGTAGCCATATCCGGCTAAGGATCAACAAAACTATGAATATCAGGCTATAAAACTATGAATATCCGGCTATTGATCAACAAAACTATGCATATTGATCAACAAAACTATGGATATCTAGCTATTGATCAACAAAACTATGCATGTGTGACTACAAAGCTATGTATGTCTGACTAGTGATCAACAATACTATGCATATCTGGCTAGTGATCAACTTATTTGCTCATTGATTTGTGCACCGCTTGGCCACCATGCGATGGGATGTTTCGTGTGCCCGCAATTGTTTGACACGGCCTCTTGGATGGTGTATCATCATGGTTGAGGGAGTTTAATTCACGATTGTGGATGATCGCGTCATAGTAGGGGGTCAAATTCTTGTGTTCATGGAATCAAGCGTCATTGTTATTCCAGAATGTTGTGCCATTTTGCTCCATGCCATGGATCGGATCGAGACTAGTGTCCAAACATGCATCGCACAACAACTCATCCTCCCACATGTTGAAGCTTTCTCCTCTACCCTTCTTTTTTAGATCACCGACAATATCATTCGGATCATCGTCCTCGCCCTCCTCCTCTTGTTATTAGGTGGCCCAATGTTGTTGCTATTGTGTGCCCATGTCGGTCTGGGTGTAGGATTATTGTGTGCCCGTCTGGGTGTTGGAACACGTGGTACGCCACGCTGGCACCAAATAAAGTTTTCTATCGGGCACCCAAGAACATACTGCTGGAAATAGATCAGGGGATTGGGTTTACCACTAGACGCGCAGTTATCGCGATGGAAGTAGAGTTGGTGATGCGTGTAGTCGATCAGTAATTCGTCATGTAGCCGATCTCCCATGAACAGTGATCTCCCATGAGCAGCTCCTCGCGGATCCCTCGAACGGTTCATCCAAGCACTGCAGATGCGATGCCTCCAAAGTATCCACATATACGGGGGCAACGTCGGGCGGTGGACTGCTAGGTCCGATCGCACGGCATGGTGGCGTGGGGAGTGGCGGTGGCTGTCAACGGGAGAAAAAGGATCAACCCTGAAAGATGCGCCCACTCCCATTTATATAGACCTTCGAGGTGGGCTCAAGACTTGAGGCCCATGACGAGTCTAGTCCCATTTCCATTCCGATCCAATCTGAATGGGCTGCAATCCCTTAGTGTGCGACCCTATAGGTTCACGTACACATGGACACGACCCGAGTCGATAGTCGATAGCGGCTCCTAGTAGAACATGCCAAATCCCATGTGTGCACAAAGTCGTTAGATGAACCTCGACAATGTGTCATATACAACATTCCTTTTGCCTCATGATATAGGTTGTTGAGCTCAAGGCGAGTACTTGCCACCCTTGTGGTAGCTCGACATCTCGAAACCATGATAGAGATTCCCGAACTTGGTTAACACTTAACCCATGGCGCATGGTCATGCTTCCTGAATCCGATCACTCGAGAGGGCCCAGAGGATATCTCTCCTCACGGAGGGGCAAATCACGACTCACATGAAAAGCTACCTTTATAACTACTCAGTTACAAAGTAGCGTTTGATAGACCCTAAGTAAGTCGATCCTCATCCCGAGAACATATGAGGACCTCAGGTCTAGGACATGGCATATACATTGTACTTGATACTAACATATGACATTATCGCGTTGTGTCTCAAAGTGGGTATATCTGACTCGGTCATCTCAATCCCTGAGTCCATACTATCGGTTTAGCATCTCTATGCACATGACTTGTGAAACATAGTCATCAACTGAATCGTATACTAGTAAGGATATGTGTCCGCATAACCTTAACAACTAGTGACTGTTAGAACAATCATCATACAATATATAGTATCACAATAAGTCACATACTTACTGATACATATCACTGATGATGTTCAAGGACAATACAAAATACTCATGAATACATAGGAAATGAAATCATCACATGATTGCCTCTAGAGCATATTTCCAACAGTCTCCCACTTGCACTAGAGTCAATCATCTAGGCATCATATGCCCATGGACCTCATGCGCACCTCATGCTTCGACTGCGGGAGAGGCTTCGTTGATGGATCAGCAACATTTGCATCCGTGTGTATCTTGAATATGTTTACATCGCCTCTCTCGACAATGTCGCGAATAAGGTTAAAACACCTGAGTATGTGTTGGGTTTTATGATGGTTCCGTGGTTCCTTGACTAGTGCGATAGCACCACTATTATCACAATAGAGGTCCAACGGATTGGACGAGTCCTGAACCATTCCAAGATCAAAAATAAAATTCTTCACCTGAACACCTTCTTTTGCAGCTTCAGAAGTCGCAATGTACTCAGTTTCCATTGTAGAATTAGCTACCATATCTTGCTTCACACTCCTCCAGCTCACTACTCCTCCATTCAGAATGAACAAAATTCCAAATTGCGATCGACTATCATCCCTATCGGTTTGGAAACTAGCATCAACACAACTCTTCACAACGAGCTCATCCTCACCTCCATAAACTAGGAACATATCCTTTGACCTTATCAAGTATTTAAGGATACTCTTTACTGATGCCTAGTGACTCTCACCTGGATCAGCCTAGTATCTGCCTACTACGCTTAGAGCAAAGCTAACATCGGGACGAGTACATAACATAGCATACATGATGGACCCGACAACCGAAGCATACAGAATCCCATTCATGCGTCTTCGCTCATCAGGAGTCGAGGGACTCTGAGTCTTGCTAAGACTAATTGTTGGGGAACGTTGCAAGGGAAATAAAAAAATTCCTACGCACACGCAATATCTATCCATGGTGATGAGCATCTACGAGAGGGAGAGTGGTGTTGGGGAATGTTGCACGGGAAACAAAAAAATTCCTACACACACGCAAGATCTATCCATGGTGATGAGCATCTACGAGGGGGAGAGTGGATCTACATACCAGCATGATATACTTAAATTATCAGTGAAGGCGAGAAAATAAAGATATCCATCGCGCGCCTCAATGCTCATTCGACCGCACACATCAGTATGTATGATTTCCAACAAGTCACTTGCTCGTTCCATTGTTCCAGAGAACGGCGTTTTAGTCATCTTTCCCATGAGGCATGGTTCACATGTGTTAAGTGATTCAAAATCAAGTGATTCCAAAAGTCCATCGACATGGAGCTTATTCATGTGTTTTACACCTATATGACCTAAACGGTAGTGCCACAAGAAAGTGGTACTATCATTATCATCTCTACATCTTTTGGCATCATTGTTATGAACATGTGTATCATCACTATCGAGATTCAGTATAAATAAACCCTCGCATTGGGTGCATGACCATAAAAGATATTACTCATATAAATAGAACAACCATTATTCTCTGATTTAAATGAGTAACTGTCTCGCAATAAACAAGATCGAGATATAATGTTCATGCTCAATGCAGGCACTAAACAACAATTATTTAGGTTCATCACTAATCCCGATGGTAAACGAAGAGCGAGCGTCCTGACGGCGATCACATCAACCTTGGAACCATTTCCCACGCACGTCGTCACTTAGTCCTTTGCCAGCCTTCGTCTATTCCATAGCTCTCGTTTTGAGTTGCAAATGTGAGCAATCGAACTAGTATCAAATATCCACGCACTACAACGAGAGTTGGTAAGGTACACATCAATAACATGTATATCATATATACCTTGTTTCGTGTTGGCCACCTTCTTGTCGGATGGATACTTGGGGCAATTCTGCTTCGAGTGATCAGTTTCCTTGCAATGAATGCACTCAGTTTCTGGCTTGGGTCCAGCCTTTGGTTTCTTCACGGGAGGGGCAACTTCTTTGCCACTCTTCTTAGTGTTACCCTTCTTGCCCTTGCCATTCTTCTTGAAACTAGTGGTTTTATTGACCATCAACACTTGATGGTCCTTCTGGATTTCAGACTCAACGACTTTCGGCATCGCAAACACCTCGGCAACTGACTTGTTCATGCCTTGCATGTTATAGTTCATCACGAAGCTCTTGTATCTAGGTGGCAATGATTGAAGAACTCTATCAGTGATCACCTCTGGCGGGAGAACAATTCCGAACTCGGCCAGATGGGTTGAATACCCAGACATTCTGAGTATATGTTCACTGATAGACACGTTCTCCTCCATCTCACAAGCATAGAATTTATCAGAGGTCTCATACCTCTCGATCCGGGCATTCTTTTCAAAGATAAACTTCAACTCCTGACTTTCAAAATGTCTTTGCAGTCCCGGTTCTAATCCATACAACATTGCACATTGAACTATTGAGTAATCTCCAGAACATGCCTCCCAAGCGTTCTTAACGTCTTCGGATGACACGGGAGCGGGTGGGTCACCAAGCGGTGCATCAAGGAAATAATCCTTCTAGAAAGCCGTGAAGATAATCCTTAGATTACGGGCCCAGTCCACAAAGTTACTTCCGTCATCTTTCAACTTAGCTTTCTCTAGGAACACATTAAAATTCAGGGGTGCTACTGCGCGAGCCATTGATCTACAACATAAATATGCAAAGGTTACTAAGACTATTGTTCAAGATAATGAGTTTACTTAATCAAATTAGTAAAGCTCACACTCAAATTGACATCCCTCGAGTCATCTGAGTGATATATGATCCAAATTCACCAACTCAAGTCCGATCAACACGTGAGTTGAGGTGGTTTCAATGGTGAACATCATCATGTTGATCATATCTACTATATGACTCATGTTTGACCTTTTGGTCTCCTGTGTTCCGTGGCCATGTCTATACATGCGAGGCTCTTCAAGTTTAACCCGAGTGTTCCGCACGTGCAACACTGGCTTGCACCCGTTGTATGTGAACGTAGAATCTGTCACACCCGATCATCACGTGGTGTCTCGACACGACGAACTTTCGCAACGGTGCACATTCGGGGAGAACACAATTCATATTGAAATTTAAGTGTGGGATCACCTTATACTTCTACCGTCGTCCTAAGCAAAACAAGGTGCATAAAAGGATTAACATCACATGCAAATCATAAGTGACATGATATGGCCATGAACGTGTGCTTTTGATCTTCATCTCAAAGCACCGCTATGATCTCCATCGTCACCGGCATGACACCATGATCTCCATCATCTTGATCTCCATCAATGTGTCGCCATCGGGGTTGCCGTGCCGACTGTTGCTTCCACGACTATTTCTAACTCATAGCGATAAAGTAAAGCAAAAACGGCAAAAATAATTAAAGACAACCCTATGGCTCCTACCGGTTGCCATACTCATCGACATGCAAGTCGTGATATTCTATACAAAACATGATCATCTCATACATCACATATATCTCATCATGTAATTGGCCATATCACATCACAACATGCCCTGCAAAAAGAAGTTAGACGACCTCTAATTGTTGTTGCGGGTTTTACATGGCTGCTACGGGTATCTAGCAAGAACAATTCTCATCTACGCATAAACCAGAACGGTGATACACAAATTGCTATTCAACCTTCTCAAGGACCGCCTTTGTCGAATCCGATCCAACTAGAGTAGCAGAGACAGACACCCGCCAGCCATCTTTGTGCAACGAAGTTACATGTCAGTCGATGGAACCGGTCTCTCGTAAGTGTACGAGTAAGGTTGGTCCGGGCCGCTTCATCCCACAATACCGCTGAATAAAAACACGACCAAGGGAGGAAACAAACTAAGCATGAACACCCACAAACTCCTTTGTGTTCTACTTGTGGTCTCATCTACAGATAGACCTAGCTCATGATACCACTGTTGGGGAATGTTGCATGGGAAACAAAAACATTCCTACGCACATGCAAGATCTATCCATGGTGATGAGCGGGAAGCATTAAGAAACATGGTTGAGGTAGTCGAACGTTTTTGTGATCCAAATTGCCAAGCGTCCCGCAATCCAATCACAATCCGTCCCGATGTAGCGCCGAACGGACGACACCTCCACGTTCAGCACACGTACAACTCGATGACGATATTTGCCTTCTTGATCCAGCAAGAGGGAGCGAAGAGGTAGATGAGTTCTCTGGTAGCGCGACGGCATGACAACGATGGTGGTGGAACTATTCTGGCAGGGCTTCGCCTAAGCACCGCCGAACTAGACTAGAGGAGAAAACCGATCTAGATGAAGTAGAGGGAGCACGTGGCAATTAGGGTTAGCCCTCACTGTTGGGGAACATTGCATGGGAAACAAAAAAATTCCTACGCACACGAAGATCTATCCATGGTGATGAGCATCTATGAGAGGGAGAGTGGATCTACATACCCTTGTAGATCGCTAAGCGGGAAGCGTTAACAAACGCGGTTGGTGTAGTCAAACGTCTTCGCGATCCAAATCTCCATGCGTCCCGCGATCCAATCACGATCCGTCCCACGATCCAATCATGATCCATCCCGCGATCTGATCACGATCCGTCCCGGGAACTTGATCACGATCCGTCTCACGAACTTGATCACGATCCTTCTGATCTAGCACCGAACGAACGACACCTCCGCGTTTAGCACACGTACAGCTTGATGACGATCTCCACCGACTTGATCCAGCAAGAAGGAGTGGAGAGGAAGAAGAGTTCTCCGACAACCTGACGGCGCTCCGGCGATGGTGGTGGAGCAATTCCGACAGGGCTTCGCCTAAGCACTGTAGAAAACCGATCTATAGGAGAAACTATGCACTGGAGGAACGAGTAGCATGTGGCTGAAAATCTAGTGCAAAAACCCTCAATACCACCAGTATATATAGGAGGAGAGGAGGAGAGGAGGAAGCTTGGCCTCCAAGCCTTCTAGGCTTCGGCCGAACTAGGAGAGGAGGAGTCCACCTCCTCCACTCCTAGTAGGATTAGGATTCATCCTTTTTTTTCCTTTTTGCCTTTTTCCACCTTTTTCCTTTTGGGTTTTCTTCTCCAGCCACATGGGCCTTGTGTGGGAGTTTCCACCAGCCCACTAAGGGCTGATATTCACTCTCCCACAGCCCATGAAGCCTCTTGGGTCGAAATACCCCTCCAGGAGGTCCCCCGGTACACTACCGACACTCCCGGTACACTACCGATAAGCCCGGAACTTTTTCGGCGACCAAAACAGGACTTCCTATATATGAATCTTTATCTCCGGACCATTCCGGAGATCCTAGTGACGTCCAGGATCTCATCCGGAACTCTGAACAAACTTCGGTCACCACCATACATAACTCTATACTACCGAAACGTCACCAAACCTTAAGTGTGCAGACCCTGCGGGTTCGAGAACTATGTAGACATGACTGAGACACCTCTACAGTCAATAACCAATGGCGGGACCTGGATGTCCACATTGGTTCCTACATATTCTACGAAGATCTTTATCGGTCGAGCCTCTATGTCAAGGATTCAATTAATCCCGTATGATGTTCCCTTTGTTCTTCGGTATGTTACTTGCCCGAGATTCAATCGTCGGTATCTCCATATCTAGTTCAACCTTGTTACTGGCAAGTCTGTTTACTCGTTCCGTAATACAAGATCCCGTGACCAACACTTAGTCACATTGCTTTCAAGGCTTATTGTGATGTTTGTCTTACCGAGTGGGCCCTGAGAGACCTCTCCGTCACACGGAGTAACAAATCTCAGTCTTGATCCATGCCAACTCAACAGACACCCTCGGAGACACCTGTAGAGCACCTTTATAGTCACCCAGTTACGTTGCGACGTTTGATACACACAAGGTACTCCTCCGATATCTGTGAGTTGCATGATCTCGTTATCAAATGACATCTCATGTCCATGGCTAGGAAACCTTTAACCATCTTTCAATCAACGAGCTAGTTCACTAGAGGCATACTAGGGACATTGTGTTTGTCTATGTATCCACACATGTATCCATGTTTCCAATTAATACAATTATAGCATGGATAATAAACGATTATCATGAACAAGGAAATACAATAATAAACACTTTATTTATTGCCTCTAGGGCATATTTCCAACACTCACCTCTAAACCTCTAGTATATTTAGGAGGAGGGGAAGGGGAGGCTGCGCCCTAGGGCTGCCCTTGGTTCAACCGAAGTGGGGAGGAGAGGGAGTTGGACTCCAATCCTACTCCTAGTAGGACTCCTCCTCCACTTGGAAATCTTTCCACCTTTGGGCTTTTGCCTCCTCTCTTCACCCCAGCCGCATGGGACCTTAGGTGAGGCTTCGGCCAGCTCACCAGGGGATGGTCTGCCTCCTCTTACAGCCCATGAGGCCCTTGGGTCGAGACACCCCTCCCGATGGTCCTGATGGTCCCCCGTTACCCTCCCGGCACTCCCGGTACACTACCGATGAGCCCGAAACTTTTCCGGTAACCGAAACAGGACTTCCTATATATCAATGTTTACCTCTGGACCATTATGGAGCTCCTTGTGATGTATGGGATCTCATCAGGGACTCCAAACAACCTTTGTCCACCACCATACATAACTCTATACTATCGAAACGTCACCGAACCTTAAGTGTGCAGACCCTACGGGTTCGAGAACTATGTAGATATGACCGAGACACCTCTACGATCAATAACCAATAGCAGGACCTGGATGTACATATTAGTTCCTACATATTCTATGAAGATCTTTATTGGTTGAACCTCTATATCAAAGAGAGCCATGAAAAACACTTTTCCGCCGCCAGAAGCCTCCGTTCCCGAGAGAAGTTTTCAAGTTTTGGGTGAAGATTTGATGGACTATGGAATAAAGAGTGTTATGAGCCTAAGCTTGGGGATGCCCAAGTCACCCCAAGTCATATTCAAGGATACCAAAAATCCTAAGCTTGGGGATGCCGAGAAGGCATCCTCTCTTTCGTCTTCAATCCATTGGTAAATTTACTTGAGGCTATATTTTTATTCACCACATGATATGTGTTTTGCTTGGAGCGTTTTGTATGATATGAGTCTTTGCTTTTTAGTTTGCCACAATCATCCTTGATGCACACATCTTTTGAGAGAGACACGTTGAATCGTGAATTTGTTAGAATACTCTATGTGCTTCACTTATATCTTTTGAGCTAGGCAATGTTGCTCTAGTGCTTCACTTATATCTTTATAGAGCATGGTGGTGTTATATTGTATAGAAATTATTGAACTCTCGTTCCTCACTTATATTATTTTGAGAGTTTCTTAAAATAGCATGGTAATTTGTTTAGGTTATGAATTTAGTCCTAATATAATGGGCATTAGGGATATAATAAAAACTTTCATATTAAGTGCATTAAAAACTATGAGAAGTTTGATTCCTTGCATATAGTTTTGAGATAATAGGGATGGTAATATGAAAGTCATGCTAGTGAGTAGTTTCGAATTGGAAGAGATACGTGTGTTAAAGCTTGTGATTCCCGTAGCATGCACGTATGGTGAACCGTTATGTAACGAAGTCGGAGCATGATTTGTTTAATGATTGTCGACCTTTGTGTGAGGGTCGGGAGCGCGCGATGGTTAACTCCTACCAACCTCTCCCCTAGGAGCATGCGTCTAATGCTTTGTTTGATAACTAATAGATTTTTGCAATAATTATGTGAGTTCTTTATGACTAATGTTGAATCCATGGATTATACACACTCTCACCCTTCCACCTTTGCTAGCCTCTCTAGTACCGCACAACTTTCGCCGGTACACCAAACCCTCCTTCCTCAAAACAGCCACCATATATTCCTCAAATCAGCCACCATACCTACCTATTATGGCATTTCCATAGACATTCCGAGATATATTGCCATGCAACTTCCACCATGTAGTTTTTCTATGACTTGCATCATCACTTCATATTGCATATAGTCATATTTTGTCATAGGAATCGAGTTGTAATTTCTTTTTATTTGAGTTATAATTAAATAAAAGTGTGATGATTTTTCATTAATAGAGCATTGTCCCGTGAGAGAAAAGGATGATGGAGGCTATGACTCCCTCACAAGTTGGAATGAGTATCTTGACTTTACAAAAAATAAAAGAGGCCAGCAAACCCAAACAAAATAATAATAAAAGAGGCCAAATAAGCCCACCAAAATAAAAAAATGAGAGAAAGAGAGAAGGGACAATTGCTACTATCTTTTTCCACACTTGTGCTTCAAAGTAGCACCATGATCTTCATGATAGAGAGTCTCCTATTTTGTCACTTTCATATAACTAGTGGATATTCATTATGCATGACCACTTAGTTTTCTTTTTGAGCTTTCATACACTTATAGCTCTAAGTGCATTTGTTGCATGGCAATCCCTACTCGCTCACATTGATATCTATTGACGGGCATCTCCATAGCCCATTGATACGCCTAGTTGATGTGAGACTATCTTCTCCTTTTTTTCCCTTGCACCTCCTCCATATTCTATTCCACCTATAGTGCTATATCCATGGCTCACGCTCATGTATTGCGTGAGAGTTGAAAAGGTTTGAGAACACCAAAAGTGTGAAACAATTGCTTGACTTGTTCATCGGGGTTGTGCATGATTTAGATACTTTGTGTGGGGAAGATGGAGCATAGCCTGACATGTAGAAAACAGTAGCAATAAACTGACACGATCATAAGCTACGTTTGTAGTTTGGGTCTTGTCCATCACATCATTATCCTAATGATGTGATCTCGTTATCAAATGACAACTCATGTCCATGGCTAGGAAACCTTTAACCATCTTTCAATCAACGAGCTAGTTCACTAGAGGCATACTAGGGACATTGTGTTTGTCTATGTATCCACACATGTATCCATGTTTCCAATTAATACAATTATAGCATGGGTAATAAACTATTATCATGAACAAGGAAATACAATAATAAACACTTTATTTATTGCCTCTAGGGCATATTTCCAACAGTCTCCGACTTGCACTAGAGTCAATAATATAGTTCACATCACTATGTGATTTACATTGTAATGAATCGAACACCCATGCAGTTCTGGTGTTGATCATGTTTAGCCCTTGGAAGAGGTTTAGTCAACGGGTCTGCAACATTCAGATCCATGTGCACTTTGCAAATATTTATGTCTTTCTCCAAGATGTAACCGCGGATGGAGTTGAAGCGTCACTTTATGTGTCTAGTCCTCTTGTGAAACCTTGGTTCCTTGGCCAGAGCAATGGCACCAGTGTTGTCATAGAACAGGTTCATTGGATTCAGTGCGCTGGGCACTACTCCAAGATCTATCATGAACTGCTTCATCCAGACACCTTCCTTCGCCGCCTCCGAAGCTGCGATGTATTCCGCTTCGCACGTAGAATTAGCTACCATGCTTTGCTTGGAACTGCACCAGCTTACCGCTCCCTCGTTAAGAATAAATACGTATCCGGTTTGCGATTTAGAGTCATTCGGATCAGTGTCAAATCTTGCATCGACGTAACCCTTTACGATGAGCTCTTCATCACATCCATAAACGAGAAACATTTCCTTAGTCCTTTTCAGGTACTTAAGGATATTCTTGACCACTTGCCAGTGCTCCATTCTAGGATCACTTTGAAACCTTCCGACCATACTTATGGCAAGGCTAACATCAGGTCTTGTGCACAACATTGCATACATGATAGAGCCTATGGCTGAAGCATAAGGGATGACACTCATCTTTTCTCTATCTTTTGCAGTTACTGGGCATTGAGTCTTACTCAACTTCACACCTTGTAATACAGGCAAGAACCCCTTCTTGGACTGTTCCATTTTGAACTTCTTCAAAACTTTATCAAGGTATGTGCTCTGTGAAAGTGCTATTAAGCGTCTCGATCTATCTCTATAAATCTTAATGCCTAATATGAAAGCAGCTTCTCCTAGGTCCTTCATTGAAAAACTCTTGTTCAAATATTCCTTCACGCTTTCCAGCATTTCTATATTGTTTCCAATCAGCAATATGTCATCCACATATAATACTAGAAACGCTATAGAGCTCCCACTCACTTTCTTGTAAATACAAGCTTCTCCGTAAACTTGTATAAACTCAAACGCTTTGATCACCTCATCAAAGCGCTTATTCCAACTCCGAGATGCTCTTACCAGTCCATAAATGGATCGCTGGAGTTTGCAAACTTTGTCAGCATTCTCTGGATCGAAAAAACCTTCGGGTTGCATCATATACAACTCTTCCTCCAGGGAACCGTTGAGGAACGCTGTTTTTACATCCATCTGCCAAATTTCATAGTCGAAATAGGCAGCTATTGCTAACATGATTCTGACAGACTTAAGCATCGCTACGGGTGAGAAAGTCTCATCGTAGTCAACTCCTTGAACTTGTGAAAAACCCTTTGCCACAAGTCGAGCTTTATAGACGGTGACATTACCGTCCGCGTCTGTTTTCTTCTTAAAGATCCATTTGTTCTGAATGGCCTTTCGCCCTTCAGGTAATACTTCCAAAGTCCATACTTTGTTTTCATACATGGATCTCATCTCGGATTTCATGACCTCTAACCATTTCTCGAAATCTGGGCCCATCACTGCTCCTCCATAGCTCGTAGGTTCATTGTTGTCCAACAACATGACCTCCAAGACAGGGTTGCCGTTCCACTCAGGGGTAGTACGCGGCCTTGTCGACCTACGAGGTTCAATAGCTGCTTGATCCGAAGCTTCATGATCATCATCATTAACTTCCTCTTCTACCGTCGTAGGTTCCACAGAAACATCTTTCTGCGCTGTGCTACTTTTTGGTTGAAGTAAAGGTTCAATAACCTCATCAAGCTCTATTTTCCTCCCACTCAATTCTTTCGAGAGAAACTCTTTCTCAAGAAATGTTCCGTTTTTAGCGACAAACACTTTGCCTTCGGATCTGAGATAGAAGGTATACCCGACTGTCTCTTTCGGGTATCCTATGAAGAAGCATTTCTCCGCTTTGGGTTCCAGCTTTTTAGGCCGAAGCTTTTTGATATCAGCATCACATCCCCAAACTTTAAGAAACGACAACTTTGGCTTCTTGCCAAACCACGGTTCATATGGCGTCGTCTCAACGGATTTTGATGGTGGCCTATTTAAAGTGAATGCAGCTGTCTCCAATGCATAACCCCAAAACGATAGTGGCAAATCAGCAAGAGACATCATAGAATGCACCATATCTAATAAGGTTCGATTACGACATTCGGACACACCATTACGCTGTGGTGTTCCGGGCGGTGTCAACTGTGAAACAATTCCATACTGTCTTAAGTACTGCCAAACTCATAACTCAGATATTCACCTCCTGGATCAGATCGCAGGAACTTAATCTTCTTGTTACGATGATTCTCAACTTCACTCTGAAATAGCTTGAACTTTTCAAACGTTTCAGACTTGTGTTTCATTAAGTAAATATACCCATATCTACTTAAGTCATTAGTGAAGGTGAGAAAGTAACGATATCCACCACGCGCTGTAACATTCATTGGACCGCACACGTCAGTGTGTATGATTTCCAATAAGTCACTCGCCCGTTCCATTGTTCCAGAGAACGACGTTTTAGTCATCTTGCCCATGAGGCATGGTTCACATGTGTCAAGTGATTCAAAATCAAGTGACTCCAAAAGTCCATCAGCATGGAGCTTCCTCATGCGTTTTACACCAATATGACCTAAACGGCAGTGCCACAAGAAAGTGGTACTATCATTATCAATTCTACATCTTTTGGCATCAATGTTATGAACATGTGTGTCATCAAGATTCAATATGAATAAACCCCTAACATTGCGTGCATGACCATAAAAGATATTACTCATATAAATAGAACAACCTTTATTCTCTGATTTAAATGAGTAACCGTCTCTCAATAAACAAGATCCAGATATAATGTTCGTGCTTAACGCAGGCACTAAATAACAATTATTCAGGTTCATCACTATCCCGATGTTAATCGAAGAGAGAGCATGCCGACGACGATCACATCAACCTTGGAACCATTTCCCACGCGCATCGTCACTTTGTTCTTTGCCAGCCTTTGTTTATTCCGTAGTTCCTGCTTTGAGTTGCAAATGTGAGCAACCGAACCGGTATCAAATACCAAGGCACTACTACGAGAGCTAGTAAGGTACACATCAATAACATGTATATCATATATATACCTTGTTTGTTGTTGGACGCCTTCTTGTCAGCCAGGTACTTGGGGCAGTTCCGCTTCTAGTGACCAGTTCCTTTGCAATGAAAGCACTCAGTTTTTGGGACTAACCTATTAATCTAGAGCCTAGTGCCAGTTTCTGTTTTTTCCTTGTTTTTGAGTTTCGTAGATAAGGAATATTAAACGAAGTCCAAATGGAATAAAACCTTCGAAATGATTTTTTCTGGAATGAAAGGAAACTACGAGACTTGAGAACCAAGGCAGAGGAGACACCGTGGGGCCACAAGCCCTAGGGCGTGACTAGGGGGTAGGCCGCGTCGGTCAGGCTTGTGGGTCCACGGCAGCTCCCCTAACCCTAATCTTCGGCCTATAAATTCCCAAATATTCCATCATTATCAACGAGAGGCATGAAAACACTTTTCCGCCACTAGAAGCCTCCATTCCCGAGAGATCCAATCTTGGAGCCTTTTCCGGTAATCTGCCGGAGGGGGATTCGATCACGAAGGGCATCTACATCAACTCCATTGCCCCTCCGATGATGTGTGAGTAGTTCACCGTAGACCTACGGGTCCATAGCTAGTAGCTATATGGTTTCTTCTCTCTCTTTGCTCTTCAATACCATGTTCTTCATGATCTTCATGGAGATCTATCCGATGTAATACTCTTTTGCGGTGTGTTTGTCGAGATCCGATGAATTTTGGCTTTATGTTCAGATTATCCATGAATATTATTTGAGTCTTTCCTGAATTCTTATATGCATGATTTCATATCCTTGTAAGTCTCTTCGAGTTATTGGTTTGGTTTGGCCAACTAGATTGGTAATTCTTGCAATGGGAGAAGTGCTTGGTTTTGGGTTCAATCTTGCGGTGTCCCCACCCAGTGACATAGTAGGGGTAGCGAGGCACGTATTGTATTGTTGCCATCAAGGGTAACAAGATGGGGTTTTCATCATATTGCTTGAGTTTATCCCTCTACATCATGTCATCTTTCTTACTGCGTTACTCTATTCTTCATGGACTTAATACTCTAGATGCAGGCATGAGTTGGTCGATGTGTGGAGTAATAGTAGTAGATGCAGAATCGTTTTGGTCTACTTGTCACGGACGTGATGCTTATATGCATAATCATTGCCTTGGATATCTTCATAATTATTCGCTTTTCTATCAATTGCTCGACAGTAATTTGTTCACCCACCGTAATACTTGCCATTGTGAGAGAAGCCATCTAGTGAAACCTATGCCCCCCGGTCTATTTTCCATATTATACTTCAAGATCTAAAACCAAAAATACCAAAAATACTTGTTGTCTTATTTTTACTTTTAGTTTTATTTTCCATTCAAGCACCCTATTATATCTATCTCTATTAGATCTCATCTTTGCAAGTAACCGTGAAGCGATTGACAACCCCTTTATAGCGTTGGGTGCAAGAGTTTGATTCTTTGTGCATGTACTCTATTGGTGACTTGCTTGTATCTCCTACTGGATTGATACCTTGGTTCTCAAAAACTGAGGGAAATACTTATCTACTTTGCTGCATCAAACAGTTCCTCTTCATGGGAAACCAACGCATGCTCGAGAAGTAGCATTACGTTGCAACGTTTGATACACACAAGGCACTCCTCCAGTGTCAGTGAGTTGCATGATCTCATGGTCCTAGGAACAAATACTTGACATGCAGAAAACTATAGCAATAAACTGACACGATCATATGCTATGTTTGTAGTTTGGGTTTTGTCCATCACATCATTCTCCCAATGATGTGATCCCATTATCAAATGACATCTCATGTCAATGGCTAGGAAACCTTGACCATCTTTGATCAACAAGCTAGTCTACTAGAGGCATACTAGGAACAAAGTGTTGTCTATGTATCCACACATGCAATGTGTTTCCAGTCAATACAATTATAGCATGGATAATAAACGATTATCACGAACAAGAAAATATAATAATAACTATTTATTATTGCCTCTAGGGCATATTTCCAACAAGCGGATCTACATACCCTTGTAGATTGCTAAGCGGGAAGTGTTAAGAAACGTGTTTGATGTAGTCAAAAGTCTTTGCGAGCCAAATCCCTAGCTGTCCCATGATCCGATCATGATCCGTCCCGCGATCCAATCACGAACCGTCCCGCAATCCAATCGCGGACCTTCTGATCTAGTGCTGAACGGACGTCACCTCCGCGTTTAGCACACATACAGATCGATGACGATCTCCACCTCCTTGATCCAGCAAGCAAGGGTGGATAGGTAGATGAGTTCTCCGGCAACACAATGACGTGGTGGCGGTGGTGGTGGAGCTGATCCGGCAGAGATTCGCTAAGATATACCGAACAGATCTAGAGGAGAAGCAATCTAGAGGGAGAGAGGGCAGCACGTGGCTTTTCAGGTGGTGGCTTCCCACAAAACCCTCCAATGTATATAGGAGGAGAGGGGGGTAGGTGGGACGTGCCCTAGGGTTTCCCCTAGGGGCTTGGCGCAAGGAGGGGAGGAGTCCACCTCCCACAAGGGAGATGGAGTCCTAGTAGGACTCCCTCCCCCACTTGGCCTTCCCACCTCTTGCACATAGGCCTCCTAGGGGCTGGCTGCCCAGCCCACTAGGGGCTGGTGTGCCACCTCCTAGGCACATGTGTCCCCTTGGGTGGGTGGGCCCCACTTGGTGGACCCCCGAAACCCATTCGTCACTCCTGGTACAGTATCGGTAGTGCCCGAAACTTTTTCGGAACCCAAATACCACTTTCCTATATATCAATCTTTACCTTCGGACCATTCCGGAGCTCCTCGTGACGTCCAAGATCTAATCTAGGACTCCGAAGAACCTTCGGTCGCCAACATACATAACTCAATACTACTAAAACGTCATTGAACCTTAAGTGTGCAGACCCTACGGGTTCGAGAACTATGTAGACATGACCGAGACACCTCTATGCTTGATAACCAATAGCGCGACCTGGATGCCCATATTGGTTCCTACATGTTCCACGAAGATATTTATCGGTTGAACCTCTATGTCAAGGATTCAGTTAATCCCGTATGTTGTTCTCTTTGTTCTTCGGTATGTTACTTGCCCGAGATTCGATCGTCGATATCTCTATACCTAGTTCAATCTAGTTAGCGGCAAGTCTCTTTACTTGTTCCGTAATACAATATCTCGTGGCTAACTCTTTAGTCACTTTGCTTGCAAGGCTCATTGTGATGTTGTATTACCGAGTGGGCCCTGAGATACCTCTGTGTCACACGGAGTGACAAACCCCAGTCTTGATACATGCCCACTCAACAAACACCCTGGGAGATACATGTAGAGCACCTTTATAGTCACCCAGGTACGTTCCGACGTTTGGTACACACGAGGTACTCCTCCGGTGTCAGTGAGTTGCATGATCTCATGGTCATAGGAACAAATACTTGACATGCAGAAAAGTATAGCAATAAACTGACACGATCATATGCTATGTTTATAGTTTGGGTCTTGTTCATCACATCATTCAACTAATGATGTGATCCTATTATCAAATGACATCTCATGTCTATAGCTAGGAAATCTTGACCATCTTTGATCGACGAGCTAGTCTATTAGAGGCATACTAGGGACATGGTGTTGTCTATGTATCCACACATGTATCTGAGTTTTCGATCAATACAATTGTAGCATGGATAATAAACGATTATCATGAACAATGAAATATGATAATAACTAATTTATTATTTCCTCTAGGGAAAATTTATAATAGTCTCCCACTTGCACTGGAGTCAATAATCTATCTCACATCGCTATGTGATTTACATTGTTATGAATCTCATAGCCAATGAGTGCTGGGGTTCGATCATGTTTTGCATATGAGAGAGGTTTTAGTCAACGGTCTGCAACATTCAGATCCTTGTGTACTTTGCAAACCTCTATGTCATACTGTAGATGTTGCTACCACGCTCCACTTGGAGCTATTCCAAATGACTAATCCACTATACGTATCCGGATTGCTACTCAGAGTGATCCGGATTGGTGTCAAAGCTTGCATCGACGTAACCCTTTACGACGAACTCTTTATCACATCCATAATCAAGAAATATTTCCTTAGACCTCTAGTTACTAAGGATAATTTTGACTGACGTCTAGTGATCCACTCCTGGATCACTCTTGTACCCCTTGGTAGACTCATGGCAAGGCACACACAGGTGCGGTACACAACATGGCATACTATATAGAGCCTATGGCTAAGGCATAGGGGATGACCTTCGTCCTTTCTCTTTCTTCTGTCGTGGTCGAGCTTTGAGTCTTACTCAACTTCACGCCTTACAAATCAGGTAAGAATTCCTTCTTTGACTGATCCATTTTGAACTCTTTCAAAATCTTGGCAAGGTATGTACTCATTAAAAGTCTTATCAAGCGTCTTGGTCTATCTCTATAGATCTCGATGCCCAACAATTAAGTAGCTTTATCCAGGTCTTCCTTTGAAAAACTCCTTCCAAACAACCGTTTATGCTTTCTAGGAATTCTACATCACTTCCAATCAACAATATGTCAACCACATATACTTATCAGAAATTTTATAGTGCTCCCACTCAATTTCTTGTAAATACAAGTTTCTCATAAACTTTGTATAAACCCAAAAAAATTGGTCACCTCATCAAAGCGTACATTCCAACTCCGAGATGCTTGCGCTAGCCCATAAAAGGATCGCTGGAGCTTGCATACCTTTTAGCATCCTTAGGACTGACAAAACCTTCTGGTTGTATCACATACAACCTTTCCTCAAGGAAATCGATAAGGAAATGATGTTTTGACATCCATCTGCCAGATTTCATAATTGAAAAATGCAGCAACTGCTAACATAATTCCAATAGACTTTAGCATCGCTATAGGTGAGAAGCTCTCATCATAGTCAACTCCTTGAACTTGTCTGAACTTCTTTGCGACAAGTCGAGCTTTATAAATGGTGAAATTTACCATTAGTGTTTGTCTTCTTCTTAAAGGTCCATTTGTACTTAACGGCCCATTTTTCAATGGGCAAGTCTACTAAAGTCCATACTTGGTTTTGGTACATGGATCCTTTCTCGGATTTCATGGCTCCTAGCCATTTGTTATAATCCGGGCCCACCATCGCTTCTTCATAGCTCGTAGGTTCACTATTGTCTAACAGCATGACCTCCAAGACAAGATTGATGCACCACTTAGGGACGGTACGAGTCCTTGTCGACCTACGAGATTCAGTAGTAACTTGATCCGAAGCTTCATGATCATCATCAATTGCTTCCTCTTCAGTTGGTGTAGGTATCACAGAAACATCTTTCTGCGTCGTGCTACTATCCAATTGAAGTGACGGTTCAACAACCTCATCAAGGTGTACTTTCCTCCCACTCAATTCTTTAGAGAGAAACACTTTATCGAGAAAGGACCCGTTTTTAGCAACAAACACTTTGCCCTCAGATTTGAGATAGAAGGTATACTCAACTATTTCCTTAGGGTATCCTACGAAGATGCACTTTTCTGCTTTGGGTTCGTGCTTATCACACATAAGTGTCATATTCCCAAACTCTAAGAAACAACGGCTTAGGTTTCTACGAAACCATAATTAATACGGTGTCATCTCAAAGGATTTAGATGGTGCCCTATTTAAAGTGAACGTAGTTGTCTCTAATGCATAACCCCAAAACTATAATGGCAAAACGATAAGAGATATCATAGTACGCACCATATCCAATAGAGCACGACTACGACGTTCAGATACACCATCACACTATGGTGTTCTAGGTGGCGTGAGTTGTGAAACAACTTCCACATTGTATTAAGTTGTATACCAAACTCGTAACTCAGATATTCACCTCCATGATCATATCGTAGACATTTTATCTTCTTGTCACGATGATCTCAAACTTCACTCTTAATTTGCTTGAACTTTTCAAACGTTTCCGACTTGTGTTTCATTAAGTAAATATACCCATATCTACTCAAATCATCAGTGAAGGTAAGAAAATAACAATATCCACCGCATGCTACAACACTCATTGGACGACATACATCAACATGTATCATTTCCAATAAGTCACTTGCCCGCTCCATCATACCGGAAAACTGGGTCTTAGTCATCTTGCCCATGAGGCATGGTCCGCATGTCCCAACCGATTTGAAATCGAATGAGTCCAAAGATCCATCAACATGGAGTTTCTTCATGCACTTTACACCAATATGACATTTAGCGGTAGTGCCACAAGTATGTGGTACTATCATTATTAACTTTGCATCTTTTGGCATCAATATTATGAACATGTGTATCACTACGATCAAGATTCAATAAACCATTCTCATTGGGTGTATGGCCATTGAAAGTATTATTCATGTAAACAGAATAACCATTATTCTGTGACTTAAATGAATAACCGTATTGTGATAAACACGTTCCAATCATGTTCATGCTCTACGTGAACACCAAATAACATTTATTCAGATTTTACACTAATCCCGAAGATAGAGGGAGCGGGCGATGGTGATCACATCAACCTTGGAAACACTTCCAACACACATCGTCACCTCACCCTTAGCTAGTCTCCGTTTATACCATAGCTTTTATTTCAAGTTACTAACATTAGCAATCAAACCGGTATCTAATACCCAGGTGCTACTAGGAGTACTAGCAAGGAACACATCAAAATATGTATATCAAATATACTTCCGTCGATGTTGCCAGCCTTCTTATCTACCAAACATTTAGGGAGTTCCGCTTCAGCGAGTGTTCTCCTCATAATAGAAGCACTCAGTCTCGGGTTTGGGTTCAACCTTGGGTTTCTTCACTGGAGCGGCAACTGGCTTGCCATTCTTGAACTTTTCCCTTCTTGCCCTTGCCCTTCTTGAAACTAGTGTTTTTACTAACCATCAACACTTGATGCTCCTTCTTGATTTCTACCTTCGCGGTGTCAAACATCGCGAATAGCTTAGGGACCATCTTATCCATCCCTGGCATGTTATAGTTCATCATGAAGCTCCAGTAGCTTGGTGGCAGTGACTTGGAGAACTATATCAATCACTATCTTATCTGGAAGCTCAACTCCCACTCGATTCAAGCTGTAGCACCCAGACAATCTGAGCACACGCTCATTTATTGAGGTATTCTCCTTCATCTTGCAGGCAAAGAATCTTGTTGGAGGTCTCATACCTCTCAACATGGGAACGAGCCTGAAATCTCAATTCTAGATCTTGGAACATCTCATTTGCTCCGTGATGTTCAAAACATCTTTAGAGCCTCAATTCTAAGTCGTAATGCATGACACACTAAACTATGAAGTAGTCATCACAACGTGCCTGTCAGATGTTCACAACATCCACAGACGATGCTAGAGGGGATGGCGCACCGAGCGGTGCATCAAGGACATAAGCCTTATGTGCAGCAATGAGGACAATCCTCAGTTTACAGACCCAATCCGCATAATTGATACTACCATCTTTCAACTTACTTTTTCTCTAGGAACGTATCAATAATCGGGGGACCTACAACGCAAACTAGTGATCTACAACATAATTTGCAAAGACACTTTGACTATGTATGATAATGAGTTCAATTAATCATATTACTTAAGAACTCCCACTCAAATCAACATCCCTCAGGTTTTCTAAGTGTGACATGACCCAAATCCACCAACCCAAGTCCGATTATCATGTGAGATGAGGTGGTTTCAACGGTGAACATCTCCATGTTTATCATATCTACTATATGACTAATGTTCCACCTTTATGTCTCTTGTGTTCCGAGGCCATGTCTTTACATGCTAGGCTCGTCAAGTTTAACCTGAGTGTTCTGCATGTGCAACACTGGCTTGCACCCGTTGTATGCAAACGTAGAGTCTATCACACCCGATCATCACATGGTGTCTTAAAACGACAAACTTTTGAAATGGTGCACACTCGGGGAGAACACAATTTTATCTTGAAATTTTAGTGAGGGATCACCTTATAATGCTATCGTCGTCCTAAGCATGATAAGATGCATAAAAGGATTAACATCACATGCAAATCATAAGTGAAATGATATGGCCATGATCTTATGCTTTTGATCTCCATCTTTAAAGCACCGACATGATCTCCATCATCACCGACATGACACCATGATCTCCATCAATGTGTCGCCATCGGGGTTGTCGCACCCACCATGCTTCTACTACTATTGCTACCGCTTAGCGATAAAGTAAAGCATTACATAGCGTTTAATGATTGACACACATGTCATACAATAAATAAAGACAACCCTATAGCTCCTGCCGGTTGCCGTACTCCTCACATGCAAGTCGTGGTATTCTATACAAAACATGATCATCTCACACATCACATATATCTCATCATGTAATTGGCCATATCATATCACAATATACCCTGCAAGAACAAGTTAGACGTCCTCTAATTGTTGTTGCATGTTTTACGTGGCTGCTACGGGTATCTAGCAAGAACGATTTTCTTACCTACGCAAAACTACATGGTGATACACAAATTGCTTTTCAACCTTCTCAAGGACCATCTTTGTCGAATCCGATCCAACTAAAGTGGGAGAGACAGACACCCACCAGCCATCTTTATGCAACAAAGTCACATGTCAGCCGATGGAACCGGTCTCTCGTACGTGGACGAGTAAGGTTGGACTAGGCCGCTTCATCCCACAATACTGTCAAATCAAGAAAAGACCAAGGGAGGAAGCAATCTGAATATCAATGCCCACAAACTCCTTTGTGTTCTATTCGTGGTCTCATCTACGCATAGACCTAGCTCATGATGCCACTGTTGGGGAACGTTGCATGGGAAACAAAAAAATTCCTATGCGCACGCAAGGTCTGTCCATGATGATGAGCATCTACGAGAGGGAGAGTGGATCTACATACCCTTGTAGGTCGCTAAGCGGGAAGCATTAAGAAACGCGGTTGATGTAGTCAAACATCTTCGCGATCCAAATCGCTAGCCGTCCCGCGATCCGATCACGATCCGTCCCGTGATCCAATCACGAACCGTCCCGTGATCCAATCACGGTCCTTCCGATCTAGTATCGAACGGCCGACACCTCCACGTTCAGCACATGTACAGCTCGATGATGATCTCCACCTCCTTAATCCAGCAAGCAAGGGTGGATAGGTAGATGACTTCTTCGGTAGCACAACGGCATGGTGGCGGTGGTGGTGGAGCTGATCCGGCAGAGCTTCGCTAAGCTATACCGAACAGATCTAGAGGAGAAGCAATATAGAGGGAGAGAGGGAAGCACGTGGCTTTTCAGGTGGTGGCTAACCTCAAAACCCTCCAATATATATTGGAGGAGAGGGGCTAGGTGGGAGGTGCCCTAGGGTTTCCCCTAGGGGCTTGGCACTACCCGTACACTACCGGTAGTGCCCGAAACTTTTCCGGAACCCAAATACCACTTTCCTATATATCAATCTTTACCTCCAGACCATTCCAGAGCTCCTCGTGACGGCCGGGATCTCATCCGGGACTCCAAACAACCTTCGGTCACCAACATACATAACTCAATACTACTGAAACATCACCGAACCTTAAGTGTGCAGACCCTGCGGGTTCGAGAACTATGTAGACATGACCGAGACACCTCTATGGTCAATAAGCAATAGCGGGACCTGGATGCCCATATTGGTTCCTACATATTCTACGAAGATCTTTATAGGTTGAACCTTTATGTCAAGGATTCAGTTAATCCTCCATGTTGTTCCCTTTGTTCTTCGGTATGTTACTTGTCCAAGATTCGATCGTCGGTATCTCTATACCTAGTTCAATCTCGTTACCGGCAAGTCTCTTTACTCATTCCATAATACAAGATCCTGTGGCTAACTCTTTAGTCAATTTGCTTGCAAGGCTCATTGTGATGCTGTATTACCGAGTGGACCCTGAGATACCTTTGTGTCACATGGAGTAACAAATCCCAGTATTGATCCATGCCCACTCAACAGACACCCTCGGAGATACCTATAGAGCACCTTTATAGTCACCCAGTTATGTTGCGACGTTTGATGCACATGAGGTACTCCTCCGGTGTCAGTGAGTTGCATGATCTCATGGTCATAGGAATAGATACTTGACACATAGAAAACTATAGCAATAAACTGACATGATCATATGCTATGTTTATAGTTTGGGTCTTGTCCATCACATCATTCTCCTAATGATGTGATCCCATTACAAATGACATCTCATGTCTATGGCTAGGAAACCTTGATCATCTTTGATCAACGAGCTAGTCTATTAGAGGCATACTAGGGACATGATGTTGTTTATGTATCTACACATGTATCTGAGTTTCAGATCAATACAATTCTAGCATGGATAATAAACGATTATCATGAATAAGGAAATATGATAATAACTAATTTATTATTTCCTCTAGGGCATATTTCCAACACTAATGCCATTTGACATGGGCAAGAACCCTTTCTTGGCATCTTGCACGTTGAACCGCTTCAACACTTTGTTTATATACGTACTTTGGCTTAATACAGTAAGCCTTCTAGATCTATGTCTATAGATCTTGATTCCCAGAATATAAACTGCTTCTCCCAAGTCTTTCACCAGAAAACTATTTTTCAATGAGTCCTTGACAGATTCAAGCATTTGAACATCATTTCGAATCAATAATATGTCATCCAGATACAGGATCAGAAATGCAACCAAGCTCCCACTGAGCTTCTTGAATACACAATGATCATAGTCATTCTAGATGAAGCCAAAGTATTTAATCGCTTCGTTTAAACGAATGTTCCAATTCCTAGATGCTTGCCTCAATCCATAAATGGAACTTTCTTTTGTGTCTTCGCTTTATTTGAAAAAGGAAAACTCTTTGTTTTAAAAAGAAAAAAGGACGAAGCCCATTTAGTCCTTAGCCCAATCGCTTGCACCGAATCGGTTAAAAATTGATCGCCCAATTCTTTTCTAATCCCCCTCTCCCTGGCATGTGGGACCCACCATCGACCGAATCCTGCAGCATCTCCTCCTTCCTTTCTCTCCCCTCCTTCCTTCCCGTCGTTGGAGCCCGTTGCGACAGCGATTCCTGACGCGATCCTCTGGCGATTCTGCCTCGCCCCCTATAAATACCGACCCCTCCCCACACCCGTTCCGCCCAAAACCCCCAACCCCAAGCCTCGCTCGCCCTCACAATCGCTTGCCGGAGCCAAGCAGTGCCGCCGCGCGCCTTTGCTCGCTGTCAACGCCCTAGATCTCCCCGCCGCCATCTAAGCCCATCAGGAGACGCAGCGTACTCATCTTCATAGCCTCGACCATCTCCCGGAGCTCAAGGACAACCGGAGGACTCGCCCGCAACACACCTGAGCCATCGTCGGCAGACATCGCCGGAGCGCCTTCCCTCGCTGTTGTAAGCCTCCCCTCGCACCTCCACCGTCGGATCTTGAACGAATGCACGAGATTAGAACTTTTAAATAAACGAACTAGTATGCACTACGGATCAACCGTCCTCCCGTAGCTCTCTCGCGTGGGCCTCGCTAGGCTAATAGAATTGCGCCACGTGGCCCCTGTCCGACGCTAGTTGTTTTCCTTTTGTGTTTACATTTTATTTTTTGTTTCTGCTTTAGAAATTTAATATCTCCTATAATATTAGTCCAAATGGAGTGATTTTTTTGCTATAGATTCAAAAATTTATGAAGTTTCTGTTGGTACACTTGGATTTCAAATTTGAATAGTTTAATTTTGAATTGCTTCAAACACTAATTTGGCAATAACTTGAGTGTAAAAATAGATTTTCATTTGATTCTTGTTGCTCCTAGTCACTAATAGAATGGTTTAGACTGTAGTCTTTAGTGGTATATTTTTAGTTTATTTTAAATTAGGGTTTTAGTAAAAAAATACTATTTTCTCTTTATTTTGTTTTGTCTTTAACTTTTCACTTTTATTTGATTTCAATTAATTTCTTTCTGTCATTTTTGACAAATTGTTGATGTTTCTGTTAGTCAGCAAAAGCCACTATATTTGAAGTTAAAATAATTTTTATTATTTTGTTTCTCTAGTTTTGTAGCAAAACTTGTTTAGGTCTTAAGCAGAGTTTTATAAAAGCTTTTCCATTAGTTCTTTTTGCTACTAAAACTTTAAATAAAATACTTTATGTTAACTTAGTTGTTTTATATTTTTATTTTATGTTAATTTATTAGTTTAGAGTTTTATTTGTTGTTCAGTTTAATTAGGACAAAAACTACTTTTGGTGTTGTTTGTTAAAACTCTTTAGTTCTCTTTTGAAGGTTTCATTGGATTTTATTTGGTTTTCTTATTGATTTTTTTGTTGCTTGTTATTTGTTGGTTGTTATGTTTATTGCTAGTATTGTTTGCTAGAGTAAATGATTATGTGAATGCAATGTTTGACTATATAGATTTCATCGGAGAGTGACATACAGTTCTGTCAAGTTATTTCTGAGAGCAATTTTATCTTCATCAACTTATTAGGCAAGTTCACTTTGACCATTTTATTCATACCTATGTTTTTATAGCATTTAGTGTCACCGTTCAAAAAATCCCTCCGGTAGCATATTGAGCTTGATCTTGTGATAGTATCATGAGGTAGGAGAAACCCAAGACCAACCTTCTCGAAGCTTACACAAAACTTTTCCGATAGCCAAAATATGAATTCCCATATATTAATCTTTACCTAGTTCAATCTCGTTACCGGTAAGTCTCTTTACTCGTTTCCTAATACAAGACCCCATGACTAACTCCTTAGTCACATTGATTGCAAACTTCTTGTGATGTGTATTGCCGAGAGGGCCCAGAGACACATGTTCGTCATATGGAGTGGCCAATCTCGGTCTCGATCCATGCCAACCTAATAGACACCCTCGGAGATACCCGTAGAGTACCTTTATGATAACCCAATTACGAAGTGATGTTTGATACACACAAGGCATTCTTCCGGTATCAGAGAGTTGCATGATCTCATGGTTTTAGGAACAGATACTTGACATGAAGAAAGCAGTAACAATAAACTAAGTGATACGATCAAATTCTATGCTTACGTTTGGGTCTTGTCCATCACATCACTCTCCTAATGATGTGATTCCGTTATCAAATGACAACTAATGTCTATGGTTAGGAAACATTAACCATCTTTAATCAACGAGCTAGCCTAGTAGAGGCTCACTAGGGACACTGTGTTGTCTATATATCCACACATGCATTTAAGTTTCCGATCAATACAGTTCTAGCATGGATAATAACAAATTATCATGAACAAGGAAATATGATAATAACCACTTTATTATTTTCTCTAGGGCATATTTCCAACAGTTTATGTATTATTTTAGTTTCCGATCAATACAATTCTATTACGAATAATAAACATTTATCATGAACGAGGAACTATGATAATAACCAATTTATTATTGCCTTTAGGGCATATTTTCAACGTGAACCTACGAAAAACAACTATGTGAAAGGTGTCAAACATGCAGCTATTTTTTTTGTCATTGTGCAAGGACAGACTTCTATTTTCTCGTAGCAGCAGTCTCCAATAGTTTGGCATTGATTCCATAAGCTGGTAGGCCTATACGTCTTATCCACATGTCCACTAATTAGAAAGCCAAATTTTCAGCAAAAGCCCATGCATATTTTTTATTTTTCGATTGTAGGATCTTGCTACCACCATCAGGCAAACCAACTGGGTAGGCAAAGTTATATCTCAAAATGTACTAACCTAATTCTTTTTCTCCCTTTTATTATTTTTAGATGTGCAACAAATCACGTGGCCTTATAACAATTCAGTGTATTGTATATGTTGTCTTATAACTGTGTTATTTCATGTAACCTTTCTCTGTTTAGCCTACTTCGTGCATGTATGCTATTAGGACGAGGAGTGTCAAATTGTGCACGTTTTGGGCTCGTGCGAATCATCTACTACTTTTAGCTCCTATTTTTGCGTAATTGCATTCTCGAAATGCTAGTCACAATTGTTGTATACTCAGATTACTATTGCATATATACCACCAGAGCTATGTCTGATATGTCCTATTTTTCTAGAGCATTCATTTGTTTTACTTTAAGTTGTTTAATTACTCTTTTCTTTATGAATTGATTGTTCTTTTCTTATGAATCATCTATGTCGCCTTTTGGTTGCGTAGGTCATTCATTAGGTAAGAGTTTGGTCTGAGTTGGGTTAAATACTGTGTTGTTTCCGTCCTTATTCTCTTATTGCAAGTCATTGATCTATGTTGTTCTACTACCCTCCTCGGTGTAAGTCACAATGGAATATTCTTGAAGGCCCGTGAATGAGCTATAGATGTACGCTGCAACAGTTCTTTGATGACATTGGTATTCACAAGATGCATCAATGTTAGTAGATACTATCTCACACTACTAACTTTCATGTTTTTCATCCACCGCAACACGCAGAGTATCCTCTAGTTTGACAAACGAGCGCACACCTCCCGCGAGTTGCGTGGAACAATCTAATATTTGATTTCTTCTTATTTTTAAATCGCAAAAGCTATGCGTGCCATGGGTTTCGAACCTGGTTCAAAGTATACTACGATAACCATCCAATCAAATTATTTTGACGTGATTCCTTACCTCCTTTTCATTCTTTCCTTCTTTCTTCTTTGTTTTTTTCCTTATTCGTCTTTCTCATTTCTCATTTTTCTAATGTTTTGTTTTGTTTATAGTTCCTTTTCCTTTTTTCCTTATTCCTTTTTTGTTTCCAATTTCTTTTGCTAAATGAGTGAAAAAAATTCAATTTCACATTAAAAAATGATGAACCTTTTCAAAATTGACCAGTCAGCAGTTTTCAGTTTTTTTCAGTTTTTCAGCAGTTTTTCAATTTCAACACATTCTAATTCATATTTTTTTCAGTTTTTTTAAAGGCAACAGTTGACCAGTCAACAGCAAACCAGCAAGGAGTCAACAGAGAATGAGCGAAGAAAGTGGGGACATGCCGGAGCGGGCTAGCGCGCATTGGGCTACCCCTAGTGTATGGCTCCTTGAGCGCAACTTCCACGAACAAGCACCGGAAGCATGGTATGGGCGCCCGTGTGTCTCGGTACTAGCGAGACCTAAGCAACCCTCGTTGGAGGGGGAGAGCGAGATGGGCCTGCTCAGATGCGTGAGATGCCACCGCCTTGTTTTTTTCCTTTTTCATGTTTTATCTCTCATTTTTTGCTTTATTATTATTTATTTTTATTATACTTTAAAATATTCTGTATATTACAAAAAATACTCTGCACAAACATTTTAAAAATGTTGAATACATATAGAGAAAATGTTTTCTTGTGGAAACAAATGTTTATGAATTTTTTCATTAGTGGCATAGGTTAATGAAGACAAATGTTTATCATTTATTTAAAAAAATATTAATCAAGGCATTTAAAAAAAGTTGTCTAAGTATTTGAAAAATGTTAACGAAGCATTTAAAAATGTTAAATATGTACAGAATTTTTTTAGCCATGTATGAAAAACACGATTAACTTTTTTGATCATGTAAGTAAAAATGTTAATGAAGCATTTGAAAAATACCGAACAAGTATTTGAAAAATGTTAATCAAGCATTTGAAATGTTAAATGTTTGTGGTGAAAATGTTGACAATGTATTAAAAATGATGAAAAAAATATGATCCTGTATACGGAAAATTTTACTCAAGCATTTAAGAAAAATGCTGAGCACATATTTGGAATTTTTTAATCAAGAAGTTGTAAAATGTTAGATGTGTATAGAGAAAATGCTGATAGTGTATTAATTTTTTTTTTGAAATTAACCATTTAGAAATAAATAAAGATGTATATATTTTTTGAATACATATACAAAAAAGTTAACCTTATATTTTAAAAATGTTAATGAAGGATTTGAATTTTGTTGAAAGAACTACGGGTATAGAAGATATGTTGACCATTTATTAGAAAAACGTTAAACTTGTATTTCAAAAAAACTTAACATGTGTATACAAATATGTGTGTACAAAAAGTGAAAACCCAAGATAAAACAAAAAAAATGTTTGAACGAGAAATAAACAAACAAATCGGAAGAAAAAAGGAGACAAGAATAAAGAAAAATGGAGAAACCCAATAAAAACAAAACAAAGGGAATGAAATAACTGAGTAAACCAATGCACAAATAATAAAAATAGTGAAAACCAATAAAGACACAAAGAAAACCAATGAAAGATTAGAAAGAAACAAACAAATCCGAAAATGGAAGAAAAGATAAAAAACAGTTAACACTAAGAAATAAACTAAGAAAACGTATAAAAAAGCAAAAAGAAATATAATACTAGTAAAAACATAGAAAGAAACAGAAAAAAGTCCATGATAAAGTAAAGAATAAACAAAAAACAAAAAAAAAACCCGGGAACTACGAGTGGAAAAGCAGGCTCCTTTCCCACAAAATGTCCTAGCCATCAAGCTTTCCACAAATACTGTAGTGTCCTACTTAGATGACATCCATACTCTCTACTAGATCATTGAAGACGCGCGTTGCTGCGTCCATCCATTTTATCAGTAGAGCAGTAAAAAAATTTGTAACTAATGGTGGCATGAAACAAAGAAGTTGGATGCAGCATGAGTTGACTGGGATTTAAGAACGACAAATAAGCGAACTTTTTGGAAAGCTAAACAAAACAGAGCACCAGCACTTGCTTTTAGGAGGACAGCACCATCAAACAGATATCGTAAATATGCATGCTTCACAACCAGATTCTAATCAGCTAGGATTCCTAGCTTGGTTCTGATGGCAGATGGCATCTACTTTGCCCTTTCTCATCACAAGATGCACATTTGTCTTTAGTTTAAGACATCCACGTCTAAATGGCAGCTTAATAGTTGATTGTATTCTGAACCTTTGATCCTCAATGATGAACTGAGAATTGTCCAATTTTAGAACTGTGAAATAATTAGAAAAGGGATGGTAAATTCATAAGAGCCAGGTAGTTACAATTACAATAGCTTAATCAACAATCCATTGCCTTCAGAAGAAGAGGTTTAGGAATAGAATTTAGTGAGATATCAAACATGAATTATAAAGTTCAGTATTGTGCTGAGAGCTTCATGCATATAAAAAAACAAGATACATCTATATTTTCTAGACACTCAGAATCTCCCATGCTTAATAACATTTAAGTTGAGTAGTTAATTCGACCACAAGTTTACAGCTACTTGGCACAGTAAATAAATATGAGAAGGACAACAATTCACATACAAGCATGCTTGGTAAGCAGAGCCGTATCATGTCATGCAGAATACAGAAAAACATCTTTGAAGAAACTTGCAGCGTCATAAAACAAAATGCCATTGACACAGCTTACTTGTTGCACCCTTCAATATTGACGAAGGGTAAGGTTATATGAAATATATGGAATATAGAAAATCGTATGGAGGAGGTATGCGTGGTGAAACTTAAATTTTCAAAAAAAAAAAAAAAACAATGGAAAAGGTGAATATTTATTAGGAATGGGAAAACCACAGAAAAATATTCAATCATGTCCCCATGAATTGTAACAAGGAAAAGGTTTTCATTTCAGGAGTTTAAAATGAGCAGATAGAACACCGTTTAGAATAATTGATACAATGATGTTACCAAAACTCAGTCATAAAGGATTGCCCATTGGTGCAGCAGCTTAGAACTAATGGGCAGCTTGAAAATAAAACATAGCCATATATTTATAAGCAAGCCAGATGAAGTTGTGGTTGTACTAAAAGTGTGTATTTAAGTCTGTTCTAACATAAGTTCTGAAGCTATATCCTAGCATGCATGGAACGACTTCTCACTGAAGAAGGCAAAGTCTGAAGCAGATTATGACTTCAGTACGCTTCGAGGGATATAGCCGTCTATCACAAGATAGAATAGAATCAGGATATACAGTGATCGCAAAACACAAGTACACAATGCCATTTTATCTCAACAAAGAAAAACACAACACCATTCTGATTCGAAGATAGATCAAACCAAGGCTACTGCATGCAGGACATAGACCTGACCCGTTGGGCAAACTCCAACATTGATTTTGCAGGAACATATCTTGTTGTAGTCTTCCTCTGGACCAATAAATCCAAGCGATGGTCCTGTTAAAGCAAACATAATGAGAAACCATAAAAAAGGATCAAGGAACAAAATCGGATCTATGACCTTGAAATCAAACCTTAGATGGGGAATGGGGTGTGGCGGAGAAACAGAGATTGAATACATGAGGGCTAAATGCCTGGATGTGTGGGGGAAGGCAAATGAGTCGCCTATGATCTCCTGGAAGAGCGGAGCGAGGCCATTACGGCAACCCACAGAACCAATGACAATTCAGCATGCAAGGCTTCGCCCAAGGTAGGACAATCTTCTTGAATGTTTTTCCTCTCCCGATCTATCGATTGGATCGTATCGAAGGTCATCTGCTTGATGAGAACCAATCTCCAAATTTTTCTTAAGGGCAGGCATCATATATACGCACGGACCTGTACCTCGAAGCAGCGGAAAGGACATGCACAACACTAGCCATGAATTCTCCACAAAAGCTGAAGAATAATTGCCTCCTTAAAAACTCGGTGGAGCAGTTTCGCCCAGACGAGGCGTGGTCCTGAATCACCCACGTTGGCTGAATCCCTTCCTTCACCGAAGCGCATCTCGATCCCGCACGACCGCACCTCTTCTGGTCGATCCAATCGACCACCTCGCACCGGTCGGCGGCCGCTCCTCTCTATCCCTAGTCGATGGACCCTTTGAGGAACCGATTCACTGGACCTCATTCACTGAAGCCCATTGTTTTAGACAAATTCAATGAAGCGCATGGATGGAATGGGCTGGCCTAGGGCCCAGTTAACTACAGAGCACCGTTTTGACCTGTGGTGCAGCTGTCCATAGGACAGCAAGCCCAGTAATTACCACGAGCGGGATAGATCGCTATACACAGAGATCCAATGATCAGAAACTTTCAAATCGCGAAAATGGACGGTCAAAAACGTAAATCGCTGTGAGGATTCGCTTTAAGCTTGATTTTACTGTCCTTAATAATGGAGGCTATCCCTGGATCTCTCTCTTTTTTTTTTTTGAGCAACCCCTCTATTTTTACATATTCTCTGTTCCCCGCGAGAGCTACTGGGCCCGCCCATTGCAGCGCGCGCTTCAGGCGAGAGGTTGGTTCATCTTGCGCAAAGCGAGATATAGCTCTTGCGCCGTGGCACGTCGTATAGGTTGGCTAGGCCCACGGAGGGCTGTAGATTTTCGGAACAAATGATGGGCCAAATCCACACACAGGTTGGCTAGGCCCACACTTCTCTACTGGACTGGAGGCCTACAGATTTTCGGAACAGACGGGTGGCCCAACCAATGGACCCCGACCCGGTCCGGCTCCTGCATCGGTCCATCCACGTTCCATCCTGTGCTGTCCGATGTGAATGCGCCGACTCTTCCAGAAATTACAGTCCGTCCCCTTCCCCTTCCCCTGCCTGCTCCAAACTCCCAAGCTCCCCTACTCGATAGCAGCAGCCTGCAGCTCCCCCTCAGATCCACCGCCGCCCACTCGGAGATTGATCGATGCCGCCACCGCCGCCGACTAACGGGGGCAAGCTGACCCCGAACCTGGCGATGGACGCCGAGGGCACGCGCCTGCTCAACCTCACCGTCCTGCAGCGCCTCGACCCCGCCGTCGAGGACATCCTCATCACCGCCGCCCACGTCACCCTCTACGACTTCAACATCGACCTCAATCAGTGGGTCAGTCACCTCCTCCCCTCCCCTTCCCCTTCCCCCTCCCCCTGTCTCGCCCCCCCCCCCCCCCCCCCCCTGATTCGCCGAAAACCTGATCCGATCCGGTTTGCTTGCCTTGTATTGCGCAGAGCCGCAAGGACGTGGAGGGTTCGCTGTTCGTCGTGAAGAGGTGAGCGAGGGTTGATAGATTACCGCGTGCGGCCGCTGTTGCAGCTGGGATCTGAATGTCTGATTGGTTTGTCCTGTTGTAGGAACACGCAGCCGAGGTTTCAGTTCATCGTCATGAACAGGCGGAACACGGGTATGTTTCTGCGATCTAAGTCCATCCACTAAGCCGCGTGACAGGCATTGGGGGGAGGGGGGTAGCGTGAGGTCTCCTAGATGATAAATCGTTAATAAGATTAACCATTGCTCTTATGAAGTTTAGCGTTCCAGTACGGCGACACTACAATGTTGGCTGCTGGCAGAAAGCATGATGGGGCGACTGCCTAATACCCTGATCTTTCTTCTTGCCAGACTCTATTTTCTCAAGAAAATTCCACTCGACAAACCCAAACTTTTCACTAGTAAACTTAGAACATTCTACTATGAAAATACAGATTTTTTGTTAAGATCTTCTTGCGTGAAACCCCAATATGTTCCACTCGGCAAACTCTAAATTTTTAGAGTGAAACCTTAAGCTCTCCACTCGGAATTTAAAATCCTAACTGAACACAAGGAATATAAGTCAATTACGAAGTATAAGAACAAGTAATTTTGTTTACCATTCCATGTGGTGAGACTTGGCTAAAAAAGAGATTTGTTCCATGTGACCACATATTGCCACAAAAGATCACCAAAAAGAATGAAGCAAAGGGGAGAAGTAGCCAGCTACTTTGCTTGTATCTGACTAACAAAAGTTGGCTAGGACTAACAGCTTACTTCTTATTTCTAGATGATTTATGAATGCTCAAATTGTTTAGTTCATTCATGAGAAGTTCAATATTGTTTCTCTTGTCAGATAATCTGGTGGAGGATTTATTAAGTGATTTTGAATACGAGCTTCAACCTCCGTATTTGCTGTACCGGAATGCTGCACAAGAAGTAAATGGTATTTGGTTTTACAATCAGCTGGACTGTGATGCTGTAGCAAATCTTTTTGGAAGGTATGACTTTTCATGTATCATATCTCATGTTGGAAGCCTCCTTTTCATGGCTCTGATGTTTATTGAAAACCATTTATGCTTTACTCGAGCATACTGATTTTTTTTAAAGTAGATTAACCACGTGCCAGAACCATGAATAGATTTCGAGATCTTATGGGTTTCAACTCTAGCCTAGCCCAACTTATTTGGGACTGAAAGGCTTTGTTGTTGTAGACTATCTGATCTTGTCTGCTTATGTTAGATTGGATTCAGGCCAGAAATGCATGCCCTGAAAGCTGCAACTATCCATGGCAGACTCACGGATTAACAAATGGAAGTAATGATGTAGCTGGATTGCAATTTTGTAGAGACAGTAGGACTTTTATGATGCGATTTTTTTTTACTTTTTAACGAAAACTGATGGACAAACTGTAAAAGCCATTATATTATACTCCCTCTGTTCCTAAATACTCCCTCCGTCCGGAAATACTTGTCCTAGAAATGAATGTATTTAGACTTATTTTAGTTATAGATACATCCGTTTTATTAATTTTTAGGACAAGTATTTCCGGACGGAGGGAGTATAAGTCTTTCTAGAGATTTCACTATGCACTATATACGGAGCAAAATGAGTGAATCTACACTCTAAAATATGTCTATACATCCGTATGTAGTCTCTAGTGGAATCTCTAGAAAGACTTATATTTAGGAACGGAGGAAAAAAAAGGGGGGCAGCCCGGTGCATGTAGCTCTTGCTTGCGCAGGGTCCGGGGAAGGGTCCGACCACTTTGGGTCTATTGTACGCAGCCTTTCCCTACATTTCTGCAAGAGTCTGTTTCCAGGACTTGAACCCGTGACCTCATGGTCACAAGGCAGCAGCTTTACCACTGCGACAAGGCTCCCCTTCCATTTAGGAACGGAGGAAGTACTTCTTTTTTTGTTTCTGCCGACATATATACATATTAGGGCATCTCCAATAGCTGTAAGATGCTTGTTGGTAAATTTGCCATATAAGCATCTTATGTGTCAAGTAATAAACGAAGAGAGAGTGTGATGTTGTCTGAAAATGAACCAGCACCCTGTGCACAAGCTCCAACGTAAAGAAAGAGAGCAAGCTTACATATTCTCTCACCTCCTATTGGTCAACCTTACAAACAGACATTGGAGTACTTGCACGATGACATGGATAACAAACTGTTGGAGATGCTCTTAGTGATACAGTAGGTGATTCTGATCTGACCTTTTGGCAACATTTTTAAACTTTAAATATGTACTACCGTAGCTTCCTCCTTTTTCTTACGCAAGAGGAAATAGCTACAGTTACTTGTGCCTCGCGAACAAACTTTTTTCGGTGTTAACTGCAGTTTTGCATCATAACAAGTGAAAATTACTTGACCATGTTAACGGTTTGGAAATTAATAAAATCCCGTGATACTTGATATAGATGAATCCTGATCTTGTGAAACTTTTTTCATGTAAGGATTCTAGGAGCATCGGAGCATCATGCTCTTGTGTTCGATCGAATGGGGCATTACTATAATGTAATTAGAAGTTTCTCAAAAGGATTAACATGATTACCTGACAGGGTGTCATTAGTTCTGTACTGAAGAAAATAAAGGAGAATCTTGATTTTGTTAACAATCTGTCCCGTGTCTGAAAGTCATGCTTCATTGTGTTGCTTAATTTAGAGCATCAGTCTCTATAATTATTAGATGTCTAACATGGGTGTGAATGATTAGGATTGATTAATGATGAACCGAACTTTGCGTTGTTGAAGTCCAAATATCTTTTAAGTTTTTTAATTCAATTTTCCTTTGCAGGATACTGAATGCTTATGCCAGAGTACCTCCAAAAGCAAAAGTGCCTTCCACCAAAAGGTTTTTTTCTCCCTTGACTATACATGGGAGATGTTTTGTTTGACTTATTCTGAATTCTTCTAATGTACAACAGTGAGTTTGAGGAATTGGAGGCTGTTCCTACGTCCGCTGCTATAGATGGCCCCCTTGAACCTCCGCCAGCATCCACTCTCATTTCTGATACTCCTGATGACTCACTTGCCAATTACTTTGGTGTATGTTCTCTCTCCGTTTCGTTTCCTTCTGAATAGTTTTCTGTTTCTTGCACTGCTCATGAAATATTATATGCAGTGTCTTGGACTGTCATCTGAATCTGAATTAAAACACCATGGTTGCATTTTCGCTCTATATGTAGTGCTTCTGCTGAATTATTCTTCTATACAAATATACAGGGCGCTGCAAGCATTGGAGGTGTATCAAGTGGGTCAATGGTTGGAAGAGCTCATCCATCCACTGAGAGCACTGCAGCTTCCCACATGCCATTGATTATGCCATCTGCTGCCCGGTCACACCAAATACCCCCTCCTTTAGGAGGTTCATCAGCGCCACCACTGCCCCTGCAGGACACTAATGCGCATGCTAGCCATTCAACAAGTCTTGTAACACCGGCATTCTTTGGTCCTCCAACGTCCTCTCCTGCATCACTAGCTCCGCCGATTTCATCAATGATGCCCACAGCACCACCTCTTCATGCAACTTCATCATCTGCTCAACATCCTCAGTATGGGCATGGCACCCCTCTACTCCAACCTTTTCCACCACCTGCACCGCCTCCATCTTTTGCCCCTGCACACAACGACTCTCTCATTTCACGGGATAAAGTTAAGGACGCCCTTCTGAGACTTGTTCAGGTATTTAAGTTATCAAAAATCGCAATATGTACTGTTTGCTCTTTTATATGTTTCTAACTCTTGTGTCATGTTCCCAACAGAATGACCAGTTCATCGATTTAATTTACCGGGAGTTGCAGAATGCACATATGTAGGCTGCTTCCTAGGTCGTCTTGTTGCTCGCTGCGGCGGCAAGAGTAATTCTGTTCTCTGTGAGTTTTGTACGCTGGCTCTGGAACTTATGTATAGCTTTGTATCGATGTGTTGATGTAGATTCTCTATAGCAATGGCTGCTAGTATTTATGGTCTTCCTTGTTTACAAATGACTGTCAATGTCATTACATTTGTGTAATTGAAAGAAAAGGAGTTTGTAAGGATGTATGGTATCATCATTTTCGTGTGTTTTACTGAGCAATCACCTCAGTCAGTATCAGGGTTTCATGGAATGCAAATATCTGGTGTGATTTACTGGACATCTGCTGTGTTAACTATGCATTAGATTATGAAGTGTATTTTCTTTTCAATTTGAGCTTTGGCCTACCAACAAAGTTCTATTGAAGCTTGACGCTTGAGGCAAAACTTTGCTATGTACGTACTACTATGATGTTTTTGGACACAAAGGTATGTCAAACTTTTTGCACTGGAGTGTCAAGGATTGAAATGATAGTTAGTTCAACATAGAGTCGTCAAAGAGTTACTCCCTTATCCGTATTTATTGTCGTTGGTTTAGTACAACTTTACCTAAATATCATATCAGTAGTGAAACTGAGCTCCAAAGTTAGAAGTCATATCCTCTGAAAATTAATGTAAAAAAGAGGAGTAAATCTTGGCTCTGAGCTACAGTACATACACATTGTGGCAGCGACTCTCTGTAACCTACTGAACGAACACGTATTCACATTCCTCGCACGTGTGAGCATACCTTCTACTACTACTCGATGCGTGCGCGCTCACCGGCACGTGAGCATCACCAGGAACCCGACGAACGCCGCCGCTCCGACGCCGGAGCAGCAGAGGTCGACGAGCCCCTCCCGCCTCGCCTTCCACTCCTTCCGCGCGCTCTTCCCCTTGACGAACTCCCCGTACTGCCGCGCCGCCTGCGCCTCCGCCTCCGCGCCCCGGCCCTGCCTCGGGGCGGCCATGGCCGCGGCGATCGCGGCCAGCCCGTCCCGCCCGCTGACGCCGCCGCCGTCGCCGTCCTCCACGCACAGGCTGACCTCCCGGACGTGCCCAAACCTGTCGTCGCACGTGACGGCCGCGTCCAGAGCGACGCCGCCGAGCACCACGGTGAACCGCGCCACCGTCTCCCCCGTGAGCCAGCTCCGGTCAACGGACACTGGGCGCCGGCTGGAGGCGTTGACTGCCCGGCCTGACGTCGGGTCGAGCAGCAGCCAGCTCAGCGTGAGCTCCGCCGGCGCGATCGGGGTCGCCGCGGAGAAGCCCTCCTGCAGGAGCGCGTCGACGCGGAACGGCGAGCCCAGGAACCACGCCGACGAGGCGTCCGTCTCCACCACGCGCGACATGATGCAGACCCCCTTGTGGTGCAGGTCCACCGCGGAGACGAGCCGGCTGGGCAGGGCGGGCGCGACCGTGGCCGTGGCCGCCGCCGCCGTCGTCGCTGGGAAAGGGAACGAGTCGGCGAAGAGCGCCCGGTGGAAGCCGTCGCCAGTGCCGCGGCAGCAGGAATTATCGAGGAGGCCGGCGACCGACGGCCAGAGGGCGAGGCAGAGTCCGCGCCATGTCTCGGGGTCGTTGGCGAGGTCGTGGAAGCTGGTGCTCGCGCAGCCAAGCGCCGCCAGCGAAGCGCCATCGAGCCGGCGGAGCACGAGGGACATCACGTCCGCGGGGAGGTCCTCGATGACCGTTTCTGCCGCGCCACCGCACGCCGGAGAATCGTAGTCCATCATGCTCTCCTCAGGTTGAGTGCTCGCCGCCATGGTTGAAAGACACGAAGCTCTTCGTACCGGTGCAATTCCTTTCGCCCTGTGCGACCCGTGAATTGGTTATGCACTTGTGTCAAGTATATAAATGTTTATAACTTTATGTGTATATATAGTGAGTATGGTGAGTGATCACGGTCTGAAAGCGAGGGGTTCCTTTTGTTCAACTGATCAACTCTGAACTTGCTTGCGTTGCCCAAAAGCAAAGCCCCGAATAAAATAAAACAAACAAACAAGTAAATGTCGTGATGTTTCCTGGTTTGTTTTTATCACTGACGAATGGGCCGTGCCGTTCTATCTCCTTGGACTGACGTGTCAGCCAAGGGATTCCTCCTGCCATATAAAAATGGACAAGTTGCTCAAGGCAAAGGCGTTTCTAGTCTTGTGGGTGATGCTGTGGGATGGAGTCGACACGTCACGCCTGCATCTTAAAAGGAGAAATCAAACCGGCACAAGAAGACTCCGGGAGACGGACATGGCGGCGTTGCCGTGCATTACACAACTCGTCTTCGCACCTGTAGCTCAACGTTCAGTATAAAAATGGAACAACTGGTACGGGAGCGATCTTACCGTACGTGTCGGGATGGCAACGCTGAAAGCCTAAAGCATGTGTGTTCCAGTGTTGCAGAAAATTTTCCTTCCCTGCCTCTACAAGGGGAACACATCGTCTAACATCAAGAAAAAAAAGTCATGGTGCTACAATGTTTTCGGTTCTCTTCGGACCCTGACGTTTCCGGTTCAAGCGTTTCTGACCTTCGATTGATGGCTTTCACCAGGCTGTGGTCGATGCCTGGCAGGCCACCCCGCCCGACCAAGACCCCTTCCGCCACCTTTTTGCGCGTCTCAAGTGCATCGCTCGACGCTTGCAGAGCTAGAGCGCCCGCTCCATCGGTCATGTCGTCCTGCAATTGTCTACCTCGCGTGAGCTCATCGCACGCCTTGACGAGGCTCAAGACTACCAGTTGCTATCTCCGACCGAGGTGTGGCTTCCGCTCGGCCCTCAAGCATGCTTACCTCGGGCTTGCTTCGCTTGACAGGTCCATCGCGCGACTTTCCTGGTTGCGCGCCGGCGACACGAACGTGGCATTCCTCTCCGTTTGCGAGCCTCTCACCGCAAACAGCGTAACAGGATCCTCGAGTTGCGTGTCGATGACTCTACCATCATCGACCCTGAGGGCATGGCTGAAGCCGCATTCGATCACTTCTAGCGGCTCCTCGGGACGACCGACCCACGGACCTCCTTCATCGCCCTGGACGGGATTGACCAGCGCTTCTTCGACCTCACCTCCCTGGAGCTTCCTTTCTCCGAGGACGAGGTGTGGCACGCGATCTGCGCCTTTCCAAGGGCAAAGCGCCTGGCCCAGACGGCTTCATGGCTGAGTTCTTGTGTGGGATGTGATCAAGGCGGACATCATGGAGGCCTTCCATAAGTTGCATGCACTCAATGGTCGTGGGTTCCACAAGTTGAATGAGGCGTTCATCACTCTCCTCCCCAAGTCCCCGGACGCGGCCACCCTCTCTGAGTACCGGCTAATCAACATCATCCATTTGATCGCCAAGTTGTTTGCCAAGGTCCTCTCTCTCCGGTTTGCTCCGCGTCTTCACGAGATGATCTCCGTGAACTAGAGCGCCTTCATTGCTGGCCAGAGTATCTATGACAACTTCATGCTGGTCTAGCAGACGGCCCGGCAACTCCATAACCTCCGCAAGCCGCGCGGTCTTCTCAAGATCGACATTGCCCGCGCCTTCGACTCTATGTCCTGGCCATTCCTGATTGAAGTGACACGACACCTCGGCTTTGGTCTGCGCTGGATTAACTGGGTGTGCATCCTCTTTGCCACCGCCAGCACGCACGTGCGCATCAACGGAGCCCATGGGCCTCCAGTCTATTACCACAAGGGGCTTCACTAGGGCGATCCCGTCTCGCCCATGCTCTTCGTCATCGCGATTGACGTCCTCAACCTTATGTTTTGAAGGGCTATGGACCTCGGCGTCATGAAGCGCCTCACGGATAGGCACATGGCTTCCAGCCTGTCCCTCTACGCCGATGACGTCGTCCTCTTCTGTCACCCCGATGAGCCAGACCTCCGGGCGGTCGGCCAGCTGCTCAAGATCTTCGGCGAAGCTTCTGGCCTTCGCACCAACTTGACGAAGTGCTTGGTGATCCCGATCCAGTGCTCCCCGGCCCATCGTGCCTCCATCATCGATTTCTTTTCGTGCCCCATCATCGACTTCCCCACACGGTACCTTGGTCTCCCCCTTTCGACTCGCAAGGTCTCTGCTAACGCGCTCCAGCCCTTTGTCGACAAGCCGGAGAAGAATCTCTCCCCTTGGTGGGCTTCCATGCTCTCCCACGGCGAGCATCTTGCTCTTGTGAGGCACGTCTTCAGTGCCATGTAGACCAATATCCTCATCGCCATGGCGCTGCATCCCTCCATCCCGCGCCAGATCAACCGGCTGGTCCGTGCTTTCCTTTGGCATGGTCGCAAGACCGCCAACGAAGGGCATTGTCTCGTCAGCTGGGGACGGGTTTGCTGACCTCTTGCTTTCGGTGGCCTAGGCATCCCGGACCTCCAGCGCACCGAGATCGCGCTCCAGGCCAGGTGGCTCTGGCTGCGCAAGACGGACCCGTCCAGGACCCGACAGTACCTTCACATCCCTTGCGCGCCTGACGTCCATGCGGTCTTTCGGGCATCCACATGTTGGGAGCTCGGCGATGGCAACACCTGCAGATTCTAGGACGATCATTGGCTCCACGGCTGTTCCATTGCTGAGATCGCCCCTCTGATCCATGCTATGGTTCCATGCTGACGACGGCGGGTGCGGTCCGTCCGCGACGACTTGCTTGACCGCTCCTGGATCCGCGACATTCATGGTGTCATGGGACTCGAGGCTCTGGTCTAGTATGTTCTCCTCTAGGCAAAGCTGTGCGACATTGCTCTCTCGGATGCGCCGGACCACATCTCATGGCGGTGGACTGCGGCAGGCACGTACTCCACCCAGTCATGCTACCAGGCGCTATTCTCTAGCTCGACCATTGAGCCAGCCTGGCGGCTCACCTGGAAATCTTGGGCGCCCCTCAGGGTCAAGACCTTCCTTTGGCTGGCCTTCTAGGGCCGTTGCTGGACGACAGACAGGTTAGCTCGCTAGGGCTTGCCCCACGCGCCGCTCTACCTGCTGTGCGATCAGGAGCCGAAGGCCATGCAACACCTGTTGGCTGGCCGCTCTTTCTCGCGGCAGGCACGTACTCCACCCGGTCATGCTACCAGACGCTCTTCTCTAGCTTGACCATTGAGACGGCCTGGCGGCTCACCTGGAAATCTTGGCGCCCCTCAGGGTCAAGATCTTCCTTTGGCTGGTCTTCTAGGGACATTGTTGGACGAAAGACAGGTTAGCTCGTCGGGGCTTGCCCCATGCGCCGCTCTGCCTGTTGTGCGATCAGGAGCCGAAGGCCATGCAAGACCTGCTAGCTGGCCGCTCTTTCTCGCGGCAGGTGTGGCATGAGATCCTCTCCTGGTGCCATGCCACAGCCTCCGTGCCTAGCCCGTATTGCAAGTTCCGCGAGTGTTTCTCCGCCACCATCCATGACTCCTCGACCGCTCTTCGTCGTGGGCTTGCCACTGTCATCATCATCACTTGCTGGAGACTATGGAAGCACCGCAACGAGTGCGTGTTTGATGGTGCTAGCCCCTCCATTTCTAGACTCTCCGACTGCATCAAGGAAGATGCTCGTGCCTGGGTGCATGCCGGGGCCAAGGGGCTTGGCCAATTGGTTGAGTAGTATGTAGCTGCCGGGTCGGGCATACCCCTCCACTGCGCTCTTGTTCATCTCGCTCACTCCATCTCTTGTGTTTGTGTATGTGCTTGCGAGATCTACTCTGTAACCCTCACTTTCTATCTCCTTTATCAATGCAATGATATGCAAATCTTTTGCATATTCACGAATAAATGGTGCTACAATGTCGGACTAATGTAAAATAGAAAAAGGAAGTTAGAAAGTGTTAGCAGATTATTTAGTGTAGCTATTTACTATATAGATAAATAATCTAAAATGAATTTTATTTCGTCATCAATTTGTCGGTATATAATTACTATAAATGTATGTAGTAGATTAGTAATTTGCAAATTAATTTTAGTCATTTTAAACTTAATCATATGGATTGCAAGAAGGCAAGTTAGCATATTTTAGCTTCTCTAATTTTCCTTCTTAACGTTAGAGGATCTGGTTCCCTTTACAAACAGGGCCCTCATTGTCACAATTGCTAACAAATATTGGAACTAACATCATGATAGGTGTATATTTTTGTGGGGGGTGATATTGAGTATTTGTTGAATCATAGATGGGCTTTTGCCCAAGACTGTAGTTAATCTCTAAGTCTTAGAGCATCTACATCCGGACCTTGCAAATCCGGCCCCTCAAACACCCGCGAACGCGTTCGTGGACACTGCGGTTAAAATAATGCATTCTACATCCAGACATCTCATATTAGATTCTTGAAATTTATACAGAAACATGCAAGATATAAAACCTACGTATTACGTAGAACCTATCTACTCCTTGTCGAAGATGTCGATGATCTTCGTGCCCTCCATTGGATAAATGGCGCCTGCTACAGCTTCATCCCCTCCGATGCCTCCGGCTGCTCCGTTGCGGCCTCTTCTGCCTCGATTTTTGCCTCCATCTCGTCGAAAAGGGCGTCGGCCTCCGCCCGCCTCTGCCGGATGAGCCGATGGTTGGCCTCCACCTCGTCCTCATCCCGGATGGTATCCAGGATGGTCAGTTGCTCCGCCATCTCCTACAATTGGGCGACAACGAACTCCACCTCCGCCTCTGCCATTCTCAAGCCGAGAGCCTCCTCCTCCATGGCCTCTAGTTGCTCCTCCTCCTCTTCCTCCGTCTCCGGCGAGTCCAGAGGGAGACTTGTAACGATGCGGGCGGCACAACGAGCCTGGGTCTCCACCTCGATTTGCAGCACTGGTAGACCATCCTGACGGAGAGGGGAGTGTGAGAGGAGGCGGATGTGCTCGGGTGATGGCGGAGAGATGGAGGAGGCGGATGTGCTAGGGCTGGGGCGCGCCGACCGGCTTAGATAGCCGACTCCCACCTCGGGCAGGGAGTCAGAGTGGTGCCACGCGACGTTCACACCACGTCGACAGTCGAGGTGCCCGTCGGACCGTTGGGTTTTCCGGCCAGTCCGTGTGGGGCCACGCCGTCAGGCCTACATGGCGGGTGTGCCCGGGCTCCCCCGTATCCGCCTCATATTTGGGCTGGATATGGGGGGTGCCGGTCAGCCGAGGCGTTTGAGGACGGTTTGAGAGGCCCGTCTGGGTCGCTTTTTCGTCACTCGTTACTGACCGGGTGGCCTGCCCGGGCATTTGAGGAGGGTATGAGGGGTCCGGCTATATATGCTCTTATATAGGTGCATGGTAAATGATGAAAAGTTAATTATCATAATGCTAGTGAAGTAAGAGTGGGACCTCTTTATAAGGGTTGCTCGATCACATGTCGTTGAGAGCTTGTAAAGAGGAGTGGTACACACACGCTCCTCCTTCGCCTCGTGTGTCGGCATGCCACGGGTCATGAGAATGAGCCGAACTGAGCTCACATCTATGCACTTATATTTGCTGATCAGAAATGGTTAACTAATCTCGGATTGATAAGGTTTTTGGGAGCATCTCGGTGTAACTGTTCCCGGTCCATCCCCGTCTTCGACCTCCTCTGCTTCGACTACTTTTCCTGCATCGACTGCATGACAAACGACAACGAAGCAAACAATAAATCCACAAACAACATCGAGGCTGCTATTTGCATCGCCGTGTTGGCCTGGCCAACTGGAGAATATAATTTATTCATCCCCTATTTGCTCGTTCATGTGTTAGGCGTGTATACAATGTTCATAGATGTTTTGGTTTTATGTATTGTACTTACATGCTTAGGTATGACATGAGTTGTATACTATGATTGTGATGTTTATTGTCTACTCGCGGGTTAGATTAATTAAAAATATGCTAATATATCCAACAGTATTAACTGCAAAAAACGTGTCTACAACTAGACTTGCCTAATATAACCTTTATGTATCCGTGCATCCGTGGATGTAAACAATATCTGATCACCCATCATTTGTCCGTGCCCATAACCGTCCATCACATATTCCAATCGTAAATTCATATAATCCCATGCAACTTCGATCGACACCATGAAGTAACTTTAACATCTAGCATGATATTGGATAGCATTGGACATAGAAAATTTAACTTACAACTGGCCATAAAACATACTCCCTTCATTCTATAATATAGTGTGTCCACGTTTTTCGAGATCTAAGTTTGATCATACATTTAACCAACAAAACCAATTACGGTGGGAGAAAAAATTATACCACTGAATTTGTTAACCAACGAGATCGACTGTGCGGGGGCAAAAATTATACCACCGAATTCATATCAAAATACAAATTCACTGGTATAATTTTTGCTCCCGCTGCAATCGATCTTGTTGGTTAAATGTATGGTCAAAGTTAAACCTCAGAAAGTGCGGGAACACTACATTGTGGAACGGAGGGTGTACCAGATTTACAAAATACAGAGCCTGCACGACCTGCAGTCGGACGTGCTAGATCTGGCCTTCAATGCCGTTTGCTTCACACAATGAATTGCCTGTGCCTTCGACCTGAATAATCGCGGCCGTGGGCTCAGCAATGTCAGCATGAGCTCCCGCAACGTCCGGGAGGAGAAGGGTGCATAGGTAACAACTGCCATTGTTGCCCCGCCGCCTCACTGGGGAGGGTGGGGTCCGTATCGAGCCAACACGGTCGGGCACATAGCTTTAACTACCCGTTGAGCCACCCGGGATGGCACAGATCTCGAGCTCCCACTCATGTCCACCCATGATCAGCAGAGGGTGATGCGTAGGGTGAGCTCCTCGTCGTCCGGGTTGGAGTATGAATCCTCCTCCGTCGCAAGCGCATCCCAGTCAATACGGTCGGGATCGCTTCTATATCCGCGACCATGGTGGCTTGGGGAGGGGAACACACAAGAAGTGGAGCGAGGCGGAGTGAGGGAGCGGAGCAGTTGCGAATGAGGCTAGGGTTTGGTCCAGGTGAGGATGGGATGGTGTTTATGTGGGGTCGAGATGCATGATCATGGACTATATGGCGTGTCAGATGCATCCGGACCACCTCATATTCACCCCATATATGCGTTGAGTTTGAGGCTTATGTTAGAGCATATTTCTCCATATGTGATTTTGGTAATTGTTGACCATCCATGTGGACTAATTGTTTCCTTGAGTTATATTCAAAGGATTTCTCCATAGGAACTTCTTGAAGTCCATCTATTGGTTTCAAGGAGTTTATATGGTGACCAATGTGGTATTCAAGAATTTATCCAAAGATTGGTCATGTGAGAGTTGAGCTTATTGCAAGCATGTCTTGAAGAAGAAGATTGTGTGAACATGTTTACCTTCAAGACATCATCTTTATGAAGAGAGAAGATAAGATACAAGGTTGATCAAGACTAAGTCAAAGAGTGAATCAAGTTGATCAACACAGAAAGCATACAAGATGTTCTGAGAGGGATCAAGTGACCCCTTGGTATGGTAACCATTGTCCATTACGCTTTGTATACTAACCCATGGTCTACATGAGAGTTCGTTGTGGGGTTAGGTATATTTCCATGGGCTTGCGTCGAGACGAAGATCTCATATAACCCATGGAAGATGACATCAAGTGGTAATCGTCATCAAGGTTTTGGTGTGCAAGTTCAAGTGAAGCATCACAAAGACATCATGCTTGAAGCTTGCTGTCCATTGTGGTGAAAATGGACTCGTTAAGATGTGCAGAAGAGTGGCTCACCCATAGTGGAGTATGGGGGAGCAATCTATTAGTCTTCACCGAGCCGATGCAATCAAGAAAGGTGGTCCATCTTGAGGAGGACAAGATCATCATCATCTAGCTCAAGTGGACTATGTGCAAGACAAAGGTTTGACCTTGATAGGGTTTTATACTTTAGCGGTGTCATGGTGGTAGTTGGTAGACTGGGTTATAGGATCGATAGCCGTACTATCAAGGGGGGCTCTCAAGTGAGTAGCTTGATCGTATCATTGATTGTGAGCTCAAACCATTGCATTTTTGGCATCATCATCTTTATTGGTTCTTGGTTGGCTCTTCTCTTTGTGGGTTCTTGAGATTATGGTTACCTTCATTAGAAGCTCAAGTTCATCAAAAACGGAGTCAATGTGCATCTTCTATGATGTTTTCGATGTTGGAGTTTTTGCCGGTTCTTCATTGATAGAGGTTTCACATCTCTATACCATTGGAATTGTTATACCACCTCTTCTTGTTATAACTAGTCATTGTTTGGATACTACTTGTTGTTTGCTATCCAAAAATCTTGAGTTTGCTCAATTCGGAGCTCGTATAAGAAAGTTACGGCAGTTTTAGTGCCAGGGTTGTTTTTCTCTGAATAGGCGGTAGTACCGCTTGGTACCATGGTAGTACCACTTGGACGGTACTTCCACTATGTACTACCGCTGCTACTTCCGCTTATTTTTAGCTCTCTGGTGTCCTCGGGCAGTTCTGTCTTTTGTGAGCGGAAGTACCGCTGGGAGTAGAGCGGTAGTACCGCTTGGGTGGTACTGTCGCCCTCCCCTTCCGGCCCCACTTCCGCTTGTGTTTGACCTTTTGTTGCCTTCGGCCTCGAGTGGAATCTTGAGCAGTAGTTTGTAGAGGAAGTACCGCTCTGAGCGGCATTTCCCTATTGCCCCTCTTATCCACTAAGTCAGGTTGTGAGTTAGCGCTAAGCGGAAGTACCGCTCGCGAGCGGTACTATCACCTCCTTGACCTCTGTCAGCTGACTGCACAACCATGTACTTCCATGCAAGCGGAAGTACTGCTCCCCTGAGTGGTACTACCGCTTGAGCATGACTTATGGGCATAACGGTTGGATTTTGGGATGCCTATTTAAGGAGGCCTTCTTCCCCAATGGTCTCTAACTCTTGAGCTCGTGTTCTTCCCTCATTGTTGACCTTCTTCGAGCTTGCTAACTCTCAATCCATCCAATGGTTCTTGCTGGTTCTTGAGGGAAAAGAGAGAGGAGATCTAGATTACATTTGCACCAATCACTTTCTTCTCTATGTGAGGGGAACCCCTTGGATATAGATATTGGAGTCCTTCGTGTTCTTCTTTGTTCTTCCTCTCATTATCCTCCATAGCATTAGTTGTTGTGGTGGGATTTAGGAGAGAAGGACTTGGGCACTCCGTGTGCCCTTGCCATTGCATTTGGTGCATAGGTTTGAGTTCTCCACGGTGATACGTGGAAGTGAAGTTTGAGAATCTTATTACTCTTGGGTGTTTGTCCACCCTAGAGCTTGTTCCTCTTGGGTGACTTGGCGCCCCAGACGGTTTGCGGTGCCTCGTAGCTCAATCATTGTGGTGTAAAGCTCCGGGCAAGCGTCGGGGTATCCAATTGGGTTGTAGAGATTGCCTTGAGCATTTGAGGTCATCTCGGAGCCACAATCCGTTGTAGTTAAGCTTCATGGTGTCGTTGGGAGCCTCCAATTAAGTTGTGGAGATTGCTCCAACCTTGTTTGTATGGGTCCAGTGACCGCCCTCAAGGGCTCCTTAGTGGAATCACGACATCTTGCATTGTGCGAGGGCGTGAGGACATTATGGTGGCTTTATTGACATCTTGGGGAGCATTGTGCATCCACACTGCTCCGAACGGAGATTAGTATCTGCAAGGGTGTGATCTTCGGGATACATCATCGTCTCCGCGTGCCTCGGTTATCTCCTAACCGAGCCCTTTACTTCCGCACTTCACTTTGTGATAGCCATATTGTTTCATGCTATATATCGTGCTATCACTTAGTTGTTTATCTTTCTTAGCATAATTTATTGGTGCACACAGGTGATCCTAGTTGTTTTAGGTTTTTTGATTGACATATTATATGTTAGTTTTATTCCGTATTTATTCAAGCCTAAACCGTAATTATTTGAAAGCACCTATTCACCCCCCTCTAGGCGACATACATGTCCTCCAATTGGACAACTCAGACATTTGGGCTAGGTTTCAGGGGTTCAGTTCTTGAAAATATGTCCTAGAGGCAATAATAAATGTACTATTATGTTTTTAATATTCATAATTAAGTTTATATTTATGTACTGTAATTGCATTGATTCTTGAATATCGTATTCAGAGAAAAACTTGATATGTCCATTTTGCATCATGATTTCCTACTATTATTTACAATGTTTTTATGAATACTAATGCTTCATGGAGTATTTCTAATGCCTTTTCTCTCATAATTTGCAAGGTTTGCACAAAGAGGGAGAATACCGGCACGTGGAAATCTTGACCTAAAAAAAGCATGTCACAAATACCTATTATGCACATCTTCAAATGAGCTGAAACATCACGGGGATTTGTTATGGAATATATGAGGAATATTGGAGCAAATAATTACCAGAGGGGGCCAACTTGGTGAGCACAACACACCAGGGCGCGCCAGGCGCCCCAGGCGTGCCCTGGTGGGTTGTGCTCAGCACGACCCACCTCCGGAGCCCATCTTCCGGTATATAAGTGGTTTTTACCTACAAAAAATTAGGAGAGGACTTTCGGGATGAAGCACCACCGTCTCGAGGCAGAACTTGGGCAAGAGCACTTTCGCCCTCCGGCGGAGCGATTCTGCCGGGGGAACTTCCCTCCTAGAGAGGGAAATCGAAGACATCGTCATCACAAACAACCCTCTCATCTTTGGGAGGACATTCTCATCAACATCTTCAACAACACCATCTCCTCTCAAACCCTAGTTCATCTCTTGTGTTCAATCTTTGTACCGGAACCTCAGATTGGTACCTGTGGGTCACTAGTAGTGTTGATTACCTTGTGTAGTTGATTACTATATGGTTTATTTGGTGGAAGATCATATGTTCTGATCCATTATGCTATTCAATACCCTTATGATCTTGAGCATGCATATTATTTGTGAGTATTTACCTTTGTTCCCGAGGTCACGGGAGAAGTCATGTTGCAAGTAATCATGTGAATTTAATATGTGTTTGATATTTTGATGATATGTATGTTGTGATTCCCTTAGTGGTGTCATGTGAACGTCGACTACATGACAATTCACCATCCTTGGGCCTAAGGGAATGCATTGTGGAGTAGTTATTAGATGATGGGTTGCTAGAGTGACATAAGCTTAAACTTATGCGCTACTTCGTACGAGGCTAATTTGGATCCACATGTTTAATGCTATGGTTAGACTTTGTCTTAATACTTTTATCATAGTTGCATATGCTTGCGAGGGTATTAGTCATAAGTAGGTTGTTAGTTCAAGTAAGAACAACACCTTAGCATCGGTCCACCCACATATCAAATTATCAAAGTAGCGAACATTAATCAAACCAACATGATGAAAGTGACTAGATGAAATTCCCGTGTACCCTCAAGAACACTTTGCTCATTATAAGAGATAGTTTTGGCCCGTCCTTTGCCACAAAATGATTGGGCTACCTTGCTGCACTTTATCTATTTTTACCGTTACTTGATCTTTACCAATTATCTTGCTATGAAACTACTTATTACCTACACTTCCAGTTCTTGCAAAAATTACCTTGGTGAAAACCGCTTGTCATTTCCTTCCGCTCCTCGTTGGGTTTGACACTCTTACTTATCGAAAGGACTAAGATTGAACTGCTACACTTGTGGATCATCAATACACTTTTCTGGTGCCGTTGTTAGGGAGTGAAGCGCTCTTGGTAAGTTGAAATCGGTAAGGAAAAACTTATACTACGTGTTGAAATTTATTGTCACTTGTTACTATGGAGAACAATCCTTTGAGGGGTTTGTTCGGGGTATCTTCACCTTGACCGGAACCACAATTAGTTTCCCCTCAACCTACTACACCTAGTGAAAATATTGGTTATGAATTTCCTTCGGGTATTATAGAACAACTTCTAGCTAAACCTTATGCAGGAGATGGAACTGAACATCTCGATATGCACTTAATACATGTGGATGAAATTTGTGGATTATTTAAGCTTGCAAGTTTATCCAGAGATAAAGTGAAGAAGAAGGTTTTCCCTTTATCTTTGAAGGGAAAATCATTGACATGATATAGGCTATGCGATGATATTGGATCATGGAACTCGAATCGATTGAAATTGGAATTCCACCAAAGGTTTTATCCTATGCATCTAGTTCACCGTGATCGGAACTATATATATCATGTTTGGCCTCATGAAGGAGAAATCATCGCTCTAGCTTGGGGGAGGCTTAAGTCAATGTTATATTCATGCCCCAATCATGATCTCTCGAGAGAAATTATTATTCAAAAAATTTATGCTCGGTTTTCTCATAATGATCAATCCATGCTCGATACTTCTTGTACTGGTTCTTTTATAAAGAAGACTATTGAATTCAAGTGGGTTATCTTAGAAAGAATTAAACGCAACTCTGAAGATTGGGAAATCGAAGAGGTAATGAGTCAGGTATTAAGCTTGAGTTTGATTGTGTTAATGTTTTATGAATATCGATGCTTTTCACAAGTTTAGCACTAAAAATATGGACTTGACTCTGAGATAGTAGCTTCTTTTGTGAATCATTTGCTACTCATGTTGATCTCCCTAAGGAGAAGTGGTTTAAATATCACCCCCTATTAGAAAAGAAATCAAAGAACCGGCCATAGCTAAAGAAGAGACTATTATCTACAATCTTGATCCGGTTGTGCCTACTACTTATATTGAGAAACCACCTTTCCCCATTAGGATAAAGGATCATGCTAGGGTATCAACTGTGGTTCGCAAGAGTAATATTAAAGCACCTAATCCCTCTGAACAAATTAAAGTGGAACCTAGTGTTGCTATGGTTAAAGTTGTATTGGTCGAAAATATTGATGTGCATGTTATTTACTCATGTGATGAAGCTGCTAGAATTGCTAAACCTGATGAAAAAGATAAAGATAGACCCATAGTTGGCATGCTTGTTGTCTCAGTCAAAATAGGAGATCATTGCTATCATGGTTTGTGTGATTTGGGTGCTAGTGTGAGTGTTGTTCCTTTTACTTTATACCAAGAAATAATGAACGACATAGCACCTGCTAAAATAGAAGACATTGATGTTACTATTGAACTTGCTAATAGAGACACCACCACACCACTTGGGATTGTTAGAGATGTTGAAGTCTTGTGTGGGAAAATAAAATATCCTACTGATTTTCTAGTTCTTGGTTCCCCACAAGATGATTTTTGTCCTATTATATTTTGTAGACCTTTCTTGAACACTGTTAGTGCTAAGATAGATTGTCAAAAAGAAACCGTCAGTGTTGAGTTTGGTGATGTGTCCCATGAGTTCAATTTTCCAAGTTTAGTAGACAACCTCGTGATAAATAATTATATAGTAAGGATGAAATAATTGGTCTTTCTTCTATTGCCGTTCCTCCTACCGATCCACTAGAACAATATTTGCTAGACCATGAAAATGATATGCACTTGCGTGAAAGAAATGAGATAGATAAAATTTTCTTTGAACATCAACCTCTCCTGAAACACAATTTGCCTATTGAAACTCTAGGAGGTCCTCCTCCACCTAAAGGCGATCCTATTTTTGAATTAAAACAATTGCCTCACACTTTGAAGTATGCTTATCTTGATGAGAAAAAGGTATATCCTGTTATTATTAGTGCTAACCTTTCAGAACATGAAGAAGAAAGATTATTGAAAATTCCGAGGAAGCACCGGGCTACTATTGGATATACTCTTGATGATATTAAGGGCATTAATCCCACTCTATGTCAGCACAAGATTAATATGAAACCTGATGCTAAACCCATTGTTGATCACCAATGACGATTGAATCCTAAGATGAAAGAAGCGGTAAACTAAAGTACTAAAGCTTCTAGAAGCAGGTATAATCTATCCCATAGCTGATAGTAGATGGGTAAGTCCCGTTCATTGTGTCCCTAAGAAAGGAGGTATTACTGTTGTTCCTAATGATGAAAATGAACTTATCCCACATAGGACTATTACTGGTTATAGAATGGTAATTGATTTTAGAAAACTAAATAAAGCCACTAGAAATGATCATTATCCTCTTCCTTTAATTGATCAAATGCTAGAAAGATTATATAAGCACACACACTTTTGTTTCCTGGATGGATATTATGGTTTTTCTCAAATACCCGTGTCACAATCTGATCAAGAGGAAACCACCTTTACTTGTCCTTTTGGAACCTATGCTTATAGACGTATTCTTTTGGTTTATGCAATGCACCTGCTACCTTTCAAACATGTATGACTGCTATATTCTCTGATTTTTGTGAAAAGATTGTGGAGGTTTTCGTGGATGAATTTTCACTTTACGGAACTTCTTTTGATGATTGCTTAAGCAATCTTGATTGAGTTTTGCAGAGATGTGAACAAACTAATCTCGTCTTGAATTGGGAAAAATGCCACTTTATGGTTAATGAAGGTATTGTCTTGGGGCATAATATTTCTGAATGAGGCATTGAGGTGGATCAAGCTAAAGTTGATGCAGTTGAGAAATGCCATGTCCTAAAGATATCAAAGGTATTCGGAGTTTCCTTTGTCATGCTGGTTTCTATAGGAGGTTTATTAAAGACTTCTCCAAAATTTCTAGGCCTCTTACTAATCTTTCACTAAAGGATATTCCCTTTGTTTTTGATGACGATTGTGTAGAAGCCTTTGAAACACTTAAGAAAACCTTAACCACTACACCTATTGTTCCACCACCTGTGTCGAGGATATACCCTGCGGTATGACCCGGCTTGGCGACTCACAGGAGACCTGGAAAGGACATGACATTTTATTAATGACCTGGTAGGCAGATCACAGGACGACCAGGCCCAAGACCCGGCGTGTAAGCCAGCACCAGGTGACTCACAAGAGAAGGCTCAAAGAGAGAAAGACTCCATGCCAAAGGTTACAAGACCCGGAATATGATTCTAGAGAGACTAGTCCTAATCCTACTCCTAGTAGGACTCTATGTGTAAACCTACCCTCTCCTCCTATATAAGGAGGGGTAGAGCACCCCTAGAGGGAGAAGATGGACAAGTCCACAAGTTTAGATAGATTAGAGGCTCTCGAGATTAGAGGTAGCAAACAACACCCTTGTAACCGAGAGATCTCCTTCATCATCAATACCAGACAAGCAGGACATAGGCTTTTACCTCCGTCGGAGGGGCCGAACCTGGGTAAATTCCGTGTCTCTCGATTCCGATCAACCCCTTCAAGCTGACACATAGTTGCGTCTTCGCCCCAAACCTAAGTCCGGTCACTCGGACATCTGCCATGAAAAATCCACGACAGCTGGCACCCACCGTGGGGCCTTGCACGGTGGTTTTGTGTTCTTGGCGGGAATCTTACGAGGGATCGAGGGCTACGCGGTCGTCCTAATAAAGAAAAAGCCGACACGAAGGATCTACATCGTCTATGTGATGAACAGCCGGAACAACATATATCATACTGAGATTGAGAAGATTAGAGCGGCGTGAGCCGCTGTTGCTCAGCGGTCAGTCAAATCCGACTTTCTATTGTTTTTCCACCGCGTGCGGCCAGTCGATCCGACTGGATCAATTTTCTCTGTGGTGCCTTACCAAGAAACTGAGTCGCAGAGATCGTGGTTGCTCCAGTTTTCCTGAGTGAATCAGAGATGATCGACTACAATGCTATTATGTCACATCCATGGTGATGTGCCGAAACTGAGATGAGAGTTTTTGGGGACCCGTTAACAACGAGACAAACAAGAAATTCCCGCTACAACCCGCCGAGCTGTGGCTCCACTCTGCCTGGCCCCGTTCGCCAAGCTGCAACTCTAGTTCACGTCTTCGAGTTAGCTTCAAAGTCCAAAGTGGTCTCCTAAACTCTAATGCAACTCGGTGTGAAGAACGAATCAGTCAAATACTCCAATTACTACTATTTCAACTAAAAATCAACAACAAGACATATTGGAGGAGCAATACGTCTATCTTTAAAGGCTGTCAAATCATATTAGCATGTCACTTTGGATATTTCCCCGATGCTAGTACTAATCAAGGCACGGAATAAATTCAGCTGAGGTCAGATGGGCTCGTGGCTAATTTTTCAAAGCACAAGGTTGAAGGCACATGTGCTGTGGCTCCACTCCGCCTTGCCCCGTTCGCCGAGCCAGCTGTCGCTGCCGCACCGAACCGCCGGCGCCTTTTGAGCCACCATGGGTGCGCTCTGCTGCGACCTCTGCCTCTGCCATGGACCGGTGCCTCAGAGTCACCGTAGCTGCGTCCTGCCGTCGCCATGGCCGAGCCACCACCGACTTGGTTTTTGCCGAGGCATCGTGGCTGCCCCTGTCGGCCTGGACCAGGACCTGTTGTTTCTGCATTGCGTGTACGAGCCGCCACGCCCGCGATCCGCCTCGCTGCGCCTGTGAGCCGCCCTCGCCGAAACAAGCCTCGAGCCGCCGTCTCCATCGCGAGTCTCAGCGCGCGTCGAGCTACCATGCCCGCGATCCGCCGCGCTGTGCCTGTGAGCCGCCCCTGCCGGGTAGGCCTCAAGCCGGCGCCTCCACCGCGAGTCGCCCTCACTGAGGGGCCTCTCGTGCTGCTTCACCCGGGATCAGCCTCCCTTGTTGTTGCCGCATCATGCCTCGCCTGCCCGTGCCACACCGTCGCAACCACCCGCGCTGCAAGCTCTACCACACCGACTGCCTTGCTCTCGCGCCGCTGCTCCCGCGTGCCCAACACGCCACGCACTGTCCTCGGCTCCGGTCAGCCGATGCATGTGCTAGCATTGTGGCCAGGTGCCCCTGCCTCCTATGCGCTACTCCTCTTGCCTCCGGACGGTTCAGCTACCGCACCGACTCAACATCATCTTGACCGCCACGTCCTCACTGCGCCTCACTCCAGCCGGGTCTTCCGCCGCGCCGAACGGCTATGCCAATTTTTGCGGCCGGATGTCCGTGCGGAGCAAAAGGTTGTGATGAGCCGGTTGTACAAAGGTTAAAAAAGGGGAGGTCATCCAGAGGACAATTACTCATTGCCAAAGTGGCACTATATCGCGGAAATGGAGGCATGCCAACATCATTTTGCATAGGTGGTCGTCCGTGTCGAGTTATTCAACAGACTCGCGCGCCGGCTCAGAATGTCCTAGCCACCTCAAGCGTCTGTATCGGCTTACAACGCCGTGGCTATCTCTCACCATCCGCTTTGCTTACCACGCCATGGCTATCTCTCGCCATCCGTGCCGGCTTACAACATCATGGCCGTCTCCCGCGACCGCGCCGTCTTACAACGCCACGGCCGTCTCTCGCCATCTGCGCTGGTTTACAATGTCGTGGTCGCCTCTCGCCATCCGCGCCGGTTTACAACGCCGTGGCGTCTTTTCACAACAGCACCAGGGTCACAATGTCGCGGCTGGTTTCTACATCTACATCAACATATCGGTGCAGTTCTCACCTATACGAGCCGTCCAATGGACGCGCGCAAGACGCTGCCCACAGTTTGATCTACATCAACATATCGGTACAGTGCTTGCCTATACGAGCTGCCCGACAGACGCGCGCAAGACGCCGCCTGTAGTCTGATTTACAACATATCGGTGCAGTGTTCGTCTATACAAGCCGTCCGGCAGACAGGTGCACAAGTCGCCGCCATTGTAGTTTGGTTAACTTCAACAACTAGCCGGGACGAACCATCGACCGGATTATTGAAACAAATCATACGGGATCATCTATAGCCCGCCACGGCCAACCTCAACTTTCAGTGGAGATTCTCAAGTCAACTTAAGACTCGGGGGCTACAGACATAACAAGACTCGTTTGGTCGTTTTCAACGAGAACCCCGGGTCATGGCAAAAATTAATCCGATCCTGGAGGCTACTACATCTTTGGCGGAAGATTAAAAGTTGCCCAAGAGGACGAACCGCCGTGATGCACCATTCAAACATAGGTGTCCGGATTTATTGGATCATCACTGGGAGCTTCTGCCGTTTCTTCATACAAGATGGCGGCTTACGAGATGGCGACTTACAAGAAGATTTCATAAACATTCCAGTTGATATATCAACTGCGACTGTTGAGGGCAGATTCTTACCTTCGTGTATCGCTTCTAATGCCTTATCGACCGGCTTTATGCCAAATCTCCGGCTAACACGATTAGCCGTGGCGGAGGGCGGCTTCTTACCTTCGGGTATCGCTTCTAATGCCTTATCGGCCAGCTTTATGCCAAATTTCCGGCTAACAGGATTAGCCACGGCGAAGGGCGGCTTCTTACCTTCGGGTATCGCTTCTAATGCCTTATCGGCCGGCTTTATGCCAAATCTCCGGCTAACACGATTAGCCGCGACGGAGGCGGCTTCTTACCTTCGGGTATTGCTTCTAATTCCTTATTGGCCGGCTTTATGCCAAATCTCTGGCTAACATGATTAGCCGCGGTGGAGGGTGGCTTCTTACCTTCGGTTATCACTTCTAATGCCTTATCGGCCGGCGTTTATGCCAAATTGCTGAAGGGGGCTTCTTACCGACGGGTATCGCTTCTAACACCCTATCGGCTAGCTTTATGCCAAATCTCCGGCTAACAGGATTAGCCGTGGTTGTAGGGGGTTCTTACTGATGGGTATCTAACACCCTAACAACCGGCGGAGGGCGGCTTCTTACCTTCGGGTATCGCTTCTAATGCCTTATCGGCCAGGCTTTATGCCATCTCCGGCTAACACGATTAGCCATGGTTGTCTAAGGGGGCTTCCCACCTCCGGGTGTAGCTTATCTAACCCTAACAATCGGCGTTCACACCATATTGCTGAGGGTGGCTTCTTACCTCCAGGTATCGCTTCTAACACCTTATCGACCGGCTTTATGCCATCTCCAGCTAACACGATTAGCCATGGTTGTCTAAAGGGGGCTTCCCACCTTCGGGTGTAGCTTATCTAACCCTAACAACCCGCATTCGCGCCAAAAATGTTGACAAGTCAAACATTGCATCATACTTTGTATCATACATTGCATCATATTCACATGACATATCGGCTTATCAAGCCAGATCAGAGCAAGATTATGAAAGAAGGAGCAATGTTATGAAAGATATAACATCTCCGGGTTGAACTTCTTCAAGCCGCCCTCACAACAATGCAGAATATATTCTGTCTTGTTTATTTTTTGCAGGTATTATCTCTTAAGATGAGCCGCTGTTAAGTGTTCTGCAAGAGCAAATGGATCTTTTAATAGCCAACATAGCTGGATCTCCATGGTTTATCATAACCAGTAATAAATGATTGGGGTTTTCAAGCCAGCTCGGAGAAATTATTGTTTTTTCAAAGAGCTGCCCTGTCAGATATAATGCCGTGTCATCTAATTGGCCGGTTCTCGGATTTCTTCAATCGTACTCTGTAGTAATCTACAACACTCATGGATTTATCCAAATATATATTTGCTGGGTTGCATCGCAACCACGAGCAGGGATTTCATGTCAAAGACAAAGGAATTATTCCAGGATATTCATTCCGGGTTATATTACAACCACGGTCAAAGATTCATCCAACAAGTTGTGGTGAGTCATATTATTCTCACATAGTCCCGAGTCGCCGCAGGCAGACAACCTGGCACTTGGGGGCTACATTATTCAAGTCCAGATTATATCAAATATGCAAGTCCCATGTCACTGCAAGCATGCACCACGACACTTGGGGGCTAATGTAAGCCAGTTTTCAAATCATTACATTGTCAACTAGACCACATTATCTCAAGGAGATGAGCCGGTCTTTCTATATTTTTCCCAGCTCAGTAATTCTTACTGACCCGGTACTTGGGGGCTACACCGCTCAGATCAAATTTTCTAAAAGTCCTAAGTCGCCGCAGGCATGCGACCCGACACTTGGGGGGCTACAGTATTCAGCTGTTCAAACAGATTAAGAGATTCAAATTGAAGACCCGGCCCATCACATGATGATGAGCCGATCCTTGGGGGCTACACCTGCTGAAGTTTCATAAAGTATAAGACAATTATAAGTCCGAGGTTGCTGCAGGCAGGACAACCTGGCACTTGGGGGCTACACAGTCCAAAATATTATTGCAAAGCACCAAGTTATCATGGATAATCTCGGAGCTTGGTGGCTACAGGTAATATGCAGATATCAAAAACTTTGAGGAGAATTTTCAAGATGTTAATTATGGAGTTCATTTGTTAGACCCGACGTCACCAACGGTAATGACCCGACATCATCAATGATTATGACCCGGCGGAGATGACCCGACATCATCAATGATTATGACCTGGCGGAGAGGACCCGACATCATCAATGATTATGACCCGATGGAAATGACCCGCCTAGAGTATTGGAAGCTGACTCAATGGCATATGGGTGTTCTATTCTTTTTCAAAGGACATTAACAAGCAAGATGATTACCAAAGACGACTATTTCATATGCAGAAAAGACCCGGATTTCTGAGGAGCCATTTCATAAGCCGGCCAAAGGAGCAAGCCGGCTACTTAACATATTTATTATTCTTATTTCAGGAGCTTAGCATGAACAAATTCAAACTAATCTGGGGGCTAATGTCGGGGATATACCCTGCGGTATGACCCGGCCTGGCGACTCACAGGAGACCCGGAAAGGACATGGCATTTTATTAATGACCCAGCAGGCGGATCACAGGACGACCAGGCCCAAGACCCAGCATGTAAGCCGGCGCCAGGCGGCTCACAAGAGAAGGCTCAGAGAGAGAAAGACTCCCTGCCGAAGGTTACAAGACCCGGAATAGGATTCTAGAGAGACTAGTCCTAATCCTACTCCTAGTAGGACTCTATTTGTAAACCTACCCTCTCCTCCTATATAAGGAGGGGTAGAGCACCCGTAGAGGGAGAAGATGGGCAAGTCCACAAGTTTAGACACATTAGAGGCTCTCGGGATTAGAGGTAGCAAACAACACCCTTGTAACCGAGAGATCTCCTTCATCATCAATACCAGACAAGCAGGACGCAGGCTTTTACCTCCATCGGAGGGGCCGAACCTGGGTAAATTCCATGTCTCTCGATTCCGATCAACCCCTTCAAGCCGCCATGTAGTTGCGTCTTCGCCCCAAACCTAAGTCTGGTCACCCAGACATCTGCCGTGACAAATCCACGTCAACTTGATTGGAACTTGCCTTTTGAAATTATGTGTGATGCTAGTGATTATGCCGTTGGTGCTGTTCTAGGACAAAGAGTTGATAGGAAATTGAATGTTATCCATTATGCTAGGAAAACTCTAGACAGTCCCCAAAGAAATTATGCTACTACCAAAAAAGAATTTTTAGCAGTTGTGTTTGCTTGTGATAAATTTAGATCTTACATTGTTGATTCCAAAGTTATTGTTCACACCGTTCATGCTGCTATTAAATATCTTATGGAAAAGAAAGATGCTAAACCTAGACTCATTAGGTGGGTTCTCTTGTTTCAAGAATTTGATTTACATATCACTGATAGGAAAGGAGCTTAGAACCCCGTAGTTGATAACTTGTCTAGGTTAGAAAATATTCTTGATGACCCACTACCTATTTATGATAGTTTTCCTGATGAACAATTAGCTACAGTAAATGTTTCTCCAAACACTCCTTGGTATGCTGATTATGCTAACTATATTGTTGCTAAATATATATCACCTAGTTTCACATACCAACAAAAGAAAAAAAATTATTCTATGATTTAAGACATTACTTTTGGGATGACCCACATATCTGTAAAGAAGGAGTAGATGGTATTATTAGACATTGTGTACCCGAGCATGAACATGAACAAATCCTATGGAAATGTCATTCTAAAGCTTATGGAGGACATGATGCGGGAGATAGAACTGCTCATAAGGTATTACAATCTGTTTTTTATTGGGCTACTCTCTTCAAGGATGCCCGTATGTTTGTCTTGTCTGGTGATGGATGTCAAAGAATTGGTAATATCGGTAAGTGGCAGGAGATGCCATGAATTATTCACTTGTTGTTGAACCATTTGATGTTTGGGGTTTTGATTATATGGGGCCTTTTCCTTCCTCTAATGGGTATACTCATATTTTGGTTTATGTTCATTATGTCACTAAGTGGGTAGAAGCTATTCCAACTAGTAGGGTTGATCATCACACCTCCATTAAAATGCTTAAAGAAGTTATCTTCCCGAGGTTTGGAGTCCCTAGATATTTAATGATTGATGGTGGTTCACACTTTATTCATGGTGCTTTCCATAACATGCTTGACAAATATGATGTTAACCATAGAATTGCATCACCCTATCATCCTCAATCTAGTGGTCAAGTTGAACTTAGCAATAGAGAAATAAAATTGATATTACAACAAACTGTCAATAGGTCCCGAAAGAATTGGTCTAAGAAATTAGATGATGCACTTTGGGCTTATAGAACAGATTATAAAAATCCTATGAGTATGTCTCCATACAAAACGGCATATGGGAAATCTTGTCATTTGCCTCTAGATTTGGAACACAAAGGATTTTGGGCAATTAAAGAACTCAATTATGACTTCAAACTTGCCGGTGAAAAGAGGTTATTTGATATTAGCTCACTAGATGAATGGAGAACCAAAGCTTATGAAAATACCAAATTATTTAAATACAAAGTTAAAATATGGCATTACAAAAGAATTCAAAAGCGAGAATTCAAAGTTGCAGAATATGTTCTTTTGTACAATTCTCGTTTCAGATTTTTTGCAGGAAAACTTCTCTCCAAATGGGAAGGACCATATGTTATCGAAGAGGTTTATCGCTCCGGAGCTATTAATATTAATAATGCCGAAGGTATTAACCTGAAGGTGGTCAATGGCCAAATAATTAAACACTATGTATCAGGTACACCTATTAGTGTTGAAAGCAGTGTTATCCAAACCATGACACCGGAGGAACACATAAGGGAAACCTTCTGGAACACTGCAGAATCGTGAAGAAGAAGAGGTCCGCGATAAGGTAAGTAAACGGACTCCTAATAAATACACAAAAATATTTTTTGTTAGTTTTGGAATATTACAAAATTTAGGAAAATAAAAAATAAACAGGAAAGCAACCGAGGTGAGCACGATACACCAGGGCACGCCTGCCCTTCCTGGCGTGCCCTGGTGGGTTGTGCCCACCTCGGGAACCTTCCCAAATCCGTTTTCCTTCCATTTTCTTGATTTCCAAGAATAAAAATTCTCTCTGTCTATATATATATTCCCGGTTGTTTTGACCACCGCATTGCGGAAATATCCTCAGTTTTTGTTTCGTGTTGTTTTCTTGTCAGATCCAGATCTTCATGGCTCCACCAAGTTCCCACAAGGAAAAGTTATTTGAGAAGGTCATCAACCCGTACTTGCCAGAGGTGATGAAGCACCCTCAAATCATCCAAATGCGCAAGGGTGTGCTCCACATGCGCGATGTTCAGGGACCCAAGAAGACAGGAAGCGTGAAGGCTGATACATCTCCAATGTATCTATAATTTATGAAGTATTCATGCCATGTTTACAATAATTCTATATGATTTTGGTATGATTTTATTAGAACTAACCCAGTCTGACGCTGTTTTCAGCAGAACTACCATGGTGTCATTTTTGTGCAGAAACAAAAGTTCTCGAAATGGGCTGAAAATTTACGAGAATATTTTTGGAAAATATAAAAAATACTGGAGCAAAAAGATACCGGAGAGGAGTCCCGAGGCAGCCACAAGCCTAGGGGGTTCCCCCCTAGGGCACTCCCCTGGCTTGTGGGCCCCTCGGGAGTCCCCTTAACGTGAGACCAATGCTAAAAATTCCTATAAATACCAAAAACCCTTAGAAAGAAACCTAGATCGGGAGTTATGCCACCGCAAGCCTTTGTAGCCACGAAAAACCAACCGGAAGCCCGTTCCGGCACCCTGTCGGAGGGGGAAACCATCATCATCGGAGACCATATTCATCATCCCGGCGGTCTCCATGATGAGGAGGGAGTAGTTCACCGTTGGGGCTGAGGGTATGTACCAGTAGCTATGTGTTTGATCTCTCTCTCTCTCTCGTGTTCTTGAGATTACACGATCTTGATGTACCACGAGCTTTATTAATAATAGATGAATCATATGGAGTTTTCCCCTCTCTATCTTCTTGTGATGAATTGAGTTTTCCCTTTGAAGTTTTCTTATCGGGTTGAGTCTTTAAAGGAGAGAACACTTGATGTATGTCTTGCGATGGGATATCTGTGGTGACAATGGGATGTTCTATTGATCCACTTGATGTATGTTTTGGTGATCAACTTGCGGGGTCAGTGACCTTGGGAATCTATGCATAGGGGTTGGCACACGTTTTTGTCTTGACTCTCCGATAGAAACTTTGGGGCACTCTTTGAAGTTCTTTGTGTTGGATTGAACATGATGAATCTGAAATTGTGTGATGCATATCGTATAATCAAGCCCATGAGTACTCGTGGTGACATTGGAGTATCTAGGTGACATTAGGGTTTTGGTTGATGTGTATCTTAAGGTGTTATTTTAGGACGAACTCTAGGACTGTTCGTGACATATATAGTGATAGCTCATACGATTGATCAGAAAAGATATCTTTGAGGTGGTTTCGTACCCTACAATAATTTCTTCGTTCGTTATCCGCTATTTGTGACTTTGGAGTGAACTCTTTGTCGCACGTGAGGGATTTGCATATGATTCAAATATGTTAGTATTGTTGAGAGAACTTGCACTAGTGAAAGTATGAACCCTAGGCCTTGTTTCTAAGCATTGCAATATCGTTTGTGATCACTTTTATCATTAGTTACCTTGCTGTTTTTATATTTCAGATTAGAAAAACCTATATCTACCATCCATATTATACTTGTATAACCATCTCTTTGCCGAACTAGTGCACCTATACAATTTACCATTGTATTGGGTGTGTTGGGGACACAAGAGACTCTTTGTTATTTGGTTGAAGAGTTGTTTGAGAGAGACCATCTTCATCCTATGCCTCCCACGGATTGATAAACCTTAGGTCATCCACTTGAGGGAAATTTTCTACAGTCCGACAAAACTTTGCGCTTGGAGGCCCAACACGAGTCTACAAGAAGAAGGTTACGTAGTAGACGTCAGAGGCCAGGCTTGAAGTAGTAGAATAAGACATCTTCAAGTGCAAAGGGATGGTGGAGCGTGAAATTAGTGGCAATCACTCCATGATCACGGAATTCACCCGTGATCATGTTGGAAATACACCCTAGAGGCAATAATAAATTGGTTATTATCATATTTCCTTGTTCATGATAATCGTTTATTATCCATGATATAATTGTGTTGATCGAAAACTCAGATACATGTGTGGATATATAGATAACACCATGTCCCTAGTATGCCTCTAATAGACTAGCTCGTTGATCAAAGATGGCTATGGTTTCCTAGTCATGGACATGAGATGTCATTTGATAACGGGATCACGTCATTAGGAGAATGATGTGATGGACAAGACCCAAACAACAAACATAGCATATGATCGTGTCAGTTTATTGCTACTGTTTTCTGCATGTCAAGTATTTATTCCTATGACCATGAGATCATGCAACTCACTGACACCGGAGGAGTACCTTGTGTGTATCAAACATCGCAACATAACTGGGTGACTATAAAGGTGCTTAACAGGTATCTACGAGGGTGTTTGTTGGGTTGGCATGGATCAAGACTGGGATTTGTTACTCCGTGTGATGGAGAGGTATCTCAGGGCTCACTCGGTAATACAACATCACAATAAGCCTTGCAAGCAATGTGACTAAGTGTTAGTCACGAGATCTTGTATTACGGAACGAGTAAAGAGACTTGCCGGTAACGAGGTTGAACTAGGTATGGAGATACCGATGATCGAATCTCGGGCAAGTAACAAACCGAAGAACAAAGGGAACATCATACAGGATTAACTGAATCCTTGACATAGAGGTTCGACCGACAAAGATCTTCATAGAATATGTAGGAATCAATATGGTCATCCAGGTCCCACTATAGGTTATTGACCATAGAGGTGTCTCCGTCATGTCTACATAGTTCTCGAACCCGCAGGGTCTGCACACTTAAGGTTTGGTGACGTTTCGATAATATAGAGTTATGCATGGTGGTGAATGAAGGTTGTTCGGAGTCCCGTATGAGATCCCAGACATCACGAGGAGCTCCGGAATGGTACGGAGGTAAAGATTGATATATAGGAAGTCCTATTTTGGCCGTCGGAAAAGTTTCGAGCTCATAGGTAGTGTACCGGGAGTGCCGGTAGTGTACCGAGAGACCATCGGGAGGGGTATTTCGACCCAAGAGGCTACATGGGCTGTGGGAGAGTGAATACCAGCCCTGAGTGGGCTGGTGGAAGTCCCACACAAGGCCCATGCGACTAGGAAGAAAAGTCCAAAGAGAAAAAGGTGGAAAAAGGCAAAAAGGCCAAAATAAGGAGGAGTCCTAGTCCTACTAGAATTGGAGGAGGAATCCTCCTCTCCTCTTGGTTCGACCAACGCCTAGATGGCAAGGCCCTTGGGCCAAGCTTCCTCCTCTCTTCCTCTTATATATACTAGAGGTTTTAAGGTATTTGTACTTGATTTTAATCCACGAGCTACCCGTTCCTCTAGTGCATTGTTTCTCCTCTAGATCGGTTTTCTAAAGTGCTTAGGCGAAGCCCTGCCAGAATTGCTCCACCACCATCACCACAGCGCCTTCACGCTGCTGGAGAACTCGTCTACCTCTTCGCTCCGTCTTGCTGGATCAACAAGGCGGAGATCGTCATCGAGTTGTACATGTGCTGAACGCGGAGGTGCCGTCCGTTCGGTGCTAGATCGGAAGGTCCGTGATCAAGATTGCGAGACGGATCGTGATGAGATCGCGGGACGGATCTTGATGAGATCGCGGGACGGATCTTGATGAGTTCGCGGGATGGATCTTGATTGGATCGCGAGATGGATCATGATGAGATCGTCGGACGCTCGGTGATTTGGATTGCGAAGACGTTCAACTACACCAATCGTGTTTCTTAACGCTTCTCGTTAAGTGATCTACAAGGGTATGTAGATCCACTCTCCCTCTCGTAGATGCTCATCACCATGGATAGATCTTGCGTGTGCGTAGGAAATTTTTTGTTTCCCATGCAACATTCCCGAATAGTGGCATCATGAGCTAGGTCTATGTGTAGATGAGATCTCGAGTAGAACACAAAAAGTTTGTGGGCATTGTTGCTTAGATTGCTTCCTACCTTGGCCATGTTTTGGTTCAGCAGTATTATGGATGAAGCGGCCCGGACCAACATTACTCGTACGCTTACGAGAGACCGGTTCCCTCAACTGCAACTTGTTGCAAAAGATGGCTGGCGGGTGGCAGTTTCTCCTACTTTAGTTGGATCGGATTCGACAAAGGCGGTCCTTGAGAAGGTTGAAAAGCAACTTATGTATCACCGTTGTGGTTTATGCATAGGTGAGAATTGTTCTTACTAGATCCCCGTAGCAGCCACGTAAAACGTGCAACAACAATTAGAGGACTTCTAACTTGTTTTTCCAGGGTGTGTTGTGATGTGATATGGCCAATTACATGATGAGATATATGTGATGTATGATATGATCATGTGTTGTATAGAATATCACGACTTGCATGTCGATGAGTACGGCAACCGGCATGAGCCATAGGGTTGTGTTTAATTATTGTATGACCTGCGTTTCAATCATTAAGCGCTATGCAATGCTTTACTTTATCGCTAAACGGTAGCAATAGTAGTAGAAGCATGGTGGGCGCGACACCCAGATGGCGACACATTGATGGAGATCAAGATGATGGAGATCATGGTGTCATGCCAGTGACGATGGAGATCATGCCGGTGCTTTCAAGATGGAGATCAAAAGCACAAGTTCATGGCCATATCATGTCACTTATGATTTGCATGTGATGTTAATCCTTTTATGCACCTTGTTTTGCTTAGGACGACGATAGCATTGTAAGGTGATCCCTCACTTAATTTCAAGATAAATTGTTTTCTCCCCGAGTGTGCACTGTTGCGAAAGTTCGTCGTGTCGAGACACCACGTGATGATCGGGTGTGATAGACTCTACGTTCACATACAACGGGTGCAAGCCAGTGTTGCACATGCAGAACACTCGGGTTAAACTTGAGGAGCCTAGCATGTACATACATCGCCTCGGAACACAAGAGACCGAAAGGTCGAACATGAGTCATATAGTAGATATGATCAACATGATGATGTTCACCATTGAAACCACCTCAACTCACGTGATGATCGGACTTGAGTTGGTGAATTTGGATCATGTATCACTCGAATGATCGGAGGGATGTCAATTTCAGTGGGAGTTCTTAAGTAATATGATTAATTGAACTCATTATCGTGAACATAGTCAGTAGTGTCTTTGCAAAATTATGTTGTAGATAACTAGCTCACGCTGTAGCTCCCTTGAATTTTTATATGTTCCTAGAGAAATAGAGTTGAAATATGATGGTAGCAATATTGTGGACTAGGTACGTGATCTGAGGATTGTCCTCATTGCTGCACAGAAGGCTTATGTCCTTAGTGCACCGCTCGGTGCGCCACCCCCTCTAGCATCGTTTGTAGATGTTGTGAACATCTGACATGCACGTTCCGATGACTACCTGATAGTTTAGTGTGTCATGCATTACGGCTTAGAATTGAGGCTTCGAAACGTTTTAAACGTCACGGAACATATGAGATGTTCTAAGAGCTGAAATTGGGATCTCAGGCTCGTGCCCGTGTTGTGAGATATGAGATCTCCAACAAGATTCTTTGTCTGCAAGATGAAGGAGAATAGATCAATCGTTGAGCATGTGCTCAGATTGTCTGGGTGCTACAATCGCTTGAATCAAGTGGGAGTTAATCTTCCAGATAAGATAGTGATTGATATAGTTTTCCAAGTCACTGTCACTAAGCTACGCGAACTTGGTGATGAACTATAAAATGCCAGGGATAGAAAAAATGATCCATGAGCTATTCGTGATGTTTGACACCGCGAAGGTAGAAATCAAGGAGTGTCAAGTGTTGATGGTTAGTAAAAACCACTAGTTTAGAGAAGGGCAATGGCAAGGAGGGAAACTTCATGGATGGCAAGTCAGTTGCTGCTCCAGTGAAGCAACCCAAAGTTGAATCCAAACCCGAGACTAAGTGCTTCGATTATGAGGAGAGCGGTCGCTGAAGCGGAACAACCCTAGATACTTGGTAGATAAGAAGGCTGGCAACGTCAACAGAAGTATATTTGATATACGTGTTATTGATGTGTACCTTGCTAGTACTCCTAGTAGCACCTGGGTATTGGATACCGGTTTGGTTGCTAAATGTTAGTAAGTCGAAATAAAAGCTATGGAATGAACGGACAACTAGGTAAGGGTGAGGTGACGATGTGTGTTGGAAATGTTTCCAAGGTTGATGTGATCAACATCGCACACTCTCTACCTTCGGGATTAGTGACGAACCTAAATAAATGTTATTTTGTGTTTTGCGTTGAGCATGAATGTGATTAGATCGTGTTTATTGCAACAAGGTTATTCCTTTAAGTTAGAGAATAATGGTTATTCTATTTACATGAATAACACCTTCAATGGTCAGGCACCCAGTGAGAATGGTTTGTTGAGTCTTGATCGTAGTAATACACATGTTCATAACATTGATGCCAAAAGATACAAAGTTAATAATGATAGTATCACATACTTGTGGCACTACCGCTAAATGTCATATTGGTATAAAGCGCATGAAGAAACTCCATGCTGATGGATCTTTGGACTCATTCGATTTCGAATCGGTTGAGACATGTGAACCATGCCTCTTGGGCAAGATGACTAAGGACCCCGTTTTCCGGATTGATGGAGCGGGCAAGAGGTTTATTGGAAATGATACATGTTGATGTATGCAATCCAATGAGTCTTGTAGCGTGCGGTGGATATCGTTATTTCCTTACCTTCACTAATGATTTGAGTAGATATAGTGTATATTTACTTAATGAAACACAAGTCTGGATCGTTTGAAAGGTTCAAGCAAATTTAGAGTGAAGTTTTAAGATCATCGTGACAAGAAGATAAAAATGTCTACGATATGATCATGGAAGTGAATATCTGAGTTATGAGTTTGGCATACAACTTTAGACAATGTGAAAGTTGTTTCACAACTCACGCCACCTGGAACACCATAGTGTGATGGTGTGTTCGGACGTCATAGTCATGCTCTATTGGATATGGTGCTTGCTACGATGTCTCTTATCGTTTTGCTACTATGATTTTGGGAGTATGCATTAGAGACAACTACATTCACTTTAGATAGGGCACCATCTAAACCCGTTGAGATGACACCGCATGAATTATGGTTTGATAGAAACCTAAGCCGTCATTTCTTAATGTTTGGGGCTGCGATGCTTGTGTGGAAAATATTTTCACCTAATGAGCTCGAACCCAAAGCGAACAAATGCATCTTCATAGAATACCCTAAGGACAATTAGCTGAACCTTCTATCTCAGATCCAAGCATAAAATGTTTGTTGCTAAAACTGGATCTTTTCTCGAGGAAAAGTTTCTCTCGAAAGAATTGAGTGGGAGGAAGATAGAACTTGATGAGGTTGTTGAACCTTTGTTTCAACCAGAGAGTAGCGCAGCGCAGGAAGATGTTTCTGTGAAGCCTACGTTAGTTGAACAGGAAGTTAATGATGATGATCATGAAGCTTCGGATCAAGTTACTATCGAACCTCGTTGGTCGACAAGGATGTGTACTGCTCCTGAGCGGTATGACAACCCTGTCTTGGAGGTCATGTTGTTGGACAACGATGTACCTACAAGCTATGGAGAAGCGATGATGGGCCCGGATTCCGACAAATGGTTAGAGGCCATGAAATCCGAGATAGGATCCGTGTATGAATACCAAATATAGATTTTGGTAGACTTGCTCGTTGGACGGCAGGTTGTTGAGTACAAATGGTTCTTTAAAATGAAGACAGACATTGATGGTAAATGTCACCATTTGTAAAGCTCGACTTGTTGCAAAGAAGTTTACGACAAGTTCAAGGAGTTGACTGCGATGAGACTTTCTCACTCGTAGTGATGCTAAAGTCTGTTGGAATTATGTTAGTAGTTGCTGCATTTTTCAATTATGAAATCTGGCAGATGGATGTCAAAACATCGTTTCCTTAATGGTTTACTTGATGAAAGGTTGTATGTGATACAACTAGAAGGTTTTGTCAGTCTTAAGGATGCTAAAAGATGTGCAAGCTTCAGTGATCCGTCTATGGATTGAAGCAAGCATCTTGGAGTTGGAATATACACTTTGATGAGGTGATCAAAGTTTTTGAGTCTATACAAAGTTCACGAGAAACTTGTATTTACAATAAAGTGAGTGGGAGCACTATAGAGTTTCTGATAAGCATATGTGGTTGACATATTGTTGATCGGAAATGATATAAAATTTCTGGAAAGCATAAAGGGTTGTTTGAAAAAGGTTTTTCAAAGGAAGACCTGTATAAAGCTACCTAATTGTTGAGCATCAAGATCTATAGAGATAGATCAAGATATTTGATGAGACTTTCAATGAGTACATACCTTGACAAGATTTTGAAAGAGTTCAAAATGGATCAGTCAGAGAAAGAGTTCTTTCCTGATTTGTAAGGTGTGAAGTTGAGTAAGACTCAAAGCTCGACCACGGCAGAAGAAAGAGAAAGGACGAATGTCGTCCCCTATGCCTTAGCCATAGGCTCTATATTATGCCATGTTGTTTACCACACCTGGTGTGTGCCTTGCCATGAGTCCGTCAAGGGGTACAAGAGTGATCCAGGAGTGGATCACTAGACAACGGTCAAAATTATCCTTAGTAACCAGAGGACTAAGGAGATGTTTCTCAATTATGGAGGTGATAAAAGAGTTCGTCGTAAAGAGTTACGTCGATGCAAGCTTCAACACCAATCCGAATGACTTGGAGTAGCAATCTCGATACGTATAGTGGAGCAGTCATTTGGAATAGTACCAAGTGGAGTGTAGTAGCAGTGTTTATAGTTTGACATAGAGATTTGCAAAGTACACACGGATCTAAATGTCGCAGACCCGTTGACTATAAGACCTCTCTCACATGCAAAGCATGATCGAGCCCCAGAACTCATTGAGTGTTAGATTCATAACAATGCGAATCACATGGTGATGTGAACTAGATTATTGACTCTAGTGCAAGAGGGAAACTGTTGGAAATATGACCTAGAGGCAATAATAAATTGGTTATTATCATATTTCCTTGTTCATGATAATCGTTTATTATCCATGCTATAATTGTGTTGATCGGAAACTCAGATAGATGTGTGGATACATAGACAACACCATGTCCCTAGTATGCCTCTAATAGACTAGCTCGTTGATCAAAGATGGCTATGGTTTCCTAGTCATGGACATGAGATGTCATTTGATAATGGGATCACGTCATTAGGAGAATGATGTGATGGAAAAGACCCAAACAACAAACATAGCATATGATCGTGTCAGTTTATTGCTACTATTTTCTGCATGTCAAGTATTTGTTCCTATGACCATGAGATCATGCAACTCACTGACACCGGAGGAGTACCTTGTGTGTATCAAACATCACAACGTAACTGGGTGACTATAAAGGTGCTCTACAGGTATCTCCGAGGGTGTCTGTTGGGTTGGCATGGATCAAGACTGGGATTTGTTACTCCGTGTGACGGAGAGGTATCTCAGGGCCCACTCGGTAATACAACATCACAATAAGCCTTGCAAGCAATGTGACGAAGTGTTAGTCACGGGATCTTGTATTACAGAATGAGTAAAGAGACTTGCCGGTAACGAGGTTGAACTAGGTATGGAGATACCGATGATCGAATCTCGGGCAAGTAACATACCGAAGAACAAAGGGAACATCATACGGGATTAATGAATCCTTGACATAGAGGTTTGACCGATAAATATATTCGTAGAATATGTAGGAACTAATATGGGCATCCAGGTCCCGCTATTGGTTATTGATCGTAGAGGTGTCTCGGTCATGTCTACATAGTTCTCGAACCCGCAGGGTCTGCACACTTAAGGTTTGGTGACGTTTCGGTAGTATAGAGTTATGCATGGTGGTGACCGAAGGTTGTTCGGAGTCCCGGATGAGATCCCGGACGTCACGAGGAGCTCCAGAATGGTCTGGAGGTAAAGATTGATATATAGTAAGTCCTATTTTGGTTGCCGGAAAAGTTTCGGGCTCATCGGTAGTGTACCGGGAGTGCCGGTAGTGTACCGGGAGACCATCGGGAGGGTTATTTCGACCCAAGAGGCTACATGGTCTGTGGGAGAGTGAATACCAGCCCTTAGTTGGCTGGTGGAAGTCCCACACAAGGCCCATGCGGCTGGGAAGAAAAGTCCAAAGAGAAAAAGGTGGAAAAAGGCAAAAAGGCCAAAATAAGGAGGAGTCCTAGTCCTACTAGGATTGGAGGAGGAATCCTCTTCTCCTCTTGGTTCGGCCGATGCCTAGATGGCTTAGCCCTTGGGACAAGACTCCTCCTCTCTTCCTCTTATATATACTAGAGGTTTTAGTGTTTTTGCACTTGATTTTCAGCCACGTGCTACCCGTTCCTCTAGTGCATAGTTTCTCCTCTAGATCGGTTTTCTGCAGTGCTTAGGCGAAGCCCTGCCGGAATTGCTCCACCACCATCACCGTGGTGCCGTCATGCTGCTGGAGAACTCATCTACCTCTCCGTTCCCTCTTGCTGGATCAAGATGGCAGAGATCGACATCGAGCTGTACATGTGCTGAACGCAGAGGTGCCATCCGTTCGGCGCTAGATCGGAAGGACCGTGATCAAGATTGCGAGACGGATCATGATGGTATCGCAGGACGGATCATGATGAGTTTGCAGGATGGATCGTGATTGGATCGCGAGATGGATCGTGATGAGACCGCGGGACGCTCGACGATTTGGGTCGCGAAGACGTTCGACTACACCAACCGCGTTTCTTAACGCTTCCTGTTTAGCGATCTACAAGGGTATGTAGATCCACTCTCATCTCATAGATGCTCATCACCACGGATAGATCTTGCATGTGCGTAGGAAATTTTTTGTTTCCCATGTAACGTTCCCCAACAGATCATATGGTGGATGGCCAGTCCATGAAGGACATAATCTTCACCTTCAACGAGCAAATCAACTTCCTTCAAAGCCAAATTTATGACCTCCAAAATCAAGTTGTTGAATATGAAGCAAGATTTAAAGGTATGAGTTTAGTTGCTAGATGCAGGACTCAGGGGACTCGTGCATCAACTTTTGATGGTGAACCCTTGCCTTGGAAGCTGGAGGACAAACCTGCCACTTCTTCATCACCACCACCTTCATCATCTTCACCACCAAAGGAGACTTGAGTACATGGGTATGGGCACTCCCCTTGGCTTGAGCCAAGCTTGGGGGAGATACCCCGGTATCGTATCACCATCACATTTCACCTTTACCTTTTATTTTCAATCCTTAACCTTTTCATTATTTAGTTGAATAAAAGCTTAGTATGATCTATTTCCGAGTGTTAGTTTCATGTTCTATCTATCTATGCAATAGAGTGAGACTTATACAATAAATTTTAGTTTGAGCTTGCTTCTTTACTATCTTGTTGCAATCATAATGAAGGAAAATAAATGAAAAGGACCATATGCTAATATTATGGCGAGTAATGACATCACATAAAGAAAAGTATAAGTGGTAAAATTTGTTGGAGATTGACAAACATAGAATTAGTTAATGATGCAACTCATTAAAGAATTAATAAGGGAAGAGAAGACTCACATGCAAATACACTATCTTGGACATCTTTTATGACTGTGAGCCCCCATTAAATATTACATGCCAAAATTGTTGACGTTGGACAAGGAAGAAAACATAATGATTTATGTTTTTTCATATTAACATAGAAGTTATATTGTCATAGATCCTTCAACATGTGGTGCTTGCTCAATATATTTGCTAGCCAAAAATTCCGCACTATGTAGAGATACTACTTGTGCATCCAAAATCCCAAACCCAAACTCATTTTTGGGAGTTCACAATACCTACCTATGGATTGATAAGATCCTTCAAGTAAGTTGTCATCGGTGCAGTAAGGCAATAAACATTGCTTGTGAAAGTTTTGGATCAATTAGTGTAAGAGAAAATTGAGCATTGTACGAACTTGTGATGGAAAAGTAATAAAAGCGACGGACTGCATAATAAAGGTTGCTATCACAAGGGGCAATACAACGTGACATTCTTTTGCACTAAGGGATTTGGTATACAAACTAAAAAGCGCATGACAACCTCTGCTTCCCTCTACGAAGGGCCTATCTTTTACCTTTATGTATTTACTTTTATGCAAGAGTCAAAGTATTCTTCCCTGTTCCTTTTTATTTTTCTGTTTTTGCGAGCATCATGTGGTGAGGAAAGATCTAGGCACATATGTCTAGTTGGATATGGGTGAGCATGAGTTATTATTGTTGACATCACCCTTGAGGTGAATACGTTGGGAGGCAAAACTATAGGCCCTTTCTGTAGCGACCCGACCTGAAAGGTCAAGTCTCCAGTGTTTCATACCATCCCAAGATCATGCTGGTACACACACGGTACATCCATGTATATATCAAAGGGAAATCACACAGCATTATATTAATCGAAATCTCATATCGAGTCCTTTATTACAATAAAAATTACAATAAAGTGGCTAAAAGCCAACTCATGAGAATATCTAAATCTTGCGGAAGCGTCGAAGGTAGATGAGTCCATCTGACTCCAAGGGCATCTCACTGAGCATAGAACGTGTCCTCACTCCTGGTCGGAAAAGTACTCTGCAACATGATACGTTGTAGCCGTGTAGGTCAGCATATGGAATATGCCGGCAAAGTCACAGTAGAGGTGTGAAAATAATCAGCTAGTCTATATGCATATATGGCAGGTGGGGTGGTAAGTTTTGCGTAAAGCCAATTTTTCCTACATCAAGAAAAGAGGCTAAGCAAAACATTACTAAGTTGGTTGATTAATGAGATGGTTCCACCAACCAATTCTCATTCCCAAAATTATTAATACCCACATCATCATTATTAATTGTGTTGAGAGTTCCGGAAGTTTCAATTCCTTTGGCTCAAGTCGTCCATGACCGTGGACACGGCTAATCGATTAGGTTTAAGTACTCTGCAGAGTTTTGCACACGTTCCCCACAAGATTTGGTCGCCTCCGTTTGATTTCTCGCACTTCAGGGTGTTTGAGAAACGGATGACCAAAACATGGTCTTCCAAAGGGTTTCCCTGCGACTCTGTCGGTGCCCATCCTTTCCTACCGTTCTTCTACCTCTCGTAGCACCGCCTGTCCAGGGTCACCACGATATCCAACCAAGCCAGAGCCCATAATGACTTGTGGCTATGCAGGTAAGCCTTGGGTTTTAAAGCATCCATCCATCTCTTTGTGCCTGGGTGGACCTTTCCGCGTGAATACTGGCCATCTCCAGCATCACCTAGGCAAATCCACTGGTTTCTCCAGGGTGTCGTTCAACCATCATCCACCCAGAGGTATGTTGAAAACTCGGAGTCTTAAATCTTGATCATTATGTAGGTCTTGAAATTATTAACTCTCTCAACTCTCATGAATCACACAACCAACCCCGTCTACTAATAGCATAGCAAAAAGGTAAAACAACGTTTCCCGGGGCCAATGTGTCAAAGAGGTTGAGGGGGGGTACCTACCACATGATACTATTACAATGTAACCAAGTTTCCAACTAACCTATCTTGCATGCAATTGGGGAGATGGTAGAACTAATGCATATAAAACATGGGTAAACATGGTCAAAGTGACTTGCCTGATTGATGATCTTCGTACGTGAGTGAGTCTAAGTAACAAGCTTCGCACTCCGGATAATCTAACGAAGCAAACAAGCACTCAATAAGCATACAACAGAATATTGTAACTCACAAACATCAACCAAGAACTAGTAAACAATCAAGACAAAACAATGCACAAATCTCTTTACAATTAAATCATGTTCTTAACAGAAAATAATTTACAATTAAATCTGTCTTAGAAAACAGAATTAAAATATACAAAACTTTGTTTGAAAACAAAACTATTACTAGTTAGTTGTTTTAATCAAATTATGCCTATTTGAAAAGAAGTTGTGATTCCTATGTTAAATAAAATTAAACTAAGCAAATTTATATTTTTATTCACATTAAGTGAAAACACTAAATGTTTACTAACAAAACCTAATAAACAAATAAAACCAATTCTAAATCAAACTAATTAAAATTGAGTTTATAAAACTATATTATAATACTAAGCAGATTCTGTTTATAGCTAAAACACTACTCAAATATATCCTAAAAATCTTCAAACTAAGCATGAAGGTAGTCCTAACTAATACCAAACAGTATCAAAAAGATTCATATCAAAATCTATTTTCAAACTCTAGTTATTCAGATTTGAAGATTTTGAGCAAATTTGATTAAATTCAAATTTTATAGTTCAAATTTGAAATTTAAAAGTACAGGGTGAAACTACATGAAAAATGTGAGCTATTGCAAAAAGAATCAATTCAAAACACTAAATAGATTAAAAGATATAAGCAAAACAAATTTTGAAATCATTCTGTTAATTAAAACAAAAACAGAAAAAGAAAATGATTTGCGACGGTCAGGGGGCTACGTGGCGCTGTCGGATTGGCTAAGGGTGGTGTGCGCTCGAGGGTTCCGGGCGGGCGACCGGTTCCTAAAGGAAAACGATTCGGATTTAATACGATCTAATCTGAGCCGTGGATCTTAGATCCAAGGGGTGGGAGTGCTCACAGGGTTAAGAGGTCGCCGGCGTCGGGGTCTCCGGCGAGTCCGGAAGCGGCGAATGCGACGGCGAGGCGCTCCGGTGGTCGGGGAAGACGGGGAAGTGGTCCGGGCGACGGCGACGGGTCTCCGGAGTCGAAAGGTGAGGTCGGTTGGGCGAGAGGTGGTCGGAATTGGTGGCTACGGTCGACGGGAGATCCGGTGAGGGTGGGAGCTCCGGCGAGCAATTACGGCAGCGCCTCGGCGAGAGAGAAAGAGAGCTCGGGGGGAAATGGATGCGGGGAAGTGGCCGGCTTATATAGGGGCGCTGGGGAGTGTGGGGTGGAGAGAGGAGAGAGATCCGGGAGGGTGAGGAAACGGCCGGCGTCGATCTCCGGCGCGTGCGGGGAGAAAAGAGACGACCGTTCGGGGCAACGGTCGGTCGAGGTGGGGTCCAGCGGCAGTGAGAGAGAGAGAAGTGAAAGCGCATCGGTCGGCCGGTCGGTAATGAATTCGCGAGTAACTGCCGTGGGCCGGCCCGTTTAATACCGGAAACAGTTACCGTTTCCTTTTAATAATTTTCCAGAGACATTCAAAAGCTTTTAAAGCATTCAAATCGTTTGTAAATATAGGGGTATTATATATCAAAATTAACAGAATAATAAATGCTATTTAATGAACATTTCTATTCTGTCATTTGAACATTTCTATTCTGACAAACATCACATATTGCACATGTTCCGCAATATCTTTCTTCATACCTGTCCACCAATAACTTTCCTTTAAATCCAGATACATCTTGGTGTTGCCTGGGTGTATCGAGTAAGGTGAATCGTGGGCTTCCTGAAGTATCAACTTCCTGAGCTCTGGGTCATTGGGCACATAGATTCGGTTCTCAAACCACAAAGTTCCGTGTTCATCCTCACGAAAACCTTTAGCTTTACCATCTTCCATTCTCTGTTTAATCTCAGCTATCTCCTTGTCCGATTTCTGGGCTTCACGAATTCTTTCGGTCAAGGTGGACTGAATTTCCAGTGTAGCAACATATCCTCTTGGAACTATCTCTAGCTTGAGCTCTCTGAGATCATCGACTAACTCTTGAGGTAATCCTCCAGCTGTGAGTGTGTTCACATAAGTTTTCCGACTCAAGGCATCGGCTACAACATTAGCCTTACCTGGATGGTAGTGTAATCTCATGTCATAGTCCTTGATTAACTCTAACCATCTCCTCTGTCTGAGGTTCAACTCTTTCTGCGTGAAGATATACTTCAGGCTCTTATGGTCGGTGTAAACATCACAACTATTTCCGATAAGGAAATGTCTCCAAGTCTTGAGTGTGTGCACTACGGCTGCTAATTCCAAATCATGCGTGGCATAATTCAACTCATGAGGTCGTAGTTGTCTGGATGCATAGGCTACAACTTTTCCATCCTGCATAAGTACTCCTCCAAGTCCTTGACGTGAAGCATCACAGTAAACCTGGAAGTCCTTCCGAATATTGGGCAAAATCAACACTGGGGCTGTGACCAAACGTTTCTTCAACTCCTGAAAACTGGTTTCACATTCCTCAGTCCAAACATACTTAGATTCTTTCTTCAACAACTCTGTCATGGGCTTGGCAATCTTTGAGAAATTCTCAATGAATCTCCGGTAATATCCGGCAAGTCCGAGGAAACTGCGGATCTCCTTAACTGAGGTAGGGGACTTCCACTCGGTGACGGCTTCAACCTTAGTAGGGTCCACTGCTATTCCATCTCCGGAAATAACATGTCCAAGGAATCCGACTTCCGTCAGCCAAAATTCACATTTGCTGAACTTGGCATATAGTTGATGCTCTCTCAGCTTCTCCAGAACTAAACGCAAATGTTCCTTATGCTTTTCCTCGTTCTTGGAGAATATCAGAATGTCATCGATGAACACCACAACAAACTTGTCTAGGTATTCCATGAATACTTTGTTCATCAAATTCATGAAGTAGGTAGGAGCATTAGTCAATCCAAAAGACATGACCGTATACTCATACAAGCCATACCTCGTGGTGAAAGCTGTTTTGGGTATATCCTGTTCACGAATTTTCAACTGGTGATACCCTGATCGAAGATCGATCTTGGAGAATACTTTGGCTCCTACGAGCTGATCAAACAAATCATTAATCATCGGTAGAGGGTACTTGTTCTTGATAGTCACCTCGTTCAAGGCACGATAATCGACTACCATTCTCAAGGTTTTATCCTTCTTCTCCACCAAAAGAACTGGGGCTCCCCAAGGTGAAGAACTGGGGCGTATATAACCTTTGTCCAATAACTCCTTAATTTGCTTCTTGATTTCCAACAGATCATTTGCGGGCATCCGATAGGGTCTCTTGGAAATTGGTCTGTCCCTGGCTGTAGCTCTATTAGGAACTCAATTTCCCTATCTGGTGGCATTCCTGGTAATTCTTCCGGAAATACATCCAGATAATCTTTTACCACAGGTACTTCCTCCTGAACAACTCCTGTGAGGGCATTTAATCGAGCACTCATACGTGTGCGTCGGGATACATACTTAATCCTCTTGTTCTCCGGGGTGGTGAGTGAAACAGACTTGCTGAGGCAATCAAGATTTCCTTCATACTTGGTCATCCAATCCATGCCTAGGATTACATCCAATCCCTGGGATTCTAAGACGATGAGGTCGGTGGGAAAAACATGGTTTCCTATATTGAGTTTCAAGGCATGGCATCCTATCCCTGCCATCATCATACCTCCTGGGGAACTGACCTTAATGGGATGACTAAGGGTTTTGGTGGGCAAGCCATAGTTATCCACAACTACCCTTGATATGAATGAATGAGTTGCACCGGAATCAAAAAGTACTGTAACAGGACGTGAATGCAATAAAAACTTACCAACCACAGTCTCGGGTTGATCATAGACTTCTTCCATGTCGAGATGGTTCACCTGGGCACGAGGAAAAAGGTTTGGCTTCTTGGCTGCGGAATTGCCGTTGTTGTTGCCGTTTCCACTGCCTTGCTTGCTCTGGGAACACTCAGTAGCATAGTTCCCTGTCTTCTGACACTTGAAACAGGTAATGTGACTCAGATCCTTCTGAGCAGGAACTTGACGGTGCTAGTTGTTGTTCCCATTCCCATTGTCAGTCTTGAAATTGCCATGGTTGAGACGGTTGTTCCCATTTCCTCCATGATGGTGGCCTCCATGGTTGTGCACAGCATGAGTGTGTCTTCCAAACTTACCGGTCCCTGATCCGGTATTCCCTGAGTACGGGGAGTAGCGAAGCTTCTGATGAGCTCCAGAGTTGAACTTCACCTGAGTGTACTTCCTCTTGCGGTTCTCAATCTGCTGCTGTTTACCTTCCAGAATAAGTGCCTTATCCACCAGCTCTTGGTAGTTGTTGAAATTAGCCACTACCAGCTGCATGCTCAACTCATCGTTGAGTCCTTCCAGAAATTTCTCTTGCTTGGCCGCATCATCGGCCACGTCTCCTGGTGCATAACGTGCCAATGTGTTGAAGTCGTCCACGTACTGGGCCACAGAGCGATTACTCTGGCGCAAGTTGCGAAACTCGCGCTTCTTCAGACTCATGGCTCCAGCTGAAACATGTGCGGTGCGGAAAGCTTGCTGGAACTGCTCCCAAGTCACATCTGCAATAGGATAAGTGGTGGTGTAGTTCTCCCACCATGAAGCTGCTGGTCCTTCAAGTTGATGTGCGGCAAATCGCACCTTCTCAGCATCAGTACATCCAGCGGTGACAAGTTCTCTCTCCATCTTACGGAGCCAGTCATCTGCCACAATGGGCTCAGTACTGCTGGAGAAAGTTGGAGGGTTCAACCTCACAAAACGGGTGAGATTGTCAGTCTGGGGTGGATGGTGGTTTTTGTTGTTCTGGTTGTTGGTCTGATTCTGAATCAATAACTGCATCAGTGCATTCTGCTGCTGAAGAAGTTGAGTGAGTTCCGGCGGGAAAGTGAAGTCGGTCTCACGTCGTGGAGGCATCTTGCTGTTTTCAGAGGGATGAGAATTAGAATAGAACAAGGGTCTAGAAGAATTTCACTACCCATATGCAATGCAACAAACATATCACACCAAGCACTCTTTCATTTATTCAATCAATGTCAAACATCGAGAATAAAAATCTCAAACAACTAAGCATCGACCTACGCTTTAATGATTAAAATAAAAGATACATTGGAGGGCATAACTAAGGTTCTCCTCAAAAGTGCATAGTCGTAGGTCCTCCGGTGGTGCTTTCCTCATAGTCTTCATCGTCGCTGATGAAGGGTGCCATGTCTCCTTCGGGATGAAGGTTTTCCCCCATGTCTAGCTGCTCCTCCAGAGTTGCGATGCGTGCATTCTGCTCATCAATCCTCTCTAGGAAGTCCTTCACTTCATGCTCGTGTTCATAATTGGCCTCTCGCAGATCTGCTTCAAGGTCCAGCTCGCGGTTCATCAGATTCTTGATTGTCTTCGTATCAGCACGAACTCGAAGCTCCAGAGTCCTGATGTGAGTCTCCAGGGTCTGGATATAGGAAATAGTGGTGTCTGCAGTGGGAGGAGTTATGATGTTTCCATTGGCATCTCTGCGACAAACCACGCTGAGTCCTGGTGAAATGGTTCCACCTCTGTATTCCTCCTAAATACGTCCAAGGGCACGATGAATGGCCATGTCTCTTCCAAGTATCCAGCTGGGTGCCACGAACTTGAAGTCGATGGGTTTCTTCCGATTCCCAAAGGTCTTCCCTGGGATGTGCACCTCGATCTTGTAGCGTCCATCTTGAGGAAATGACATGATAGGAGTCCCGGTGATGCTCGGCAAAGCAATCCTTACGTCCTTGACGATCCTCATCAGCTCCTTACCAAAGGGTATCGTTGCGTCAGGCTGGCAAAACTCCGTGATCAACACTGGGATGAAGGTGGCCATCTATAAATTTTGAAATAATCGGAGAGGAGTCAGAAACGAATAGATGAGAGTATAAGATATTTAAAGACAAAGAGAAACAATCCTAAGGCTTTCCAATCCTAGAGGTTACGTCCTACGGTCAACGTGTGCTCTGATACCATTTCTGTAGCGACCCGACCTGAAAGGTCAAGTCTCCGGTGTTTCCATACCATCCCAAGATCATGCTGGTACACACACGGTACATCCATGTATATATCAAAGGGAAATCACACAGCATTATATTAATCGAAATCTCATATCGAGTCCTTTATTACAATAAAAATTACAATAAAGTGGCTAAAAGCCAACTCATGAGAATATCTAAATCTTGCGGAAGCGTCGAAGGTAGATGAGTCCATCTGACTCCAAGGGCATCTCACTGAGCATAGAACGTGTCCTCACTCCTGGTCGGAAAAGTACTCTGCAACATGATACGTTGTAGCCGTGTAGGTCAGCATATGGAATATGCCGGCAAAGTCACAGTAGAGGTGTGAAAATAATCAGCTAGTCTATATGCATATATGGCAGGTGGGGTGGTAAGTTTTGCGTAAAGCCAATTTTTCCTACATCAAGAAAAGAGGCTAAGCAAAACATTACTAAGTTGGTTGATTAATGAGATGGTTCCACCAACCAATTCTCATTCCCAAAATTATTAATACCCACATCATCATTATTAATTGTGTTGAGAGTTCCGGAAGTTTCAATTCCTTTGGCTCAAGTCGTCCATGACCGTGGACACGGCTAATCGATTAGGTTTAAGTACTCTGCAGAGTTTTGCACACGTTCCCCACAAGATTTGGTCGCCTCCGTTTGATTTCTCGCACTTCAGGGTGTTTGAGAAACGGATGACCAAAACATGGTCTTCCAAAGGGTTTCCCTGCGACTCTGTCGGTGCCCATCCTTTCCTACCGTTCTTCTACCTCTCGTAGCACCGCCTGTCCAGGGTCACCATGATATCCAACCAAGCCAGAGCCCATAATGACTTGTGGCTATGCAGGTAAGCCTTGGGTTTTAAAGCATCCATCCATCTCTTTGTGCCTGGGTGGACCTTTCCGCATGAATACTGGCCATCTCCAGCATCACCTAGGCAAATCCACTGGTTTCTCCAGGGTGCCGTTCAACCATCATCCACCCAGAGGTATGTTGAAAACTCGGAGTCTTAAATCTTGATCATTATGTAGGTCTTGAAATTATTAACTCTCTCAACTCTCATGAATCACACAACCAACCCCGTCTACTAATAGCATAGCAAAAAGGTAAAACAACGTTTCCCGGGGCCAATGTGTCAAAGAGGTTGAGGGGGGGTACCTACCACATGATACTATTACAATGTAACCAAGTTTCCAACTAACCTATCTTGCATGCAATTGGGGAGATGGTAGAACTAATGCATATAAAACATGGGTAAACATGGTCAAAGTGACTTGCCTGATTGATGATCTTCGTACGTGAGTGAGTCTAAGTAACAATCTTCGCACTCCGGATAATCTAACGAAGCAAACAAGCACTCAATAAGCATACAACAGAATATTGTAACTCACAAACATCAACCAAGAACTAGTAAACAATCAAGACAAAACAATGCACAAATCTCAAGTAAGAAAACACACAAAGTTTTGTTTTAAAAAGGCGAGGAATGAAAACACTACTGACATAATGAAACCATTTGTAATAACAAAACAATTGTTGTCAGCAAGGAAACAATAGAATATTTTATTAATAAACAGAATATAATCAATTTAATTTTGTTGGGAAAAGTTTAGTAAAGTTTATACAAGTTTGTGATAAACACTATATGAATCAACTATAGTTATATTAACAAAAGAATGAAAAACTAAACTTATTATTTATTTGTAAAACATGTTCTTAACAGAAAATAATTTACAATTAAATCTGTCTTAGAAAACAGAATTAAAATAAACAAAACTTTGTTTGAAAACAAAACTATTACTAGTTAGTTGTTTTAATCAAATTATGCCTATTTGAAAAGAAGTTGTGATTCCTATGTTAAATAAAATTAAACTAAGCAAATTTATATTTTTATTAACAGTAAGTGAAAACACTAAATGTTTACTAACAGAACCTAATACACAAATAAAACCAATTCTAAATCAAACTAATTAAAATTGAGTTTATAAAACTATATTATAATACTAAGCAGATTCTGTTTATAGCTAAAACACTACTCAAATATATCCTAAAAATCTTCAAACTAAGCATGAAGGTAGTCCTAACTAATACCAAACAGTATCAAAAAGATTCATATCAAAATCTATTTTCAAACTCTAGTTATTCAGATTTGAAGATTTTGAGAAAATTTGATTAAATTCAAATTTTATAGTTCAAATTTGAAATTTAAAAGTACAGGGTGAAACTACATGAAAAATGTGAGCTATTGCAAAAAGAATCAATTCAAAACACTAAATAGATTAAAAGATATAAGCAAAACAAATTTTGAAATCATTCTGTTAATTAAAACAAAAACAGAAAAAGAAAATGATTTGCGACGGTCAGGGGGCTACGTGGCGCTGTCGGATTGGCTAAGGGTGGTGTGCGCTCGAGGGTTCCGGGCGGGCGACCGGTTCCTAAAGGAAAACGATTCGGATTTAATACGATCTAATCTGAGCCGTGGATCTTAGATCCAAGGGGTGGGAGTGCTCACAGGGTTAAGAGGTCGCCGGCGTCGGGGTCTCCGGCGAGTCCGGAAGCGGCGAATGCGACGGCGAGGCACTCCGGTGGTCGGGGAAGACGGGGAAGTGGTCCGGGCGACGGCGACGGGTCTCCGGAGTCGAAAGGTGAGGTCGGTTGGGCGAGAGGTGGTCGGAATTGGTGGCTACGATCGACGGGAGATCCGGTGAGGGTGGGAGCTCCGGCGAGCAATTACGGCAGCGCCTCGGCGAGAGAGAAAGAGAGCTCGGGGGGAAATGGATGCGGGGAAGTGGCCGGCTTATATAGGGGCGCTGGGGAGTGCGGGGTGGAGAGAGGAGAGAGATCCGGGAGGGTGAGGAAACGGCCGGCGTCGATCTCCGACGCGTGCGGGGAGAAAAGAGACGACCGTTCGGGGCAACGGTCGGTCGAGGTGGGGTCCAGCGGCAGTGAGAGAGAGAGAAGTGAAAGCGCATCGGTCGGCCGGTCGGTAATGAATTCGCGAGTAACTGCCGTGGGCCGGCCCGTTTAATACCGGAAACGGTTACTGTTTCCTTTTAATAATTTTCCAGAGATATTCAAAAGCTTTTAAAGCATTCAAATCGTTTGTAAATATAGGGGTATTATATATCAAAATTAACAGAATAATAAATTCTATTTAATGAACATTTCTATTCTGTCATTTGAACACTTTGAAAAAAAAATATTTTCAGAAATTGCCTAATTGTTTTTAAACCCTTTTTGCAAATATTTTCAAAATAACCCCTGGTTATTATTGTTCAAATATATCACCAATTAGTCCCTGGTGTGGAGTGCCATGTTCCTCCTCTCTTATTTGAACCTTTAACCAAAATTTCCAATAGGTGAAAGCAACTTAGTGAAAAGTAGAAAGGACTTTCAGAAAGTCAGAAAAGGCGTTTCAACTATTTCATAAAATCAAGCAATGATGATGATGGATGCATAGCTATATTCATAACATTCCAAAATGAAATTTTGGGATGTTACACTATCTTTCTATGTGTCTGGTTGAAACATTTTGCCCATGGGTATGCTGTGAGTGTTTGCAATCGTAGAAGACTAAATGATGGTTGAGTATCTGGACTTGCCAAAAGGCTTCGACACGAAACCCTTCTTGAAAAGATGATGAATTGTAGTTGCAAAGTTGACTGAAAACATAGTTTATTGGTCTCCAATAATGTTTATGCTTTATATACTTCCATGTTGTGATGAATTGTTACTTGTTCATGAGAATTTATATGATGTTGTTACGAAATAAAAGTTATATGATAAAGTTTGTTGTTGTTATAATAATAAGCATGATGCTACTATGTCCGTATTTTGTTTTATAGACACCTCCCTCTCAAACCATATGGATATATTTTTTGATATTGGCTTTCGCTTGAGGACAAGCGAGGTCTAAGCTTAGGGGAGTTGATACGTCCATTTTGCATCATGATTTCCTATTGTTATTTATAATGTTTTTATGAATTATAATGCTTCATGGAGTATTTATAATGCCCTTTCTCTTATAATTTGCAAGGTTTGCACAAAGAGGGAGAAAACCGACAGCTGGAAATCTAGACCTAAAAAAGAATGTCAGAGATACCTATTCTGCACATCTTCAAATGAGCTGTACAAACCTATTTGAGAGAGCCAAAAATATGCTATCATTTGTTAGAATTGCTCTATGTGCTTCACTTAAACTTTTTGAGCTATAGAAATTGCTCTAGTGCTTCACTTATATATTTTTGAGCACGGTGTGCTTGGAAACTATTGTAGAAATACTCTCATGATTCACTTAGATTAATTTGAGGGTTAGTAAATTTTGAATAAATCCTCTCATGCTTCACTTATACCTTTTTGAGAGATGAAATCTTTATGCTCATGTGCTTCACTTAAATTTGTTTGAGCTTGCCAAAAAGCAATGGCAATATATGAAACTAGTCCTAAAGTGATAGATACACAAGCAGGATATAATAAAAACTTTCATGAAGATCATTAGACAAATTAAAACTTGATTCCTTATAATAGTTTTGAAACATGATGATAGTAATATGTGAGTCATGTTGATGAGTAATTATGCTTAGTAGGAACATTGGTGTTAAGGTTTGTGATTCCCTATGCATGCACGAAAGTCAATAGTTATGCAATGAAGTTACATCCTACTTGTGGTGCATTATTCGGTGTTAGTTATGTTCAATGCTCACTTATGTGAATTTTCGTTTCTTGGTTTGGTTGCTTCCCAATCTATTTGCTAGCCTTCACTTGTACTAAGTAGAAATACTACTTGTGCATCCAAAATCCTCAAACCAAGTTTTGCCTTATGAGTCCACCATACCTACCTATATGCGATATTTCTATGCAGTTCCAAGCAAATTTGCATGTGCCATCTCCAAATTTTTCAAAATAATTTTTCTTTTTGTGTGTGCCTGTACCACACATGGAACGGTGGGGAGTATCCTCTATTTTTCAGGCTAGATGTGTTATTCTCAATATGAGTGTTTATTCACTTGTCATTGCATGAGAATGCGGCGGTAATAGGGATGCCCATTCCCGAAATGAAAAAAGATACTTTATGTTGTCAAATAATAAATTCCTTGGAAAGTGTTGGTATGGAAGGCAACCGTTGATACGGCCCGCCATGGAAAGTGAAAGTTTGGTGGAAAAAGGAATAACCTTTATTTTCTGTTTGGGAACCGCCTATGATATATCTAGCATGGAAAGTATTGTGAGGTACTTTGTCGTTTTCGTTGACAAGAAAATCATGCCACCCAAAATATTTTTCTTACTCAATTTAAACCTTGAGCTCTGGCACCTCTACAAATCCCTACTTCCCTCTGCGAAGGGCCTGTCTATTTACTTTATGCAATTTTTATTTTTGCTTTGCGTCTCCATATTCTCTTATAAGCACCAACTAGGGGGCACTATGATCATACTTGAGCATTGGGCATAGCTAATATTTGAGTGTGTTTCATGAATGGATCAATGATTGAGCATGATGGGCTAGGGATAACTTTCTTTAGTATTGATATTTTGAAAGACAAGGTTGTTTGTTGACATGCTTGAGTATTGAAGTCATTATGTTAAAACTAGAGTATTGCTTTGAATCATTATAAGTCAAAATGTCCATGCTATGTAAAAGAAAAGAATGCGATGAACATGTTAGGACACATTCCACATCAAAAATTCTGTTTTTATCATTTACCTACTCGAGGAAGAGTAGGAATTAAGCTTGGGGATGCTGATACGTCTCCAACATATCTATAATTTTTTCTTGTTCCATGCTGATTATATTATCATTCTTGGATGTTTTACCATCATTTGATTACTACTTTATATCATTTTTTGGGATTAACCTATTGACATAGTGCCAAAGTGCGAGTTGCTATTTTTGCTTGTTTTTTAATTTGCAGAAAATCAATATCAAACGGAGTCCAATCGCGACGAAACTTTTTGAACATTTTTCTGGACCAGAAGACACCCAATGGACCAAAGAAGTGCCGGAGGAGTGGGCCGAGGAGACCACAACCCACCAGGCCGTGCTAGGGGGGCCAGCCCGTGCCCTGGTGGGTTGTGCCCTCCTCAGGAGCCCTCTCCACTGCCTCTGATGCCTATAAATTCCCAAATATTCCAAAAACCATAGGGGGTCGATGAAGCACGATTCCAGCCGCCGAAAGTTCCAAAACCTCGAGATCCAATCTAGATACCATCACGGAGGGGTTCATCTTCATCATAGGTGCCTCTCCGATGATGCGTGAGTAGTCCACCATAGACCTACGGGTCCGTAGGTAGTAGCTAGATGAATTCCTCTCTCTTCATCTTAAGATTCTCAATACAATGGTCTCTTGGAGATCTATTTGATGTAAACTTTTGTGGTGTGTTTGTTGGAATCTGACAAATTTTGAGTTCATGATCAATTTCTATCCATGAATATTATTTGTGTCTTCTTTGATCTCTTATATGCAGGATTGATTATAGCCTCGTATTTCTTCTTCGGATCTTTAGTTTAGTTAGGCCAACTAGATCAAATTTTCTTTCCATGGGAAGAGGTGCTTTGTGATGGGTTCGATCTTGCGATGTTCTTTCCAAGTGACATAAGGGGCAGCAAGACACGCATGTATCGTTGCTATTAAGGATAACAAGATGGGGTGTATTCCTACATGAATAGATCTTGTCTACATCATGTCATCATTCTTATTGCATTTATCCATTTTTCCATGAACTTAATACACTAGATGCATGCTGGATAGCGGTCGATGTGTGGAGTAATAGTGGTAGATGCAGGCAGGAGTTGGTCTACTTATCTTGGACGTGATGCCTATATAATGATCATTGCCTTGGATATCATCATGACCATTCGATTTTCTATCAATTTGCCAACAGTAATTTGTTTACTGATACGTCTCCGTCGTATCTATAATTTTTGATTGTTTCATGCCAATATTCTACAACTTTCATATACTTTTGGCAACTTTTTATACTATTTTTGGGACTAACATATTGAACAAGTGCCCAGTGCCAGTTCCTGTTTGTTGCATGTTTTTTGTTTCGAAAAAAATCCATATCAAACAAAGTCCAAATGCGATAAAAACTTATGAAGATTGTTTTTGGAATATATGTGATTTTTGGGAAAAATAATCAACGCTAGACGGTGCCCGAGGAGGTCACATGCCTGCCAGGCGCGACCTACCCCCCTGACCACGCCCCGGGCCCTTGTGACCATCCCTTAGGTCGGTTAGTGCCTTTACTTCGCTGCAAGAAATCAAATTTTTGTGTAAAGATCCCCTCAAAATTTCAGCCCGATCGGAGTTACAGTTCTACGGATATTTAAGAAATGGTGAAAGGCCAGAATCGGGGAGCGCAGAAACAGAAGGAAACAAAGAGAGAGATCCAATCTCGGAGGGACTCTCGCCCCTCCGCTTCCATGGAGGCCATGGACCAGAGGGGAAACCCATCTCCCATCTAGGGGGAAGGTCAAGGAAGAAGAAGAAGGAGGGGGGCTCTCCCCTCCCTCCCGGTGGCACCGGAACACCGCCGAGGCCATCATCGTGATGGCGATGTACTCCAACAACTCCGTCATCTTCACTAACACCTCCATCACCTTCCCCATCTATCTAGAACGATCCAATCTCTTGCAACCCGCTATACCCTCTACTTGAACATGGTGCTTTATGCTTCATATTATTATCCAATGATGTGTTGCCATCCTATGATGTCTGAGTAGATTTTTGTTTTCCTATGGTGCTCTCCGTGTTGCGCAAGCTTGAGGGATCCTCGCTCCAGGGTGTAGCAATGTGTTCATGATTTTTCTATGGTGGTTTGCATGAGTGACAGAAGCATAAACCCGAGTAGGTGGGTTGTTGCATATTGGAGTAAAGAGGACTTGATACCTTATAATGCTATGGTTCGGCTTTACCTTAATGATCTTTAGTAGTTGCAGATGCTTGCTAGAGTTCTAATCATAAGTGCATATGATCCAAGTAGAGAAAGTATGTTAGCTTATGCCTCTCCCTCATATAAAATTGCAATAATGATGACCGGTCTAGTAATCGATTGCCCAGGGACAATTTTGCAACTCCTACCACCAATTTTCCACACTCGTTAAACTAACTTAATTGTTACTTTATCTTATCAGCCCCTAGATTTTATTTACATGCTCTTTATTATCTTGCAAACCTATCCTATCACACCTACAAAGTACTTCTAGTTTCACACTTGTTCTAGCTAAAGAGAATGTTAAGCGTGCGTAGAGTTGTATCGGTGGTCGATAGAACTTGAGGGAATATTTGTTCTACCTTTAGCTCCTCGTTGGGTTTGACACTCTTACTTATCGAGAAAGGCGACAATTGATCCCTTATACTTGTGGATTATCAAAACCTTTTTCTAGCGCCGTTGTCGGGGAGCAATAGCATGGGGTGAATATTCTCGTGTGTGCTTGTTTGCTTTATCACTAAGTAATTTTTATTTTTCTGTTATTAACTTGTTTTCTATCTTTAGATATGGGTAGGAAACTCGAAATACCAAAAAAATTAGATCTACTTGCTGCTCCAATAGTTGAGGAACCACTAGTGTTCCGTACCACCGAACAATATTACTTGGGTCATCTTCGATCCACTTGTGCTGGTGCTGAAAACCCAACTAGCTTAGTTGAGGGAAAAACATTAAATGAGCATGCTCATTATGTGCGACACCGCATATCTCAAAAAGGGAAACTCTTGTGGCATCAAATTAATACTTTATGTTGCTATGCTTGGAATCTATGTGAAATTTATGATTTTACTTGTTGTTCTAAAGAAGATAAAAAACACCTTCCCTACCAATGTGTGTTTAATGATAATGAAATACTATCCTCTTATGCCAAGGAGCCCTATTGCTATAATGATGTTGAACAAATTGAAGAATTTGTTGCTTTTAAGGGTGCCTATGAAATTGCTTCTTTCATTGAGAAGTATGATGCTACTCTTTACGATACTGAAAGTTTTGCCATACTTAAATATTGTTATGAAAACTATGCTTCTAATGCTTATGTTAAAGAGTTTATTGAAAGAATGATCGCTGCCTTGGAAGAGAATAATATTTTGCACGAATCTATGGAAGAGGAAGTTGCTGAATTGTAAGCTCATTAGATGAAAAAGATGAGGAGGAGAACAAAGAACAAAAGGAGGAAGAGTGGATTAGCTACCCGTGCCCACCTTCTAATGGGAGGAACTCTTCAACTTATACATTTTTTAATTTCCCTTCGTTCTTACCGAAGGATGAATGATATCTTGATTGCTATGATCCCTTGGATTCGTTTGAAATATCCCTTTTTGATGAACTTGATGCTTGCTATGCTTGTGGCCATGATGCCAATATGAATGATTCTTATGGAGATGAACTTGCTATAGTTCCTTATGTTAAACATGAAATTGTTGCTAGTGCACCCACACATGATAGTCCTATTATCTTTTAGAATTCTCCCAACTACACTATATCGGAGAAGTTTGCGCTTATTAAGGATTATATTGATGGGTTGCGTTCTACTATTGCACATGATAATTTTGATAAATATAATATGCATGTGCTTGCTTCTCCTACTTGCAATTATTATGATATAGGAACTATATCTCCTCCTCTCTATGTTTCCAATACGATAAAATTGCTAGAAACTGTTTATACTATGCATTGACCTTTACTTTGTGTGCATTGATTGTTCTTTTATGACATGTCGATGCATAGGAAGAGAGTTAGACTTTGTTGTCACATGATTTATATCACTTTGTTCTCACTACTTAATTACAAATCATTGCTAATTAAAATTGGTTTTGATATACCTTGGGATCTGGGTAAATCCACTACTTGAGCACTTTATGCCTAGCTTAATGGCTTTAAAGAAAGCGCTGCCAGGTAAACAACCCAGAAGTTTTAGAAAGTCATTTTATTCTGTTTTGTTATTTTAAAATAATTTTAAAAAATAAAGTGGGGAACTTAAAAGTTTTTGAAAAAGAAAAGTGAAAGTGAGAAAGACAAGCAACGTTAAAGTGGGGGCTAGCCTTGAACTTTGTTCATGCCCATGGAAACTTTGTGAATCTTGATTACAGAAACTTTTCAATGAAAATAATTATCCCGTTGTACAAATCCATTGTATTATAAAAATAATGTGCAAAGAATTACCTTTAGGATGTTTAAATTGCTTGTTTGATATGTGCTGTGTAAAAACAGAAACTTTTTCTCCAGTGTTTGAATTTCTATATTTTACTGGAGCATGAAAAAATTATGATTTTTTACACAATACTGTTATACAAATTCTTGAGCCTTTCCTAATTTTTAAGAATTTTTAGAGTTACATAAGTATGGTTAATGTTCATATTACTACAGATTGTCCTGCTTTTTTACAGATTCTGTTTTTGATGCATTATTTTGCTCGTTTTGATGAAACTATTGATTGTATCGGTGGTATAAGCCATGGAAAAGTAATATTATAGTAGCTACAATGAAAAAAATATGAATTGGTTGGCAATAGTACTAAAAGTGGTGATTTGTTTTATTATACTAACGGATCTCACGAGAGTTTTGTTAAGTTTTGTATGATTGAAGTTTTCAAGTTTTGGGTGAGATCACGATGGATGAAGGAATAAGGAGTGGAATGAGACTAAGCTTGGGTATGCCCGAGGCACCCCAAGGTAATATTAAAGGACTCCCAAGAAACTAAGCTTGGGGATGCCCCGGAAGGCATCCCCTCTTTCTTCTAACAACCATCGGTAATTTTACTTGGAGCTATATTTTTATTCGTCACATGATATGCGTAAATCTTGGAGCGTCGTGCGCTTTTTCTTTTTCTTTTAATAATGCACCATGTTGTTATGAGAATTTCCTTGGTTGATTTATAGAAGGCTCTTTGCACCTCACTTATATCTTTTGAGTATGGCTTTATAGAATGCTTCATGTGCTTCACTTATATCATTTGAAGTTTGGATTGCCTGTTTCTCACACATAGAAAACCACCATTTTTACAATGCTCTTTTGCTTCACTTATATTTTTTAGAGCATGGGCATATCTTTTGTATAAAGAATTAAACTCTCATGCTTCACTTATATCTATTTAGAGAGTTAACAGGAGTTGGTCATTCACATGGTTAGTCATAAAATCCTACATCAAACTTGTAGATCACTGAATATGATATGTTTGATTCCTTTCAATAGTTTTGCGATATAAAGATGGTGATATTAGAGTCATGCTAGTGAGTAATTGTGGATTGGTAGAAATATTTGTGTTAAAGTTTGTGATACCCGTAGCATGCACGTATGGTGAACCATTATGTGAAGAAGTCGGAGCATGATTTATTTATTGATTGTCATCCTTTGTGTGGAGGTCGGGAGCGCGCGATGGTTAACTCATACCAACCTATCCCCTAGGAGCATGCGTCTAATACTTTGCTTTGATAAATAATAGACTTTTGCAATAATTATGTGAGTTCTTTATGACCAATGTGAGTCCATGGATTATACGCACTCTCACCCTTCCACCTTTGCTAGCCTCTCTAGTACCGCACAACTTTGGTCGGTGCATAAAGCCCACCATATATCCCTACTAAAAACAGCCACCATACCTACCTATTACGGCATTTCCATAGCCATTTCGAGATATATTTCCATGCAACTTCCACCGTCCCGTTTATTATGACACGCACCATCATTTTCATATTGCTTTGCACGATCGTAAGATAGCTAGCATGATGTTTTCATGGCTTGTCCGTTTTTTATGTCATTTGCTATGCTAGATCGTTGCACATCCCGGTACACCGCCAGGGGCATTCATATAGAGTCATATTTTGTTGTAATTCTTGAGTTGTAAGTAAATAAAAGTGTGATAATCATCATTATTAGAGCATTGTACCATGTGAGGAAAGGATGATGGAAGCTATGATTCCCTCACAAGTTGGGATGAGACTCCAGAATTTTGAAAATAATAAAAGAGGCCAATGAAGCCCCCAAAAAATAGGCCAAAAAATCCCACCAAAAAAACAAAAAAATGAGAGAAAAGAGAGAAGGGGCAATGCTACTATTACTTTTTCCACACTTGTGCTTCAAAGTAGCACCATGATCTTCATGATAGAGAGTCTCCTATTTTGTCACTTTCATATACTAGTGGGATTTTTTCATTATATAACTTGGCTTGTATATTCCAATGATGGGTTTCCTCAAATTGCCCTAGTTCTTCATGAGCAAGCAGGTTGGATGCACACCAACTCAGTTTCTTTTTGAGCTTTCATACACTTAGAGCTCTAGTTCATCCGTTGCATGGCAATCCCTACTCACTCACATTGATATATATTAATGGGCATCTCCATAGCCTGTTGATACACCTAGTTGATGTGAGACTATCTTCTCCTTTTCCTCATAACCTCCACCATATTCTATTCCACCTATAGTGCTATATCCATGTCTCACGCTCATGTATTGCATGAGAGTTGGAAAGGTTTAAGAACATAAAAGGTGTGAAACAATTGCTTGACTTTTCATCGGGGTTGTGCATGATATAAATACTTTGTGTGGGGAATATGGAGCATAACTAGACTATATGATTTTGTAGGTATAACTTTCTTTTAGCCATGATATTTTGAGAAGACATGATTGCTTTATTAGTATGCTTGAAGTATTATTTTCTTAATGTCAAATTATAGACTATTGCTTTGAATTTCTCGTGTCTTAATATTCATGCCATGATTAGATTGTATGAACAATATTATGCTAGGTAGCATTCCACATCAAAAATTAACTTTTTTTATCATTTACCTACTCGAGGACAAGCAGGAATTAAGCTTGGGGATGCTGATACGTCTTCGTCGTATCAATAATTTTTGATTGTTTCATGCCAATGTTCTACAACTTTCATATACTTTTTGCAACTTTTTATACTATTTTTGGGACTAATATATTGATCCAGTGCCCAGTGCCAGTTCCTGTTTGTTGCATGTTTTTGTTTTGTAGAAAATCCATATCAAACAAAGTCCAGACTCAATAAAAACTTACAAAGAGTTTTTTTTGGAATATATGTGATGTTTGGGAAAAAAGAATCAACGTGAGACGATTCCTGAGGAACCCACAAGCCAGGGGCGCGGCCTACCCCCTGGCCGGGCCCTGGGCCCTTGTGGTCACCTTGTAAGGTGGCTAGTGCCCTTTCCTTCACCGCAGGAAAGCTAATATCCAGATAAAAATTGTGTTAAAATATCATCCCAATCGGAGTTACAGATCTCCGGGAATTGAAGAATGGTGAAAGGCCAGAATCTGGGAACGCAGAAACAAAAGGAAACACAGAGAGAGATCCAATCTCGGAGGGGCTTCCGCCCCTCTGCCGCCATGGAGGTTAAGGACCAGAGGGGAAATCTTCGCCCATCTAGGGGGGAGGTCAAGTAAGAAGAATAAGAAGGAGGGGGCTCTCTCCCCTCACTCCCGGTGGCGCCGGAATACCGCTCGGGCCATCGTCGTGACGACGATCGACACCAACAACTTCATCGCCGTCATCACCAACTCTCTCCCCCTCTATGTAGCGGTTCAACACCCCTTATTCCTGCTGTAATATCTACTTAAACATGGTGCTCAACGCTATATATTATTTCCCAATGATGTATGGCTATCCTATGATGTTTGAGTAGATCCGTTTTGTACTATGGGTTGATTGATGATCATGATTGGTTTGAGTTGCATGTTTTATTGTTGGTGTTGTCCTATGGTGCTCTCCGTATCGTGCAAGCGTGAGGGATCCCCGTTGTAGGGTTTGGAATATGTTTATGATTCGCTTATGGTGGGTGGCGTGAGTGACGGAAGCACAGACCGGAGTAAGTAGGTTATTTGCGTATGGGAGTAAAGAGGACTTGATATTTAATGCTATGGTTGGGTTTTACCTTAATGATCTTTAGTAGTCGCGGATGCTTGCTAGAGTTCCAATCGTAAGTGCATATGATCCAAGTAGAGAAAGTATGTTAGCTTATGCCTCTCCCTCATATAAAATTGCAATAGTGATTATCGGTCTAGTTATCGATTGCCTAGGGACAAATAACTTTCTTTTGACAAAAAGCTCTGTACTAAGACTAACTTAGTTGTTTCTTTATCTAATCAGCCCCTAGTTTTTATTGACGTGCTCTTTATTATCTTGCAAACCTATCCTATCACACCTACAAAGTACTTCTAGTTTCATACTTATTCTAGGTAAAGCGAACATAAGCGTGCGTAGAGTTGTATCGGTGGTCGATAGAACTTGAGGGAATATTTGTTCTACCTTTAGCTCCTTGTTGGGTTCGACACTCTTACTTATCTAGAAAGGCTACACTTGACCCCCTATACTTGTGGGTTATCAAGGAAGCAATCTCATCTACCAGGTTCCTAATCCCAAATCTCATCTCCTTGCAATTACATTATTTTCCATTTGCCTCTCGTTTTCCTCTCCCCCACTTCACAAAATTTGCCGTTTTATTCGCCCTCTTTTCCATCTGCCTTTTTACTCGTTTGCTATCTTTGCCTGTGTTGCCATGTGCCTTCTATTTTTCTTGCATCTTTGCTGGCTAAAAATCCATTGATATGGATCCTCATCCACTTGCTAATCTTTTCAAAAGGCCAAATTATGATGAACCAATTGCTACTGAGTTGAGTGCACTTGATTATCTCTATGAAGTTTTGTTTTAAAATCATGAATCTGAAAGTTTTGATGACGTGTTGAAAGAAGAAATTATTAAAGTGATTCATGATAGCTCCTTGATTGAAAAGCATGATTGCAATGATGTTACTATAAATTATATTAATGTCAATCATGTTAATGATATGCAAAACTACAAGCTTGTGGATGATAATTTCATCATGTACACTTCTTATTGCAATGATCATGATTGGGGTGATAATGCTTCTAATGATCTTGAAAATTTATTTAAGCCTCATCTTGAATATTTTATTGATAATAATGTTTGCAATAGTATCGAAAGTGGGTTTGGAAGAGCGTCAACTTTAGGTAAAATGAATCCCACATATTTGGAGAGTGTTCAATCTTATGATTTTTTTTTGATAAAAGTGGGTTTGGAGAGGTCATAACTTTAGTTGATTATAATCCCACAATTTTGGAAGATGATAAAAACTTTATCCATGTTGATCATAAAGAGAGCATTGTTTATGACAGATATATTGTGAAATTCCTTCATGATTATACTGAAAATTATTATGAGGGAGGAACATATGCTTGTAGGAATTGCAATAATATCAAGTTTTCTCTCTATGTGTTCAAAGTTTTGAAGTTATGCTTGTTTTGCCTTCCTATGCTAGGTTATTCTTACTCCCATAAGTTATTTGCTAGCAAAACCCTATGCATAGGAAGTGAGTTAGACTTAAATGTGTGTGTCATGAGATTCATGATGCTCTCTTTCATGTTTCAATTACTACTTTTTATGTGAGTATCATTGAAATCATCATGCCTAACTAGGGGCGTAAAACGATATTGCTTGTTGGGAGGCAACCCAATGAATAAAATATTTTTATATTTTCATTTATGTTTTCGATTTTTTGCATAATTATTCTTCTGTTATTATTGTGTTATTATGTTTTATTTAGTGTTTGTTCTAAGTAAAGCCTTTAGGATGATTCATAGGATGAGTAGAAGTGATGCTGAATCTGAAACAAAACTTTGCGTCCAGTATGTGAATTTTCGTTTTTTTATGGAACTATTCAGCTGAAATTTTACCAAAGTGTTTCTAAAAAAAATTATTCACTTTTTCCTAATTGTTCAGAATTTTAGAGTTCCAGAAGTATGGGTAGAGTACAGATTACTACAGACTGTTCTGTCTGAAATAGATTCTGTTTTCGTTGCATTGTGTGCTTGTCTTGATGAATCTATGGTTTGTATTGGGGGGTATAAGCCATGGTAAAGTTAAAATACAGTAAGTATAATGCAATAAAAAATATGAATGGATTTTCAACGGTATCTAAAGTAGTGATTCGCTTTCTTATACTAGCGGATCACACAATGATTTTGTTGAGTTTTGTGTGATTGAAGTTTTCACGTTTTGGGTGAGATCACGATGGATGAAGGAATAAGGAGTAGCAAAAGACTAAGCTTGGGTATTATACCACACCCACAAGATATATCCAAATATAAATAATCAACTAAGTTTTGGGATGCCCCCGAGTGGCATCCCCTCTTTGTTCTAACGACCATGGGTATTTTACTTGGAGCTATATTTTTATTCGTCACATATCATGTGTTTTGCTTGGAGCATCTTGTATCTTTGCTTGCTTTGTTTGATAGTTTTTCCCTTTGTATCCTTGCTGTACAAACCTATTTGAGAGAGCCAAAAATATGCTATCATTTGTTAGAATTGCTCTATGTGCTTCACTTAAACTTTTTGAGCTATAGAAATTGCTCTAGTGCTTCACTTATATTTTTTTGAGCACGGTGTGCTTGGAAACTTTTGTAGAAATACTCTCATGATTCACTTAGATTAATTTGAGGGTTAGTAAATTTTGAATAAATCCTCTCATGCTTCACTTATACCCTTTTGAGAGATGAAATCTTTATGCTCATGTGCTTCACTTAAATTTGTTTGAGCTTGCCAAAAAGCAATGGCAATATATGAAACTAGTCCTAAAGTGATAGATACACAAGCAGGATATAATAAAAACTTTCATGAAGATCATTAGACAAATTAAAACTTGATTCCTTATAATAGTTTTGAAACATGATGATAGTAATATGTGAGTCATGTTGATGAGTAAATATGCTTAGTAGGAACATTGGTGTTAAGGTTTGTGATTCCCTATGCATGCACGAAAGTCAATAGTTATGCAATGAAGTTACATCCTACTTGTGGTGCATTATTCGGTGTTAGTTATGTTCAATGCTCACTTATGTGAATTTTCGTTTCTTGGTTTGGTTGCTTCCCAATCTATTTGCTATGTAAAAGAAAAGAATGTGATGAACATGTTAGGACACATTCCACATCAAAAATTCTGTTTTTATCATTTACCTACTTGAGAAAGAGTAGGGATTAAGCTTGGGGATGCTGATACGTCTCCAATGTATCCATAATTTTTCCTGTTCCATGCTGATTATATTATCATTCTTGGATGGTTTAACCATCATTTGATTACCACTTTATATCATTTTTTGGGATTAACCTATTGACATAGTGCCAAAGTGCCAGTTGCTGTTTTTTGCTTGTTTTTTAATTTGCAGAAAATCAATATCAAACGGAGTCCAATCGCGACAAAACTTTTTGGACATTTTTCTGGACCAGAAGACACCCAATGGACCAAAGAAGTGCCGGAGGAGTGGGCCGAGGAGACCACAACCCACCAGGCCGTGCTAGGGGGCCTGCCCGCGCCCTGGTGGTTGTGCGCTCCTCAGGACCCCCCTCCATCGCCTTTGATGCCTATAAATTCCCAAATATTCCAAAAACCCTAGGGGTCGACGAAGCACAATTCCAGCCGCCGAAAGTTCCAAAACCTCGAGATCCAATCTAGATACCATCATGGAGGGGTTCATCTTCATCATAGGTGCCTCTCCGATGATGCGTGAGTAGTCCACCATAGACCTATGGGTCCGTAGGTAGTAGCTAGATGGCTTCCTCTCTCTTTGTCTTAAGATTCTCAATACAATGGTCTCTTGGAGATCTATTTGATGTAAACTTTTGTGGTGTATTTGTTGGGATCTGACAAATTTTGAGTTCATGACCAGCTTCTATCCATGAATATTATTTGTGTCTTCTTTGATCTCTTATATGCAGGATTGCTTATAGCCTCGTATTTCTTCTTCGGATCTTTGGTTTAGTTAGGCCAACTAGATAAATTTTTCTTTCCATGGGAAGAGGTGCTTTGTGATGGGTTCGATCTTGCGATGTTCTTTCCGAGTGACATAAGGGGCAGCAAGACACACATGTATTGTTGCTATTAAGGATAACAAGATGGGGTCTATTCCTACATGAATAGATCTTGTCTACATCATGTCATCGTTCTTATTGCATTTCTTCATTTTGCCATGAACTTAATACACTAGATGCATGTTAGATAGCGGTCGATGTGTGGAGTAATAGTGGTAGATCCAGGCAGGAGTCGGTCTACTTATCTTGGACGTGATACCTATATAATGATCATTGCCTTGGATATTGTCATGACCATTTGATTTTCTATCAATTGCGTAACAGTAATTTGTTCACCCACCGTGCGCTATACTCATGAGAGAAGCCACTAGTGAACCCTACGGCCCCCGAGTCTACTTTTCCATCATATTGCTTTCCGATCTACATTTTTGCAATCTTTGTTTTCAGATCTACAAAACCAAAAACCCAAAAATATATTGCTGCTTATTTACTCTTTTTATTTTATGTTCTTGTGAGATCTATCTCTCCTATATATCATTACCTAATCTATCTTATTACCGTAGAGAGCGTGACTACCTCGCTCTCGCGTCGGGTTGCAAGTATTTGTTGTTTGTGTGCAAGTAATGTTTACGTGGGTGCGTGATCTTCCTCTGCGGATTGATACCTTGGTTTCATAACTGAGGGAAATACTTATCATTGTTGTGGTACATCATCCCTTCCTCTTTGGGGAAATACCGACGCAGTCTCAAAACACATCAAAACTTCACGGGGATTTTTTATGGAATATATGCAGAATATTGGAGCAAATAACTACTAGAGGGGGCCACCCTAGTGAGCACAAGACACCAGGGCGTGCCAGGCCCCCAGGCGCGCCCTGCTGGGTTGTGCTAAGCACGACCCACCTACAGAGCCCATCTTCTGGTATATAAGTGTTTTTGACCTAGAAAAAAAATCAGGAGAGGACTTTTGGAACAAAGCACTACCATCTCGAGGCAGAACTTGGGCAGGAGCACTTTTGCCCCCCAATGGAGTGATCCCGTCGGGGGAACTTCCCTCCCAAAGGGGGAAATGGAAGCCATCGTCATCACCAACAACCCTATCATCTTTGGGAGGCCATTCTTCATCAACATCTTCAACATCACCATCTCCTCTCAAACCCTAGTTCATCTCTTGTGTTCAATCTTTGTACCAAAACCTCAAATTAGTACCTGTGCGTGACTAGTAAACCTGGGCATACCCCGGGCCGGGCTGGGCTTTGGGTCGGGATTTACAAAGTCCGAACTAGAAATCCCAAGGCTGAGCCCAGCCTTGCCTGGCCAGAAAAAAACAAAAATCAGGCCCGAGCCCGGCCTGAATGGACTTAAAAGGTGAATTTCGGGCCGGTCCGGGCCGGTCCGGGCCGGGCATCCATGTAAATCGTCATTTTTAAGCCCGAGCCAAGCCCGAACTGCTTCCCGGGCCTGATTTTCAAGCCCGAGCCTGGCCCGAACACAAAGCCCGACCCGGCCTCGCCCGGGTTTTTCGGGTCGGGCTCGGGCCGGCTCACCGGGCCAGGCTGCCCATGCCCAGATGCAGTAACTAGTAGTGTTGATTACCTTGTGTACTTGATTACTACACTGTTTATTTGTTCGAAGATCATATGTTCAGATCCATTATGCTATTCAATACCCCTATGATCTTGAGCATGCATATTATTTGTGAGTAGTTACCTTTGAACTTGAGGTCACGGGACAAGTCATGTTGCAAGTAATCACGTGAATTTGATATGTGTTCGATATTTTGATGATATGTATGTTGTGATTCCCTTAGTGGTGTCACGTGAACGCCGACTACATGACAATTCACCATCCTTGGGCCTAAGGGAATGCATTGTGGACTAGTTCATAGATGATGGGTTGCTAGGGTGAGAGAAGCTCAAACCCTAGTTTATGTGCTACTTCGTAAGGGGCTGATTTGGATCCATATGTTTAATGCTATGGTTAGACTTTGTCTTAATACTTTTCTCATAGTTGCGGATGCTTGCGAGGGGTTTAATCATAAGTAGGTTGTTAGTTCAAATAAGAACAACACCTTAGCACCGGTCCACTCACATATCAAATTATCAAAGTAGCGAACATGAATCAAACCAACATGATGAAAGTGACTAGATGAAATTCCTGTGTACCCTCAAGAACAATTTGCTAATTATAAGAGATAGTTTTGGCATGTCCTTTGCCACAAAAGGATTGGGCTACCTTGCTGCACTTTATCTTTTGTTACCGTTACTTGATCGTTACCAATTATCTTGCTATAAAACTACCTATTACTTATAGTTTTAGTGCTTGCAGAAAAATACCTTGATGAAAATAGCCTGTCATTTTCTTCTGCTCCTCATTGGGTTCGACACTCTTACTTATTGAAAGGACTGATTGAGCCCCTACACTTGTGGGTCATCAAAACTCAACTGCGTGTGGAAACATAAACATGAATATGATCCATAGGCATGCCTCTAAGACTAGCTCATGTATTTGATGGTGATTTTGTTTTCCTGATCACGAGCATTGTGAGGATGCTATCAGTAATGAGAACACCTTGTTATCAGAACAATGGAGATGGATAGACTCAACTTACGAATTACTGCAAAATCACAACGTTATTATATTGTCGTTATTTTTCATATAAAGTATGAAAGTTTACTTAGTTCCTTAAATAAGAGGAATATCGTATACAGTCATACCGGATGGTTACTTTGGAGTTACCGAATGTCACTTCATACTGGATATGAGTAGAAGTATCAATAGTTCAAGACTGGGATTTACTCCTCAAACGATAGAGAGATAGACTTTAGGCCCACAAGGTATTATGGTATTATTATCATCTAGCCATACACATGTGATTAAGATCATACGATATAGAAATACATAAATGAGTAAAAGAAACAACATCGGTAATGAGGATAACAACTATAATGATCAAAGTGTTGTCCAAGGGGATACCGGTAATCTCACCTCAACATTTTTAATGTATCATGAAGCAAGGGAATTGGTATTCGTAAACCAAATATTCGTTCAAATCTCCGTAAGTATGCGAGAGTTATCAAGGATGTCCAGATCTCGCTGCTAACTGTTGCATGGAAAGTATTTCGGGTCATGTCCTTATTTCAAAACTCATGGGTCACATGCTAAATGGGTAGTAATTAAGATGAGAACTATATTTTGAGAGGACGAGCATCGAAAGAGTTTCAGATAAATTTGAAGTGTTACCTATGGCCTCAAAATCATTTTGAGAATTTTGGAAAGGTATAACATGTCCAAAAATGTTTTGGGTCTATATATGAAAAGTTTTGAGAAGGTTCTAAATTCTAGAAACTTATAGAGAAATTCATAATATAGTTTAGGAGAAAAGTCCCTCTTGGATTTCCCCGAGGGGCAGCCCCTAACGGGCCAAAGCCCCCCACATATATATGAAAGGGGTGGGCCAAATCGAGAGGAGAAGTCCTCCCTCTCTAGCTCGGGAGGAAGGAATACTCCTCCTAGTTGGCTTCCCCTTTGGCCCTTGGACCTCTCTCACTTATATATATGTGGGTAGACACCCCCCCTTGAGCACAATAAATCCTAACGGGATCTCGGTCTAATTGGAGGAAAGTTTTAGCGTCCTAATTATACGGGCTTTAATTCTGGTCTAATCTCTACCTACTTATAAATGTATTAGTGCTTGTGTGTGTTTGTTCTTAAGTTACCCCTGAAGTTGGCACATATTACCACCATGTCACCCATAAATAAGAGAAAACGAACCATTTTTCCTTTACACGTGATCGTGACCTTTTGTTTAATTATGATCAATCTCGCCATATATCACAAGGGGCGAGGCAACCCAATGGATAGAACATCTCCCTTCCATCTTGGATACCCGGTTCGACCCCCTTCTCCCTTTTCTTTGATGGGTTTAAATATTTTTCTAAATATTCATATATTCTAAACCGCAACTCTGGAATCTAACATGTTATATATGAGAATCCCATAGAAAAATGTGTATTTTAAATATGCTATTATCTTGCATGTGAACCATTTCTAAAATTATGTTTGGGATGCAACCTTAATCAATATCTTTTTTACATGTGGTATTTTGAAAATGCCAATTGCATATGTTTCCTATCCCATTAAATTTGAGTAGATGTTTTTCTAAATATTCACATCTTTTAAACCAGAACTCCAAATCTAACATGTTATATATGAAAATGCCTTAGAAAAATATGTACATTTGCAATGTGCTATTTTATTGCATGTTAATCATTTCTAAAATTATGTTTAGGATGCAACCTTAATCCATGTCTTCTTTACATGTGGTATTTTGAAAATGTTGATTGTATATGTTTTCTACCCCATTTACATTGAGTACATGTGATAGTTTAATGATTCCACAAAAACTATTATTGGACCATTGGGGATGATAATTGCTACCAGCTACCATATGCTAAAGGTTACAATAGGTACATAAGCATCCTCTATATTTCTCACAATGTACAATAACCAGCCCCTGTACAAGCTTTATGTAAACCAGTGGCTAAATATTAATATTTATATTGTTTGAGATTTATATAAGGGGTTTCTATTTTCATGCCCTTCCTTCCTGATAACCCACAAGTATAAGGGATCGCAACAGTTTTCGAGGGTAGAGTATTCAACCCAAATTTTTTGATTCGACACAAGGGGAGCCAAAGAATATTCTCGAGTATTAGCAGCTGAATTGTAAATTCAACCACACCTGAAAGACTTAATATCTACAACAAAGTATTTAGTAGCAACATAGTATGGAAGTAACGGTAAAGATGACAAAAGTGACAATAACAGTTTTGTAGTGATTGTAACAGTAGCAACGGAAAAGTAACTTAGCAAGGATCAATACGTGAAAAGCTCGTAGGAAATGGATCAGTGATGGATATTTATGTCGGATGGCATTCATCATGCAAAGGGTATAACATAGGGTGACACAGAACTAGCTCCAATTCATCAATGTAATGCAGGCATGTATTCCATATGTAGTCATACGTGTTTATGGAAAAGAACTTGAATGACATCTTTTGTCCTACCCTCTCGTGGCAGCGGGATCCTAATGGAAACAAAGGGATATTAAGGCCTCCTTTTAATAGAGAACTGGACAAAAGCATTAGCACTTGGTGTACATGAACTCCTCAAACTGCGGTAATCACCGAAAAGATTCCCAGTTATTGTCACCCTAGGGGATGCGGGTCATAACTCGTGATAGGTGTCTACAACTTGCAAGATAGGATCAAGAACACATATATATTCATGAAAATGTAATAGGTTCAGATCTGAAATCATGGCACTTGGGCCCTAGTGACAAGCATGAAGCATAACAAAGTAATAGCAACATCAACCTCAGAACATAATGAATACTAGGGATCAAACCCTAACAAAACTAACTCGATTACATGGTAAATTTCATCCAACCCATCACCGCCCAGCAAGCCTATGATGGAATTACTCATGAACGGCGGAGAGCATCATGGAATTGGTGATGAAGGATGGTTGGTGATGACGGTGGCGTCGATTTCCCCTCTCTGGAGCCCAAAACAGACTCTAGATCTGGCCTCCCGAGGAAGAATAGGAGGTGGTGATGGCTCCGTATCGTGAAACATGATGAACTCTTCTCTCTGATTTTTTCTCCACCGATGTGAATATATAGAGTTGGAACTGAGGTCGGTGGAGCTGCAGGGGGCCCACAAGCCACCTAGGCGTGCCCTAGGGGGGCGCCCCTGGCTTGTGGCCAATGGGTGGGCCCTCGCTAGTTGATTCTTTCGCCAGTATTTTTTATTAATTCCAAAAAAATTCTCCGTAAATTTCCAGGTCAATCTGAGAACTTTTATTTCTGCATAAAAATAACACCAAGACAATTCTGCTGAAAACAACGTCAGTCCGGGTTAGTTCCATTCAAATCATGCAAATTAGAGTCCAAAACAAGGGCAAAAGAGTTCGGAAAAGTAGATACGATGGAGACATATCAACTCCCCCAACCTTAACCCATTTCTTGGCCTGAAGCAATTCAGTCGACAAATTGAAAGTGATAAAGAAAAACTTTTACAAACTCTGTTTGATCTTGTTGTTGTGAATATGTCTAACTGATTAGGTATCACATTTACTCATATCAATGGCATAATCAACTAGCGAGCAATAATATTAAATCTCGGATGACAACAATTTTATCAAAACAATCATGATGCAATATGATATAATGCTATCTCGCTAGCCCTTTCTGATACCGCAACACATAAATGCAGAGCACCCCTAATGAACAAGGACTGGCTGGAGATTGTAATTCATGGTAAAAGAGATCCTGTCACAATCATACTCAATATCAATTAATAGCAAAGCATAAAAATGATGGTGGTGCTCTCTAACTGGTGCTTTTTATAAGAGGAGGATGGCTCAACAGTAAAGTAATATGGGCTCCCTGATAGATAAACAATAATGCATATGAGAGCCACTCATCATTTTCGTTGTGGTCTTCTCCTTACGACCCAAAGAAAGAAATTTCAAAACAAGAACGAGAGAAACTATTTACACGAGAAAGCTCCCAACAAGCAAAAGAAGAACGAGAAATATTTTTGTGTTTTCTTTTAATGCTACAACTAAATAGACTAGAAGGTAAAGCTAGAACTATTTTTTATTTTCTCAAGGTTAATTAAGCACACAAGAAGGAAGCGGAAAGAAGAAATAAACTACCATGGATGGTACAGTGAAAAAATATGAGCACTGACTACTAAGATGAGTGTGTGAACATGAATGTAATGTCAGTGAGAAATACGTACTCCCCCAAGCTTAGGCTTTTGGACTAAGTTGGTCTATGGCCATGGCTGGCCCGGATAATATGCAAAGTCATAGTCGGGGTTATACTAGGCTACGACGGCTACCACCTGAACGGCTGCAGCGCGGAGGTGAGCGGCTACCGCCTTTCTCTCGTACTTGTTTGCCTCCTCTCTGGTTATAAAGTGTCTCCGTTTTTCCTGAAAGTTAAAGAAGCAATAGCTACACGAGTGGCATAAATCCCGCCAAAGAACCCCCTTATGGGTACCCCAAGATAATTAGCTACACGAGGGGCATAAATACCGCCAAAGAAATCTCCATCCTTAGCATTTTTACGTAGCCTCCTAGCAATAATAGCCCCCAAGTTATATCGTCTATCACCCATTACCGCACTCTTAAGAATACTAAGATCAGGTACAAAAAGGTGGCTATGCTCATGTTTACCGTTAATACATCTACCTATGAAGAGAGCAAAATAATGTATAGCAGGAAAGTGAATGCTCCTCAAGGTAGCTTGTGTAATATTTCTAGTTTCTCCCACAGTGATGCTAGCAGGAAAATCATTATATTCAGGTTTGTGAGGATCACTATGGATGCCCCATTGTGGAATTTTGCATGCATGGTTAAAATCTTCTAGGTCCATAGTATAAGATTCATCATAAAATGCGTATTACACCTAGATGAAAATTCAAACCTCCGCACGAAAGAATCAGTGAGTTCATAATATTGCTTGCATTGGTTTGAAACGAAATCCTCAAGGCCAGCATTTCGTGTGTACGCGTAAAATTGTTCCTTGAAACTGGCATGAAGCACGAATTGATTCGATGGCCATTCACAAGGCCGCACCTGAGCTTCCCTCGGTGGTTCAAGGTCAGGTTCATGTATCGCGAGTCTCAGGGCCTTCTTGCTCATGGAACCCCCTTGGTATATTCGCCTAAATATTTTTCTTTCTCTGAAAAATTTCTCAAATTTCTAGTGACTCAAAATAAAGGTGAATAAAACTTAACAAAACTTATAGAAACTACTCACACAAGTGCCTAGAGGCTATATCAAGCATCAAAACTACTTGGGACCATAAAAATTTGACATGCAAGCTCGAGGTCACCACAGCAGCAAAAATTTGCAATATATAAAGCACTAAAACAAAAACTAATTGAACCATTGGAGGAGTCACATACTGAAGATCAGTCCCCCAAAACAGTTGTGCAAATGGAACTTTGCACAAGGAGATCGAAAATGGCAGCAAAATGAGCTAGAACACGGGCTAGAGCAATGGTAGGATTTTTTTCTGGAGGAAGACGAAGTGGATGGGTGTTGGAATAAGTGAGGGGGCTACGTGGGACCCACAAGCCAGGGGGCGTGCTCCCAGGGGGGTGGACACGCCTTGTGGGCTTGTGGCCCACTAGTGCAGCCCCTGATATGTTCTAAGTGCCAGAAATTCTTAAATATTTCAAAAAAAATCATACTACATTTTAGGGCATTTGGAGAACATTTATTTTCAGGTCATTTTTTTATTGCACGGATAAATCAGAAAATAGAAAAATAATAGCATTTTTACTTTGTTTAATCTAAATAACAAAAAGTAAAAGTTGGGTACAGAAGGTTGTGCCTCCTAAATTCATCCTTCCCATGCTCATCAAAAAGAATCTATCAATAAGGTTGATCAAGTCTTATTGACAAACTTTTTCCGAATGACACGGAACCGGAGAATTTTTGAATAGCACTAGGTTACCTCAATGGGGATATGCATGTCCCCAACAATAAGTATATCATATTTCTTTTTGGCAGTAGGAAGAGGGAATTCAAAATCTCTAATAATAATCGTTGAATTTTTTTTCAATGAAGTTGATACGTACTATGAACTTGAGGTTGTTTCTTCGTAAAGTGTACCGTATGCTCATTACCATTAACATGAAAAGTGACATTTCCCTTGTTGCAATCAATAACAGCCCCTGTAGTATTCAAAAAAGGTCTACCAAGGATGATCGGCATACTGTCGTCCTCGGGAATATCAAGAATAACAAAGTCTGTTAGGATAGTGACATTTGCAACTACGAAAGGCACATCCTCACAAATACTGATGGGTAAAGCTGTTGATTTATTAGCCATTTGCAAAGAGATTTTAGTAGGTGTCAACTTATTCAAATCAATTCTATGATACAAAGAGAAATGCATAACACTAACTGTAGCGCCAAGGTCACATAAAGTAGTTTTAAAATAATTTCTCTTAATGGAGCATGGTATAGTAGGTACTCCGGGATCTCCTAGTTTCATTAGTATTCCACCCTTAAATGTATAATTAGCAAGCATGGTGGAAATCTTAGCTTCCGGTATCTTTCTTTTATTTGCCACAATATATTTCATATACTTAGCATAAGGACACATTTTTAGAATATCAGTTAAGCGCATACGCAAAAACACAGGTCTAAGCATTTCAACAAAACGCTCAAAGTCCTCATCCTCCTTTTTCTTGGATGGTTTAGGAGGAAAGGGCATGGGTTTCTGAACCCATGGTTCTCTTTCTTTACCAGGCTTCCTAGTAAGAAAGTCTCTTTTGTCATATCTTTTATTCTTAGGTTGTGGGTTATCAAGATCAACAGCAGGTTCAATCTCCACATCATTATCATTACTAGGTTGAGCATCAACATGAACATCATCATTAATATTATCACTAGGCTCGTGTTCATTACCATATTGTGTCTCGGCATCAGAAATAGAAATATCATTTGGGTTTTCAGGTGTATCTATAAAAGGTTCACTATCAGCATGCAAAGTTCTATCATCATTCTTTTTTTCCTTTTATTTCTGGGATGATTAGGTGCAGCAGTATTAATTCTCTAATAATCTTGCTCAATTCTCTTAGGATGGCCCTCGAGATACAAAGGTTCCTGAGTCATTTTACCACCTCTAGTCACAACTCTAACAAAATGATAATTGTTCTTACCATTCATCTCATTAAGCAAATCATTTTGTGCCTAGTACTTGTTCTACTTGAGTAGTTACCATGGAAGCATGTTTACTAATAAGCTTAAGATCATTAATAGTTGTACTCATATAATCACCTAAGCAATCAAGCATGTAAACATTATGTTTCAATTGTCTACTAACATAAGCATTGAAATTTTCTTGCTTAACAAAAAAGTTATCAAACTCATCCAAGCATTGGCTAGCAGACTTATTATAAGGAATATCACCTTCATCAAATCTACGGAGAGAATTTACCTCTACTACCTGTGTCGGGTTATCAAGACCATGTATTTCCTCAATAGGTGGTAGATTCTTTGTTGGGAGATGTAGTAGTAAATCAAAAAAAATCCTACATGTCACCAAGATCTATCTATGGAGAAACCAGCAATGAGCAAAGGGGGAGTGCATCTTGATACCTTTGAAGATCACAAAGCGGAAGCGTTACAAGAACGCGGTTGGTGGAGTCGTACTCGTAGCGATTCAGATCGCGGTGGAAGCCGATCTAAGCGCCGAACAACAGCGCCTCCGCGTTCAACACACGTGCAACCCGGTGACGTCTCATATGCCTTGATCCAGCAAGGAGGAAGGAGAGGTTGAGGGAGAGATCCATCAACACTATGGCGTGGTGACGGTGGAGGTGCGTGGTACTCTGGTAGAGCTTCACTAAGCACTACGGAGGACTAGGAGATGGAGGAGTAGGGCTGCACCATGGGAGAGAGAGATGCATGTCTCCAGTAGCCCCAAGGGCTCCTCTATTTATAGGAGGAGGAGGAGGGAGGTCTGCGACCTAGGGTTCCCACCCTAGGGTGGTGCGGCAGCCTCCAGATCCCATCTGGCCGGCGGCCACACAGGGAGAGGGGTGAGGCTGCCCTAGGGTGGGCCTTAGGGCCCATCTGCCCTAGGGTTTGCCCCCCTCCCACTTCAGCTGTGCCTTGGGCCCTTGTGGGGGGCTCACCAGCCCACATAGGGGCTGGTTCCCTCCCACTTGCAGCCCATGCAGCCTTCTGGGGGTGGTGGGTCCACTTGGTGGACCCCCGGAACCCTTCCGGTGGTCCCGGTACGTTACCGGTAACTCCCGAAACACTTCCGGTGACCAAAACCTCACTTCCTATATATGAATCTTTACCTCTGGACCATTTCGGAGCTCCTCGTGACGTCCGGGATCTCATCCAGGACTCCAAACAAGCTTCAGTAACCACGTACACTATTTCCCTATAACCCTAGCGTCATCGAACCTTAAGTGTGTAGACCCTACGGGTTCGGGAGACATGTAGACATGACCGAGACACCTCTCCGGTCAATAACCAACAATGGGATCTGGATACCCATGTTGTCTCCCACATGATCCATGACGATCTCATCGGATGAACCACGATGTCGGGGATTAAATAAATCCCGTATACAATTCCCTTTGTCTACCGGTATGATACTTGCCCAAGATTCGATCGTCGGTATCCCTCTACCTTGTTCAATCTCGTTACCATCAAGTCTCTTTACTCGTTCCGTAACACATCATCCTGTGGCTAACTCCTTAGTCACATTGAGCTCATTATGATGATGTCTTACCGAGTGGGCCTAGAGATACCTCTTCGTCATACGGAGTGACAAATCCCAGTCTTGATTCGTGCCAACCCAACAGATACTTTTGGAGATACCCGTAGTGTACCTTTATACCCACCCAGTTGCGTTGTGACGTTTAGCACACCCAAAGTATTCCTACGGTATCCGGGAGTTGCACAATCTCATGGTCTAAGGAAACGATACTTGACATTAGAAAAGCTTTAGCAGACGAACTACACGATCTTGTGCTATGCTTAGGATTGGTCTTGTCCATCACATCATTCTCCTAATGATGTGATCCCATTATCAAGGACATCCAATGCCCATGGTCATGAAATCATGACCATCTATTGATCAACGAGTTAGCCAACTAGAGGCTCACTAGGGACATGTTGTGGTCTATGTATTCACACATGTATTACGGTTTCCGGTTAACACAATTATAGCATGAAAAATAGACAATTATCATGAACAAGGAAATACAATGATAACCATTTTATTATTTCCTCTAGGGCATATTTCCAACATTCTTAACATATTCAGCTTTGATACCTTTTTCTTTCATAGATTTCTTTGCCTCTTGCATATATTTATGACTGAGAAATAGAATACCTCTTTTCTTCGGAGTGGGCTTTGGAGGTGTTTCGGGAATAGTCCAATCATTATGATTGCTCAATATATTACTCAATAGTAGTTCAAATTGTTCAATAGTTCGTTCCCTGAAAACACAACCAGTACAATTATCTAGGTGGTCCCTAGAAGCATCGGTTAGTCCATTATAAAAGATATCAAGTATATTGGTGGTCCTTAAAGCAAAGCATTAAGTAATTGGAGAACCCTCCCCGAGCTTGTGGGAGACTCTCTTCTTTAATTTGCACAAAGTTAAATATTTCCTGCAAGGCAGCTTGTTTCCAATGGGCAGGAAAATATTTTTCAAAGAAGTAATATATCATATCCTGGGGACTACGCACACAAATAGGAGCAAGAGAATTAAACCATATCTTAGCATCACCCTTTAATGAAAAAAGAAACAACTTAAGAATATAGTAATAACGAATTTTTCCTCATGAGTAAATAGGGTGGCTATATCATTCAATTTAGTAAGATGTGCCACAAACGTTTTAGATTCATAACCATGGAAGGGATCAAATTCAACCAAAGTAATCAACTCAGGATCGACAGAGAATTCATAATCCTTATCCGTAACAAAGATAGGTGAAGTAGCAAACTTAGGATCATATTACATTCTAGATTTCAAAGATTTTTCCTTCCACTTGCATAGCAATTTCTTAAGTTCATCTCTATCCTTACAAGCAAGAAAGTCCCTAGATACCTCTCCCTCCATAACATAACCCTTAGTTATATTAGGCAATTCATATCTAGGAGAGCTAGGTCTAACAGGTGTCTCATAGTGTTCAATTTCAATAATTTTATCAGTTTTAGAAATATCATCAGTTTCAACATTTACTCTAGCAATTTGTTCATGAAGAAATTCACCCAGTGGCAAAATATTATCAAGCAAAGTATCATCATAAGCATCATGCATAGCATAAGTGGCATCATCAATTACTTGCGACATATCATAATCAATAGCAGGTGGTGGTGTCGCAAATTTACTCATAACAAAAGGTGAATCAAGTGCAGAGCTGGATGGAAGTTTCTTACCTCCCCTCGTAGTAGAGGGATATATCTTGTTTTTTGGGTCTTTTAGATTCTTCATAGTGATCAACAAATATAAATCCCAAGTGACTCAGAGAATAGAGCTATGCTCCCCGACAACGGCGCCACAAAAAGGTATTGATAACCCACAAGTATAAGGGATCGCAACAGTTTTCGAGGGTAGAGTATTCAACCCAAATTTATTGATTCAACACAAGGGGAGACAATGAATATTCTCGAGGATTAGCAGCTAAGTTGTCACTTCAACCACACCTGAAAGACTTAATATCTACAGCAAAGTATTTAGTGGCAACGTAATATGGAAATAACGGTAACGATGGTGAAAGTGACAGTAGCAATTTTGTAGTGATTGTAATAGTAGCAATGGAAAAGTAAATTAACAAGGATCAATATGTGGAAAGCTCGTAGGCAATGGATCAGTGATGGATAATTATGTCGGATGGCATTCATCATGCAACGTTTATAACATAGGGTGACACAGAACTAGCTTGAACTCATCAATGTAATGTAGGCATGTATTCCATATATAGTCATACGTGCTTATGGAAAAGAACTTGCATGACATCTTTTGTCCTACCCTCCTGTGGTAGCGGGGTCTTAATGGAAACTAAGGGATATTAAGGCCTCCTTTTAATAGAGAACCGGACCAAAGAATTAGCACTTGGTGAATACATGAACTCCTCAAACTACGGTAATCACCGGAAAGAATCCCAATTATTGTCACCCTGGGGGATGCTGATCATAACTCGTAATAGGTATTTACAACTTGCAAGATATGATCAAGAAGACATATATATTCATGAAAACATAATAGGTTCATATCCGAAATCATGGCACTCGGGCCCTAGTGACAAGCATTAAGCATAGAAAAGTCATAGCAACATCAATCACAGAACATAGTGGATACTAGGGATCAAACCCTAACAAAACTAACTCGATTACATGGTAAATCTCATCCAACCCATCACCGTCTTCCAAGCCTACGATGGAATTACTCACGAACGGCAGAGAGCATCATGGAATTAGTGGTGAAGGATGGTTGGTGATGATGATGGCATCGATTTGCCCTCTCCGGAGCCCAAAACGGACTCCGGATCTGGCCTCTCAAGGAAGAGCAGGAGGTGGCGGTGGCTCCGTATTGTGAAACACGATGAACTCTACTCTATGATTTTTCTCCATGGATGTGAATATATAGAGTTGGAATTGAGGTCACTGGATGACACGTCTCCAACGTATCTATAATTTATGAAGTATTCATGCCATGTTTTAATTAGAACTAACCCGGACCGACGCTGTTTTCAGCAGAACTACTATGGTGTCGTTTTTTTGTGTAGAAATAAAAGTGTTCGGAGTGGGCTGAAAATTTAGTATGATTTTTTGGGACCTAAAGAGACCCCCTAAGCATTGGAGTTGGGCCAAAAGAGCCACGAGGAAGCGGCAAGCCTACTAGGCGTGGCCACCCCAAGCCCGCTAGCAGCAGGCTTGCCATCGCCTCGTGGCACCCCTTGACATGACATCAACGCCAAAAAACCTATAAATATAGAAATCTCTGAAAAGAAACTTAGTTCGGGAGTTCCACTGCCGCAAGCCTCCAGAGCCATGAAAAACCAATCGGGAGCCCGTTCCGGCACCTTGACGGAGGGGGAAACCATCACTGGAGGCCATCTTGATCATCCCAACGGTCTCCATGACGAGGAGGGAGTAGTTCACCCTCGAGGCTAAGGGTATGTACCAGTAGCTATGTGTTTGATCTCTCTCTCTCTCTTGTGTTCTTGAGATGACATGATCTTGATGTATCGCGAGCTTTATTGATATAGATTGAATCATATGGAGTTTTCCCCTCTCTATCTTCTTGTGATGAATTGAGTTTTCCCTTGAAATTTTCTTACCAGATTGAGTCTTTAAGGATTTGAGAACACTTGATGTATGTCTTGCGATGGGATATCCGTGGTGACAATGGGATGTTCTATTGATCCACTTGATGTATGTTTTGGTGATCAACTGGCGGGTTCCATGACCTTGGGAATCTATGCATAGGGGTTGGCACATGTTTTCGTATTGAATCTCCCGTAGAAACTTTGGGGCACTCTTTGAAGTTCTTTTTGTTCGATTGAACATGACGAATCTGAAATGGTGTGATGCATATCGTATAATCAAGCCCATGGGTACTCGTGGTGACATTGGGGTATCTAGGTGACATTAGGGTTTTCTTATAATTATGATTGGGAAGATAATGATAATTCTTATAGTCCAGGTTAGTTCCATTAAAATCATGCAAATTAGGGTCCAAAACAAGGGCAAAAGAGTTTGGAAAAGTAAATACGATGGAGACGTATCACTTCCTTAGTTCTACTCAGTTTTTCCCAAGCCAACAAACTTTGCTCACTGTTGCCCTCCCCCTCCACCACCTGCTCACAAAAGGTCAAATCGAGCACCACCATCTAGTCAAACCCTTTGACTGTTACCTCCTGACTAGTGGGATGACTTGATAACCTCACAGGTGGGTCAGTGCGTTTGGCTTAGCCGAGCATGCACCCAACCCTTGTCCGACCCATTTTCTTTGTGCGCGCCATGTAGATAAAAAAGAGGCAAATTCAAACTTAATACTAATTATAGATTAAAATGATGGGTAACCGCCTACCAAAGTCCAAATTTACATTAATTAAAACATAAAAAACTTAATTAAGGGGTCACCGTGCTCACCGTGCCCTAGATGTCCTTGCCGTCCGAGCCAGAACCAGCGTCGGGCCTGCCCCAGGAAAGGCCGCCTCCCATGCACCGGTGGGCCTGCTTCGCTGCGAGGACGATGCTCCGCCTCCTCGTCCACGTGCTCCTCCTCCTCCTCCCGTGTTTAATGGGCATGACACTCCTCCTCCTCGCGCTCCACCTATATGAGGAGCTCGGCCTCCTCGCGCTTCGCCGCTAGGTGGCACTACCTCCAGTACTCAAGGTACACGCCTCCTGGGTCGGCGTAGCCCTGTACCACGAGCGTGCTGACCCACTCACACACACGACACTCCCATGCGTACTTCTCCTCCATCGGCTGGGGAGCTGGTAGTGGGAATGGCTCGGCCTTCGGCAAGGGGGGTGATACGTCTCCAACTTATCTATAATTTATGATTGTTCCATGCTATTATTTTATCTATTTTGGATGTCTTATATGCATTAATATGCTATTTTATATTATTTTGGGGACTAACCTATTAACCTAGAGCCTTGTGCCAGTTTCTTTTTTTCCTTGTTTTTGAGTATTGTAGATAAGGAATATTAAACGGAGTCCAAACGGAATAAAATCTTCTCGATGATTTTCTTGGACCAGAAGACATCTACCAGACTTGGAGAGGAAGGCAGGAGACCTTCCAGGAGGTCACAAGCCACCCGAGCGCGGCTAGGGGGTGCCCCTGGCTTGTGGCCCCCCAACAGATCTCCTAACCCTAACCTTTGGCCTATAAATTCCCAAATATTCCCCCAATACCAAAAAGAGCCACGAAGATAGTTTTTCGCCGCCGGAAGCCTCCATTCTCGAGAGATCCTATCTTGGAGCCTTTTCTGATAATCTTTCGGAGGGGGATTTGATCACGGAAGGTATCTACATCAACTCCATTGCCCCTCCGATGATGTGTGAGTAGTCCACCATAGACCTACAGGTCCATAGCTAGTAGCTAGATGGCTTCTTCTCTCTCTTTGTGCTTCAATACCATGTTCTCCATGATCTTCATGGGGATCTATCCGATGTAATACTCTTTTGCGGTGTGTTTGTCAAGATCCGATGAATTGTGGGTTTATGATCAGCTTATCTATGAATATTATTTGGTTCTTCTCTGAATTCTTATATGCATGATTTCATATCTTTGCAAGTCTCTTCGAGTTATTGGTTTAGTTTGGCCAACTAGAATGGTAATTCTTGCAATGGGAGAAGTGCTTAGTTTGGGTTCAATGTTGCGGTGTCCTCACGCAGTGACAAAGTAGGGGTAGCGAGGCACGTATTGTATCGTTGTCATCAAGGGTAAAAAGATGGGGTTTTCATCATATTGCTTGAGTTTATCCCTGTACATCATGCCATCTTACTTAATGTGTTACTCTATTCTTCATGAACTTAATACTCTAGATGCAGGCAGGAGTCGGTCGATGTGTGGTGTAATAGTAGTAGATGGAAAATCGTTTCGGTCTTCTTGACACGGGCGTGATGCCTATATGCATAATTATTACCTTGGGCATCGTCATAACTATGTGCTTTTCTATCAATTGCTCGAAAGTAATTTGTTCACCCACCATGTTATTTTCCTTCAAGAGAGAAGCCTCTAGTGAAACCTATGGCCCCCGGGTCTATTTTCCACATTATACTTTCAGATCTATACACCAAAAATACCAAAAATACCCTTCTGCAATTTATTTACCTTTTACTTTCTGCAATCTTCCATATCTATCTCTATCAGATCTAATCCTTGCAAGTAATCGTGAAGGGTTATAGTATTGGGTGCAAGTGTTTGATTGTTTGTGTAGGTGCATCTTTTGGCGACTTGCTTGTTCCTCCTACTGGATTGATACCTTGGTTCTCAACAACTGAGGAAAATACTTATCTACTTTGTTGCATCAGCCTTTCCTATTCAAGGGAAAACCAACGCAAGCTCAATAAGTAGCAGGGGGACGACGCAGTCGCCGATAGCAGAAAGGACGAGGGACTCCGCCAGCCTCGCCTCCTCGTCTGCCTTGTGTTGCTCCATCTCGATGGAGATTTGCATGGCAGCCGCCTGATATGCCTCTTCCTCCTCTAGCTTGACAACGCGGGGCGGCGGAGGGTCGGTGTGGTGCTCTAGATGCCGAGACAGCGTTGCTTCTCGTGCTCGAGGGAAAACCACCTCCCCCAATTGGGAGAGTCCGGAGCATACACCTTCATCTGATGTTGCTCAAGCGTAAGGATCTCTCGCCGCCTGCGCACATCCTTAGAGTGCGCCCGCTACAACCACGCCACATCCGGTGATACGTCTTCAACGTATCTATATTTTATGAAGTATTCAAACCAAGTTTACAATAATACTATATGATTTTGGTATGATTTTATTAGAACTAACCTGGACTCATGTTGTTTTCAGCAGAACTACTATGGTGTCATTTTTTGTGCAGAAATACAAGTTCTCGGAATGGGCTGAAAATTTACGGTGATTTTTTATGGACCAAAAGAGACCCTGAAGCACAAGAGCTGGGCCAGGAAGTGGAAGAGGAGCCCACAAGCCCGCTGGGCGCCCCCCTAGGTTGCGCCCCTGTGGCTTGTGGACTCCTCGAGTGTCCTCTTGACGTGAGACCGACGCTAAAAATTCCTATAAATACCAAAACCCCAGAAAGAAACCTATGTTGGGAGTTCCGCCGTCGCAAGCCTCTATAGCCACAGAAAACTAATAGGGAGCCTATTTCGGCACCATGCCGGAGGGGGAAACCAACACTGGAGGCCATCTTCATCATCCCGATGGTCTCCATGACGAGGAGGGAGTAGTTCACCCCTCGGGGATGGCGGTATGTACCAGTAGCTATGTGTTTGATCTCTCTCTCTCTCGTGTTCTTGAGATGGCACGATCTTGATGTACTGCGAGCTTTATTGATGTAGATGAATCATATGGAGTTTTCCCGTCTCTATATTCTTGTGATGAATTAAGTTTTCCCTTTGAAGTTTTCTTATCAGATTGAGTCTTTAAGGATTTGAGAACACTTGATGTATGTCTTGCGATGGGATATCCTTGGTGATAATGGGATGTTCTATTGATCCACTAGATGTATGTTTTGGTGATCAACTTGCGGGTTCCGTGACCTTGGAAATCTATGTATAGGGTTGGCACATGTTTTCGTCTTGAATCTCCAGTAGAAACTTTGGGGCACTCTTTGAAGTTCTTTGTATTGGACTGAACATGATGAATCTGAAATTTTGTGATGCATATCGTATAATCAAGCCCATGGTTACTCGTGGTGACATTGGAGTATCTAGGTGACATTAGGGTTTTTGTTGATGTGTGACTTAAGGTGTTATTTTAGTACGCACTCTAGAGATGTTCGTGACACTTATAGGGATAGCTCATAAGATTGATTGGAAAAGATAACTTTGAGGTGGTTTCGTACCCTACAATAATTTCTTTGTTAGTTCTAATATTGATAGGAAAAGATTCTATGTTTGATGAAGATGATATTTTTAGTCCCCCAAGTTTTGATGAGTAAATTTATTACAATTATAGCATGCCTCCTATATATGATGATTATGATGATGACATGTATGCTATAAAGAATGATAGTAACCATGAAAGTTTTCATCATGATTTTAATATTGAATGTGGTTATGTCAATCAAGTATCTCATGATAGTTATTTTGTTGAGTTTGCTCCCACTACTTTGCATGGGAAGAATTTTGCTTATGTCGGTAGTGATATAAATTATATGCTTGTGCATCATGAAAATAATTTTGTATGTGCTGGTTATATTGTGGAATTACTTCATGATGCTACTGAAAATTATTATGAGGGAGGAACATATGCTTGAAGGAATTGCAATAATATCAAGTTTCCTCTCTATGTGTTCAAGATTATGAAGTTATGCTTGTTTTGACTTCCTATGCTAGTTGATTCTTGCTCCCATAAATTGTTTTCTCACACAATCCCTATGCATAAGAAGTGGGTTAGAATTAAATGTTCTTCTCATGAGATTCATGATGCTCTTTTGCATGTTTCAATTATTATTCCTATACGAGCATCATTGAAATCATTGCCTAGCTAAAAGGCATTAAAGAAAAGGGCTTGTTGGGAGACAAACCAAAACCTTTACCTTCTGTTTTTATGTTTTCACATGATAATATACTCTAGTAATCATGTTTTGTGTCTTTTATTTCAATAAAGTGCCAAGTAAAGCCTTTGGGATAGTGTGCATACTTGCTTGTTTGATTCTGTGCAAAAACAGAAAGTTTTGCATCCAGTATATGAATTATATGATTTTACCTGAGAGTCAAACAATTATGAAATTTAAAAAAAATATTTATATGAAAATTCTGTGATATTTCCTAATCTTGCAGAATTTTGGGATCACGTAAGTTTGGTGATCATTCAGATCTTTACAGACTGTTCTGTTTTTAGCAGATTCTATTTTGCATGCATAGTTTGCTTGTTTGAAGTGTTACTATAGCTTATATTGAGTAATGTAAATTGTGGTAATGATGTAATAAAGTATGTACCATGTGTTAATAATAATGAATCTTGTCTTGACAGTACCTAAGTGAATGATCTATCTTTATTACACTAACCCTTCTCACAAAGTTCCGTTAAGTTTTGTGTCATTAAAGTTTTCAAGTTTTGGGTGAGACACCAATATGAGGAGAATAAGGAGTGATAATAACCTAAGCTTGGGGATGCCCAAGGCTCCACCAAGGTAATATCCAAGGAATACTCAAGCGCCTAAGCGTGGGGATGCCCCGGATGGCATCCCCTTTTTCGTCTTCAACACAATTGATATATCTTAGTTGGAGCTATATTTTTATTCGTCACATAATATGAATTTTGATTGGATCTTCATTTTTTTATATTTTAGGTGTTATTTATAAATTTTTTTCAACAAAATTTCGAAGAATTGCCTTAGGATGCTTGCATTGCACGTTTTGGTATGTGCTGGGTAAAAACAGAAACTTCTTCTGTAGTTTTTGAATTTTCATATTTTACTAGAACGTGGAAAGTTTCTGAAATTTTTAAAAAGTATTTTTATATAAATTATTTAGTATTTGATAAATTTTCACAATTTTTTGAGTTACATAAGTACACTGGTTTAATAAATTGCTACACATTGTTCTGTTTAGACAGATTGCTGTCATAGTTTTGTTATCTACTTATCCTATAGTTTCCATAGCCTATATTGGTATATATAAATTGTGAAAATGATAGTATACAATACCTAATGTTTTAAAATTATTGTGACACTTTTCTTGTCAGTACATGAAGTGTTGATTTGTTCTTATGTGTACTAGCCAATCTCACGAGTTCTTTTTGAGTTCCGTGTGGATGAAGTTTTTGAGAATAGGTGAAACCGGGATCTGAGAGGATTGAAAAAGATGAAAAGGCTCAATAATGGTGATTCCCAAGGCACCCCAAGTAAATATTTCAAGAACTCTCAAGAATCTAAGCTTGGGGATGCTACGCATCCCACCTCCCTTCATCAACTATCGGTTAGCCTATGTTGAGCCTAAATTTTTATTCATTCACATGATGTGTCCTATTCTTGGAGTGCTATTTTTATTTTGATTTATGTTTAAATAAAATATTCATATCTAAAAATCTTGATTGAGAGAGAGAGAGAAAGTCCTCACATAGATACTTAATTTTTTGACTACTCATTGATCTTCACTTATATGTTTTGGAGTAGTTTTGTCATTTACTCTCGTACTTCACTTATATCCTATGAGTAAATGGTTGAATGAATTGAACATCATAAATATGAAATTATATATGTTTTATATGCTTATCCCATGGGGAGTAATTCCTTCACATATAAGAATAATAGGTGGTAAAATTTATTGAAAGTTAGCAAACACCGCATTGGTCACTTGAACAATTCATGAAAGAATATTGAAAGAAGAGAGATTTAACATATATATAATATAGTGGACATATTCTATGATTGTGAATACCCATTAATTATTTTCAAACATGAGAAAATTAGTTGAAGTTGGACAAGGAAGACAATGTAATGAGTTATGCTTGGGTATATTTGTATAGAAGTTATATTGTTATGGATCCTTCAACATGTGGTGCTTGCTTCCACCTCATACTAGCCAAAACTTCCGCACCAAGTAGAAATACTACATGTGCATCCAAACACCCTTAAACCCAAAGTTGTTCCATATGAGTCCATCATACCTACCAATATGCGGTATTTACCCGCCGTTCCAAGTAAATTTGCATGTGCCAAACTCTAAACCTTCAAATAATATTATGTTTTGTATGCCCGAATTGCTCATATAGTGACTAGGGGATGTCAGTATCTTCCATGCTAGGTGGGCTATTCTCATGATATGTGTTTATTCACTATCATTCACGAGAAAGTGGTTGGTATTCGGGATGCCCAGTTCCATGCTCAAAAATCAAATCAAAATATAATGAAACAAAACTCCCCCAGGATTGTTGTTTGTATGGACGATACCCGTGGATTCGGCTCTTCGTGGAGTGTGATTGATTAGTGGAGGGGGAGTAGAAACTTTAACATTCTATTTGGGAACCGCCTATAATGTATCTAGCATGGAAGATACCAAGATCTCTCGGTTGTTATGTTGAAAATGAAAGCATACTGCTCAAAATTATTATTCATCTCTGTTTTAAAAAACTTGAGCTCTGGCACCTCTGCAAATCAATGCTTCCCTCTACGAAGGGTCTATCTTTTACTTTCTAGTACTTACCTTTATACAAGAGTCATGGTGATCGTCACCACTTCCTATATTTCACCTTTTTCTCTTGTAAAGCATCATGTGGTGGGGAAAGATCCAAGCATATATGACCATTCGAATATATTTGATCTTGAATTATTATTTTTGACAATTATCTATATGATAAATAAGTTGGGAGGCGAAACTTGAAGCCCCTATCTTTCTGTGTGTTCGACGAATGCCATTTGCTCTAAAAATAATATTTGAGAGTTTGCAATCATGGAAGACTATATGATAGTTGAGTATGTGTAATTTGCTAAATCAAAGCTCTTACATAGAACCTTCCTCAAAATAAGATGAAATGCAATTGTTTGGTGACTGAAAGCGTAGTTTGTCAGTTTTTAAGAAACTTTATGGTCTATACTTTAACATGTGAATAGCTTGTTACTTCATCATGAGAAGTTTTATGAGATGAGCTACTGTTTATGATATATAATGATGCTAGAAAAATTGTTTCGAACTATCGTTGATCAAATTTATACACTATGCTAGCATTCACACTTCATAAATTATTTCTTTTATCATTTACCTACTCGAGGACGAGCAGGAATTAAGCTTGGGGATGCTGATACGTCTCCAACGTATCTATAATTTATGATGTATTCATGCCATGTTAACAATAATTATATATGATTTTGATATGATTTTATTAGAACTAACCCGGACTGACTTTTTTTCAGCAGAACTACTATGGTGTCGTTTTTTTGTGCAGAAATAAATTTCTTGGAATGGGCTGAAAATTTACGGTGATTTTTTATGGACCAAAAGAGACCCTCGAAGCACAAGATCTGGGCTAGGAAGTGGACGAGGAGGCCACAAGCCTGCTAGGCGCCCCCCTAGGTCATGCCCCTATGGCTTGTGGACTCCTCGAGCGTACTCTTGACGTGAGACAACGCCAAAAATTCCTATAAATACCAAAAACCCCAAAAGAAACCTAGATTAGGATTTCCGCTACCGCAAGACTCTATAGCCACGAAAAACCATTCGGGAGACCGTTCCGCACCCTATCGGAGGGGAAACCATCACCGGAGGCCATTTTCATCATCTCGGCGATCTCCATGACGAGGAGGGAGTAGTTCAGCCTCAGGGCTGAGGGTATGTACCAGTAGCTATGTGTTTGATATATCTCTCTCTCGTGTTCTTGAGATGGCATGATCTTGATGTACCGCGAGCTTCATTGATATAGATGAATCATATGGAGTTTTCCCCTATCAATCTTCTTGTGATGAATTGAGTTTTCCCTATGAAGTTTCCTTATCGGATTGAGTCTTTAAGGATTTGAGAACACTTGATGTATGTCTTGCGATGGAATATCCATGGTGACAATGGGATGTTCTATTGATCTATGTGATGTATGTTTTGGTGATAAACTTACGGGTTCCGTAACCTTGAGAATCTATGCATAGGGGTTGGCACATGTTTTCGCCTTGAATCTCCGGTAGAAACTTTGGGGCACTCTTTGAAGTTCTTTGTGTTGGATTGAACATGATGAATCTGAAATTGTGTGATGCATATCATATAATCAAGCCCATGGGTACCCGTGGTGACATTGGAGTATCTAGGTGACATTAGGGTTTTGGTTGATGTGTGTCTTAAGGTGTTATTTTAGTACGAACTCTAGGGCTGTTCGTGACACTTATAGGGATAGCTCATAAGATTGATCAGAAAAGATAACTTCGAGGTGGTTTCGTACCCTACAATAGTTTCTTCCTTAGTTCTCCGCTATTTTTGACTTTGGAGTGAACTCTTTGTCGCATGTGAGGTATTTACATATGATTCAACTATGTCAGTATTGTTGAGAGAAATTGCACTATTGAAAGTAGGCCTTGTTTCTAAGCATGCAATCCCGTTTGTGCTCACTTTTATCATTAGTTACCTTGGTGTTTTTATATTTTCAGATTACAAAAACCTATATCTACCATCTATATTACACTTGTATCACCATATCTTCGCCGAACTAGTGCACCCTGTACAATTTACCATTGTATTGGGTGTGTCGGGGACACTAGAGACTCTTTGTTATTTGGTTACACGGTTGTTCAAGACAGACCATCTTCATCCTACGCCTCCCACGGATTGATAAACCTTAGGTCATCCACTTGAGGGAAAATTGCTACTGTCCTACAAAACTCCACGCTTGGAGGCCCAACATGAGTCTACAAGAACAAGGTTGCGTAGTAGACGTCAGCCGACACCGGGATCCGCTGCAGAGCCAGATGTCAGTCGTGCGACAGCATGACATTCGGGTACGACATTGGTTGTTTGTACACCCAGTGCCAGCGAGCCTTGTGCACGAGAATGTGCAGGCGCTACCACATGGGGGGCTGTGGTAGCGGAGGAGGAAGCATGCGTGAGAAGGATGCGGCGGGGGTGAAATTGCCCTTGGCGGAGCCGCTAAGGAAACCCATGGCTAGGGTAAGTGAAGTACTAGAGCAACTTCCAAGGACAAAAATATAAGTGAAGCATATAGAGTATTCTAACAAATTATGATGAAGGTGTGTCTCCCTCAAATAGGTGTGTCCAGCAAACGATGATTGTGCAAACTGAAAGTAAAAAAACAAAAAAAAAACAAATGACGCTCCAAGCAAAGCTCATACTATGTGATGAATAAAAATGTAGCTCCAAATGACATACTGATGGATTGATACGAAAGAGGAGATGCCTTCCAGGGCATCCCCAAGCTTAGACGTTTGATTCTTCTTTAGAGTATTACCTTGGGCATCCCCAAGCTTAGGCTCTTGCTACTCTGTATTCTGTGGTCCATCGTGATAACACCCAAAACTTGAAAACTTCAATGACACAAAACTCAACAAAACTTCGTGATATACATTTGTATAAGCAACATATTTAATATTGTAGGTATTGTTGAAAATTTATTTTTATTTCATTTTTGCATAATAGGTACTATATTCAAACTTCTCCATGGCTTATACCCCTCGATACAATAGATAGCATAATCAAAACAAGCAAACTATGCAAACAAAAATAGAATCTGTCTAAAATAGAACAGTCTCTATTGATTTGTAAATGAACTATATTTATGTAACTCCAAAAATTCTAAAAACAGATAAATCTGAAATAGAATAGTCTGTAATGATATGTAAATCAGTAGAGAACCTATACTTGTGCAACTCTAAAAAATATGAAAAATTAGGACAACCTCAAACATTTGTATAGCAATACTGTGTAAAAAATTTAGATCATTATCATTCTCCAGTAAAAATGAAAATTCTTGTACTAAAGTCAAAAGTTTTTGTTTTGTTTCAGCATCGTTTCTACTCATCTTGTGAGTCATCCCAAAATCTTTACTTGGCACAAACACTAATTAAAACATAAAATAATAATCATTACAGAGGCAATAATCATGTTGTCACAAACAAACAGAAAGAAAAAGCAAAAATAAAGACAACTATTGGGTTGCCTCCCAACAAGCGTTATTGTTTTATGCCCCTGGCTAGGCATAAGGCGTAGTTTCAAGTGTTGTCATCTTTTCTACTCCACCCATAAGTGGCTCTCATGATTGATTCATAAGGTGGTTTAATTCTCTTCCTATGGAAGTGTTCCATTCCTTTCTTTAATGGGAATTGGAACCTTAGGTTTCCCTTTTTCATGTGAATAATTGCACCTATAGTTCGTAAGAAGGGCCTTCTAGGTATTATGGAACAAGAAGGATTGCAATCGATATCAAGCACAATGATGTCTACAGGCACATAATTTTTATTTGCAATAATCAGTGCTGGAAATATTCCTTAGAGGCAATAATAAATTAGTTATTATCATATTTCCTTGTTCATGATAATCGTTTATTATCCATGCTAGAATTGTATTGATCGGAAACTCAGATACATGTGTGGATACATAGACAACACCAGGTCCCTAGTATGCCTATAATAGACTAGCTCGTTGATCAAAGATGGTTGAGGTTTCCTAGCCATGGACATGAGATGTCATTGTATAATGGGATCACATCATTAGGAGAATGATGTGATGGACAGGACCCAAACTATAAACGTAGCATATGATCATGTCAGTTTATTGCTATAGTTTTCTGCATGTCAAGGACCTGTTCCTATGACCATGAGATCATGCAACTCACTAACACCGGAAGAGTACCTTGTGTGTATCAAACGTCACAACATAAATAGGTGACTATAAAGGTGCTCTACAGGTATCTCCGAGGGTGTCTATTGGGTTGGCATGGATCAACATTGGGATTTGTTACTCCGTGTGACGGAGAGGTATCTCAGGGCCCACTCGGTAATACAACATGACAATAAGCCTTGCAAGAAATGTGATTAAAGTGTTAGCCACGAGATCTTGTATTACATAATGAATAAAGAGACTTGCCGGTAATGAGATTGAACTAGGTATGGAGATGTCGACGATCGAATCTCGGGCAAGTAACATACCGAAGAACAAAGGGAACATCATACGGGATTAACTGAGTCCTTGACACAGAGATTCAATCGATAAAGATCTTCAGAGAATATGCAGGAACCAATATGGGCATCCAGGTCCAGCTATTGGTTATTGACCGTAGAGGTGTCTCTGTCATGTCCACATACAACGGGTACAAGCCAGTGTTGCACGTGCAGAACACTCGGGTTAAACTTGACGAGCCTAGCATGTACAGACATAGCCTCGGAACACAAGAGACCGAAAGGTCGAACATGAGTCATATAGTAGATATGATCAACATGATGATGTTCACCATTGAAACCACCTCAAGACACGTGATGATCGGACTTGAGTTGGTGAATTTGGATCATGTATCACTCAAATGACCAGAGGGACGTCAATTTAAGTGGGAGTTCTTAAGTAATATTATTAATTGAACACATTATCATGAACATAGTCAGTAGTGTCTTTGCAAATTATGTTGTAGATTACTAGCTCATGGTGTAGCTCCCTTGAATTTTTATATGTTCCTAGAGAAATAGAGTTGAAAGATGATAGTAAAAATATTGCGAACTGGGTCTATCATCTGAGGATTGTCCTCATTGCTGCACAGAAGGCTTATGTCCTTAATGCACCGCTCGGTGCGCCAACCCCTCTAGCGTCATCTGTAGGTGTTGTGGACATCTGACAAGCACATTCCGATGACTACTTGATAGTTTAGTGCGCCATGCATTACAGCTTAGAATTGAGGCTCCAAAAAATTTTGAATGTCACGGAACATATGCGATGTTCTAAGAGCTGAAATTGGGATCTCAGGCTCGTGCCCGTGTTGTGAGATATGAGATCTCCAACAAGATTCTTTGCCTACAAGACGAAGGAGCATAGCTCAATCGTTGAGCATGTGCTCAGATTGTCTGGGTGCTACAATCGCTTGAATCGAGTGGGAGTTGATCTTCCAGACAAGATAGTGATTGATATAGTTCTCCAAGTCACTATAACTAAGCTACTAGAACTTCGTGATGAACTAGAATTATGCCAGGGATCGAAATGATGATCCCTGAGCTATTCGCGATGTTTGACACCGCAAAGGTAGATATCAAGAAGGAGCATCAAGTGTTGATGGTTAGTAAAACCACTAGTTTCGAGAAGGGAAAGGGTAAGGAGGGAAACTTCATGGATGGCAAGTCAGTTGCTGCTCCACTGAAGAAACCCTAAGTTGAACCCAAACACGAGACTAAGTGCTTCTATTATGAGGAGAGTGGTCGCTGAAGCGGAACAACCCTAGATACCTTATAGTTAAGAAGGCTGGCAATGTCGACAGAAGTATATTTGATATATGTGTTATTGATGTGTACCTTGCTAGTACTCCTATTAGCACCTGGGTATTGGATACCGGTTCAATTGCTAAATGTTAGTAACTCAAAATAAAAGTTACGGAATAAACGGAGACTAGCTAAGGGTGAGGTGATGATGTGTGTTGGAAATGTTTCCAAGGTTGATGTGATCCACATCGCACGCTCTCTCTACCTTCGGGATTAGTGACGAACCGAAATAAATGTTATTTGGTGTTTGCGTTGAGCATGAACGTGATTAGATCGTGTTTATTGCAATACGGTTATTCATTTAAGTCAGAGAATAATGCTTATTCTATTTACATGAATAATACCTTCAATGGTCATGCACCGAATGAATGGTTTGTTGAATCTTGATCGTAGTAGTACACATGTTCATAACATAGATGCCAAAAGATACAAAGTTAATAATGATAGTACCACATGAGGCACTTCCGCTAAATGTCATATTGGTGTAAAGCGCATGAAGAAACTCCATGCTGATGGATCTTTGGACTCATTCTATTTTCAATCGGTTGAGACATGCGGACCATGCCTCTTGGGCAAGATGACTAAAAACCCCATTTTCAGTTTGATGGAGCAGGCTAGTAACTTATTGGAAATAGTACATGTTGATGTATGCGATCCAACGAGTGTTGTAGCGTGCAGTGGATATCGTTATTTTTCTTTCCTTCACTGATGATTTTAGTATATATGAGTATATTTGCTTAATGAAACACAAGTCTAAAATGTTTGAAAAGTTCAAACAAGTTCATAGTGAAGTTTAAGATCATCGTGACAAGAAGATAAAAATGTCTACGATATGATCGTGGAGGTGAATATCTAAGTTACTAGTTTGGTATACAACTTTAGACAATGTGACGGGGATATACCCCGCGGTATGACCCGGCCTGGCGATTCACAGGAGACCAAGCCCAAGACCCGCCAGGCGGATCACGGGATGAGACCCGGCGGGTGAGCCGGTGCCAGGCGGCTCACGGGATAAGACCCGGTGGGTGAGCCGGCGCCAAGTGGCTCACAAGAGAAGGCCCACAAGAGAAGGCCCACGAGAGAAGGATTCCCTTAAAGGAAATAAGACCCGGAGTAGGATTCGTGAGAGACGAGTCCTAATCCTACTCCTAGTAGGACTCTATTTGTAAGACTACCTCTCCACTTATATAAGGAGGGGTAGAGCACCCCTAGAGGGAGGGATTGAGAAGGGACACAAGTCCTCAAGTTTAGACAACACAAGTTAGAGATAGATAGATTAGAGGCTCTTGTGATTAGAGATAGCGATTGCACCCTTGTAACCGAGAGATCTTCATCATCATCAATACCAGACAAGCAGGACATAGGCTTTTACCTCGACTTGAGGGGCCGAACCTGGGTAAAACCCCGTGTCTTCTCGATTCCGACTAACCTCTTCAAGCCGCCACGTAGTTGCGTCTCGCCCCGAATCCAAGTCCATGACCCGGACATCTGCCGTGACAAAACCACGACAGTTGGCGCCCACCTTGGGGCTGCGCATGATGGTTTTGTGTTCTTGGAGGGATCTCTCCTCAGGAATCGAGGAGCTCATTATGAGCCGGATGAGAAGAACCGGTTCGGAAAGAATCTACCGGTTTCAGCCGCCCCGCCTCAACAGATTTTCTCTACCGGTCTCTGCCCCGACCATGCTTGGGTGGCCAGTCGTTGCCGTCAACCATTCCCACAGTCGCCGGTAAGGTCTGCAAGTTTGCCGAGCCGCCTCCGCCGCAACCGCTGGCCAGCTTTACCACACACCATCCATTGAGCTGCCCCCGCGTTGCCTTTGTCGGCCCCGTTTTTCGCCAGACCTCACGACCAGCCACTGTGGCCGGCTTTGCTCCTCGTCTCGCACGCGCCATCACGGGCCGATGCCGCGTCTTGCGCGCACCATCGCCGAGCCTCCCACTCCATCGAGCTGCGCCAGCCATCGCCGCGTCCGGCTCTCCCGCTTCTGGCCAAACCGGCCATGCCCTCTCGCCTCCTCATCACTCCGCTGCGGCCGGTTCTCACCACAGAGCCGCATGCCTCCTGACCCGGCAGCCGCAGCTGCGCCGCGCCACACCGCGAGCCGCCGCTGCGCCGATTCCACTTTCGCAAGCCGTCGTGGAGCCAGCCTCGCCCGCTCACTGCTTGAGCCGCCGGTCGGCGAGCCGCCTTGCGTTGTCGAGTCGCCGAATCGCCCTCGCTGGCTCTACCTTTGCTGAGCCGCCCTTGGTTCTACCGCCGACTCACCCGCGTGTGGAGGCGGCACATCCAACGCCGTCGAGCCGCCCGACCGTTCGGTCCGTCCGACCGCTCCGAATCGCCCCCGTATGCTGCCCCCGTCTGGCCTGCTGCCGTCTCTGCACCTCTTGGCTCAACGCCCCTCTCAGGCCCGTTTGATATATGAGGATTGCGGGCGTCGGCGACTCGCCCGTGGTAAAACTTAAGCTTCACCACGATGATCATCAACTCCGTGGTGGATAAATTCTTGGCCCAGCATATCGCCATGATGAGCTACTGGACGGACGCATACAAACCACCATTCATACGGTCAGGTCTACATCAACGCGCCGTCTCTCGCCTCGCCTTCGGCCGCCGTGGACGAGTCGCCCCATCTCGCCTCGCCCTCCACCTCCGTCGCTTCAAGCTGCCGGAGAGTTCACTGACACAGGGGCCATCCGTCATCCTAAATCAGGTGTATTTGCCCTTTGTTGTTTTCAATACATATTAAATTGTTAAAAGAACAATTACTTCGTTTTCTTACAATATTTTTATGCAGGAAATATATTTGCGTGGCATTATACCGTGGGGTAGAGCGCATTCGGGTTCATCCGTGTTGCGTTGATGAATGGACGCTCGTGAGTCGCTGCACCCGTGGCCCGGTCTACATCAACACACCAGTACCGCGCGTGTTCACCCGCCAGTATGAGCCACCTAATAAGTGTGACAAGCTGCCAGAACCGCGGTATGGTCTTCACCAACAAACGCCACGGTTGTCTCTCGCAACTTCACCGGCTTACAACGATGTGACCGTCTCTCCCCACTGCGCCGGTTTACAACGCCGTGGCCGACTCTCACCACCCGCGTCGGTTCTCAATACTATGGCCATCTCTCATCCATCTGCACTGGCTTAGAACGACCGCGGATGAACCAACCGTTCGTGCCGGTTTATAACACCCATGGCCGACTCAAACATCGACACCGGCTTACAATACCGCGGCCGTCTTTCACAATAGAATCGGCTGACAACGCCACAGCTGATTTCTATGTTTACATCAAGATATCGGTGCAGTGCTCGCTTGTACGAGCCGCCCAACTGATGCGTGCAAGACACCACCCACAATTTGATCTATATCAATATATGGGTGCAGTGCTCATCAATATGAGCCGCCCAACGTACAAGCGCATAAGCCGCTGCCACTACAGTTTGGTTCACTTCAAGCAAAACATCCGAAACGAACCATCAACCGGATCACTGAAACAATTCATACGGGACCATTTGTCACCCACTATGGCCAACCTCAACTTTCGATGAAAGATTCTCAAGCCGCCTCTTCGAGTCAACTTGAGACTCGGGGGCTACAGACATGGCAAGACGCATTTGGTCGTTTTCAATGAGAAGCCCGGATCTTTTGCCAAGATGAAATTTTCTGGCTCAACAAGTTTAAGTCGAAGTGGTTTGTGACCCGCCGAAGTTCTTCTCAGTCAATCTCGCCTTAGAGACCCTCAGCCGGTTCACAGAGTTGACGGCCAATCTCACCTTAGAGACCCTGAACTGATGTTACTCTTACCAGTCAATCTCGCTTTAGAGACCCTGAGCCGGTTCACAAAGTTGACGGCCAATCTCGCTTTAGAGACCTGAACTGTTGTAAGTTACACACTTAAGCTCTTATCAGTCAATATCGCTTTAGAGACCCTGAGCCGGCTCACATAGTTGACGGCCAATCTCGTTTTAGAGACCCTGAACTGGTAGGATGCATAGTTTGAGTACATTAAGCGTTGTTGCTGATGGAGGCTTCTTACCTTTGGTATAGCTTAAAAAATTCCCCTAAAGCAACAACGTGTACATCAAATTCCAATTGCTTATCAACTGCGGCCATCGAAGGGGGCTTCTTACCGACGGGTATTGCTTATCTCACCCTAATGGTCGGCTTTATGCCACTTCCGGTTACTTATTAACCGCGGTTGTCGAAGGGGGCTTCTTACCGACGGGTTCGCTTATCTCACCCTAACAACCGGCGTTTACGCCAAAAAAGTTGTGGAAGTAGGCTTCTTGCCCTTGGGTATAGCTTACATAAACCCTTCACACAGCCGGCTAGTACAATTACTAGTCGCGGCTGTCGAATGGATGCTTCTTGCCATAAGGTATAGCTTACATAAAACCATCGGCAGCCGGCCCTATTCAACATTGGCTGATTGGAGGAGGCTTCTTGCCTTTGGGTATAGCTTACATCACCCTCCAACAGCAGGCTTTCTTGAGCTGCGGTTGTCAGTAGAGGCTTCTTACCTTTGGTATAGCTTACATAAACCTATTGACAACCGGTGTTGGAATACAATGGATAAAGTATTTGCTGTTAAAAGGAGGTTTTTTACCATCATGGTACAGTTTACATCACCCCTCATGCAGCCGGCTGTAGGCCGCTTCAAGTTCATCAACAGTCGTCGTTGTCGATAGAGGCTTCCTACCGTCAGGTATAGCTTACATATATCCTAAGACAACCGGCTCTTAAAAGAAATTATTTGCAAGGGCGACTCATGTTATCCTGAAAAGTTGTTGGCTTTAGGCCTCTTCCGGCTCTTCATTAGCCGCGGTTGTCAATGGAGGCTTCTTACATTGGAGTACAAATCATATTACCCTACGACAACCTGTCATCAACAAAGCTCATAAGACTCGGAGTCATGCTACTCCGGTTGACATCTCACAGGTGGATTATTCAGGAGGGCTTCCCACCTCTAGATAAACATGTCGGCTTATAAAAGCCGGATTAGAGCAAGATTATGAGAAAGGAGCAATGTTATGAAAGGTATGAACATCTCTGGGTTGAGCTTCTTCAAGCCACCCTCACAACAATGCAGAATGTATTCTGTCTTGTTTATTTTTTGCAGGTATTATCTCTTAATATGAGCCGCTATTAAATATTTGGCAAGACCAAATGGATCTTTTAATAGCCAACATGGCTGGATCTTCATGGTTATCATAACCAGTGTTAAATGATTGGGGTTTTTAAGCTAGCTCGGAGAAGTTTATTATTTTTCAAGAGTCGCCCTATCAGATATAATGCCGTGTCATCTAATTGACTGGCTCTCGGATTTTTTCAAATGTGCTCTGTAGTAATCTACAACACTCATGGATTTCTCAAACTCATATTTGCCGGGTTGCACCGCAACCACGAGCAGGAATTTCATATCAGAGACAAAGGAATTATTTCAGGATATTCATTCCGGGTTATATTACAACCACGATCAAAGATTCGTTCAACAAATTATGGTGAGTCATATTACTCTCACATAGTTCCGAGTCGCCGCAGGCAGATGACCTGGCACTTGGGGGCTACACTATTCAAAGTCCAGTTTATATCAATTATGCAAGTCCCATGTTGCTGCAAGCATGCACCATGGCACTTGGGGGCTAATGCAAGCTGGCTTTCAAATTATTACATTGTCAAGCAAGACCCTATTATCTCAAAGAGATGACCCGGTCCTTCTATATTTTCTCAAGAATATGAGTCGTCCTTTCCATATTTTTATAAGTCCCAGCCCAGTAAATTCTTACTGACCCGGAACTTGGGGGCTACACCGCTCAGATCAAAATTTTCTAAAGTCCCAAGTCGCCGTAGGCGTGCGACCCGGCACTTGGGGGCTACAGTATTCAGCCGTTTAAACAGGTTATAAGGTTCTAAATTGAAGACCCGGCACATCACATTCTGATGAGCCGCCCCTTGGGGGCTACAGCCGCCGAAGCTTTCTGATGAGCCGGCCCTTGGGGGCTACACCTGCCGAAGCAATATAAGGTATAAAACAGTTATCAGTCCCAGGTTGCTGCAAGCAGGACAACCCGACACTTGGGGGCTACACAATCCAAAATGTTATTTGCAAAGCACCAAGTTATCATGGATAATCTTGGAGCTTGGGGGCTACAGGTAATATGGACATATCAAAAACTTTTGAGGACAGTTTTCAAGATTTTAATTATGAAGTTGAGCTGTTAGACCCGGAGTCTTCAACACTTATGACCTGGTGTTATCAAAAGGTCATAACCCGTCAGATTTTATAAGCCGCCTTGTTTTACAACAATGGAAGTCCGGCTTTACACCAGATGGATTTTCATCCCAATATATTTATCAAGTCATCTGGATTCTACTTATTTAAACCCGGAGTCACCAACGATAATGACCCGGCATCATCAATGATTATAACCCGGCGGATATCACCCGCCAAAGAGCATTGGAAGCCAACTCAATGCCATATGGCTATTCTATTCTCAATATTTTTCAAAGGGCATAGACAAGCAATATGGTTATCAAGACGACTCATTCATATGCCGAAAAGACACGGATTTCTGAGGAGTCATTTTATAAGCCGGCCGAAGGCAAGCCGGCCACTTAACATATTTGTTACTCTTATTTCAGGAGCTTACCATGAATAAATTCAAGCTAACCTGGGGGCTAATGACGGGGATATACCCCGCGGTATGACCCGGCCTAGCGATTCACAGGAGACCAAGCCCAAGACCCGCCAGGCGGCTCACGGGATGAGACCCGGCGGGTGAGCCGGTGCCAGGCGGATCACGGGATAAGACCCGGTGGGTGAGCCGGCGCCAAGTGGCTCACAAGAGAAGGCCCATGAGAGAAGGATTCCCTTAAAGGAAATAAGACCCGGAGTAGGATTCGTGAGAGACGAGTCCTAATCCTACTCCTAGTAGGACTCTATTTGTAAGCCTACCTCTCCACTTATATAAGGAGGGGTAGAGCATCCCTAGAGGGAGGGATTGAGAAGGGACACAAGTCCTCAAGTTTAGACAACACAAGTTAGAGATAGACAGATTAGAGGCTCTCGTGATTAGAGATAGCAATTTCACCCTTGTAACCAAGAGATCTTCATCATCATCAATACCAGACAAGCAGGACGTAGGCTTTTACCTTGACTTGAGGGGCCGAACCTGGGTAAAACCCCGTGTCTTCTCAATTCCGACCAACCCCTTCAAGCTGCCACGTAGCTGCGTCTCGCCCCGAACCCAAGTCCGTGACCCGGACATCTGCCGTGACAAAACCACGACACAATGTGAAAGTTGTTTCACAACTCATGCCACCAGGAACACCATAGTCTGATGGTGTGATCGAACATCGTAGTCATGCTCTATTGGATATGGTGCGTAGTATGATGTCTCTTATCGTTTTGCCACTATCGTTTTGGGGCTATGCATTAGAGACAACTGCATTCACTTTAAATAGGTCACCATCTAAATCCGTTGAGATGACACCGTATGAATTATGGTTTGATAGCAACCTAAGCTGTCATTTCTTAATGTTTGGGGCTGTGACGCTTATGTGAAAAAGGGTTTTCACCTAACGAGCTCGAACCCAAGGTGAACAAATGCATCTTCATAGAATGCCCTAACTTAACAGTTGGGTTAACCTTCTGTCTTAGATCTAAGCACAAAGTTTTGTTGCTAAAACGGGTCCTTTCTCGAGAGAGAGAGTTTCTTTCAAAAGAATTGAGTGGGAGGAAGATAGAACTTGATGATGTTGTTAAACATTTGTTTCAATCAGAGAGTAGCGCAGCGCAGAAAGATGTTTCTGTGGAGCCTACGTTAGTTGAAGAGGAAGTTAATGATGATGATCATGAAGCTTCGGATCAAGTTACTATTGGGGAACATTTCATGGGAAAACAAAAAAATTCCTACGCACACGCAGATCTATCCATGGTGGTGAGCATCTACGAGAGGGAGAGTGGATCTATGTACCCTTGTAGATCGCTAAGCGGGAAGCATTAAGAAACGCGGTTGGTGTAGTCGAACGTCTTCGTGATCCAAATCACCGTGTGTCCCATGATCCAATCATGATCCGTCTCGCGATCCAATCACGATCCGTCCCACGAACTTGATCACGATCCGTCCCACGAACTTGATCACGATCCCTCCGATCTAGCGCCGAACAGACGACACCTCCGTGTTTAGCACACATACAGCTTGATGACGATCTCCGTCGTGTTGATCTAGCAAGAAGGAGCGGAGAGGTACAAGAGTTCTCCGGCAGCGTGACGGTGCTCCGGCAATGGTGGTGGAGCAATTCCGGCAGGGCTTCGCCTAAGCACTACAGAAATCCGATCTAGAGGAGAAACTATGCACTGGAGGAACGGGTAGCACGTGGCTGAAAAAACTAGTGCAAAACCCTAAATCCCACCAGTATATATAGGAGGAGAGGAGGAGAGCCTTGGCGCAAGGGCGAAGGCTCCTATGGTTTGGCCGAACCTACTAGGAGAGGAGGACTCCTCCTCCAATCCTAGTAGGACTAGGATTGCTCCTTTTTTGCCTTTTTTCCACCTTTTCCTATTGGGTTTTCTTCTCCAGCCACATGGGCCTTGTGTGGGAGTTTCCACCAGCCCACTAAGGGATGATATTCACTCTCCCATGAAGCCTCTTGGGTCGAAATACCCCTCCCGGAGGCCTCCCAGTACACTACCGGCACTCCCGGTACACTACCGATGAGCCCGAAACTTTTCCGGCGACCAAAACAGGACTTCCTATATATGAATCTTTACCTCCAGACGATTCCGGAGCTCCTCGTGACATCCGGGATCTCACACGGGACTCCGAACAACCTTCGGTCACCACCATACAAAACTCTATACTACTGAAACGTCACCAATCTTAAGTGTGCAGACCCTGCGGGTTCGAGAACTATGTAGACATGACCGAGACACCTCTATGGTCAATAACCAATAGCGGGACCTGGATGCCCATATTGGTTCCTACATATTCTACGAAGATCTTTATCGGTCGAACCTCTGTGTCAAGGATTTCAGTTAATCTCGTATGATGTTCCCTTTGTTCTTTGGTATGTTACTTGCCCGAGATTCGATCGTTGGTATCTCAAAACCTAGTTCAAACTCGTTACTGGCAAGTCTCTTTACTCATTCCGTAATACAAGATCCCGCATCTAACACTTATTCACATTGCTTGCAAGGCTTATTGTGATGTTGTATTACTGAGTGGGCCTGAGATACCTCTCCGTCACACGGAGTAACAAATCCCAGTCTTGATCCATGCCAACTCGACAGACACCCTCAGAGATACCTGTAGAGCACCTTTATAGTCACCCAGTTACGTTGCGACATTTGATACACACAAGGCACTCCACCGATGATCGTGAGTTGCATGATCTCATGGTCATAGGAACACATACTTGACATGCAGAAAACAGTAGGAATAAATTGACACGATCATATGCTCCGTTTGTAGTTTGGGTCTTTGTCCATCACATCGTTCTCCTAATGATGTGATCCCGTTATCAAATAACATCACATGTCAATGGTTAGGGAACCTTGACCATCTTTGATCAACGAGCTAGTTCACTAGAGGCATACTAGGGACAAAGTGTTGTCTATTTACCCACACATGTAATATGTTTCCAGTCAATACAATTATAGCATGGATAATAAACGATTATCATGAACAAGGAAATATAATAATAAACACTTTATTTATTGCCTCTAGGGCATATTTCCAACAGCAGTCTCCCACTTGCACTAGAGTAAGTAATCTAGCTCACATCACTATGTGATTTACATTGTAATGAATCAAACACCCATGTAGTTCTGGTGTTGATCATGTTTAGCCCATGGAAGAGGTTTAGTCAACGGGTCTGCAACATTCAGATCCGTGTGCACTTTACAAATATTTATGTCCTTCTCCTCAATGTAATCGCGGATGGAGTTGAAGCGTCACTTTATGTGTCTGGTCCTCTTGTGAAACCTTGGTTCCTTGGCCAGAGCAATGGCACCAGTGTTGTCACAAAACAGGTTCATTGGATTCAGTGCACTAGGCACTACTCCAAGATCTATCATGAACTGCTTCATCCAGACACCTTCCTTCGCCGCCTTCGAGGCTGCGATGTACTCCGCGTCACACGTGGAATCGGCTACCACGCTTTGCTTGGAACTGCACCAGCTTACCGCTCCCCCATTGAGAATAAATACGTATCCGGTTTGCGACTTAGAGTCATCCGGATCAGTGTCAAAACTTGCATTGATGTAACCCTTTACGATGAGCTCTTCATCACCTCCATAAACGAGAAACATTTCCTTAGTCCTTTTCAGGTACTTAAGGATATTCTTGACCACTGCCCAGTGCTCCATTCCAGGATCACTTTGAAACCTTGTGGCAATACTTATGGCAAGGCTGACATCGGGTCTTGTGCACAGCATTGCATACATGATAGAGCCTATGGCTGAAGCATAGGGGATGACACTCATCTTTTCTCTATCTTCTGCAGTCACTGGGCATTGAGTCTTACTCAACTTCACACCTTGTAACACAGGCAAGAACCCCTTCTTGGACTGATACATTTTGAAATTCTTCAAAACTTTATCAAGGTATGTACTCTGTGAAAGTGCTATTAAGCGTCTCGATCTATCTCTATAGATCTTAATGCCTAATATGAAAGCAGCTTCTCCTAGGTCCTTCATTGAAAAACTCTTGTTCAAATATTCCTTCATGCTTTCCAGCATTTCTATATTGTTTCCAATCAGCAATATGTCATCCACATATAATACTAGAAACGCTATAGAGCTCCCACTCACTTTCTTGTTAATACAAGCTTCTCCATAAACTTGTATAAACTCAAACGCCTTGATCACCTCATCAAAGCGCTTATTCCAACTCCGAGATGCTTGCACCAGTCCATAAATGGATCGTTGGAGTTTGCAAACTTTGTCAGCATTCTCTGGATCGAGAAAACCTTCGGATTGCATCATATACAACTCTTCCTCAAGGAAACCATTGAGGAACGCCGTTTTGACATCCATCTGCCAAATTTCATAGTTGAAATAAGCAGCTATTGCCAACATGATTTTGACAGACTTAAGCATCGCTACGGCTGAGAAAGTCTCATCGTAGTCAACTCCTTGAACTTGTGAAAAACCCTTTGCCACAAGTCGAGCTTTATAGACGGTGACATTACCGTCCGCGTCTGCCTTCTTCTTAAAGATCCATTTGTTCTGAATGGCCTTTCGCCCTTCAGGTAATAATTCCAAAGTCCATACTTTGTTTTCATACATGGATCCCATCTCGGATTTCATGGCCTCTAACCATTTCTCGGAATACAGGCCTATCACTGCTCCTCCATAGCTCGGAGGTTCATTGTTGTCCAACAACATGACCTCTAAGACAGGGTTGCCGAACCACTCAGGAGTAGTACGCGCCCTTGTCGACCTACGAGGTTCAATAGTAGCTTGATCCGAAGCTTCATGATCATCATCATTAACTTCCTATTCTACCGTCGTAGATTCCACAGAAACATCTTTCTGTGATACGCTACTTTCTGGTTGAAGTAAAGGTTCAATAACCTCATCAAGCTCTATCTTCCTCCCACTCAATTCTTTCGAGAGAAACTCTTTCTCAAGAAATGTTCCGTTCTTAGCGACAAACACTTTGCCTTCGGATCTAAGATAGAAGGTATACCCGACTGTCTCTTTCGGGTATCCTATGAAGACGCATTTCTCCGCTTTGGGTTCCAGCTTTTCAGGCTGAAGCTTTGTGACATAAGCATCACATCCCCAAACTTTAAGAAACGACAACTTTGGCTTCGTGCTAAACCACAGTTCATATGGCGTCGTCTCAACGGATTTCGATGGTGCCCTATTTAAAGTGAATGCAGTTGTCTCTAATGCATAACCCCAAAACGATAGTGGCAAATCAGCAAGAGACATCATAGAACGCACCATATCTAATAAGGTTCGATTACGACGTTCGGACACACCATTACGCTGTGGTGTTCCCGGCGGTGTCAACTGTGAAACAGTTCCACACTGTCTTAAGTGACTGCCAAACTCATAACTCAGATATTCACCTCCTCGATCAGATCGCGGGAACTTAATCTTCTTGTTATGATGATTCTCAACTTCACTCTGACATTGCTTGAACTTTTCAAAAGTTTCAAACTTTTGTTTCATTAAGTAAATATACCCATATCTACTTAAGTCATCAGTGAAGGTGAGAAAATAACGATATCCACCATGCGTTGTAACATTCATTGGACCGCACACATCAGTATGTATGATTTCCAATAAGTCACTCGCCCGTTCCATTATTCCAGAGAACGGTGTTTTAGTCATCTTGCCCATGAGGCATGGTTCACATGTGTCAAGTGATTCAAAATCAAGTGACTCCAAAAGTCCATCAGCATGGAGCTTCCTCATGTGTTTTACACCAATATGACCTAAACGGTAGTGCCACAAGAAAGTGGTACTATCATTATCAACTCTACATCTTTTGTCATTATTGTTATGAACATGTGTGTCATCACTATCAAGATTCAATATGAATAAACCCCTAACATTGGGTGCATGACCATAAAAGATATTACTCATATAAATAGAACACCTTTATTCTCTAATTTAAATGAGTAACCGTCTCGCAATAAACAAGATCCAGATATAATGTTCATGCTTAACGCAGGCACTAAATAACAATTATTCAGGTTCATCACTAATCCCGATGGTAATCGAAGAGAGAGCGTACCGACGGTGATCACGTCAACCCTGGAACCATTTCCCACGCGCATCGTCACTTCGTCCTTTGCCAGCCTTCGTTTATTCCGTAGTTCCTGCTTTGAGTTGCAAATGTGAGAAATCGAACTGGTATCAAATACCCAGGCACTACTACGAGAGCTAGTAAGGTACACATCAATAACATGTATATCATATATACCTTGTTTGTTGTTGGCCGCCTTCTTGTCAGCCAGGTACTTGGGGCAGTTCCGCTTCCAGTGACCAGTTCCCTTGCAATGAAAGCACTCAGTTTCTCGCTTGGGTCCATGCTTGGGCTTCTTTACAGGAGTAGCAACTACTTTGCCATTCTTCTTGGTTTTAACCTTCTTGCCCTTGCCCTTGACCTTGCCAGTTTTCTTGAAACTAGTGGTTTTATTGCCCATCAACACTTGATGTTCTTTTTGCATTTCAGACTCAGCGACTTTTAGCATCGCAAACAGCTCGGCGACTGACTTGTTCATCCCGTGCATGTTATAGTTCATCGCAAAACTCTTGTAACTAGGTGGTAGTGATTGAAGAACTCTGTCAGTGATCGCCTCTGGCGGAAGGGCAATTCCCAACTCCGCTAGACGAGTTGAATACCCAGACATTCCGAGTATATGTTCACTGATAGACCCGTTCTCCTCCATCTTGCAAGCATAGAACTTATCGGAGGATTCATACCTCTCGATCCGGGCGTTCTTCTGAAAGATAAACTTCAACTCCTGGAACATCTCATATGCTCCATGACGTTCAAAACGTCTTGGAAGTCCCGGTTCTAAGCCATACAATATCGCACACTGAGCTATTGAGTAATCTCCAGTACGTGCCTCCCAAGCGTTCTTAACGTCTTCGGAGGTCATGTCTTCTGGTTGGTCACCAAGTGGTGCATCAAGGACATATGATTTCTGGGAAGCCGTGAGGATAATCCTCAGATTACGGGCCCAGTCAACAAAGTTACTTCCATCATCTTTCAACTTAGCTTTCTCTAGGAACGCATTAAAATTCAGGGGTACTACTACGCGAGCCATTGATCTACAACATAAATATGCAAAGTTTACTTAGACTATTGTTCAAGATAATGAGTTTAGTTAATCAAATTACTAAAGCTCCCAGTCAAATTGACATCCCTCAGGTCATCTGAGTGTCACATGATCCAAATCCACCAACTCAAGTCCGATCATCACGTGAGTTGAGGTGGATTCAATGGTGAACATCATTATGTTGATCATATCGACTGTATGACTCATGTTCGACCTTTCGGTCTATTGTGTTCCGAGGCCATGTCTGTACATGCTAGGCTCATCAAGTTTAACCCGAGTGTTCTGCACGTGCAACACTGGCTTGCACCCATTGTATGTGAACGTAGAGTCTATCACGCCCGATCATCACGTGGTGTCTCAACACAATGAACTTTCGCAATGGTGCACACTCGGGGAGAACACAATTCATCTTGAAATTTAAGTGAGGGATCACCTTATAATGCTACCATCTTCCTAAGCAAAACAAGGTGCATAAAAGGATTAACATCACATGCAATTCATAAGTGACATGATATGGCCATGAACTTGTGCTTTTGATCTCCATCTAGAAAGCACCGGCATGATCTCCATCGTCACCGGCATAACACCATGATCTTCATCATATTAATCTCCATCAACGTGTCGCCATCGGGGTTGTCGCGCCCAACATGCTTCTACTACTATTGCTACCTTTTAGCGATAAAGTAAAGCATTACATAGCGCTTAATGATTGACACGCAGGTCATACAATAATTAAAGACAACCCTATGGCTCCTGCCGGATGCCGTACTCATCGACATGCAAGTCGTGATAATCTATACATCACATGATCATCTCATACATCACATATATCACATCATGTAATTGGCCATATCACATCACAACATACCCTGCAAAAACAAGTTAGACGTCCTCTAATTGTTGTTGCATGTTTTACGTGGCTGCTACGAGTATCTAGCAAGAACAATTCTCATCTACACAAAAACCACAATGGTGATACACTAGTTGCTTTTCAACCTTCTCAAGCACCGCCTTTGTCGAATCCGATCCAACTAAAGTGAGAGAAACTGGCACCCGCAAGCCATCTATGCAACAAGTTGTGGTCGATGGAACCGGTCTCTCGTAAGCGTACAAGTAATGTTGGTCCGGGCCGCTTCATCTCACAATACCGCTGAACCAAAATCCGACCAAGGGAGGAAGCAATCTAAGCATCAACGCCCACAAACCTTTTGTGTTCTACTCAAGATCTCATCTACACATAGACCTAGCTCTGATACCACTGTTGGGGAACGTTGCATGGGAAACAAAAAACTTCCTATGCACATGCAGATCTATCCATGGTGATGAGCATCTATGAGAGGGAGAGTGGGTCTACGTACCCTTGTAGATTCCCGCGATCCAATCACGATCCGTCCCGCGATATAATCACGATCCGTCTCGCGATCCAATCACGATCCGTCCCACGAACTTGATCACGATCCATCCCACGAACTTGATCACGATCCTTCCGATCTAGCGCCGAACGGACGGCACCTCCGCGTTCAGCACATGTACAGCTTGATGATGATCTCCGCCGTCTTGATACAACAAGAAGGAGCGGAGAGGTAGAAGAGTTCTTCGGCAGCATGACGGCGCTCCGGCAATGGTGGTGGAGCAATTCTGGCAGGGCTTCGCCTAAGCACTGCAGAAATCCGATCTAGAGGAGAAACTATACACTCGAGGAACGGGTAGCACGTGGCTGAAAAAACTAGTGTAAAACCCTAAATCCCACCAGTATATATAGGAGGAGAGGAGGAGAGCCTTTGAGCAAGGGCCAAGGATCCTATGGTTCGGCCAAACCTACTAGGAGAGGAGGACTCCTCCTCCAATCCTAGTAGGAGTAGGATTGCTCCTTTTTTTGCCTTTTTTCCACCTTTTCCTATTGGGTTTTCTTCGCCAGCCACATGGTCCTTGTGTGGGAGTTTCCAACAGCCCACTAAGGGCTGATATTCACTCTCCCACAGCCCATGAAGCCTCTTGGGTCGAAATACCCCTCCCGGAGGCCTCCCGGTACACTACCGGCACTCCCGGTACACTACCGATGAGCCCGAAACTTTTCCGGGGACCAAAACAGGACTTTCTATATATGAATCTTTACCTCCGGAACATTCCGGAGCTCCACGTGACGTCCAGGATCTCATCCGGGACTCCGAACAACCTTCGGTCACCACCATACATAACTCTATACTACCGAAATTTCACCAAACCTTAAGTGTGCAGACCCTGTGGGTTCGATTACTATGTAGACATGACCGAGACACCTCTATGGTCAATAACCAATAGCGGGACCTGGATGCCCATATTGGTTCCTACATATTCTATGAAGATCTTTATCGGTCGAACCTCTATGTCAAGGATTCAGTTAATCCCGTATGATGCTCCCTTTGTTCTTTGGTATGTTACTTGCCCGAGATTCGATCGTCGGTATCTCCATACCTAGTTCAACCTCATTACTAGCAAGTCTCTTTACTCATTCCGTAATACAAGATCCCGCAACTAACACTTAGTCACATTGCTTGCAACGCTTATTGTGATGTTGTATTACCGAGTGGGCTCTGAGATACCTCTCCGTCACACGGAGTAACAAATCCCATTCTTGATCCATGCCAACTCAACAGACACCCTCGGAGATACCGATAGAGCACCTTTATAGTCACCTAGTTACGTTGCAATGTTTGATACACACAAGGCACTCCTCCGATGTTTGTGAGTTGCATGATCTCATGGTCATAGGAACACATACTTGACATGCAGAAAACAGTAGTAATAAACTGACACGATCATATGCTATGTTTGTAGTTTGGGTCTTTGTCCATCACATCATTCTCCTAATGATGTGATCCCGTTATCAAATAACATCACATGTCAATGGTTAGGAAACCTTGACCATCTTTGATCAACGAGCTAGTTCACTAGAGGCATACTAAGGACAAAGTGTTGTCTATTTACCCACACATGTAATGTGTTTCCAATCAATACAATTATAGCGTGGATAACAAATGATTATCATGAACAAGGAAATATAGTAATAAACACTTTATTTATTGCCTCTAGGGCATATTTCCAACAGTTACTATCGAACCTCGTAGGTCGACAAGGACGCGTACTGCTCCTGAGTGGTACGACAACCCTGTCTTAGAGGTCATGTTGTTGGACAACGATGAACCTATGAGCTATGGAGAAGCGATGATGGGCCCAGATTCTGACAAATGGCTAGAGGCCGTGAAATCTGAGAAAGGATCCATGTATGAAATCCAAGTATAGACTTTGGTAGACTTGCCCGTTGAACGGCAGGTTGTTGAGTACAAATGGACCTTTAAGATGAAGACAGACGCTGATGGTGAATGTCACCATTTATAAAGCTCGACTTGTCGCAAAGAAGTTTCGCCAAGTTCAAGGAGTTGACTACGATGAGACTTTCTCACACGTAGCGATGCTAAATTCTTTTGGAATTAAGTTAGCAGTTGCTGCGTTTTTCAATTATGTAATCTGACAGATGGATGTCAAAACATCGTTTCCTTCCTTGAGGAAAGGTTGTATGAGATACAACCAGAAGGTTTTGTTAGTCCTAAGGATGCTAAAAGGTGTGAAAGCTCTAGTGATCCTTCTATGGACTGAAGTAAGCATCTCGGACTTGGAATATACGCTTTGATGAGGTGATCAAATTTTTTGAGCCGATACAAAGTTTATGAGAAACTTGTATTTACAATAAAGTGAGTGGGAGCACTATAGAGTTTCTGATAAGCATATGTGGATGACATATTGTTGATCGGAAATGATGTAGAATTTCTGGAAAGCATAAAGGGTTGTTTGAAAAGATTTTTTTCAAAGGAAGACCTTGATAAAGCTACCTAATTGTTGGGCTTCAAGATCTATAGAGATAGATCAAGATGCTTGATGAGACTTTCAATGAGTACATACCTAGACCAGATTTTGAAAGAGTTCAAAATGGATCAGTCAAAGAAGGAGTTCTTGCCTGGTTTTTAAGGTGTGGAGTTGAGTGAGACTCAAAGATCAACCACGAAAGAAGAAAGGACAAAGGTCGTCCCCTATGCTTTATCCATAGGTTGTATATAGTATGCCATGCTGTGAACCGCATCTATGTGTGCCTTGCCATGAGTCCGTCCAGGAGTACAAAAGTGATCCAGGAGTGGATCACTGGACAACGGTCAAAATTATCCTTAGTAACTAGAGGACTAAGGAGATGTTTCTCTATTATGGAGGTGATAAAGAGTTCGTGGTAAAGAGTTACGTCGATGCAAGCTTTAACACCAATCCGAATGATTCTTAGTAGCAATCCAGATACGTATAGTGGAGTAGCCATTTGGAATAGCTCCAAGTGGAGCGTGGTAGCAGTGTTTATAGTATGACATAGAGATTTGCAAAGTACACACGGATCTCAATGTCACAGACCCATTGACTAAAAGACCTCTCTCACATGCACAACACGATCGAGCCCCAGAACTCATTAAGTGTTAGATTCGTAACAATGTGAATCACATGGTGATGTGAACTAGATTATTGACTCTAGTGCAAGTGGGAGACTATTGGAAATATGCCCTAGAGGCAATAATAAATTAGTTATTATCATATTTCCTTGTTCATGATAATCGTTTATTATCCATGCTAGAATTTTATTGATCGAAAACTCATATACATGTGTGGATACATAGACAACACCATGTCCCTAGTATGCCTCTAATAGACTAGCTCATTGATCAAGCACGGTTGGGGTTTGGGTTTCCTAGCCATGGACATGAGATGTCATTGTATAATGGGATCACATCATTAGGAGAATAATGTGATGGACAAGACCCAAACTATAAACGTAGCATATGATGGTGTCAGTTTATTGCTACAATTTTCTGCATGTCAAGTATCTGTTCCTATGACCATGAGATCATGCAACTCACTGACACCGGAGGAGTACCTTGTGTGTATCAAACGTCACAATGTAACTGGTGACTATAAAGGTGCTCTATAGGTATCTCTGAGGGTGTCTATTGGGTTGGCATGGATCAAGACTGGGATTTGTTACTCTGTGTGATGGAGAGGTATCTCGGTGCCGACTCGGTAATACAACATCACAATAAGCCTTGCAAGGAATGTGACTAAAGTGTTAGCCACGGGATCTTGTATTACAGAACGAGTAAAGAGACTTGCAATTAATGAGATTGAACTAGGTATGGAGATGCCGACAATCGAATCTTGGGCAAGTAACATACCGAAGAACAAAGGGAAAAGCATACGGGATTAACGGAATCCTTGACATAGAGGTTCAACCGATAAAGATCTTCATAGAATATGAAGGAACCAATATGGGCATCCAGGTCCCGCTATTGGTTATTGACCGTAGAGGTGTCTCGGTCATGTCTACATAGTTCTTGAACCCGCAGGGTCTGCACACTTAAGGTTTGGTGACGTTTTGATAGTATAGAGTTATGTATGGTGGTGACCGAAGGTTGTTTGGAGTCCCGGATGAGATCTCGGGTGTCACGAGCAGCTCCGGAATGGTCTGGAGGTAAGATTGATATATAGGAACTCCTGTTTTGGTCACCGGAAAAGTTTCGGGCTCATTGGTAGTGTACCGGGAGTGCCGGGAGGGTATCGGGGAATCATCGGGAGGGGTGTCACGCCCCGAGGGGCCTCATGGGCTGTGGGAGGAGACAAAGCAGCCCCTTGTGGGCTGGCCGAAGCCTCCACTAAAGCCCATGTGGTTTGAGAAGGAAAAAATCCAAAGGTGGAGAGGTGGAAAGAGTTTCCAAGTGGAAAGGAGGAATCCTACTCCTAATAGGATTGGAGTAGGACTCCTGCACCTCCAATTTCGACCAACCTTTGAGGGTTTGAGGCTGCCTCCTCCCCTCCCTCCCTCCTATATATACTGGAGGATTTAGAGGTAAGAGCTAACCCTAATTGTCATGTTCTCCCTCTACTTCCTCTAGATCGTTTTCTCATCTAGTCTAATTTCGGCGGTGCTTAGGCGAAGCCCTGCCGGAATAGTTGCACCACCATCGCCGCCATGTCGTTGCGCTGCCGGAGAAATCATCTACCTCTCCGCTCCCTCTTGCTGTATCAAGAAGGTGGAGATCTTCATCGAGTTGTATGTGTGTTGAACGCGGAGGCGCCGTCCGTTTGGTGCTAGACCGGAAGGACCGTGATCAGGATCGCGAGACGGTTCATGGTTTGATCGCGGGACGGATCATGATGGGATCGCGGGACGGTTTGTGATTGGATCATGGGCTAGATATTGATTGGATCGCGGGACGCTCAGCGATTTGGATCACGAAGACATATCGACTACATCAACCGTGTTTCTTAACGCTTCCCGCTTAGCGATCTACAAGGGTATGTAGAACCACTCTCCCTCTCGTAGATGCTCATCACCATGGATAGATCTTGCGTGTGAGTAGGAATTTTTTTGTTTCCCATTCAATGTTCCCCAACAATAATCACATCATTAATTCTACCGAAAGGTTTCTTAATGCTAGAATCCGCAAGATGCAAGTTGAGGGAACAATCTTCCATATTAGTGAGACCAAGCACATCACATAAATACTTAGGTATAGTTGAGACACTAGCACCATGTTCACACAAAGCGTTACATTCATATTTATTTATATTATTTTCATAGTAGGTTCCCACTCATCATGCAATTTTCTAGGAATAGAATCTTCAAGCTCAAGTTTCTCATCATAGCCTTTTATCATAGTTTCTACTATATGTCCGGTAAAAGCTTTGTTTTGTTCATAATCATTGGGCGAGCTAATAATGGTTTGAAACAAGGAAATACATTCTACTAAAGATCAATTATCATAATTAAATTCCTTGTAATCCAAAATAGTGGGCACATCACTAGTTAAAGTTTTGACCTCTCCAAACCCACCTTTTTCAGTTTTAGAATCAAAATTATCACCCTCCAAGCAAATGCGACGCTTCTCAACTAGATTTGAATCATCTCCAGTCCCTTTATCATTTATATTCAAATAAGTAAACAAATATTCAATATGAGAAATACCAATAATTTTAAGATCTTCATCATGATTCCGGTAAAAACCGGGTGGAAGAGCTTTTTCTAAGAATTCCCGCTTAGCTCTCAACTTAGCGGTCCTCTCCTTACTTTAATTTATAGATATTTGGATAGATTCAATAGTATCATTAAAACCGTGCTTAGGTGGCAAAGCTTTATTTTTAAGAGTTTCTACATCAAGAGCAATTCTATCCATGTTTATATACAAAGCATCAATTACATGCAACTTTTCTTCTACCATAGCATTGAAAACCTTTTGAGAATTAACAAATTCCTTAATTGTGTTCTCAAGATAAGAGGGTATCATATTAGAATTTTTATAATAATTTCTATAGGGATTAACATAGGAATTTCCATAGTTGTTAGAGGAATTACCGGGAGTCTATAATTGAAATTTCCTCTATAAGCATTGTTATTGAAATTATTTCGCAAGATAAAGTTCACATCAATAGCATCATTATTTTTCTCTATAAAAGTAAAAAAATGCATATCATTGGGGTCAAAATGAGTATTTTTACTAGCAACCATATTCATAAGAGTATCCACTTTTTCACTCAAAGTAGCGATTTGTTCGACAAAATTTACCTTCTTAACAGTTGGAGATCTTACGGTGTGCCATTGATAATTTTTTTTATAAAGTTGTCCAGAAGCTTTGTGGCCTCCCCTAAGGTCACATCCATAAAGGTACCACCTGCGGCAGAATCTACAAGATTTCTAGACACAAAGTTTAGTCTAGCATAGAAGTTTTAGATAATCATCCACAAGTTTAAACCATGAGTAGGGCAATTTCTTATCATCAATTTCATTCTCTCCCAAGATTGTGCAACATGTTCTTGATCTTATTGTTTAAAATTCACTATTTGATTTCTAAGGGATATGATTTTAGCAGGAGGAAAATACTTGGCAATGAAAGCACCTTTACACCTACCCCATCTTCCAATATCATTACGAGGTAAAGATGAAAACCAAGCTTTAGCTTTATCTCTTAGTGATAAAGGAAATAATTTTAATTTCAGAATATCATTATCCATATCCTTTTTCTTTTGCATATCACATAATTCAACAAAGGTATTAATATGTGACACGGGATCCTCATTAGTACTTCCCAAAAATTGATCTTTCATTACAAATTTAAGCAATGCAGCATTAATATCAAAAGCCTCCTCACTAGTGGTGGGTGGTATAGGAGTACTAATAGAATCATTATTATTAGTATTTGAGAAGACACACAACTTAGTAGTATCTTGAGACATGGTGACCGAACAAGCAAAGCAACGAGCGGGACAAGTAAACTAGCAAGTAAAGCGAGCAAAGGGGTAAATTAGTAACTAGCAAAGATAAATATTTTTGTATTTTTTATTTTTATGAGACAAACTAAATATAACAGAAAATAAAAATAAGAATTGGTGAATGAAAATTTGTGTGAAGTTACTTGATAGTTGATGATGATATTCATCGGCAACGACGCCAGAAATCCTTCCTGATACTTGTGATCTGTGTTGGGTTTTCCATGAAGAGGAATGGGTTATCACCACACAATGTGGGTAAGTATTTCCCCCAATTATGAAACCAAGGTTTATAAAACCAATAGGGATATCAATCCTCAACCGTCTTCAGTGGATGCACACAAAAGAGCAAACAACTTGCACCCTACGCTGGCAAGAGAGTTGTCAATCCCGTTGGTCTCGTTTTTTGCAAGCAGGTGAGTTGTGTAGATAATTGTAAATTGAAAAATAAAATAATATCAAATAAATGTCAGCAAGGTAATAGTAGAGTTTGTAAATATATAAGTGAATAACTCGGGGGCCATAGTTTTTTCTAGTGGCATCTCTCATAAAAATAGCATACAATGGGTAAACTAATTACTGTTGGGCAATTGATAGAAAAGCGGATAGTTATACGATTTTCATGGCAATGATCATGTATATATAGGCATCATGTCCATAAGAAAATAAGCCGACTCCTACCTGCACCTACTACTATTACTCCACTCATCAACCGCTATCCAGCATGCATCTAGAGTATTAAGTACAATGAGTAATGCTTGGAGAACGATGACATGATGTAGACAAAGTAAAGTCAAGAAATATGAATTAATCCCATCGTGTTATCCTTAGTGGAAACAACATATAAACTCATCTTGTCCCTTTCTATCACTAGGATATAGAAACTCGTCAGGTTCAACCTACTACAACGCACCTCTCTTACCGAAGAACTATCAATCTAGTTGGCCTAACTATCTCAATAGATCAGAGAGAATTAGAAAGCTATAATGATCATGCAAATAAGAATCATAATAATCAGGTTTGACTGAAATAATTTTTATGAATAATCTGAAACAATTCGTCGGATCCCAACAAATGCACCACACAAAGGGATTACATCGGATAGATCAAGGCAAAGATGTGATGAACATTGTATTGAAGATCAAGAGAGAGAGAGAGAGGGAGAGAGATTGCCATCTAGGTACTAGCTACAGACCCGTATATCTATAATGAACTACTCACACATCATCATGAGGGCGGGAAGGTTGATGAAGAGGCCCTCCGTGATTGACCCCCCCCCCTCCGATAGGGTGCCAGAACGGAGCTCTAGATGGGCTCCCGTCGGAATAGAGACTTGCAGCGGCGTAAAAAGTGTTTCGGGACCTCCTCTAGGGGTTTTGCGATATTAGATAATTTATAGGCCAGAGAGGGCCGTCGGGAGAGCTACGAGGGGGCCAACACACATCAGAGCGCCCCCCAGGGCGCACCCTGTTGTGTGCTGGTGCCCTTGTGCGGCCCCCGGCCTCCTTCCATAGCTTCCATATCTTATTTTGTTAAAGAAAAAATCATAAAAAATTTACGTGGCAATTGGAATTCGTTTGGTACTGTAAACCTAAAAAGTGAAAAACACGCGGAAAAGAACAACTAGCATTGGGCACTGGGTTAATAGGTTAGTGCTCGAAATAATATAAACTGGTAAAATAAATGCCCCAAAAGTATCTTAGAATGATAATATATCAGCACAAAACACTAAAAAATTATAGATACGTTGGAGACGTATCAGTACTTAGATCTCTCTCTCTCTCTCTTCAATACAAAGTTCACCGCATCTTCGTGGTGATCTATTCAATGTAACCTTGTTGTGCGGTGCGTTTGTTGGGATCTGTTGAATTGTGGGTTTATGTTCATATTATTCATGAAATTTTTTGAGCCTTCTCTGAAATCTATTATGGTTCTTATTTGCATAATTATTATAGCTTCATAAATCTCTTCGATCTATAGAAATAGTTTTGCTAACTAGATTGATATTTCTTCGGTGGGAGGTGTGTGTTGTAGTGGGTTCCATCTGGCGGTGCTCTATATCCCAGTAATAGAAAGGGACAACACACATCTTTGTATTGTTTCCACTAAGGATAAAACGATGGGGTTAATTCATATTGACTGGTTTTCTTTGTCTACATCATGTCATCGTTCTCCAAGCATTACTCTGTTTGTCATGAACTTAATACTTAGAGAGGCAAGCATATAAGCGCTCTCAACATGGAGTAATAGTAGTAGGTGCAGGTAGGATTCGGCCTATTTGCTTATGGACATGATGCCTATATAAACATGGTCATTGTCGTGAATAAGTATTGCATAATTATGTGCTTTTTCTATGAATTGCCAAGCAGTAATTTGTTTACCCACCATATACATACTTCATGAGAGATGCCACTAGGGAAAACTATGGCCCCTGGGTTTATCCACTTATATATTTACAAAAATATCATTTACCTTTCTATTCTTATTTACATTTTATTTTATTTTGTAACTTCAAATAATCAACTATCATCTACACACTTCATTTGGTTACAAGTAACGAGTCCAAGGGATTGACAAACCTCTTGCCTACATTGGGTGCAAGTATTTTCTTCTTTATGCGCAGTCACTGAAGACGAGGTTGCGTGTTATCCCTAGTGGTTCGATAAACCTTGATTCTCTACTGAGGGAAATACTTATCTATAATGTGTTGCATCACCCAGTCCTCTTCGCTAAAAACCCAATGCAGATCACAAGTACCATCCATCTCAAGGTGGAGGGGCTCGACAGAGCTGGTGAATTACTTTCTTGCTACCGGCTACCACCACCTCCCACCCGGCTCCCTGGTTATGTTCCGAGTGGAGGAGATTTGAGCCAACGGAGGCCTTGTGATTGGCCTCATTGATCTCTTCACCAACTGCTTTGACACTTACTTCCTCCTCGGTAAAGTCTTATGGTGTGGGTGCGAGTTCATCGGCTTCACAACCCACAACATCTTCACCAACTTCAACAACATCTTCCCCACCACCGATGACATGCACACTCTCCCCTACAACACCGAGGATGAGGAGTGAATGAGCGCCTAGAGTGAACTTGGTGTTGTAGGGGGCAGGTGGTGTTTGGTGTTGTCCAATATGTTGGGCTAAGTTATTTGTAAGGGCACTACTATAAGTCTTAATATTAACATCTAGGGAAATATCTATGTATGTAATGTGCATGTTCCCTATATATCAAGGGTATATATTAATTGCGCGAGCTTGAATTTATATTAACATGATTGTCTATTACTTGAATTTATATCATCAATGCGCACAGTGGCGCAACTCTCCGTGTGTGAAAACGCAAGCAGTGCCTATGTGGAAACATCATGCGGTGCTGATTCAGTATTGCATGCCCGTAGGTCCCACACATCAGCCGCAGGCTGCGTAGGATCAACCGGACAAGCAAAATCAGTAATGAATGAGGCCATATGTCGGTCCCACACGACTGTATGCACCGACGACGCGAATGCATGCGGCCTTATATGTCGGTCCCATGCGTCTGCACCAGCGAGGCGAACGCATGTGGCCTTATATGTTGGTGCCACGCGTCAGCATCAGCGATGTGAATGCATGTGTTCTTACATTATGGTCCTACGTGTCAGCACCAACGTAGTGATGGTCAAAGGCTTTGACCTGAAAGCAAGACACTATTTGTCCTCTTGTGAGGTGTCGGCGAGTGGAGGAGGGGGGAAGTGATCATAGTAAGGTGGATGGGGCAAAACTGAGTAGAACTAAGGAAGAAAGGACACAAAAATAGAATTCCAGTGATATGAAACCTTGAATATTTGGCATGCATGTTCTTATAAATTGATTATTTTTTTATGAACATGTCTAATAGGTTTGTAACCAAATTAAGTCTTGGCTTGGATTACAGTTGTAAACACATATATCAACAAAACAAAAATAATGCTCTTATGCACATGCTATCATTGAGTACTAACATGCACTTTGCTATTTTCATCCTAATGCAATATTTATTGGGCATCACTGAGGAGTAACAACAATAGAGGCATTAAGAGATAGAGGCAACTAGGTACATGCTTCTCTTATCGAATAGATTAGAAACATCTTGAGTACACTTCAAAAATCATCCCACCTTTATGTTTTTGTGCAACATCACTTATCGTGTTGTTTGTCGCGTGGCATTGATAATCCCCAAATGCAAGGAATCATCCTAGCACTTTCCACAGATGGAAGTAGTAAGTATGGGTGTCAAATCCACAAGGAGCTAACAATAAGATTGATATTCTCTCAGGTCCTATGTGCCACGGATAGAACCCTACATACATCGGGCGTTTGCTTTTATCTAGAAACGAGAAATAAAACTACGTTGTGGGTACAAAGATGATAGGTTCGCATGATAACGAAGAATAAAACATAAAATAGGTAATTCCTAAATAAAGATAGAATATATTACAATGTAATACACATAGCGAGTCAGGAAAAATGATGATATGGCGTGCGGAGTTGTCCCTAAGAAATTGGGTAAGTTACTAGATCGATGGCAAGTTATTATGTGGAAGAGGCCACTTCTGGCATGTCATCCCTTACATGGAATTCTATGCATTTATTATTGGAAATGTTAGCAAGCATACACAACTACTAAATTCATTACGGTAAAACCCAACCATAGGATTAAGATAAATTGGTCCCCCTTCAATCCCGTATGAATCAATTTCTATGGTAGGAACAATTTTTTTGTCACTATCGCCCTCCAATGCAAAGTCATATCAACATACATCTAACCCTATGGTGTGATCCACGTGCGTGCTCATATGATGCGCACCAAAGGAGAGTAACATAACCACAATTAATTTAAACCAATCATAGCAATTCACCAATTACCCATAAGACAACATAAATATACTCCAATATCATAGGATGACAACACATCATTGGATAATAATATGAAGCATAAAGCACCATGTTCAAGTAGGCGATTGCAACGGGTTGCAGGAGAGTGGACCGCTGAAAAGAGGTGAGGTAGGTGATGAATACGGTGACGTTGTTGAATACGGTCATCGCGGCGATGGTTCCCCTGACGGCTCTCCGACGCCCCCAGGAGAGAAGGGGAGAGAGGATCCCCTCTGGCTTGCTCCTCCATGGCCTCCTCCCATCTTGATGAGTGATGTGTCTCCAACGTATCTATAATTGTTTTATTGTTCCATGCTGGCATATTATATTTCCAGGATACTTTTTCGGTATTTATTTACCAATTTATAATATCTTTGAGCACTAACCTATTGACCCAGTGCCTAGTGTTAGTTCTTGTTTTCTTCATGTTTTTGCCTTTTCAGAGTTACAATACCAAACGGAGTCCAATTGCCATGAAACTTGTTGGTGTTTTTTTGGACCAATACAAGACCTAGAAGTTTGAAGAAGGGCTAGGAGGTGCACCAGGGTCCCATTGTTGGGGAACATTGCATGGGAAACATTTTTTTACTACGCACACACAAGAACTATCCATGGTGATGAGCATCTACGAGAGGGAGAGTGGATCTACATACCCTTGTAGATCCCTAAGCAGGAAGCATTAAGAAATGCGGTTGAGGTAGTCGAACGTCTTCGCAATCCAAATCGCCGAGCGTCCCGTGATCCAATCACGACCCGTCCCGATCTAGCGCCGAACGGACGGCACCTCCGTGTTCAGCACACGTACAGCTCGATGACGATCTCCACCTTCTTGATACAACAAGAGGAGCGGAGAGGTAGACGAGTTTTCTGACAGCACAACAACATGGTGACGGTGGTGGTGAACTAATCTGGCAGGGCTTCGCCGAGCTTAGCCAAACTAACCTAGAGGAGAAACTGATCCAGGGAAGAAGAGGTCAGCACGTGGAAATTAGGATTGGGGCTGCCCTAAAAATCCTCTAGTATATATAGGAGGGAGGGAGGAGGAGGCAGCCCTAGGGTTGCCCCTTGGGTCGGCCAAAGTGGAGAGGAGGTGGAGGAGTCCACCTCTAATCCTACTCCAAGTAGGATTCCAATCCTACTTGGAATCCTTCCCCGCCTTCGGTTTTTTTCCTTTCCTCCCACTCTAGCCGCATGGGACTCTTGGGGATGGTTTGCCAAGCTCACTAAGGGCTCGTGCACCACCCCTCGGGCCCATGTTGCCTCCCGGCATGGGTGGCCCCTCCCGGTGGTCCCCCGAAACCCTCCCGACACTACAGGTACACTACCGAAGTACCTGAAACTTTTCTTGTGACCAAAATGGGACTTCCTATATATCAATCTTTACCACCGGACCATTGCGGAGCTCCTAGTGATGTTAGAGATCTCATCCGGGACTCCTAACAACCTTTGATCACCACCATACATAACTCAATACTACCGAAATGTCACTAAACGTTAAGTGTGCAGACCCTCCGGGTTCGAGATCTATGTAAACATGACCGAGACACCTCTATGGTTAATAACCAATAATGGGTCCTGGATGCCCATATTGGTTCCTACATATTCTACGAAGATCTTTATCAGTTGAACCTCTATGTCAAGGATTCAGTTAATCATGTATGTTGTTCCCTTTGTTCTTCGGTATGTTACTTGCCCGAGATTCGATTGTCGGTATCTCTATACCTAGTTCAATCTCGTTACTGGCAAGTCTCTTTACTTGCTTCGTAATACAAGATCCCGTGGCTAACAGTTTAGTCACATTGCTTTCAAGACTTGTTGTGATGTTGTATTACCGAGTGGGCCATAGGATACCTTTTCGTCACACGGGGTAACAAATCCCAGTCTTGATCCATGCCAACTCAACAGACACCCTCGGAGATACCTATAGAGCATCTTTATAGTCACCCAGTTACATTGCGACGTTTGATGCACACAAGGTATTCCTCAGGTGTCAATGAGTTGCATGATCTCAAGGTCATAGGAACATATACTTGACATGCAGAAAACTATAGCAATAAACTAACACGATCATATGCAACATTCATAGTTTGGGTCTTGTCCATCACATCGTTCTCCTAATGATGTGATCCCATTACCAAATGACATCTCATGTCTATGTCTAGGAAACCTTGACCATCTTTGATCAACGAGCTAGTCTACTAGAGGTATACTAGGGACACAGTGTTGTCTATGTATCCACACATGCATCTGAGTTTCCGATCAATACAATTCTAGCATGGAAAATAAATGATTCACATGAACAAGGAAATATGACAATAACTAATTTATTATTACCTCTAGGGCATATTTCCAACACTCTCCCACTTGTACTAGAGTCAATAATCTAGTTCACATCGCTATGTGATTTACATTGTTATGAATCTTACACCTAATGAGTTCTGGGTTTCGATCATGTTTTGCATGTGAGAAAGGTTTTAGTCAACGGTCTGCAACATACAGATCCGTGTGTATTTTCCAACTATCTATGTCATACTGTAGATGTTGCTGCCACGCTCCACTTGGAGCTATTGCAAATGACTGCTCCACTATACGTATCCGGATTGCTACTTAGTGTCATCCGGATCGGTGTTAAAGCTTGGATCGACGTAACCTTCTACAACAAACTCTTTATCACCTCCATAATCGAGAAATATTTCCTTAGTCCTATAGTTACTAAGGATAATTTTGACCTTTGTCCAGTGATCCACTCCTGGATCACTCGTGTACCCCTTGATAGACTCATGGCAAGGCACACACAGGTGTGGTACACAGCATGGCATACCCTATAGAGTCTATGGATAAAGCATACAGGACGACCTTCGTCATTTCTCTTTCTTCTACCGTGGTCGAGCTTTGAGTCTCACTCAACTCCACATCTTACAAATCAGGCAAGAACTCTTTCTTTGATTGATCCATTTTGAACTCTTTCAAAATCTTGTCAAGGTACTCATTGAAAAATCTTATCGGACGTCTTGATCTATCTCTATAGATCCGGATGCCCAATATTTAAGTAGCTTTATCCAGGTCTTCCTTTGATAAACTCCTTTCAAACAATCCTTTATGCTTTCCAGAAATTCTACATCATTTCTGATCAACAATATGTCATCCACATATACTTATCAGAAATTCTGTAGTGCTCCCACTCACTTTCTTGTAAATACAAGTTTCTCATAAACTCTGTATAAACCCAAAAACTTTGATCACCTCATCAAAGCGTATATTCCAACTCCGAGATGCTTTCTCCAGCCCATAAAAGGACCGCTGGAGCTTTCGTACCTTTTAGCATCCTTAGAACTGACAAAACCTTTTGGTTGTATCACATACAACCTTTCCTCATGGAAACCGTTAAGGAAACGATGTTTTGACATCCATCTGCCAGATTTCCTAACTAAAAAATGCAGCAATTGCTAACATAATTCCAACAAACTTTAGCATCTCTACGGGTGAGAAAGTCTCATTGTAGTTAACTCCTTCAACTTGTCATAAACTTCTTTGCAATAAGTCGAGATTTATAAATGGAGACATTTACCATCAACTTCTGTCTTCTTCTTAAAGGTACATTTGTACTCAACGGCCTGTCGTTCAATGGACAAGCCACCAAAGTCCATACTTGGTTTTCATACATGGATCCTTTCTTGGATTTCATGGCTCCCAGCTATTTGTTGGAATCCGGGCCCACCATCGCATCTTCATAGCTCGTAGGTTCACTGTTGTCTAAGAACATGACCTCCAAGACAGGATTGACGTACCACTCAGGGGAGGTATGAGTCCTTGTTGACCTACGAGGTTCAGTAGTAATCTGATCTGAAGTTTCATGATCATCATCATTTTCTTCCTCTTCACTTGGTGTAGGCATCGCAGAAACATCTTTCTGTGTAGTGCTACTATCCAATTGAAGTGACGATTCAAACAACCTCATCAAGTTCTACTTTCCTACAACTCAATTCTTTCGAGAGAAACTCATTCTCGAGAAAGGACCCACTTTAGCAATAAACACTTTACCCTTGGATTTGAGATAGGATGTATAGCCAACTATTCCTTAGGGTATCCTATGGAGATGTATTATTCCTCTTTGGGTTCAAGCTTATCACACATAAGTATCGCGTTCCTAAACTCTAAGAAATGACAGCTTAGGTTTCTGCCAAACCATAATTCATACTGTGTCATCTCAACGGATTTAGATGGTGCCCTATTTAAAGTGAATGTAGTTATCTCTAATGCATAACCCCAAAACGATAGTGGCAAAGCGATAAGAGACGTCATAGTATGCACCATATCCAATAGAGCACGACTACGACGTTCGGACAAACCATTACACGATGGTGTTCCAGGTGGCATAAGTTGTGAAACAACTTCCACATTGTCTTAGTTGTATACCAAACTCGTAACTCAGATATTCACCTCCATGATCATATCGTAGACATTTTATTTCTTGCCACAATGATCTCAAACTTCACTCTAAATTTGCTTGAAATTTTCAAACATTTCAGACTTGTGTTTCATTAAGTAAATATACCCATATCTACTCAAATCATCAGTGAAGGTAAGAAAATAATGATATCCACAGCATGCTTCAACATTCACTGGACTACATACACCAACATGTATCATTTCCAATAAGTTACTTGCCGCTCCATCATATTGAAAACGGGGTCTTAGTCATCTTCCCCATGAGGCATGGTCCGCATGTCTCAATCGATTCGAAATCGAATGAGTCCAAAGATCCATCAGCATGGAGTTTCTTCATGGGTTTTACACCAATATGACATTTAGCGGCAGTGCCACAAGTCTATAGTACTATCATTATTAACTTTGAATCTTTTGGCATCAATATTATGAACATGTGTATCACTACGATCAAGATACAATAAACCATTTCTCATTGGGTGCATGACCACTGAAGGTATTATTGTAAACAAAATAACCATTATTATCTAAATTAAATGAATAACCGTATTGTAATAAACACGATCTAATAACGTTCATGCTCAACGCAGACACCAAATAACATTTATTTAGGTTCATCACTAATCTCGAAGATAGAGAGAGCGTGCGATGTTGATCACATCAACATGGAAACACTTCCAACATACATCGTCACCTCACCTTTAGCTAGTCTCCATTTATTCCGTAGCTTTTACTTTGAGTTACTAACATTAGCAATCGAACCGGTATCTAATACCCAGGTGCTACTAGGAGTACTAGCAAGGTACACATCAATAATATGTATATCAAATATACTTCTGTCGACGTTGCCAGCCTTCTTATCTACCAAGTATCTAGGGTTGTTCCGCTTCAGCGACCGCTCTCATCACAATAGAAGCACTTAGTCTCGGGTTTAGGTTCAACCTTGGGTTTCTTCATTGGAGCAGCAATTGGCTTTCCATCCATGAAGTTTCCCTCCTTGCCCTTGCCCTTCTCGAAACTACTTGTTTTACTAACCATCAAAACTTGATGCTCTTTCTTGATTTCTACCTTCGCGGTGTCAAACATCGCGAATAGATCAGGCATCATCATTTCCATCACTGGCATGTTTACAGTTCATCACGAAGCTCTAGTAGCTTGGTGACAATGACTTGGAGAACTATATCAATCACTATCTTAGCTAGAAGATCAACTCCCACTTGATTCAAGCAATTGTAGCACCCGGACAATCTGAGCACATGCTCACTGATTGAGCTATTATCCATCTTACAAGCAATGAATCTTGTTAAAGGTCTCATACCTCCCAACGCGGACATGAGCCTGAAATCCAATTTTAGCTCTTGGAACATCACATATGCTCCGTGATGTTCAAAACGTCTTTGGATCCTCAATTCTAAGCCGTAATGCATGACACACTGAACTACCAAGTTTTCATCATAACGTGCCTATCGGATGTTCATAACAACCACAGACGACGCTAGAGGGGGTGGCGCACCGAGCGATGCATCAAGGACATAAGCCTTCTGTGCAGCAACTGAGGACAATCCTCTGATCACGGACCTAGTCCGCATAATTGCTTCCATTATCTTTCAACTCTATTTTCTCTAGGAACCTATTAAAAACAAAGGGGAGCTACAACCTGAGCTATTGATCTACAACATAATTTTGCAAAGACAACTTAAACTATGTTCATGATAATGCATTAGTTAATCAAATTAGTCAAAAACTCCCACTTAAATTGACATCCCTCCGGCCATTCGAGTGCTACATGATCCAAATTCACCAACCCAAGTCCGATCATCACGTGAGATGAGGTGGTTTCAATGGTGAACATCTCCATGTTGATCATATTTACTATATGACTCATGGTCGACCTTTCGGTCTCTGGTGTTCCGAGGCCATGTTTGTACATGCTAGGCTCGTCGAGTTTAACCCGAGTGTTCTGCACGTGCAACACTGACTTGCACCCGTTGTATGTGAACGTAGATTCTATCACACCCGATCATCGCGTGGTGTCTCGAAACGACGAAGTTTCGCAACGGTGCACACTCAAGGAGAACACAATTTTATCTTGAAATTTTAGTGAAGGTTCACCTTATAATGCTACCATTGTCCTAAGCAAAACAAGGTGCATAAAAGGATTAACATCACATGCAAATCATAAGTGACATGATATGGCCATGAACTTGTGCTTTTGATCTCCATCTCCAAAGCATCGGCATGATCTCCATCGTCACCGGCAAAACACCATGATCTCCATCATCATGATCTGCATCATTGTGTTGCCATCAGGGTTGTTGTGCCAACCATGCTTCTACTACTATTGCTACTGCTTAGCGATAAAGTAAAGCATTACATAGCGCTTAATGATTGACACACAGGTCATACAATAATTAAAGACAACCATATGGCTCATGTCGGTTGCCGTACTCATCGACATGCAAGTCGTGATATTCTATACAAAACATTATCATCTCAAACATCACATATATCTCATCATGTAATTGGCCATATCATATCACAACATACCCTGCTAAAACAAGTTAGACATCATCTAATTGTTGTTGCATGTTTTACGTGGCTACTACGGGTATCTAGCAAGAACAATTCTTACCTACGCAAAAAACACAACGGTGATACACAAATTTCTATTCAACCTTCTCAAGGACCGCCTTGGTAGAATCCGACCCAACTAGAGTAGGAGAGACAGACACCCGCCAGCCATCTTTATGCAACAAAGTCACATGTCAGTCGATGGAACTGGTCTCTCGTAAGCGTATGAGTAAGGTTGGTCCAGACCGCTTCATCCCACAATACCGTCGAATCAAGAAAAGACCAAGGGAGGAAGCAATTTGAGCATCAACGCCCAGAAACTCCTTTGTGTTCTACTCGTGATCTCATCTACACATAGACCTAGCTCATGATGCCACTGTTGGCGAACGTAGCATGGAAACAAAAAAATTCCTACGCACATGCAGATCTATCCATGGTGATGATCATATACCAGAGGGAGAGTGGATCTACATACCCTTGTAGATTGCTAAGCAATAAGTGTTAAGAAACACGGTTGATGTAGTCGAATGTCTTCGCAATCCAAATCGCCAACCGTCCCATGATCCAATCACGATCCATCCCGATCTAGCACCGAACGGACAACACCTCCGTGTTCAGCACACGTAGAACTCAATGACGATCTCCACCTTATTGATCCATTAAGAGGGAGTGGAGAGGTAGATGAGTTCTCCGGCAGCACAACGACATGGTGATGGTGGTGGTGAATTAATCCGGCGAGGCTTCGCCGACCTTTACCGAACTAATCTAGAGGAGAAACTGATCTAGAGAAGAATAGGGCAGCACGTGGCAATTAGGGTTGGGTCTGCCCTCAAAATCCTCTAGTATATATAGGAGGGAGGGAGGAGGTGGCAGCCGTAGGGTTGCCCCTTGGGTCGGCCGAAGTGGGGAGGAGTTGGAGGAGTACACCTGCAATCCTATTCCAAGTAGGATTCCGATCCTACTTGGAATCCTTCCCCACCTTGGTTTTTTTCCTGTCCTCCCACTCTAGCCGCATGGGCCTCTTTGGGATGATTTTCCCATCCCACTAAGGACTGGTGCATCACCCCTCAGGCCCATGTGGCCTCCCGGCGCGGGTGGCCCCTCCCGGTGGTCCCCCGGAACCCTCTCGGCACTCCCGGTACACTGCCGAAGTACCCGAAACTTTTCAGTGACGAAAACGGGACTTCCTATATATCAATATTTACCTCTGAAACATTCCAGAGCTCCACGTGACATCTGGCATCTCATCTGGGACTCCAAACAATCTTCGGTCACCACCATACATAACTCAATACTACCGAAACGTCACCGGACGTTAAGGGCAGACCCTGCGGGTTCGAGAACTATGTAGACATGACCGAGACACCTCTACGATGAATAACCAATAGTGGGACCTTGATGCCCATATTGGTTCCTACATTTTATACGAACAACTTTATAGGTTGAACCTCTATGTCAAGGATTCGGTTAATCTCGTATGTTGTTTCCTTTGTTCTTCGGTATGTTACTTGCCCGAGATTCAATCATCGATATCTCTATACCTAGTTCAATATCGTTACTGGCAAGTCTCTTTACTCGTTCCGTAATACAAGATCCCATGGCTAACACTTTATTCACATTGCTTGCAAGGCTTGTTGTGATGTTGTATTACCGAGTGGGCCCTGAGATACGTCTCCGTCACACAGAGTAACAAATCCCAATCTTGATCCATGCCAACTCAACATACACCCTCAGAGATACCTGTAGAGCATCTTTATAGTCACCCAGTTACATTGCGACGTTTGATACACACAAGGTATTCCTCCGGTGTCAGTGAGTTGCATGATCTCATGGTCATAGGAACAGATACTTGACATGTAGAAAACTATAGCAATAAGCTGACATGATCATATGCTACGTTCATAGTTTGGGTCTTGTCCATCACATCATTCTCCTAATGATGTGATCCTGTTATCAAATGACAGCTCATATCTATGGCTAGGAAACCTTGACCATCTTTGATCAACGAGCTAGTCTACTAGAGGCATACTAGGGACACAGTGTTGTCTATGTATCCACACATGCATCTGAGCTTCCAATCAATACAATTCTAGCATGGATAATAAATGATTATCATGAACAAGGAAATATGACAATAACTAATTTATTATTGCCTCTAGGGCATATTTCCAACACCCACCACATATCTAATCACCGCCTGGGGGCGGCTAGATGTGTGGTGGCCCCCTCGAGCGTCTCCTGATGTCGTTCTTTGTCCTATAAATTCGCGTCTAACCTAAAAACACCAGAAGCTCTCCCGAAACACTTTTTATGTCGCTGCAAGCCTCTGTTCCGATGGGATGCCATCTACACCTCCATTCCGGCACCCTGTCGGAGGGGAGATCGCTCACGGAGGGCCTCTTCATCAACTTTGCTGCCCTCACCATGATGTGTGAGTAGTTCACCATAGTCCTACAGGTTCGGAGGTAGTACCTAGATGGAAATCTCTCTCTCTCTCTAGATCTTCAATACAATGTTCATCGCATCTTTGCCTTGATCAGTCCGATATAATTCCTTTGTATAGTTTGTTTGTTCGGATCCGATCAATTGTGGTTTTATGTTTAGATTATTCATGAAAAGTATTATACACTTCTGAAATATTATGATTCTTATGTGCATGATCATCATAGCTTCGTAATGCTCTCCAACCTATTGAGATAGTCTGGCCAACCGGATTGATATTTCTTGGGTGGGAGTGGTGCGTTGTAGTAGGTTCAACCTGACGAGTTTCTATATCCCAGTGACAGAAGGGAACAAGTTGCTGATACGTCCATTTTGCATCATGTTTTTATATTGATATTTATTGCATTATGGGATGTTATTACACGTTATGGTACAATATTTATGCCTTTTCTCTCTTATTTTACAAGGTTTACATGAAGAAGGAGAATGCCGGCAGCTGGAATTCTGGGCTGGAAAAGGAGCAAATATGAGAGACCTATTCCGCACAACTCCAAAAGTCCTGAAAATTTACGGAAAATTATTTTGGAATATAAAAAAATATTGGGTGAAACAAATACCAGAGGGGACTGTCACGCCCAAGATGCGCGCCTATCCATATTAAGGCACGGGGGCCTCGACGGGGATAGAGGCGTATCTTGCCGTTCGCAAGTTCAGTATCATCACATACATTTAGGAAGAGAAGAGTATATGAGTTGGCTTACACTCGCCACATGCTAAATTACAATTCCACACAATTATTCAAACATCAATCCAAAGACAGGGTCCGGCTACGGACAAAAACAAACGATAAAATGATGCAATGACACTGGCTTGCTAGTCCGAAGATCACGACCACAGCCACTCTACTCGTCTGGATAAGTGACGTATATCCTGCCACGCTCCTCGTCATACTCTCACTGGAGATGCATCACATCATCTGGCACGATCTCATCTGTACCTGCACCTGGATTGTTGTAGTAATCTGTGAGCCACGGGTACTCAGCAATCTCGCGTCCGGGTATCGAGACTATTCAAGCTTATAGGTTGGAATGGGGTATGTGTTTAGTTTGCAACAGCACTAAGCATTTATGGTTTCTAATCTTACGAAACATGAAAGTAAATATGTGGTCTACGATAAACGATCGAGAACTAGAATGACCTCTAAGAGATCCTGAACACCTACTTACGTCAAACATAACCCCACCGTGTTCTCTCTCGGTTCATGTTCACGAGCAGAGACGATCACGGTTACTCACACAGTTGGTGCATTCTATTAGAGTTTACTTCAAGTTAATTATAACCCGGTGTTAAACAAATATCCAAGTTGCCACATAACCGCGGGCACGACTTTCCAAAAGTTTTAACCCTGCAGGGGTGCTCCAACTAGTCCATCATAAATTAACCACACTCTGCGGGAATAACCGAGACCATGGATCTCGTGATCATCCTAGGCAACTCCAAAGGAATTCCAACACCTCGAGATAGCCCGAAGAAAATCAGAGTCCACACGCAAGCCACTCGAGAAAGGTAAAACAAGTCCAGCAAGACCACCTGACGTGTCAACGAACCCGATAAGAGCCATGTATCTCGTTCTCAGGACACGACAGATAAGCACAGCGTATAGTGGCCGGATAGAAATCTCCCGAGTTGCCCCGGGTAGGCCCCGCACACGGCTCTAGTTTGGACCAACACTCATGAGGAGCACTGGCCCCGGGGTTGATTAATTATCCACGGGGTTTCAAAGCCCTATGCAATTTTATTAAGTTGTTTAAGAAAATAGTACCAATGTTGGGTCTTGCCAGACAAGTTTAATCTTAACTGAATAATCAAGGGGGTCCCCATAACAACCCCGAGCATGTTAGGAGCGCAAAGTATGAAAACATAACACCGGTAACAAGAAACTATGGCGGTAAAAGTGGAACAAAACACCTAGCAAAAGGCCAAGCCTTCCACCATACCAAGATATATATGTGCATTAAATTAAATAGCTGATAATATTCTGATGTGCCAAATCCATGTTATCTCATGGATACAACCTGCACCTACAACTACGAATGCTATAAGAGGGGCTGAGCAGCGATACTTAGCCAAACAAGGTTTGCTAGGATGTGGAGGGGTTAGAGGCTATCATGGCAATGTAGGAGGCTTTTCACGCAAGTGGTAGGTAACGCATATGTAAGACATCTAGCAAAGCAAAAAGTGCCAGGATCCGGGTACGATCATCTTGCCTCTTGGTTCTTTAGAGGGACAAAGAGCGGGGTCCTCGTAGTGGTACTCTCCTGGATCCTCGTACTCAGTTTCAACACTCGCGTATACCCAAGGGAAACAGCAACAATAAACATCCAACCAAGGTGCAATGCACAAATAAGATGATGCATGATTCATTTGAAGAATTTAACATGGCAATCCTAAACTAGTCATGTTTCACATGCAATAGTGTTATTTACAATTCTGGCCAGCACCTCAGGTTATGTTATTTAAACATGCATGATCATGGCAAATATGATTGCTTCATGCAAAAATGATGCAAATTCATATGTAGAATGTAGGAAACGAAGTTACGGTTCTCACGCTACGCTCACGACAAGTTACGAAGTCAAAACACAAGACAATGAAGGCCATGGGCTATTCCTAGGCATTCCAAGGTAGCCACTGGTTAGGCATTGAAAAACCAACCACAATAGAGTCAAAGATCAAGCAATTCCATGGAGCATAGCTCCCACAAGCCACAAAACACTAAATCAAACAATCTGCCACAAAGCAGCAACATGTCAACTTTAACAGCCAATAACTAGAGCTACAGGAAGTCTCCAACCACAAACTAGGCATTTACAGAAACTACATAGCATGCTTGTCAAATCATCTAAATACACAACCTGGAAAGGAGGCACATATCAATAAGCATGAAGCTCACAAGTTGGCATGATGAAACAGATTCTAGGGACTTAGAGAAACTAACAGTTTTCTGGAATCCGAGTTAAGTTGATAGCAAGTTGACAGTATAAACTAATGGTGATAGAGACCACCTCATGGCATGAAAATTAACAGGATGATAGAGGACAATATCTACTTCAAAACACTAGCACTGAGCTTGAGCTAATTCTCAATATATCACTTGGTAGCATCCACTCTTCATGGCATAAAAATATTAACAGATTCTCAGACTTAGAAATATTTAGCATGTTTGAAAACAGCAACATTGTAGTAGCTACTTTAGAGCATGGTTCCCACTCATATACAAGTATAACATGACAAAAGTAAATACCATGGCATTCTACTCATCAAAGGCTACCATTTTCATGTTGACACAATTATCATAGCATGCATGAATTAAATATAACTAAAATGACAAAATGACACTTTCAGACAAAATGACATTTTGTCAAACTTGCTCAAATGACCAAACAAGTTACACCAATGAATTCCTTGGGTGATTCTACCCCAAAATCATATATCACACTCCTATGTTTGTATGGAGCAAAATGGCAAACCACTAGTTAGCAAAATGCCCATCATTCCTATAAGTGAAAACTTACTAAAAATGTCCATGTTCATAATTGGACATAAGCAGATTTGGAAATATACCAGAAATATAAATATCTATTATAACACAATAAAAACACTAAACAACATAAAAGAAAAAACATCTAATAGGAGGGGACCCACCTGGCATACTCACCAGGGTCCCGTTAGTGGATGACAAGTGGGGCCAGGCCCACTTGTCACACACACAACACACACACACCTACACATATGCCACACACACGCGCGCGCGCTAGATCAGCCAGGCACACCAGATCCACACACATACACACATACCACGCGCAGGCACAGACACTCAGAACCACATAGCCACACCAGATCTGGCAGGCCGCACCAGATCCAACACATGTAGCACAGCACACGGGATCTGGCATTGCACACCGGATCCGAACACGCACACACCACTCACAGCCAATGAAATAAAAGGAAACAAAGAAGGTGGACTGGGATCAAACCCACGACCGGTCGGTCGTTCCTCGAGTCGATCACCACTACGCTACTCACGCTGTACTGCTCAAGAGGGGATCCGGCATAACAACTAGTAACAATGACGCCTGACCCTGACGAAACAGAAGTTGTCGCTCCTACACTGACAAAGATCGTGACGGCGAAATTCTGGCGAAGGCGAGGACTCTCCGGCGAGGGGGAAGACTGGCAGGGTATGCGGGATCGCTAGGGTACCCATCCCCGAGCACACTTCCGCTCGGCTCGGGGCATGGCAGCGACAGACGCGACGGCGACGAACAGAGGCTTCATCTGCACTAGGATACGGATGAAGAGATGCAGAGAGAGGGGGAGGAGGAGTTGTAGGTGCTCACAGCGGGCGACCAGGCTGTGCTGGAATAGGACGAAGCAGAGGGAGGAGGACGGCACGAGCTCCGACGACGCGGGGAAGACGAAGAAGAAGGCAACGGTGCAGGGCTTCTCTCCTTGCCCTAGCACCGGGGACGGGGCGCGGACAGCACCCTCGAGCACCAGGTCATCTCCGACAGCGACGGACGGGCCCCCGGAGGCGACGACGATGACGCGAAGGCGCCGGCACTCTGCTTCTCTGAACCTCATCGCTCTGAAATCTTACCTGACAGAGGAGAAGGGAAGGGGGAGAAAGAGGGAGAAGAGGAGCGGCGACAACAAGGAGGGAGAGAATGAACCCTAGGGATCTACGCGGTTAAAGGGGGGCAAAACGGCGCCGGCCTCGGCGTCTATGAGCCTCTCACAGTGACGCGACGCGCTCTCTCTCACACGCACTCTCTCTCGCATCTGACGGAGACGAACGGAGCAGGTAGGCGTTGCCTACCTAGGCTGGGCTGCGTGGGGAAAGGAATAGGCCCAGCTCGCCCTCTCTCTCTCGAAGAAACAAACAGAGAGAAAAAAATAACACCCTGGGCAAAATAAATCCACCAGAGAAAAAGGGAAGGACTTATGAAGAAACAAAAATACTTTTGCAATGAGAAGAATATACCCCATTTACAAAAAAATGAAAAGAAGATTTTAGGCCCAAGTAAATTACAACTTAGATTGAATAAAGGATGTTGTTTTATTTAAACCCCATTTACTCCAAAGGCCAAACACCAAAGGGAGCAACACAAATCTACTCAAAATAATATTACCTACACCATGAACATTTTTAACAGATTTATCTAGCAAGTTAATTCTGTTAAAGAAAAACAAAAGGAATAAAAGGCTTAGGTTAAGATTTAAAAATAAGGGGGAGTAGAGGAGTTGTAGCCCACACATGCACACATCACAAACACGAAGATCCACTAACACCTCACAACAAGATCACATGAAAGCACACCACAATTATATTATGCATGACATGATGATGAGATGACATGATGCATGATACATGAGACAATGACATGGAAAAGAAGCAAACTCAATTCATTCAACACATGACACAAGGGTCCACATAGGTTACATGGCCATAAAAGGCAGGGGCAGCACTTGGGCTATCACAGGGACCCACCAGGAGGTCACAAGCCTCCTGGGCGCGGCCTACCCCCTGGTCGTGCCCTTGTGGCTTGTGGGCCCCCTGGCAGCCCTCCGGTGCCCATCTTCTGCTATATGAAGGGTTTTGACCTGGAAAAAAAATCATAAGAGAGCTTTCAGGACGAAGCTCCGCTGTCTCGAGGTGGAACTTGGGCAGGACCAATCTAGGGCTCCGACGGAGCTGTTCTATCGGGGAAACTTCCCTCTTGGAGGGGGAAATTGAAGCCATCGTCATCACCAACGATCCTGTCGCCAAGAGGGGTCAATCTTCATCAACATCTTCACCAGCACCATCTCCTCTCCAGACCCTAGTTCATCTCTTGTATCCGATCTTTGTCTCAAACCTCAGATTGGTACCTGTGGGTTGCTAGTAGTGTTGATTAATCCTTGTAGTTGATGCTAGTTGGTTTAATTGGTGGAAGATTATATGTTCAGATCCTTTATGATAATTAATACGCCTTTGATTATGAACATGAACATGCTTTGTGAGTAGTAGTTTGTTCCTAAGGACATGGGATAAGTCTTGTTATAAGTAATCATGTGAATTTGGTATTCGTTCAATATTTTGATGAGATGTATGTTGTCTCTCCTCTAGTGGTGTTATGTGAACGTCGACTACATAACACTTCACCATTGTTTGGGCCTAGGGGAAGGAATTGGGAAATGATAAGTAGATGATGGGTTGCTAGAGTGACAGAAGCTTAAACCCTAGTTTATGCGTTGCTTCGTAAGGGGCTGATTCGGATCCATATGTTTCATGCTATGGTTAGATTTATCTTAATTCTTCTTTCGTAGTTGCGGATGCTTGTGAGAGGGGTAATCATAAGTGGGAGGTTTTTCCAAATAAGGGCAGCACCCAAGCACCGGTCCACCCACATATCAAATTATCAAAGTAACGAACGTGAATCAAATGAGCATGATGAAAACTAGCTTGACAAAAATTCCCATGTGTCCTCGGGAGCGATTTGCTTTATATAAGAGTTTGTCCAGGCCTATCCTTTGCTACAAAAAGGACTGGGCCACCTTGCTGCACCTTTGCTACATTTATTACTTGCTATCCGTTACGAATTATCTTATTACATAACTATCTGTTACCGCTAATTTCAGTGCTTGCAGGGAATACCTTACTGAAAACCGCTTGTATTTGCCTTCTGCTCCTTGTTGGGTTCAACACTCTTACTTATCGAAAGGACTATGATAGATCCCCTATACTTGTGGGTCATCAGTTGCGTCTTTGTGTTGTTGCTACTAAGGAAAAACGATGGGGTCTATTCATATTAGTTGAGTTTACTTTGTCTACATCATGTCATGGTTCTCCAAGCATTACTCTGTTTGTCATGAACTTAATACGTAGAGAGACAAGCATAGAAGTGCTCTTGAAGTGGAGTAATAGTAGTAGGTGCACGCAGGAGTCAGTCTATTTTCTTATGGACGTGATGCCTATATACACATGATCGTTGATGTGAACATCGCATAATTATTCGCTTTTCTATCAATTGCCCAACAGTAATTTATTTACCCACTGTATGCTTTGCTTATGCGAGATGCCACTAGAGAACTCTACGACCCTCAGGTCTATTCACTTATAAAGTCAGAAACGCTATCATTACCTTGTTGTTATTTATTACCTTTTGTTTTATTTTGCATTTTATTTTTATCTATAATACACAACTCACTTGCTTGCAAATAACGATATCAAGGGGATTGACGACCCTCTTTTCGGCGTTGGGTGCAAGTTGTTTGTTCTTTGTGTGCAATCGCTGAAGACGGTTGGTGATTGGTATTCCTATTGGTTTGATAAACCTTGGTTTCACAACTGAGGGAAATACTTACCCACTTTGTGTTGTGATTACCCATTCCTCTTCACGGAAAACCCAACGCAGATCACGAGTATCAATGAGATAGGTTCTCATCTTTGGTCCTTGGCCTCCGTGGCGCCCGGAGGGCTGAGTGCACCTCCAAGATTGGATATCTCTCTGTGTGGGGGGGGTTCTTCTCTCGTTCGCGTTTGTTTTCTGACCCTTCATCGTTTTTTATAGCCGGAGTTCCGTAACTTCGATTAGGAAGAATTGTTTAAATATATTTTTCTCCGGAAATTAGCTTTCTTGTGGAAAAATAAGGGCTCCAAATGACCTAAGGGCTGCCCGCAAGGCAGGGGCGCGTCCAGGGGGTAGGGCGCACCGGCCTGCCTAGTGGGTCCCTTGGGAACCGTCTTGCGTTGATTCTTTCTCCCAAAAATCACATATATTCCATAAAAAAATCTTCGTAATTTTTCATCGTGTTTGGACTCCGTTTGGCAAAAAAATTCTACGAAACAAAAAACATGCAAGAAATAGGAATTGGCACGGGGAGAATTGATTAATATGTTAGTCCACAAATAAATATAGAAGTGCACCAAAACCATGTAGAACTCATGTAAATATAGCATGAATACCTCATAATAGATAAGTAGGAGACGTATCAGACATCATGAAATATTTCAAGCGCTTTGCTGGTGTCTTCAGTGTGTGCATGAGGGATGTTTTTTCCTCCCACTGCAATGCAGACGCATGTTTGCTAGTTAGACTAATAGAATTAGACTTCTAATTATATGCAACCCCGCTTGCCTTCTCTCTCTTTAATTTCCTCGGACCCCTTCTTCTTGGATGTTCCAGTATTGCCGGATTAGTACTATGAAACGTGTGGATACCTTGAAGGGATCATACACTTAGACTCTAGATCGGCATATCATCCAGAGAAATTCTCACGGGTGGAAGGTATAACCTGGATGCGGGAATTGTTGCGCTTCATCAGCTACTTCACTACTTCCACTACTCTGTTAGTTGGTGAGTTTGATCGTTATCCGCCATCTTTCATAGTGTTCCTGGGTGTGATAGTGTAGAATATTTTTTTGTTGCATAATATGTTCTCCTACACCGGCTGGGTTCAGTGCGGGGCAGGGTCCGGGCTATCCGTCCGGACAAATGAGGTGAGTGTAGGGGTCTAGTTGTAGATGCTCTAGCTACTCGATCTTGCTATTTTAAATGACTGGGAAATAACCATTTCTAAGTTTTCTTTGCGAGAGTTGTGATTTCTAAGTTTAGTTTTTGGGGAAAATACAATCTACTCCTCAACTATCATCACAGTAAAAAAACATCAGAAGTAACAAAGATCACAACCAGGTTCGTAGTCCACATTAACAACTACTGCAATCACTGGAGAAAGTCGAAAGCATGTCGTCATAATCACCCCTCCATCATGGAGGCCAAACAAACATTATTATAGTAGATAGTCAGCAAGTCGTCATACCCAGGCACCAAACAAGAACAACTAATGCAGGTTGCGATGGACGCAAGGTGACCATGCCCTTGCAGCCACATAGCATAGCTTTGATTCTCGAAAGGCAAAATCTTAGGCAACTTCCGCGTAGCCAAACGGAAGTCATGGAAGACAAAAAAAAGTTCTTTGAAATACTATTGAATTAGAAGTGCAACATAAAGGCAGAAAGCTCCTCAAAAAAATTCATAAGGAATCACTAGTAGTGCATTTCATAGGAAATCTACCCTCTAGTGCAAACTCTTGGAAAAATTCTTTTGTATTTCATGACATGTAATCACACAAACTCAAATCTTGTAGAATTTGAATGGACATGTCATTCCACTACTGAGCTTTTTTTATTCTTGCATTTTTACAATCATGTGAGTCAAAGAGCGTCTATTTCTAAGTCAACTAAGAAATTCTTATGTTTATGTCGAGGATCCTATTTCGCAAACAAAAAGAAAAGTTGATGAACATCAGCATTAATATTTCAGCCAATAAATTGAGCAGTTAAATATTTTACAATTTTTGTGCAAGTAAGAAAGTAACGACCTCCCAAGCGACTTAGAAATTGGATACACGTATTTTTCTGACTTCGATTCATTTTTCTCTCTAATATACACGAGTGTGCATATCATATATTAAAGAAGAAAGGCAAAGAAAGCATCCACCCAAGTTTACAAGTGTATCAATACAACGCCTCACCACCTCTCTACTCCAGGAAAGAAAGAGCCCACGTTTCCTTTCGGTATTTCGGCCGACGACCACACTGTGCCTTTCGATACAACTCTACGAAGAAGTAGCTCAACTGCTAAAGACGCTCCATCAAACACTATGACATTCCGATGTTCCCATAGCTCCCAAGTTGTAAGCGCGAAAATGGTGTGAAGTTCTTTTCGACTCGTGTCGTTGGACCCTTGCTTGTCACACAACCATCGTTGGAGGGAGTCTTGTGGAGTTGGTGCTCACTCCGGCCTTCCCAGAGCCTCGAAAATCATCGTCCTGGCAAACACACAAGTGAGTAGCACATGATTTATGGTTTTATCCTCCTGATCAGAAAAGGGGCATGTATCATGATGGTGTAGCCCTTTCCGTGCTAGCCGATCCAAAGTCCATCATCTATCCCTTAAAGTCAACCATATAAAGAATTTGCTTAAGAGCATCTACACGGGGACCTTACAAATCTAGCCCCTTAAACGCCTGCGAACACGTCCGGACGCGTCTGCGGACACTGACCGATCACCCCTTAAATAAGCTCATCCGCATCCGAGTCTCTCATATTTCAACCTTACATGCATACAAAAGCATGCAAAGGGAAATGCCTACGTACTACGTAGTACTATACTACTCATCATTGTCGTCGGAGATGGCCTCAGCCGCATGCGCCGCCCGCGCCGCCTCCATCTGATGTTGACGAAGCCGTCTGGCCTCCGCAGCTGCCTCTGAGCGGATGGAGTTCATGATGGCCAGCTACTCAGGCCACAGATCCACGACCGCCCATGCTTCCTCCTCCCCCGCATCAATCGGCGGCGCCTCCTCCACCGGCTCCTGCTGGTCCTCCCCCCATAGCTCGCGGCAGCACCTTCTTCGTCGGCTCCTGTTGATCCTCCTCCACAGCTAGCGGCGACGCCTCCTCCGTTGGCTCCTGCTACTCCTCTTCCACCTCCAGCTCCTCCTCTTCGTCCTCCACCTCCTCGAAATCCTCCTCCGGATCCACACGTAGCCCCGCCTCCCTCTTGATCGGGACCTGCTCAAGGAGCCAGAGACGATGCTGGATTGTGTAGTGCCAACGGCGTGGGGGCATGGCTGACGGGCTCGGTGGCGGCGACGGAAGGGAGAAGATGGATGTGTTAGGATCGGGGGACGCCGGCCGGCTTAAATAGCCGGCTATGGATAAGGGCAGGGAGCCGAAGTGGCACCACGTGGCGTTCACACCGTGACATCGATTGAGACGGCCGTCGGCCCGTCGGGTTTCCGAGCAAATCCGCGTGAGGCCACGTCATGAGACCGACGCGACGGACATGGCCGGGCTCTCCAATACTCGTCCCATATTTGGACTGAAAATGAGGGAAGGGATGTTGGTCAGCCTGGGCATTTGAGGCCGGTTTAAGAAATCCGTCTGAGTCAATTTTTATGATCGGATAGTAACCAAACGGTCTGCCCGGATCTTTAAGAAGGATATAGGAATCTCGTTGTAGATGCTCTAAGAAGACTCGTGATTTCCAAGTCAGCTCGGTCATGGGTATTACTTGTCTTCCCCAAAACTTGCAACATACCCCGACTTTGATTCATCGTGGTAGTATTTCGTCATATCAAACCTCTCGAGTTAATTAACCCATCTCACTCACTCGCGGCAGGAGTAGTACACATCAGCGATCATCTAAATGTTCTCACACTGTTCAGAGCAGTAATGGTGATCAGTGCAGCCGTTTAATACGTGCATGCATGCAACGGGTATATGCGAACATGCAGTTCCCATCACCTTGGGCTTCGCAGTTCCCGTCACCTTGGGCTTGGAGACACTCGTCCGTTTTGAAACCCTAAGAGCAATTTCAATGGGGCAACTCATTTCATCCTTCGCTGTCCGTTTGAATCGGCATAGACATAAAAGGCGGCCTAACATGTCGATCTAAATGGACGTGCGTCCGTTTTTCGTCCGCGGACGATCCATTTTCGACCTATTTTTGTGTCGGATTTGCGTCAACGCGAACACGAGATGGACGCACGCGCGCTCGCCCTCTTCCCTTCCCGGGCCCGCTAGTCGATGACACATTGGCCTCCCCTCTCCTCCCCCTCCCCCCAGCCAACAGCAACCCTCGCCCGCCTTCTTCGTCACCGACGCCGCCGCCTACACATTCCCCCATTTTTGTCGGCGACTCTGCCAACTGCCGCCGCCTCCACATCCGCCCATCAACGCCGTCCAACTCCCCCTGCCACCCGCCACCGCCGTTTTGCCTCCGGGGAGCAAACTGCTTCCTACCGCCGCTCCCCCCACCGCACAGCCGCCCGCGACCAAGAAGCCGCCTCGCCGCCCCGGCCAGACCCGACCGGCACGCTCGTCGGACGCCGGCAGGGCAGCTAGCTGGTTCGTGCCCGCCGCGACTCCCCTCGCCCGCCGTCTCCTTCTTCGACGCCCGCAAGTGGTTTGACAGTTTGCCAATGTACGAAATGGACTCCGCCGACGAGTTTTTCTTTCACAATTTCCTTTGCGACTCTGACGATTCGTCGTCCGACGACGAGAAGGAGATATTGGCTGTCGTGTTGGTCCATCACCACCTAAACAACCAGCGGCCGTTGTTCCGTGGCTCCATTCCGGGCCACCTTCCGGCGTTGAATCGCAATCGAGAGAGTGGGCATTTCCTTCTCTGGAAGGACTACTTTGATACAACAAACCCGTTGTTCAAACATCAAAAATTCCGTCGCCGTTTCCGTATGAGTAGGCATGTTTTCAACCGTATTAGAGAGGGAGAGGTCGGCTATGATAACTATTTCGAGTGCAAAGAGGATGTCGTCGGTAAGATTGGTTTCTCCTCTTATCAGAAATGCACTGCCACCATCCGAATGCTTGTATACGAAGTGCCCGGTGATCTCATTGACGAGTACGTCTGTATGAGAGAGTCTACATGCCTAGAGTCACTGTATAAATTCTGCAAGGCTGTTATTGCAGTGTTTGGCCCTGAGTACTTGAGAGAGCCGGCAACTGAAGATACAGCCCGTTTGTTGGCGATGAATGCCAGAAGGGGCTTCCCAGGGATGCTTGGCAGGATAGACTGCATGCACTGGGAGTGGAAGAACTGTCCTTCTGCTTGGCAAGGGTAGTATAAGGGACATGTCAGGGCTTTCACTGTCATACTAGAGGCCGTGGGGTCTCAAGATCTTTGGATCTGGCACTCTTTCTTTGGCATGGCTGGATCACACAATGATATCAACGTGCTTCAGCGCTCGCTAGTGTTTGCTAGGCTTGCCGAAGGCAATAGCCCACCGGTGAACTTTACTGTCAACGGACACAACTATGACAAATGATACTACCTGGGTGACGGTAACTATCCTCAATCGACCACTATTGTCAAGACAATACCCAACCCTGTCAGAGTGAAGAGGAAAAGATTTGCCCAAGAGCAAGAGAGTGTTAGGAAGGATGTCGAGCGTGCCTTTGGTGTTTTGCCATCTCGATGGGGCATCATTCGGTATCCTGCTAATACTTGGAGCACGTAGAAAATATGGAAGGTGATGACTGCTTGTGTGATCATGCACAATATGATCGTAGAAGACGAGCGCCCGGAACATCTGTACGATCAAGACTTTCAGTTTCAGGGTGAGAATGTTGTGCCTGAGCATGGAGTAGCGGCAACGTTTGAACAGTTCACCCAATTTCATGAAGACATTCGTGCTTGGGAAACTCATGTGCAGCTGTAAAATGATTTGGTTAAGCATATGTGGGCTCATGTTGGCAACCAATAGATGTATTTTCTTTTTTTCGTTTGTGAAACATTTTTTAATATCCGGCTTGTAAAACTATGTTTATTTGACAATATGTTTGAATGCAATCAATGTAATATTGGGCGGCTAGCCGGCCACGTCGGCACATATGGGTCGACGCGTTGACACATTGCCGACCCAAATACAAAACTGAACGGACGTCGGACGGACGGCCAATTCAAACAGACAAAAAACGAACAAATGCGCCGTCCGTTTGGGTCGGTCCGTTGAAATTGCTCTAACAGTTTATTTACGCCTGAAATTCTGAATGTATAAATCTTTCCACGCTTTCAATCAACCTGCGTGTACGTACTCTGCAGGCCAACTAGAACGCCGTCGCCGTCGATCGTTTTTTTCTCATTAAAACCTCGCTTTTCACACATACGTACGAGTTGGACGTGGAGCTGTACGTGGTATATATCCGATCGTGCCGTGAACCTGCTCCAAAAACGATGATAATTAATCGTAGAGACGTCGACACCTATTGCGCTGAAAAGTTTTTAGCAATCGATGCAGTCGGTTTTGTTTACGGTCGCACGTACTTCTTCCGTTCCAAATTACTTGTTACAAAAATGAATGTATTTAAACGTGTTTTAATTTTAAATATATCTATTCTTATCATTTTTACGATAAATAATTTCAGATGAAGGGAATATATACGTACGTACGCAATGCACCCAGGCCGTCCACACTTACTGCATGCTCTCCCATATGTGAAATATGTGATGGCACTATAGTGTGTTAAGATTGGTATAGTATTGAAACGCGTGTGTTTGTCCCCCTGCCTGAAAGAGTGAAAGTTAATTACGTGGAGTGTGTATGGCAGGTTATGCAGCATGTTGATGATTGAGGAGAAAAATAATAATTGAGCTAGTATAATCATCACTCACATGTGACAATGACATGCATGTAGGTTCTTGTCAATTTGCGTTTGTCCTCTTTTCTTTCTTATTATGTTTGACTTGGACAAAATTGATCTAGAAGCTATGACTGTGTTGAACTATCAATATGTTATATGTTATATTGAAATCCAACGGTTTATGCTTTTCCGGTTTTCAAAAGTTATAGGGGCACTAGTCCAACAAAAAAAAAGGTGCACCGGTAGACCATGTCCCTAGTCCGAAATTTTAGAAGTCTTGAAAAAGTGCACTTTCCCCTCAAAACAAAAGTGTACATTTTCGTATGATATATTGCATACATGGGTTCAGATAAAACAATAACCAACCAACTCCAACTCTAGGGAAACATGAACATAAACATATCAAATTATAGGTTCTGTTCTACCCAGCTTCTAATCTTTATTGCTTTGCTTTGCTTAGTCTTGAGTTGTCCTGTGCAAAGTCCTTCATTCAAATAGTTTTTCCATGTATCCAAATATGGTGCTGTTGCTCTTAATATTTTGTCATTTCTAACTGACCAAATGCTCCAACATCCCATAATGACAATATCCAGTACAATATCCTTTGGAAGACGGACCAATGTAAGTAGAATCTCATCATAGGCGCAAATGCGCGACGACGGCGTTCGGTGGCGGTCCTGTGCACACGAGGTTGGATGGAGGTTCCATGAGTGGATCCGGGTGAAATCCCTAATCTTGGCATGTTGCCAAGGTTAGGATGACGGCATTTTCTACGTCGTCCCCTTCCTGAAGGTATCGTCACGGAGAAGCTCTAGACCCCTATCTGCCACCTCCGGGGAAACCCTAGATCAGACGGTCGGATGACAGCGACGCTCTTGTGTCGTATCCCTCTTGGGGGCGTCATTCATGGAGGTATGCATAGGCTCGAGGGACTAGTGGACGGCATCTGCGATGGAGCGGTGTTCCATCTGACGCATCGACAACGTGGAGTCTCGGCGGCGTGGTGCAGCAGTGCCTCGTCAACGGATGTGTGATGATGGACGCGCGTAGGGAGGAGGTGTTGTCTGGTGCCGTGGTGGCGTCGACAGCAGGCCTGGCAAGGTCGATGCATCAGTATCCGTTCTGAAGATGGATCGATGGAAGACGACAACGACGATCTATGAGTGTGTCGAACCGATTTGTGACCCCAAACCTGGTATGTGGCTTGGTCGGGGCTTCCGGTTTTAGATGGTAGGATTAGGTGAGAGATCTGGGTATTCGGCTCATACTTTCTGCACCCCTTCATCAATAGATAGGAATAGCGACAGATGTTGCCAAGCTGGCGGCTTCAGACGTATCGATGTATTACTTTATAAGATCTTTGTAAATAATTAATAAAGTGGTTGCATGCATCTTCCAGATGCATAGGCCGGGGGTCATCCTCCTTTTCAAAAAAAGATAGAGGAAAATGCCTATGTGTTTACTAGGAATAAGGTGATCCCAAAAATTGAGTGCAAATGTGTAGTCCCAGAATATATATATATATATATATATATATATATATATATATATATATATATATATATGTACCTTAATATATTCTGTTCCATTTGAGCATATGGCACAATTATAGTCTGGCAGGATGTTGTTCAGTCCAACAGATATGAAATTTGTACTACTTAGATTTATTTACTCTTTGCTTAAGAAGTTGTGATCAGATTTCAAACTAAAATTTTGTAGCGTGGACACATGTGTATTCCCACTATGCCATGAGTTGATTTTAGAAATTTCTAGGAGTTTAACATTTCATAATGTAAGACCTTTTTTGACACTAGTGTAGTATTAAAAAACGTCATGCATTATAGGACAGAGGGAGTATTTTTCTTATGGTTTACATTGGATGTACTAATACATCTCATGGTGCTTCTAGCCACAACTTCAAATCACATGCCCAAATTATATCATACTTCCTCCGTTCCTAACTACAAGTTTTTTAAAAGATTTCATTACGGATTACATATGGATGCATATAGACATATTTTAAAGTATAACTAAATTCATTTTGCTCCGAATATAGTCCATAGTGTATTTTTTTAAAAGACTTATGTTTAAGAACGGAGGTAGTTTAAATAATGATATTACTTCCTTTCAAATTAAAGATGTTCCCGCAAAGAAAAAAAATCTTATAAAGGGTAAAAAGTGATCTTACATTTTGGAATGGATGAAGTACTATATTTGGATAAAAATGGGTAACATATGAGTCCATTATTGCCGACTGCCACTGAGAATGTGGTCAATCAAAGTTTTGATTCTAGCTAGTTGAACCTTTATTTATAATAAGAAAACACATGTAGCTTTGTGCGTAGTACTCGCATGACATGGTTTCGGGTTCTGGCATTACTGGAACCAAACTCATCCATTAGTTAGAACAATTTTGAGTTAACAATGTTTTATTCGCAAGAAATATTTTTGACTCTGTGTACCGAGTACGTATTCACAAGTCTTCTTGTCTCTTAAAATGAGACAAGCATATCACACCAGTACGCGGAGTATAACTGGTTAGGTGCAAAACATATAATAAGATATACTTTCTCCGTCATATAATATAAGACGTTTTTTGACACTAGTGAAATGTTAAAAAAACGTCTTACATTATGAGACGGAAGGAATAACATATAACAATATCATATATAAATAACAAGTCGCGACTTAGCAGCCATGTACGTACGTAAACGGAGTCGCGGCTGATCCATTGATTGATTGCTACTTCTCTGTCTGCGCCGAAGCCTCCGGGCAGGTCCGCCGTGGAGATGACGCCGCCATGCCATACCATGCATGCATCATGAGACTTGTAGTGTTATCCTTGGAGACTGCTTTTCGATAAAGATTATCCTGGGAGTTGGTGGAGTGGTCGTTAACCCGTCAGTTTGGTGCAGGGTCTCTCCCGCCGGGTGCCTGTTCCAGTTGACACTCCTTTTGCTGCTGCTAGACTAGATGCATTCACCGCCCGCCTCGTTGTCAGCACGTAAGTACGAAGCAGTACTACTCCTAGGTGCGGGTGCGGCGATGCTCCGGTCGTCACTAGTGCGCGTGGACCTGGCGTTCGCGCAGCTGTTGTGCGACGCAGACCGTGGAATTCGTCACGTTGATAATCGTCCCAGGTGCTCGAGTCCAAATGGATCTGCAGTTAAATCGACACGGCAGTCGCCGACGCATGCGCTTTGTTTGGTTCACGCGTCATATAGGTTTTTCTAATGCCATGTGTTCAGCGAACATTCGTTAGGGGGTGACATTTATGAACATTTTCTACGGCATTTTACGTGGCCGGAGCATGGTAATTGATTTCTTCAAGCGAAGGCGGTAAATTTCAAACCAAAACCCCTTGTTTGAAGAAATTTAGTATGTGTTTCTGAAGAATTTGTTATGTGTGTTTGAATAACTTGGTATTCAAAAATGCCATGCTCCTCATGGAACCTTCGCTGGCTATGAACACACCAACCTTAAGGGTGGGAATGGGCCAGCCCGCTCTGGCCCATCTACTTTTTTCAGGGATATGGACCTGGCCCAATGGTTCAGTGATGACTGGCCTATTATTGGTAACATGGTCCGACTCATTTAAATACTAGATTTGTACAAAACAGAGAGTGATAACACAACAACATATTTTTCAAGAGCATCATTTAGCGGTAGGAATATTTAGCATGTTAGCATGCCCAAAGTTCATTTGTTCAAAGAAAAATCAGGCATATATGCAGGCTCACTTGTATTTCTACTATGAGCACGTTAGCATCACAAGTTAGCATATCTGTAACTCTAGAACAAAGAAAAATTGGGTCAATATTTTTTTTTTGAATAAACATGAAACTAACAACACGTGCAAAGGCATATGCTATCGTAACGACATATTACAACCTTGGGCAACCAATTTGAGTCGACCCGCTCGTCCCGATGGGCCGGTGGTGACCGGCTCCCCTGGCCCAGTTTTCATACGAAGCTGATCGAGAAAACTCATTGGCCTTAAAATTCTTGGTCGAATCTATGTCCCATGGGCAACGCCGGCCCGTCCCCATCTTGAGCCAGCCTATATTAGTTGGAAGTGGAGTGGCCTATTTACGTTTGCATTTTTATTTACAAAAAATATATTAATTATTTCTTTAAAAATATAGGTAAATTTTAATCAAAAAATTTATTCAAATATTTTAAATAGGATTTTTTAAAGTTTACAATGAAATGTTCATTGTGCGCTTAAAAATATTCTTTAGGTATTTAAAAAAAACCATTGCATATGTACTAAATGTCAAGTGCATATTAAGAAAGGTTTATATCACCGTGTTCGAAAACAAGTTCACCATGTTTTGTGAAAACAATGCATCGTATATGTAAAAAAATCGTGCATAAATTCATAAATGAAAAAAGGAAATAAATAAATTTAAAAACAAAAATATAAAAAGGACCCAAAAAAACAAAATCTTGAACATAATTCAAAGGAGAAGAAAAACCCCTTTCTAAACCGAAAAACTAAAAAAGCGAAGGAAAAAAATCAGTAAAACCGGATGACCGCCACGACTCACGAGCGCTAACTGGGCCGGCGCGGGAAGCAAGCGTTTGCGGGCATCAAATAAGAATTGCCGCCTATGTCGAGGAACTCTGAAGCCTGCACGCCGAAACCAGTCCGTGACACCCTCCCCGTTTTCTCGTCTCCTCCGTCTTCCTCCCCATGACCCCATGGGTTTTCCCGTATCAACTCCCTCCTTCGAGCTCTCACCAACTCCCCTGCGCGATCTCCTCCTTCTCGTCGCGCCACTGGTCCAGCCTCCTCGGAAGCGGACGGCGTCTGCCTGCGTCCCCAACGGTCTCAGGTACCGCAGGCATCGAGCGCGGCGTGCACCGACGCTGCTCGACGGAATGCTCCCACCGAGAGGTAGCCGTGTCATCTCACAACTCTTTGCGTGTCTCGTTACCGTCTCCTTGTGATGCATGCCAAGCGTCATCGTCTCCCGCCGGAGGCATATCTTGATGATTTTCATCGACGAGGCAAGTTCCATTGACTGTGGATGTCTAGGAGTCCGCGGTGTTGCCTGTTGTGACGCTCCTGTCAGCCCTACTCAGTAATTTAAGTTGGTGAGGTGATGATTTGGAAGAAGGTGCAAGGAAATATATACGGAAAGGCAAGGCAATGCAATGCAACATGTAGGGCATTAGCAATCTTTCTGACAATATTGTTTTGGTGACTGAAGGAGAGTAATTCATGAGAAGATGGGAACGTGTTGCTTCGATCTTTTGCGTGTTTCTGCACTTTGCTGAATTGATAGTAGTGTCCTGCAGGTCGGTTGCGTAATTATGCTTCGAACCATGTTTTGTGCTTTCTGTACGTATTTTCCTCCACAGTGATGTGCCTAAACAGCAAGTTGGTCTCCCATTTCCTGTGAGGTTCCCTCTAGCAACAACTTTGATTACTACATAGAGTTCGTCAATCAGAAAAAAAACAGCTTGAGATGTGTATGCGTACTGTGGTTGGTTTAGTTGGTGCATTGGTGTTTGGCAATTGCTTGGTAGGTGTTCCTGTGTTTTAGGGACCCATGGGGCTTGTTGAAATATGTAACGTAGGGAGTTAGACGTGCATGAGTTTGTAACCTGGTCTGGGTTAGTTAGGCTTGATCTCCATCGTATAGAACTTGTATAGGTCGTTGTATAAACGTGGGGATCAAGTTTGCTACATCTGGACCGTATCTCCTGTAAACTCTCCTGGCCATCGAGCCTTTGTAACACGCAGCGCGTCCCTGCAGGTTGCATACGCTTCCACCTACTTTTATAGGGCTTATATAAAGAATTTTATTTTTCTTTCCTAAGTGTTCTTGTGCTTCTGCTCTTAACCTTTTGTACCTGTGTCATTTTCAGAGACTGCATAGTACTGTTCTTTCTTATGGGCAACTGCATAGTACTGTTGGGGAAGCAGAAAGTTTCATGGGTTGAATCATGTCATAGTATGGCAGCTTTGTCTGATGCTAAATGCCGTGATGGTAGAAGATTTATTGTTGGCGACCTCTGAATGTTGCTCTACATGTTTGTATGAATGGCTTTGTATATCTGTTCATGTTACAAGCCGGCATCGCTATCAGGCAGCATTTTAAGAAGTAAACGATAGACAATCTGATATATGAGAGTTTCTCTAATTATTGTACCTTATTTTTGTCGTGGCATTGCTATGAGCGGAGAGGCCCTCTTGCCACCTTGGTTGGGAAAAGCTGGCATCGGGTTAGATATTCCTCTTTGTCTGGTAACAGATGCTCTCACATGCAACCGTTATTCTTATCAATCTGTACACAGAACGTGATCAGAATGAATTTGCTCATCATCATTTTGATGCAATTCCGGTCAAAAGTATGGTCTCATGTAGCACCATGATTACTGGGTACTCGTAGTGGAGAGGATATGCAAGTTCTGCTACTTTTTCTCAGTGATGCACCAAGAAGGGATGCACATGAGTAAATTTGCCTTTAGCAGCACTCTATGTGCATGTCCTGGAAAATAGGCTTTGTGTAAATGCAAGCAGTTACACTGGACTCCAGTAGTTCTGTCAGAATTGTAGTTTGTGATGTTTATGCAAAGCTTAATATGATTTAAGGATCCAAGCCAGATTTGTGAAAAGATACCAGAGAACTGCAGTTACTTGCAGGGTATGCACATAATGCTCTTCAGATAGCACAAAGGGATGGAGTACTGTCGAATGGATCCACTCTTTCTGCTATCCTTAGTACATGTGCATGTTTAGCATTGATAATTGAGGGTTTCTCAAGTAAATACAATAATTTTAAAGTACGATTTTCATGGAAACATCTTGGTTGGAGCATACCTCGTGGATATCTATGCATGAGTTGCCTGCAGGTTAGAGGAGGGGGGAGGGGGGGGGGTGCAATGGTCGCTGGTTTTTCTAGGCATGCTTGCTCTTGAGGAGTTAAGATTCTTTTCAAGGAAATGCAGCGGTAAGGGTTTCTCTGAATGAAGGTAAGGTACCCATTTACCTGTACTGTTAGTATGCAGTCATGCAGGCTTATTTGGAGAGGGCCATCACTACTTAAGATTGGTAATGAGTGATGACTGATCATTCGGTTGAACCTGGCTAATATCCTTCTCTATTTTTGAAAGGTTGATGTTTCTGGACGAGCTAGGAAGATTGACAAGGCCTGGGATTTGGTTCTAGTAACGGTGTTTGAACCTGCTTCTGCGTGAGGTGTTAGATGTATTAGATGTGTGTGTATAGTCTCTCTTTTCGGTTTGTTCCCATTGTACACATGTATATGTACTGGCCCTTGGCCCTCCTGAGATGACAGTTGCTCATTCCTAACATGGTATCAGATGCTTAGGTTCCTCTCTCGCTCCCGCTCCCGCACGCTCGCAGCTCCGTCCCTCGTCCTTCGGCCAATCCAGCCACCTCCTCCCCCCGCCGCCGCCGCCTCTTCGCGGCCGTCGCCGGCCATCTGCGCACCTTCTGCGCATCTCCCCCCCTGGTCCTAACCGCTCCGCCGCTCTCGTCCCTCCGGCTGCCTATCCTCCTCACCCCGCGCCGAAGCCGTCAGCCGCCGCTCGCTACTTCCTCGCCGGCGCCTCACACTCCCTCTTGCGCCCGCGCCTGCCGGCGCTCGCTCCAGCCCGCGCCTCCCCGTGCCGTCACCGCCCGCTACCTCTGCGCCGGCCCACGCCGTCCCCTTCTCCGGCCTCCTCACCCCCACCCCCCTCCCCCCCCCCCCCCGCCGCATCCTACTTCCCGCCCGGCCTGCGCCAGCCGCGCCCGGCTGCTGGTGCAAACCCGAGCCAAGCCGCGCTGCCACCCCTCCGGCCGGTGAGCCCGATCCCGATCCAGATCGGGGGCTCGGGCTACTGTAGCAGTTGACAAAAAAAACCAGAGAGCTCCTCATGTCCGCTTCAGGCTACGTTGCTGTTCCTCGGTGCTCGGTGATCTTCGATGGCACCAACTATGCCGAGTTTGCGGGCTTCATGCGGATCCACATGCGCGGCCTTCTCCTATGGGGCGTTCTCTCTGGCAAGGTCCCCTGTCCGCCTTGCCCTGTCGCTCCTGTGTCTCCTACCCCACCGGTGCCGCCTGTTCTTGCTGCTGGTGCTTCCCAGGCTGATCGGGATGCAGCCAAGGCTCTCGATGCTGCTGTGGTGGATGCTTATGATCAGCAGGTATCAGCCTATTCCGATGCTCTTTTCTCTCTATCGAGATGATTTGTCTGCTTACACTCAGTGGTGCAATGATGATGCTCGGGCTGCTGTTGTTCTCACTGCTAGTGTCCTACCTCAGTTTGCTTCGGAGTTCATGAGCCTCGGTACTGTTGCAGCGATGTGGTCCTACATCTGTCAGCGCTATCAGCCCTCTGGTGATGCGCTCTACTTATCTGTGGTGCGTCAGGAGCACGCTCTTCAGCAAGGTGACTCTTCTGTTGATGAGTTCTATACACAGAGTTCTGCCATCTGGCGCTAGCTTGACTCTCTTCGGACAGTTGTTTGTGGAACTTGTCGTTGCTGCCAGACTATGAGGTCCGACTTGGAGTTTCAGCGTGTCCACGAGTTCTTATCTCGCCTCCGTTCCGAGTTTGAGCCTCGACGCGCTCACTTGCTTGCTCGTGGTCGTGTTCCTATCTCGGAGGTGCTTGCTGAGCTTCGTGCTGAGGAGACCCGCCTCCGTTCTGCTGGGTTGCTTGTTGTTCCCTCTGTGTTGGCTGCTCGAGCTCCTGTGTCATCTGCTCGTCTCACCACTCCACCGCTTCTGCCCACACCTTCAGGGGGGTGGGTCGCTCTCCTTCTGCTGAGAAGGGCCGGTCGCGCCGTGACACTTTCTGTGGCTACTACTCCCGGCAAGGTCACCCAGAGTCTGATTACCGCCAGAAACAGCGAGACCAGAGGCGCTCTTCTTCCAGTGGGACTCATGCGTCTTCCTCGACTCCTTCACTCACTGACCAGGATATTATGCGACTCAAGCGCATGCTGGCTTCCTCTGGTTCTTCCTCGACGGTTTCTGTTGCTGCTGTGACTGCCACCACCACTCCATCGCCGCCGGAGTCTACTCAGTCAGGTACATCCTCGTGGGTTCTGGATTCTGGAGCTTCTTTTCATATGTCCTCTGATTCTTGTGCTTTATCCTCCCTTCGACCTCTTGCTTTTCCTCTTAATGTTCTCACTGCTGATGGCACACCTCTTCCCGTTGCTAGTCGTGGCATTCTTTCTACTCCATCTTTCTCTGTTCCTAGTGTTTCTCATGTTCCTCGTCTTACCATGAATCTTTTTTCCGCTGCCCAACTTACTGATTCTGGTTGTCGTGTCATTCTTGATACCGACTCTTGCTCCATTCAGGATCGTCGCACCAAGGCTTTGGTTGGTTCTGGCCCCCGGTGCCGTGAGTCAGAGGGCCTTTGGGAGGTTGACTGGCTTTGTGTTCCTTCCACTGCCACCACTTCTGCCAGCTCTCATGCTCTTGCTGCCTCTTCGTCTGCGTCCTTCCAGCAGTGGCATCATCGCCTTGGTCACGTCTGTGGCTCTCGCTTGTCTTCTTTAGTTCGTCAGGGCCTCTTAGGGTTTGTATCTGGAGATGTCTCCTTACATTGTAATGGTTGTAGACTTGGCAAACAGACCCAGTTACCTTATCCTACTAGTGAGTCTGTATCTCAGCATCCTTTTGACTTAGTTCATTCTGATGTCTGGGGTCCTGCTCCCTTTGATTCGAAAGGTGGTCATCGTTACTATGTTTTGTTTATTGATGATTTCTCTCGCTACACTTGGCTCTACTTCATGAAATCTCGTAGCGAGGTTCTCTCTATATACAAACGATTTGCTGCTATGGTTCACACCCAGTTTTCCACGCCCATTCGTACTTTTCGTGCTGACTCCGCTGGAGAGTATATCTCCCAGCTGTTGCGTGGTTTTCTCGCGGAACAGGGTACTCTTGCCCAGTTCTCATGTCCTGGTGCTCATGCTCAGAATGGCGTTGCTGAACGTAAGCACCGTCATCTGCTTGAGACGGCTCATGCACTGATGATTGCCGCTTCTCTTCCACCCCACTTTTGGGCTGAGGCTGTTTCTACATCCACCTATCTCATCAACATTCAGCCCTCGACTGCTCTGCACGGTGGTATTCCTATGGAGTGTCTCACTGGTCGATCTCCTGACTACTCATCTCTTCGTATGTTTGGATGTGTGTGCTTTGTCCTGCTTGCCCCGCGAGAACGCACCAAACTGACTGCTCAGTCGGTTGAGTGTGTTTTCCTTGGCTACAGTGATGAGCACAAGGGCTATCGCTGTTGGGACCCTATTGGTCGTCGCTTGCGCATCTCGCGTGATGTGACCTTTGATGAGTCTCGCTCTTACTACCTCCTCCCTTCCTCCTCGAGTTTCTCTGTGGAAGATATTTCTTTCCTTCTCCTTCCTGATACATCCTCCTATGTGCCTCCGGTCTCTCCCCTTCCTCCGACCCGTCTCGCTCTTCCTCACATGCCACCGACACCTCAATTCCCACCATCCTCTTCTCCACCATCCTCTTCGATCCGTCGGCCTCTCTCTCCTTTTCCTCTCCACTACACTCGCCGCCCTCGTGTTGAGGATGACTCTCCTGACACATCTTCCACTTCCGATGTTCCTCCTTCCACGCCTCCACCAGTTCATAACCTCCGTGCTCGACCTCGCCCTCCCCTTGATCGCTACTCTCCTACCACGTACGGCCTCTCTGTTGTTGCTGAGCCGACTTCCTATCAGGCTGCCCTGACTCAGCCTGAATGGCAGCTTGCGATGGCCCAGGAACTTGCTACCCTTGAGCGTTCTGGCACGTGGGATCTGGTTTCTCTTCCTTCTAGTGTTCGTCCCATCACTTGCAAGTGGGTCTATAAGATTAAGACTCGCTCCGATGTTCTCTTGAGCGCTACAAAGCTCGTCTTGTGGCTCGTGGTTTTCAGCAGGAACAGGGACGCGATTATGATGAGACATTCGCTCCTGTGGCCCACATGACCACTGTCCGCACTCTCCTTGATGTCGCTTCTGTTCGTCATTGGTTTGTCTCTCAGCTTGACGTTCAGAACGCCTTTCTCAATGGTGAGTTGCATGAGGAGGTTTATATGCAGCCACCCCCAGGGTACTCTGTTCCTGATGGTTTGGTCTGCCGCCTTCGCCGCTCTCTCTATGGTCTTAGACAGGCCCCTCGTGCCTGGTTCGAGCGGTTCGCCTCTGCCGTGACTGCCGCGGGCTTCTCACCCAGTGATCATGATCCCGCTTTGTTCGTTCACACGTCTCCTCGTGGTCGGACTCTTCTCCTTCTCTATGTTGATGATATGATCATCACTGGTGATGACTCTGACTACATTGCCTTTGTTAAGGCTTGCCTTCACGACCAGTTCCTCATGACTGATCTCGGTCCACTTCGCTATTTTCTTGAGATTGAGATCTCCTCGACCTCTGATGGCTTCTACATCTCCCAGGAGAAATATATTCAGGACCTTCTCTCTCGTGCTGCTCTCGGTGATGAGCGCACAGTTGTGACTCCTATGGAGCTCAACATTCAGCTTCGTGCCTCTGATGGTGACCCTCTTCCTAATCCCACTCGCTATCGTCACCTCGTTGGCAGTCTTGTCTACCTTGCTGTTACGCGTCCTGACATCTTCTATCCTGTCCACATCCTGAGTCAGTTTGTTTCATCCCCCACCTCTGTCCACTATAGTCATCTCCTCCGTGTTCTACGATATCTTCGTGGCACGATCTCTCAGCGCCTTTTCTTTCCCCGCTCCAGCTCTCTTGAGCTACAGGCCTACTCTGATGCTACCTGGGCTAGTGATCCCTCTGATCGACGCTCGCTGTCTGCTTATTGTGTCTTTCTTGGTGGCTCTCTTATTGCCTGGAAGACAAAGAAGCAGACTGTTGTTTCCCGCTCGAGTACAGAGGCTGAGTTACGAGCCATGGCTATGTTGACGGCTGAGGTGATCTGGTTACGGTGGTTACTTGAGGATTTTGGTGTGTCTGCTACCACCTCGACTCCCTTACTGTCAGACAGTACCGGTGCTATCAGTATTGCGCGTGACCCGGTGAAGTATGAGCTCACGAAGCACATCGGTGTGGATGCCCACTTTGTACGTGCTGCTGTGCAGGATGAGGTTCTCGCTCTTCACTATGTGCCCTCTGAGTTACAGCTGGTGGACTTCTTCACGAAGGCACAGACTCGAGCGCAGCATGAGTTCTTTCTCTCCAAACTCAGTGTTGTTGATCCACCATGAGTTTGAGGGGGGGCGTTAGATGTATTAGATGTGTGTGTATAGTCTTTCTTTTCGTTTTGTCTCCATTGTACACATGTATATGTACTGTCCCTTGGCCCTCCTGAGATGACAGTTGCTCATTCCTAACATGAGGATCTTTACCAGGTAATGCAGGAGCTACAGGCGAATAACATTAGCCGAAATAGAGACCGAGCAGTTTTTCCAACTTGGACCTGACAAGGGTGGAAACCATGTTTAACATTCAGATATATATGCTGCCAGTCCAAAGTGGGATAGTATCTTACAACTGATACAGAGCACCCTCTACAATAAGTTAAAAGGTAATTTACCGTGAGATGAGAAGACACTTCACAGGGCCAGCTAATACACAAAGTGACCTTGATGTGTGCATGACTACTCGAAGTGGGAGGCTGGAGCTGGTTAAATACCTAAGTGAGGACTTACTACTTTCTTTGGTTTAATCAACTTAAGTTAGTATTACCGACTAGTACAATATACAAAACCTTAGGATCTGTAAATTCCATTACTCCATGAGTTCATGAAGACTGCAACCCATCTTACTGAACGTCTGGTCATTGCCAGATATCTGTAGATTCAACCATTTTAAGGATGGTTCATGTTCTTGTGGGGACTTCTGGAGCTTGAGAACTGAATGAGACCAATCATCTTGAGTGGTGCTCCCATCATGTAGCAAATTATTGTCCTGTGAGTAGTGGCTCTGCTACTTTAAAGATCCATGTCGACTTGTATTGTCAGATTGGCCATTGAAGTCAATAATGTCATGCTGCTGACCCCATTTGGTGTAATATCAGCAGTATCATCTGAACTGTGCACAGCAAATGGTAGCCCAGATGCGGGTCCTTGATCATCTGAACAGACTGAGTGACCTACAAGTTCTTATCTTGTACAGTAGTTGTGCCATACATCATAAGACAATGCCTCTTAGATGTGCAGGATTTATTCATGTAGAAATGTGTTGGAAGTGGATTTCTTCTTTCCGTGCCCCTGCTGATTTGGGTGTCTCAGGAAGTGGATTCTCTGCAATGCAAATACTGGGCACTATTGTCTATGGGTGTGCTGCAGTAGATAACTGCAGCGATCGATGCACATCTTGGTTCGCTCCCTTATGATTTCACCATCCTCATTGTTGTTTCCGATGAAAGAATGATGAGCTATGGAAAGTGGTATGCTCCATTCCCTTGTCAGTGTTCCCACTCTCATGTTTTTTGCAATTTGTTTAACATTTATTTTATACTCCGTATTTGATACTGTAGTTCACCCTTTTGCATTGAACATAATTGTTACTGGCAAATGTGCTGCATCAATGCGAACCTGCTCATGTAGGTTTTAAATCCATTTAACTTTTTTGGTCAGGAAAAATCCATATATAACCTGCTCATGTAGTAATATTCTAAAAATAATGCTACACACCTTTTGAGCTCCCATTTGACATGTAGCTGTTTGCTCTTCCCAGACACATGTTTTCATTTATTTCTCAAACAGATAAAACCCTGAATTCTGATGCTTTGTTTTCTTCCTTCGGAAAATGACATAACTTTCATTGCTCGAAATTAAATATTAAACTAATTTATTTGTTGTCATATCCTGGTCGTGATGATTATCAGTTGGTCTAGGAGGTTGCTGTTCCGAGTCTTGACTCATATCTCGCCAACAATTTGGAGGCCTACTCATTCTCTTTGTACCACAACAAGACACGGGACGAAATCTCGACACAGTGTATATGTTTGTCCATATATTATCATTAGCAGCTTAAATATATGTTGTAGTTTCCACATTGGCACATCACAGTTTTCTAGTACAATCAGACATACCTTAGGCACTTACAGTCCTCCAATGGCCCACCATCTGTGCATCCTGCACCTGTTTTCTCAAGGAAAGTACTGTTTCTGTACAAAGGCAGGCGTCTAGAACCACTAGCCAGGTACGGGGGGAAACGGCAAACGATGCATACTACAGTAAGATATGAGCATTCATCAGGCCAGCCCGTTCCCTGTGGACCATGCTGGCTCATGAGCCTCGCCTCATGAAGGCGGTGACTTATTTGGAAAGCAACGAGATCCAGTGGCTGATGCCTGATGGGTGCATCATGGCCAGCATATTGTAGGTCCAGTTTGTGGGTCGATCCGGCCTCTGGCACCCCGTTTGCATGGTGTGGGTGGCCATTCACTCATCTGATTGATGCATCCTCGTGGCACTGCTGCTCATGTTTTTCTTTGATGTTTCTTCCGTAGCCCTGTATTTATTTATTTTTGACTTTTCACAATAATGCTACTCAGTAGGGCATAGTAGTTAATAGCTTTTGCTCCCAGCTTGAAAGACTGCAGATTTGGCTGCAAGTCTTTACGCAGATGATGCGATTAGTCTCTACTTTTCAGTTGCACCTTCTCGATATGTGTTACATTGAGCGAGAGTCTGCTTTACCATTATGGCGCTCACATGACCCATTTGCGCTAATGCTAAGATAGATTGGTTTTGGTGTTCAAAAGTGTTAATCATGTAACCCTGGGATAAAATCTGTTCATGCTTTTGGAATTAGGGAAAGCTTGCCCCCTGCGCTGCACATGGCTCGTGTTACAGTAGTGGACAGGAAATCTCGCTGTTAATACAGTAGTTAACCTGCTACTGCTAGTTTTAATCATCATTTCCACAGTCAGTCAGTCGAATGATCTAGGACCTTGTTTTAATAGCTGCTTGCCTCGATATTCTCCACTACGTACATGCATGTATGTAGCAAGACCTACTTCTCAGGCAACTTGCACCTGCAATCTCTAGTCTTTACAACAAGTGCTTACACCAGATTAGTGACCTAGGTGTTAGGCTTTTAATCTAGATTCTCCAGGCACTTTATTTTAGCCTCGGCGTGTTTCGCAAGCTGGCGGTACGGCTAATCTTTTATGGCTGGCTGCGGCTTGCCCTCTGTTAAGACTTACGGGCAGGTATCACCAGGTCAGTTTAGCTCATGTTCCTCCAGCATCTACTTTGTAACATTGACTGGTCATAACAATAACATGTTGTTTGTCTCATGCTGGTTTGTTTACATAGGCAACAAAGCTGGAGACATAGCTCTAATTTTCTTTTGGTACATGTTTGTGAGGAGGAATCATGGTGGTCATTGGAGTTTAGCGGCCTTTTGTGTCTGGACTTGATGCTTGTTAGACCATCAGCTTAGCCAGCCTTTTGTTTCAGTATCCTATTAGGGGAAACTGAGCCCACTTGCACATTCAACTTTTGTTGAACTTTTCCTCCCCGAGGGAACAAAAAGGTTGAGACCGACCACTAAATATTAAGATAAGGAAAAATCTGCAGATGTAGGCATCATTTATGCTACTCCCTCCGATCCAAATTAATTGACGCACCTTTAGTACATCATTTCTTAATATTTCGCATTTGCTAAAGTTTCCTTTCATGAAATTGTTATGAGTAGCTATGTTTCCATGTATTGAGCATGAATCAGTCGATGCCTCACAGGAACATGAAAATTACCCCTTATTCCTAACAGTTTATTTTTGAAGCGGAGGCAAAAGATTTAAAGTAGCGGAATACATTGCTACTTAATCTTTACACCTCTAGGTGGGAGTGAAAGCATTGAGCCTATTGATTGCAAAAGTGAAAGCAGTTACACCACCACCAATTGATTGCATGAGCTCTCTCTACAACAGTAGAACTGTACAGAAAAGAGAGGGGAGAGAACAAAATCCCCATGGGGATGTTTCTTGAGCAGGCAGGAGAGGATACATCAGCTTCAGAGGTTCTTCTTGGCCCTACTGAAGCACTCACTCACAGACATGACATGTACATACACAAGTCTGCCTGTCTGTCTAGCTCTCTCTCTCTCTCTCCCTCTCTTTTTCCTGAATCCTCCCCTCACTCACCCATGCCTGCCGCCGTACATCAAATGGTGTTTCTGGAAGACAAAAAGGGCCGAAAGAAGAAAAAGAAAAGGGGCGATGAATGGATGGATGGATGGGTGCGTGGATCGATGGAAGATTGACCGGGGAACAAGGGATCTCCCCACTGCCTTCCTTTTCCTTCCACGGGTCAATTCAAACCTGTCACTTGGTGCATAGCAGCAGTAGTAGGCTGCTGCTGCTGGTGGTGCTGCTAGTAACTTGTTCCACCGCTGGTTGTTCAGCTCATGCAAAGAAAGGCATGGCATCAGATCTCCTCGTCATCTTCTCCATCAACTGCCCCTGTCATGCCAAGTTCTTGATTGGTCAATTTTCAGAATTATATGTGGCCACTGCTTGTCGCGATCAACGATGATTCAACTCAAATGATGTTTCGGTACTGACCGGTTGCTGGGAACCGGAGACATGGCGGCGTAGGGGCTCTGGTGCACGTAGCCGTACGTCGTCGCCGGCGTCGCCATCGCGGCCTCTGGCTCTGGCTCTGGCCCGCAGTCGAGGTTCACGCCGAACAGCCTGAGCCGGCGTGTCGGTGCCGATGCTGGGCTGCAGCTTCTGGTGTCTACGTCCCACTGGGATTCTCCTGCGATTGTTCATTCAGCAGAAACGGTGTTAAGAGGTATGAAAATGGTAACGTGTCTTGGTTTGTTCTTCAGTTCATGCACTCTTAATCTTACCTGCATGGTGCATGTCGCTGTGATCGTGCTTTGCTGCGCGACGGTAGGCGTGGGAGGTGGCCGGGCTAGTAGGGTATGAGCTGGATGTGCTGTAGCACATTGGGCTCCATGGCTGCTGCTGCTGCTGCTGCTCCCTGGGGCTCTGACCAGACGCCGGCATGACACGCACGGCAGGCGGTGGTGCCACCGCTGTTGGTGCACCAGCGTCGCCGCGGCGCCTGCAGCCGATGAACAGACGATCGCCGGTGCCGAGGCCGCGCACCCTCTCGAAGTGCACGACGTCGCCGGCGTCCAGATGCTTCTCCTTGACGTACCGGCTCCAGCCCTTGGTGAGCACGTAGCTCTGGCTGCTCGTCCAGTACGAGTACCGGAACCGCCACGGCTTGCCGGCCTCGTCGTCAAAGGACAGGAGCAGGCCCTTCTCCCCAGACTCGCCGCCAAGAGGGAAGCATCTCTCGGCGTGCTGCTTGGGGATCACCAGCCTGTTGAGCTTGCCTACATCGCTGGGCGTGAGGGCCTTCTCAAACAGGTGCTCCTTCTCGTAGTGGTACTGCTGGTAGTGCAGGTTCGTGTACATGGCCACCCCCCATGGCCATGCATTGGGGTGCTCCTGGGAGAGAGGATTCATGGCCATCCTAGCTAGCTGCTGGGTGGAAAACGTGTTAGGCTCTTGTTGTTGTCTGTGGCAAAAGCTGGGACGATCGATCGAGTAGGAGTTAGCTAGCAGTGGTGATGGTCTGTGGTGTAGAGAACCATGCAGATGTCATGGGCAGGCATTTATAGCCTACCAAGGGGAGGGAGCTTTGGGGGTGCCCATGTGATGAATCAATATTTTCTCTGGTACATGAGGGCTCAGCAGCTAGCTCAGTGCATTTTGATCTCGGAGGGAGCATAGTACTCCGTATTTTTAAACCTAGGTAGACAGGAAGAATCAAAGTGAGGGGCTTCAAAGTTGCTGGGGTTAGAATATATTTATATGTGGTTTCTTTCAGTGTGTAGCTGCTGCTGATGCTGAGGTTAGAATATGTAGTTTCAGTGTCTAGCTAGGTGCTGATGAGGAATGATCAGGTGGTGGTGCTTCAAAGTTGGTGCCTGACCATTGTGGCTTAATCACAGCCATCCAAGAGGTGGAGTAGAATAGAGTAGGCCCTACCACTGCTTCCATGTGCCCTGGTGGTTGGAGGCTATGTGTGAGTATTCACTGTCATCAGCTTCCCATTTCCAAGGCCCCGTTCTAACTTCTAACTAAGGAATATATTCCAGGAATCCCATTTTTACAAGAGTCCATTCTACTGTGCACTTTGAACTGGATAACATTTACTAGTACTTGCCGGAGGGATTTTTTAGAGAATAACATGTAGTAGCAATCTGCATCGACCGACTTGATGGATTAGCTGGAAGAGTTGGGTTGATAATTTGGCAGAAATTTATAGTTTAAATCTGTGGTCCGCTTGGAATAGCTGGTAGGCAATTACTTGTTCAAGTCTTGGTACTGCCTGGTCTCGCCAGATGTGACATTTGAGGGCGTATGGACCGTGGGGTTTTATTATCATGCGCTATCATGTGGTACTAGCACCAGCCATTTTATTTTTCATCTCAGATTCAACACAATCAAGAGTTGTGCCAGGTCTGTCTAATTGAATGCCTGGCTGACAACCTAACCGAGCAGGACTTGCAAGCAAGGTGCTGGTTTTTGGCTGGATTCTTACACGATGGCTTGAATTTGACTGTAAGGTAGTACTCCACTAGTATTATTTCCATTTGGTGCAGGACAACTCGTGTCATAAATAAATCAACCGAGTTCATGGCTGGGCAAGTAAGGAGAAGTGGAGAATTGATGTGCTATTGACACACCAATTATTTCGTCCTACTTATTAATCTCGCAAGTTTAGCATTTTCTAAGGTTGACACGATTGTGTATCTCCTAAAACTCAAACTCTGTTTCTAAAAGTTCAGTCCAACTTCTAGTAAAATAAATTCAGTCCAACAAACTAAACCCGCCTCGCTGGTGCGTGCTGTCATAGTGCTACAATCCAGTATATGCGCTACAGTACCTGCAACGATCCAGGAGGCCATGACAACCTGCCTCTCTTGAGGGTACAAGAAGGGTGGTTTTGGTTGGATGAAATGATTTAATTTCTTGTGTCCTAATAAACATGGGGCGTTTGGGGAGCACCTATCGTTGCTAAAGGATTGGAATCACAGGACATTGGGTGATCTGTTTTTTTTTCTTTCTTTTATTAATGTATAATAGAAGATCTGTATCAGATTCCATAAAATATCAGGGACAAAATCCGCGATGTCGCTTTGCTTGCTTCTTTGGAGACAGGCATTCCATCACATGGTTTTGGGGGAAGCTGTTATGGCTAGATACATTGTGTGCTGACTAATGCATGCATGCTTATGTTAATTGTTATTCAGTTTGCCAAACTTTGGAGGAACCAGAGAGGTCATTTTTATGTTAGGGTGTACTGTCAAGAATCTAATCATAGCAATGATTTATAACAGATCTAAAGAAATCATCCTCCCGCTCATTTCATTATCTTTTACTTCCGGCCCTGCTTTCTGTTAACCCTGCACCAGAATAATGGGGATATACATGTACGTGATCATAATCTCACGTGGCCTTGTCATTGCCTCTTCTGCTTTCTGTTCAGCGTTCATGGTGATGGTGCTTCAAGTTCCCAAACGCCAGGATGAGAAGTGGAACTGCACAGAGATCGTGCACCCTTCTCCAGTTTCCAACGGATTGTGAATCAGGTGATAAGATTTTTGTCCCCAGTTAGTCTCTGACCTCAGGCCCTTATAGCTGCTCCTATTTTATACAAATTCCCAGAAAATTATATATTCCGTAGTTTTCCTTGTGCGTGCACACAGGATATGCAATAAAAAAAATTGTGTCTCAGCAGCTACATGATTATATATATACACTTAATCACATGGATTGACCTGGTTAAATTACAAGTCCCATGTTTATCTCTAGGTGTGGTGCTATGCAGATGTGGACATTATGTGCTCACTATTTTGTTTCGAGAAAATTGGTAACACGCGCATTATGTGCACGCATGATATACATAGTGAAATTCAAGATGCTTGATCACTACAATTTCCTTTTCTTTCAGAATCACAAGTTGGTTGTGTAGTAACTAGTAATGGACTAGTTTAACATAGACAGTTAATTTTGGTTCTGTCGACTACATGTCTAGACTTTGGCCAAGAATCAAGAAGGAACTGCCATATAAGTAGCTGCAAGTTGCAACTTGATTTTATTGTGTGTTTTGTCAAGGAGTGGCAGGGTAACTAGAATATTGTCACTCATATGCCGGACGGACGCATTGGTGTAGTGTAGTGCATGCACTTGTGAAATTTGACCAAGTGCATCATACTTAAACATGACCATGAACAGGGAGGGACTAGGGAGGCACGCTGCAGGTCCTTTTTTCTTAACTCAATGATGCAGCTCACCTGCCCAATCTTTTGATAATGCAGGTTTGGTTTCTCCATGCACATGAATGAGTTGGTATCCTATGGAATTGAATACAAGATAACTCAAGATAAGGGGACACATGCTAATGCTCCTAGTTTAGTTATCCCTGTGGTCTCGGCTCCTTTCCAAGAGGCGATGCATGTTTTGCCAAGTTCATGCAGATGTGGGACTAGGAGCCTTGAGTGCAGCATGTTACTCTCCCTTATTCACAAATATATACATGCCGCCATGGGAAGTGTGCAATTAAGCATTGCCAATCTTGGACCTTTTAATATTGCAAAACCAAAAGTGTCTAGACGCCTTCATGTGAAATGATAATTGCCCGCCCGGTTAATGCTCAACTGGAAAAAATGTTTTGTTTTCACAAAATTCAAATCAGCATCCTACTGTTTGCTGACATATCATTACCTCTTGGAGACTGAGCTATGTTCGAAGGCTAAAAATGTCATGTCAACCTAATATGCAGAGTATTATGATGGCATTAGCTTAAGAGCCATGACCTTATGGTTGTTGCATGTGGTAACACTTTGTGGTGATGGGCTGGCGAGCATCTACAATGTGATTCTGTTTTATCTATATCCTTGTTTTAAGCAGCCGCCTATTTATACTGAAAACTCATTTCAAGATTCCACTGCATGTTTCCATGGTTTGGACTTTGGAGTGATAGTAGAATCCTCCATAATTGTTAGGCTATTATAGTTTTGTTCGATTCGTTCATCTTATAAGATGTGAGCATTCGTGTGTTGGGACCATGGTGCGCACAGCTGCTGCTGCTACCATTCTGCATTCATTGTCATCTGTGCGTGCCTCCTAAATTTCTGTAGCAAGAAGTGGCGCGAGTGTGTGCAGCTGCCTGCGAAGTGAATCTGCCACCGCTGCAGCGATCTTTTGAGCAGATCTTTGCGGTGCGGTGGGAACACGCAAGGGCGAGGTCAATCCACAGCCCCTTGTCGCTCCCCCGCTGGGCGACCCGGGTGCGAAACCCTCGACGTCACACGAGCTCTTCCCCCCTCCCCCCAACCCTCCCTTCGTCGCCGCCGGGCAAAGCCCGTGCGGCGGCGGGCCCTTTCTTCCCTCCGGCCCGGATCTGGAGCTGCGTGGGGATGCTCCCTGGGCTGAGGAGGCGCTCGGCGGCGCGGGTGTGAGGCGTCGTTGTCGGGCGCGAGCGCGGTGCGGCCTGCCGCACGCCGGAGGCGGGGCGATGCGGCCTCGCGAGCTGGAGGCTAGGCGGCGCATGCGCGGATTCGGGGCCGCTGCCCTGGGTGCGCATGGATCTGGCGCGTGCTGTCGCGGCTGGGGCGGCAAGATGCACGGTGGGCGCGGCATGGCAGTCGGTAGGGCGCGGTGGGCACGTGGGCGTGTATGGGCATGTAGCTGGGGCGTGTTGCTGCTTGTTCGCGTGCGGTGAGAATGCAGGGATGCAGGGCATTGCAGCTGGCCGGGTTAGATCTGGCCTTTGCCATCTTGTGGCTGGAGTGCCTGGCGAGAGATGGTTTCAGACGCCATTGAATCATGGCTGCGTTGCATGCCCGTTTTGGCTGCCTTAGCCGTGTGAGGGTTGTAGCGGTCGTGTCGGGGTTTGACGGTGGTGTCTCTCCTTCAAGCGCGTCCACGCCTGGCTCCTGGAGCTGTGGCGCCGTCCAGTTTGTCGGGTGCTGCAGGAGGCTCGGACAAACCAGATCTAGCACGAGTGGTCCTCTTCTTGTGCGCAGCGGCGCGAGCTGTGGAGTTTGGCTTGGATCCCGCTTAGTTCCTGCGCGCGGCGGTGCGGACCGGCTATGCCCAGCTCTCCTTCGACCTTTCCTGTGTGCTGCGGTGTGGAGGATCGTCTAGTTCTGCGCACGGAGGTAGAAGTTGGACAGATCCGGCTTGGCTCGCATAGGACCTGCGAGCGGCGGTGTGGCCCAGTCAGGTTGGCGCATGCTCGCCGAGTTTTCTGCGTGCGGCTTCGATCATTTCGTTTCTGGTAGTGTTTGCTCGGGCATGTGCTGCTACTTGGCGCTGGTGGCCTCGGATCCCTGGATTGTTGGTGGAAGGCCCGACTTCGGATGAAAATCATGCATCGACTCGGTCGTTGCCGGCGGTAACGGCACCCATGGGTGTCGTCTTCCTCCTTGAAGGTATCGTTGTGGAGCCGTTCGCCCTTCCTACCAATTAGCGTGAGATCTCCGGATGAAAACCTAAGGTCGGGCAGTGCCAGATCGGATGACGACAATGTCTTTAACATCGTTTTTCTCCTTGGAGGCGTCACCTTGGAGATCCCGATAATGGGCTCTGATGGTGTTTTCGATTGATGGTAGAGTGTGGGTTTGTGATGTTGTCAGATGGTTTTTTTTCTTTCTTTTCTTTTTGCGTTGCCTTTTGCTATGCTTTCCTTCTTGGAGGGCTCTTGTAGCACCTTCTTTTGATCAATGAATTTGATGGTTCTATTGCCGACATTAAAAAAAAAAACCCAGACCAGACCAGACGGGCTCAATTTTCTCGTTGCGCATTGAAGAGAAGACTGACGTGATAGAGAAGAAGGAAAGAAAATCGTTTTGTTTTCAGATGCCTTTAGTTTCCCCTTCCGGAGCCAGCATGCTGTCACAAGCTTGTACTATATCGTAGGGTTGAATTATTATTCACAAGAGAAGATGGTCTGGTAGAATCAATACAGTAGTATCGTAAAATACTAGGATACGTATCCTCCAGTCAGCACGGAGACCGTTGACGAGGAGAAGGCCACGCAGAGAGATAAATTGAGGTTAAACCGGGGGAAAATTTGAGATTTGCTCGCGTGCGGTCACGGAAACAGTTACTTGTCGCTAGCTCATCATAGTACGTACCATGCGCGTACGTTTCGCAACGGTGCCACTGCCAAGTGCCAACCCGACTCGCTGTTTACGGTGGAGCGCAAGCTGTGAAAAGTAATGGCGACGGCGAACAAGGTGAGGTGTGCGTGACCGTGCGAGCAGTGCGCAGATACAGTGAGGTGAGGTGTGCAGACTGATGGCGTGTTGCAGGACGCTGTGATCCATGTCCGGGCGAAAGGCACACCCGGCCGGGCGGCCAGCCAGCAGGTGAGTGGACGAGTTGGTGACCGCAACGCAGGGGCAGGTGCCGTGGTATGCCATTGCCTTGCCACGGCGCGCCATGAGTGCGTGCACGCCATCGATCACCATCAGCACCAGCGGCAGCGGCAGCTACAGGAGCTGGTCCTTTTCCTCTCCCCCTGGCCCTGGCCCTGGCGGCCAGCCCATGGCAACAGTTCGCCGCAGTCTGCGCTTCGCACGCGCTTGCTCAGCTCGGACCGCTCCCCTCCCCTCTCCTGGTCCCCGTGTCTGCCTGCCATCGTTCGTTCAATTGCGCGGCGGCAGCAGCGCATGCGAAGCGACTTGCACTCCTGGTCCTGCGGCACCACCCTTGGGCCTTGGCTTGGGCCCCCGACGCTATGCACGGGATCTAAACAGCACGCTAATTATTTACAAGATATACTACTACTACAAAGCTTAATTTACAAGATACTTGCAACGCTTGAAATCCCCGGTAATTTTACCTGAGTTCCACGTTTTTTGTTTTTTGAGGAAAACTGAGTTCCACGTTAAATAGACAGACATCACTTAAGGTTACGTAAAAAAAAAAAGACATCACTTAAGGTTTAGTAGCATCCTGCGGCAATATGCATCGTCAGTTCATGGTAGTGTACCAGTACTGCCCGTCGACTGTCGCCCTGTTCGAATATGTCAGTGTCATGATTTCATCCCGGGCCGGGCCGTACGTTATGCCACTGTGTGCCCATCTGAGTGTCTGAAACTCCTTTTTTTTCCTTACCCCCCATGTGACGAACAGCCGACGTGTGCCAAAAGCGTGCCAGTGATTATTTCCCCCTCACCTGCTGCAGGGAGTCTCCGTCAGATCAGCAACGTGACACCTGAAACTCGTGTGCCAGGCACGGGGTGATGTCACGCGCGCGGGCCAGCGTGGGCCTTTTTCTGCTGTGTAAACGGATCCGGTTTGTCAGGCCCGCGTGCTAGCTACCTCGGCTTGCCTGGATCATGTTCTTCAGTTCTACGGCGGCTCCGTGGCACACATCGCTGTGATATTGATCGATGCTGTTGGATGGAGCCACGGCCTAGAGAAAGCGTACGATGAAAGATTAGGAGGTAAGACTTGGGCAGGCATGGAGGCTCCCTGTAGTGACGCTGACAGGAACTTCTTTGCATCGTTCACGACTGTGACCATTGGAGATGGCAAAAAGGCAAAATTCTAGGATTCGCCATGGCTCAATGGTCTTCGGCCAAAAGACGTCGTTCCCATGATCTTTCAGATACCTAAAAGGAAGGCATGCTTGGTCAGCAAGGCGCTCGATAACAATCTTTGGCTCAGGCAGATCGACACTAGCCTAGGCCTTTCTTTGACCCATATCCAGGAGTTTGCCACCTTATGGGGGATGCTTGAGGATGTTACTCTTACCCAGAAGAGAAAGGACACGATACATTGAAAATTCACCTCTTGTGGAGAATATTCGGCAGCCATAGCTTACATGGCACAGTTTGCGGGACACATCCTCAGTCCGACCGCTACCACAATCTGGAAGACTTGGGCTCCTCCGAAGTGCAAATTCTTTGCTTGGTTGATCATACAAAATCGTGTTTGGACTGCCGACCGACTATAGCGACGCGGATGGCCGAACTGTAATCTCTGCCCCCTTTGCAGGCAGGTCCAGGAATCGACCGCTCATCTCCTCTTCCAATGTAGATTCACCGCCCGAGTTTGGGATGAGATCATTGCCTGGCTTGGCATCCACGACCAGTATACGATAACTTGGCGCCATGAGACCTCCGTGCAAGATTGGTGGCTCAACACAATCACCTCGGGTGGCCACCTCAAGAAGGCGTTGATCACAGTCATGATGCTTGTCTCGTGGGAAATTTGGAAGGAACGTAACACAAGAGTGTTCCGCAACACGGCAAGCCCTACCACCGTTGTCGTCGCGAGGATAAGAGAGGAGGCCCATCTTTGGGCGCTGGCGGGAGCCAGTCATGTGAGTGCTCTTATGTTGCGAGAGTAGTCTCTTTCTGTAATTGTGTCGCTTTGCGGTTTATGTCTAAACCTTCTTCTTAATCAATGAAATGGCAAGTATTTTGCCTTGTTTCAAAAAAAAAAGATTAGGAGGAGATTAAATGACAGCCTCTCTCTCTCTCTCGATCTCGATCTCAACCTCGATAGTTATGTGTTTCTTGTACATTTTTATACAGTAGATCACAAATTTCACTTTGAACGATAACATTCATTCAAACATCAGTGATATGGGTCTGCTTGCTAGCTCAACAAATGGGACATGTGTATTTGTTTTTTTTGCAAAATAATTGTTGAATTACTCAATCAAGGGCTACAATCATGTTTGACGATGTCCCAAATGACCTCGAGACTGACCCAAGAAGTACAACAGTATGGACTTGAGACCTATCAAAATTTGTGAACGCATGGCTAGAAGAATTCTGAGTACGACGAATATGAGTAATACAAAAACTACTCATTCGGACATGCTTTCATTGATCTCCTTAGTATGGAAAATGTGCTACAATTTGTTGAGGTCTTCACTTCTTATTGTTGATATCTTTCATTTATTCCAAGCAGTCAGACTTAGCAAATGGGACATGTGTTACATGCAATGATGATTGAAGAGTTGGGTCGGACTGGATTGATTGGGCTCAAGTGGTAGCTGGGTAGTGCATGGAGCTACTGCATCTGCACTAGAGATGCCTAAGATTTTTCTCTTCCTTCCTTTACTCAAACAATCCTCATTACATTTATCACAACTCACAACTCAAAGAGGAGTAGCCATAATAAGCAGAGTGGCGAACTATGCCCGCTCCCGACCCGCCCCAACCTATAGCCCTCTGGCCCATACCAACAGCCTTCCCTCCAGCGTCGTCGGCCATCGCACAGCCCCTGTCGCTCGCCTCTTGGCCGGCCTTGCCCGCCCCTCACCTCTGCTGCCTTGGAGCTTCCCTTCCCCACGGCGCTCTCCGCTGCCAACCCCAAGGGGATCTGATCCAGATCCGGTTGGAGACACACGCGAGTTGCCTCCCCTTGGTCACCCTCCCGGCATGGGTGCTGAGGTGGATTGCGTCCTGGAGACTCCTCCCGAGCTCCTTGCTAGCGCACCGCTCCAAGCTACCTACTTCAATGTTCCTGCTCCAGGCCGTACCGCCAGCCGAACGCACCTTGATGGCGTAAACAACTCAGGATGGCTTGCGTGCTTTTGACCCGCCCATGCATAGGCTACGGCTGAGTAATCACACCCGCACGGCGTAGAGGCTCTTGGTCTCGAGGTTGAGATAACGACACCATGGACCGAGGTCATACATGGGCGGCCGCGCCAATCGCCCGCGCCTGCCGTTACCTTCACTGCTCGCTTCCCTCCTCACGCATGGATAAAGGTCTCTATTTCCACCGCCTCAAGCCTCGTCACCACACCATGGACTGCCGCGATCGCATCACCTATAGAGGGTGCTTCCTTGTTGGCCACATAGTGCGTGGCTACACCCACGCCCCGTGCCCGCACTTGCGTCCTGGGACGCCCTCGTCGACCCCGTGCCGAGCTCCTCCGCATGCGCCTCCCCATGTCCAGCTACCGACGCCAATGCCCATGCTCTCCCATGCTATCATGGCTTCCTCCTCTGTTGCACCTATGCCATGGGCCGGTGACCACAACGAGCACTCGGAGGTGTTCGCCATCATCACCAACACTCAGGCCACACACCTGGAGGCAGTGCTCCTCGAATGCAACGGGGTGGTGGCCTGGTTTGACTAGGACCGCCATGCCTCCACCAACGAGGTCGTCGTGGCAATCGTTGACTGGATTGGAGCCCTGAAGCCGGATGTCATCATCATCTACCACTTCCCCGAACGCTTCCTGGTGCACTTCATCCATAAGCACCATGCCAACATCGCCGCGTCTCACCGCGAGCTCTCGTTCGGCAACACCAAGCTGCAGATGGGGGCCTGGAGCCTGGTATCCCATGCTGAGCACGTTGACCTCGGCTACCATGTGCGCCTCTGCCTCGAGGGGCTACCTCTATACACTTGGGATGACGAAGCTGTCACCATGGCCGTCGGTTCTTGTTGCTCGCTGGACTACATCGAGCCGACATCCAAGATGAAGATGGAGACCAAGGCGATGGCCCTATGGGCATGGACGCCATGCCCGAGCAGGGTGCCAAGGGTGAGCTGGATCACCTTCCCTGCCCGCAATGGTGGTGCGCTGGTGTATGGACGAAAGGGGCTGGAGCACCATGTCATGGTCCACCACGACATCCATGAAGATCCATCTTCTGGAAGGGTGGTGTCCAAGGTCAAACCTTGGATGCCCATGGGGAGAAGGATGCGGGCGACCGACGTGAGGGCATCCATGCCTTGTCCAGCGGAACCACCACACCGTAGGGACCAATATGACGAAGAATACCGCGGGCATGAGCGCGACCACGAGAGCACGTCTAGAGGAGGGCAAGGGTGGGGCATCCGCATCCGTCGGAGCCTCTCTCGTGTGATGCGTGACGAGTAGCACGACAACGACTAGGAGCATCATGATGGAAGGTGCGGGAGCTGCGATGGGCGTCGTCACGAGAACTCTTGTCTGTTTGTCGTCCCTGACGCCACGCAGGTGCTCCTTGTCTCTAAATCGTCGAGCGTGTTGATGTCTACTATGCAACCTTCTTCTTGTAGACTCGTGTTGGGCCTCCAAGCACAGAGTTTTGTAGGACAATAGAAATTTTCCCTCAAGTAGATGACCTAAGGTTTATCAATCTGTGGGAGGCGTACGATGAAGATGGTCTCTCTCAAACAACCCTACAACCAAATAAAAAGAGTCTTTTGTGTCCCCAACACACCCAATACAATGGCAAATTGTATAGGTGCACTAGTTCGGCGAAGAGATGTTGATACAAGTATAATATGGATGGTAGATATAGGTTTTTGTAATCTGAAAAATATAAAAACAACAAGGTAACAAATAGTAAACAACGAGCAAAACATTGTATAAATGCTTGGAAACAAGGCCTAGGCTCCATACTTTCACTAGTGCAATTTCTCTCAACAATATTGACATAGTTGAATCATATGTAAGTCCCTCTCGTGCGACAAAGAGTTCACTCCAAAGTCACAAATAGCGGAGAACTAACAAAGAAATTATTGTAGGGTACGAATCCACCTCAAAGTTATCATTTCCGATCAATCTTATGAGCTATCCCTATAAGTGTCACAGACAACCCTAGAGTTCGTACTAAAATAACACCTTAAGATACACATCAACCAAAACCCTAATGTCATCTAGATATTCCAATGTCACCACAAGTATCCGTGGGCTTGATTACATGATATGAATCACATAATTTTAGATTCATCATGTTCAATCCAACACAAAAAACTTCAAAGACTGCCCCAAAGTTTCTACCGGAAAGTCAAGACAAAACGTGTGCCAACCCCTATGCATAGATTCCCAAGGTCACGGAACCCGCAAGTTGATCATCAAAACATACATCAAGTGGATCAATAGAACATCCCATTATCACCACGGATATCCCATCGCATGACATACATCAAGTGTTCTCAAATCCTTAAAGACTCAATCTGATAAGAAAACTTCAAAGGGAAAACTCAATTCATCACAAAAAGATAGACAGGGGAAAACTCCATATGAGTCAATCTATATCAATAAGGCTCGCGGTACATCAAGATCGTGTCATCTCAAGAACACGAGAGAGAGAGAGAGAGAGAGAGAGAGATCAAACACATAGCTATTGGTACATTCCCTCAGCCTCGAGGGTGAACTACTCCCTCCTCATCATGGAGAGCGTCGGGATGATGAAGTTGGCCTCCGGTGATGGTTTCCCCCTCCGGCAGGGTGCCGGAACGGGCTCCCGATTGGTTTTTTGTGGTTTTGAAGGTTTTCGGCGGGTTTCTTTTCGGAGATTTGGGTATTTATAGGAATTTTTGGCGTCGGTCTCATGTCAAGGGGGGCCACGAGGCGGTGACAAGCCTGCTAGGCGCGGCCAGGGAGGGTGACCGCGCTTGGCAGGCTTGTGACTGATACGTCTCCAACGTATCTATATTTTATGAAGTATTCATGCCATATTTACAATAATCCTATATGATTTTGGTATGATTTTATTAGAACTAACCCATACTGACGATGTTTTGAGCAGAACTACCGTGGTGTTGTTTTTTGTGCAGAAATAAAAGTTCTCGGAATGGGCTAAAATTTAAGGAGAATATTTCTCGAAAATATAAAACATACCGGAGCGAAGAGATGGGACAGGAGGTGGACGAGAAGGTCACAAGCCTACTAGGCGCGACCACCCCTAGCCACGCCTAGCAAGCTTGTGGGACCTTCGAGCACCTCCTTGACGTGATTCCAATGCCAAAAGTACTATAAATCCAGAAACCTCCAAAAATAAACCTAGATCGGGAGTTCCGCCACCGCAAACCTCGAGAGCCACAAAAAACCAATCGAGAGCCTGTTTCGACACCCAGACGGAGGGGGAAACCATCACCGGAGGGCATCTTCATCATCCCGACGCTCTCCATGATGAGGAGGGAGTAGTTCACCCTCGGGGCTGAGGGTATGTACTAGTAGCTATGTGTTTGATCTCTCTCTCTCTCTCTCTCTCTCTCTTGTTCTTGAGATGACACGATCTTGATGTACCACAAGCTTTATTGATAATGATGAATCATATGGAGTTTTCCCCTCTCTGTCTTGTTGTGATGAATTGAGTTTTCCTTTTGAAGTTTACATATCGGATTGAGTCTTTGAGTATTTGAGAACACTTGAGGTATGTCTTGCGATGGGATATCCGTGGTGACAATGGGATGTTCTATTGATCCACTTGATGTATGTTTTAGTGATCAACTTGTGGGTTCCGTGACCTTGGGAATCTATGCATAGGGGTTGGCACACGTTTTTGTCTTGACTTTCTGGTAGAAATGGTGGGGCACTCTGTAAAGTTCTTTGTCTTGGATTGAACATGATGAATCTGAAATTATGTGATGCATATCGTATAATCAAGCCATGGGTAATTGTGGTGACACTGGAGTATCTTGGTGACATTAGGGTTTTGGTTGATGTGTATCTTAAGGTGTTATTTTAGTACAAACTCTAGGGCTGTTTGTGACACTTATAGGGATAGCTCATAAGATTGATCGGAAAAGATAACTTTGAGGTGGTTTCATACCCTAGAATAATTTCTTCATTAGTTCTCCGCTATTTTTGACTTTGGAGTGAACTCTTTGTCGCACGAGAAGTGTTTACATATGATTCAACTATGCCAATATTGTTGAGAGAAATTACACTAGTGAAAGTATGGACCCTAGGCCTTGTTTCCAAGCATTTATACAACGTTTTGCTCAATGTTTACTATTTGTTACCTTTTTGTTTTTATATTTTCAGATTACAAAAACATATATCTACCATCCATATTACACTTGTATCACCATCTCTTCACCGAACTGGTGCACCTATAAAATTTACCATTGTATTGGGTGTGTTGGGGACACAAGAGACTCTTTATTATTTGGTTGCAGGGTTGTTTGAGAGAGACCATCTTCATCCTACACCTCCCACAGATTGATAAACCTTAGGTCATCCACTTGAGGGAAAATTGCTACTGTCCTACAAAACTCTGCGCTTGGAGGCCCAACACGAGTCTACAAGAAGAAGGTTGTGTAGTAGACATCAAGATCTTTTGTGGCGCCGTTGCCGGGGAGGTGAGGGCTTGAAGGTATATGTTTAGATCTTGCAATTGAATCTTTTAGTTTCTTGTTTATTCACTAGTTTGGTTTTATAAAAGAAAACTACAAAAAAATGGAATTGAGGTTGACTCATTTGCTTCATCTTTTTAATGTCTTTTGTGAAAATGAAAGAAAGGAAAATTGTGCTCAAGTGTTAGAAGAAGAAGTTATTAAAATGTTTGGCTGTAAATCTTTGAGTGATGAGCATGATTGCAATGTTGTTTGTATGAATTCCTTGAATATCCATAGTACTAATGATGATTGCACTAGTCATGATAAAAAGATTTCTTATAAGCACTTTAATTTTTGTGGAGTGCATAGAGTTTGTCAAGACTTTTCTAAAAGGGAAGATAGATTTTGTAAGAGGCACAAGTATTCAGAAACTAAATGGTTGCAAGAGAGGCTATATGTTTGTGCTGAAAGACTTAATATTTCTCGCCGTCCTTGTGAACTTTGCAATGAAAGTGGTCATTTTAATTTCCAATGTGAATTATTTCATGATCGAATTGTGTCCAAAAATTGTGATAACCTCATTACCCTTGAGCATCATAATGAACTTAGTCTATTTTTGGGGTATGAAGAAATTAAACATAAAACTAAGGACGTTCCATCTTGGGTTCTCATGAAATTGATTGATTTTGATCTAAATGAAATCTATATGTATTGCATGGTAAATTGCATTGAGAATCCCTATATTGCCAATTACTTAAATATAGGAAAACAAATAGAAGATGAAGAGAATACTAATGAAGGGGAAGAGGTTTCCCAATATCCTCCTATTTTTTCTTATGATGAATTAGGTAACGAGGAGGAGCTTTTTATTCAACCAACCTCTTCAAAAAGAAGCTTGGAGGAATTAAGTAAACCCACACATAATGTGGTGAAGAAGAAGAAAAGAAGGAGAAGTAAAGGCAAATAGGTATCTCTCCCAAATAGTGTTGCTCCCATTATTGATAGGTCTCATGAGAATGAATCAAAAATAGATGTGGAAGATGATACACTTGAGGATGATTTTGTTATGCCTATTGCTTGTTGTGATAATTATGATTGGGAAGATAATGATACTTCTTATAATATTGAAATATTTATGGCACCAACTTGGATGATGATGATAATAATTGCTATACTATTGGTGTTATTCATACTATTAATGATGAGAGTGATTATGTTTATGATATACAAAGCCACAAGCTTGGGGATGCTATGTTTGATGAAATTGACTTGTTTGAGAATTTATTTGCTGCAATTAATGTTTGTCCCAAGATTGGGGATGCTATGCTTAATGAATATTATCTTTTATTCTCCCTACTTTGAATGATCAAAGTTGTTATAATGATTGCATGCCGCCTACTTATGATGATTATTGTGATGATACTTATGCGATGAAAAAGAGTGATGATTAATATTATGATACTTGTCATAATTATGAATATCCATTTACTGAATATTACTCTTTTAGTGTGGAACCAATTTGTAGTATTCAACTCTTTTATGATACTCCCACTATTAGTCACGAGAAGAAATTTTCTTGTGTGGACGGTAGTAAAATTTCTATGCTTGTAGATCATGAAAAGAATGCTTTATGTGCTGGTTATATTGTGCAATTCCTTCATGATGCTACTGAAATTTATTATGAGGGAGGAACATATGCTTGTAGGAATTGCAATAATATCAAGTTTCCTCTGTATGTGTTCAAGGTTTTGAAGTTATGCTTGTTTTGCCTTCCTATGCTAGTTGATTCTTGCTCCCATAAATTGTTTGCTCACAAAATCCCAATGAATAGGAAGTGGGTTAGACTTAAATGTGCTTATCATGAGATTCATGATGCCCTTTTACATGTTTCAATTATTATTCCTTTACGCGCATCATTGAAATCATCATTCCTAGCTAAAAGGCATTTTAGAAAAGTGCTTGTTGGGAGACAACCCAACACTTTTACTTTATGTTTTGATGTGTCAGCATGATTAATCTACTGTAGTAATCATGTTTTGTGTCTTTTATTTCAATAAAGTGCCAAGTAAAGCCTTTGGGATAGTGTGGACACTTGCTTGTTTGATTCTATGCAAAAACAGAAAGTTTTATGTCCAGTATATGAATTATATGATTTTACTGGAGCGTCAAACAATTATGAAAATTTTACACAAAATTTGTATGAAAATTCCTTGAGATTTCCTAATTTTTCATAATTTTTAGAGTCAGGAAAGTATGGTGATCATTCAGATCTTTACAGACTTTTCTGTTTTTGACAAATTCTGTTTTGCATGCATAGTTTGCTTGTTTCAAGTTTTCCCATAGCTTATATTGAGTAATATAAATTGTGGTAATGATGACATAAAATAGGTATCATGTTGGAATAATTATGAATCTTGTCTTGACAGTACCTAAGTGAATGATTTATCTTTACTACACTAACCCTTCTCACGAAGTTCCGTTAAGTATTGTGTGATTGAAGTTTTCAAGTGTTGGATGAGACACCAATATGAGGAGAATAAGGAGTGACAAGAACCTAAGCTTGGGTATGTCCCGGGAGGCATCCCCTCTTTTGTCTTCAACACTATCGGTATATCTTACTTGGAGCTATATTTTTATTCGTCACATAATATGAGTTTTTCTTAGAGCATCATTTTGTTTTGTTGTTCTCTGTTAGGTGTTATTTATAATCTTTTTTTTCGATAAAAGTTTCCAAAATTTCTTTAGGATTCTTGCATTGCATGTTTTGATGTGTGCTGTGTAAAAACAGAAACTTCTGCTGTAGTGTTTGAATTCTCATATTTTATTGGAACGTGGAAAGTTTCTGAAATTCTTACACAGTGTTTATGATATATAATGATGCTAGAAAAAAGTGATTGGAATTATCATTGATCAAACTTGTGCACCTGCTAGCATTCACACTTCATAAATCATTTCTTTTATCATTTACCTACTCGAGGACGAGCAAGATTTAAGCTCGGGGATGTTGATACGTCTCCAATGTATCTATAATTTATGAAGTATTCATGCCATGTTTACAATAATTCTATATGATTTTGGTACGATTTTATTAGAACTAACCCGGACTGACGGTGTTTTCAGCAGAACTACTGTGGTGTTGTTTTTTGCTCAAAAATAAAAGTTCTGAGAATGGGCTGAAAATCCACGGAGAATATTTTTGGAAAATATAAAAAATACTGGAGCGAATAGCTGGGCCAGGAGGTGTATGAGGAGGTCACAAGCCTACTAGGCGTGGCCACCCCTTGGTCGCGCCTAGCAAGCTTGTGGGCCCCTCGAGCACCTCCTTGACACGATTCCAACACCAAAAAGTCCTATAAATCTAGAAACTTGTGAAAAGAAACCTAGATCGGGAGTTTCGCCGCCGCAAACCTCCAGAGCCACGAAAAACCAATCAGGAGCCCGTTCCGACACCTTGCCGGAGGGGGATACCATTACCGGAGGCCATCTTCATCATCCCGGCGCTCTCCATGACGAGGAGGGAGTAGTTCACCCTCGGGACTGAGGGTGTGTACCAGTAGCTATGTGTTTGATTTCTCTCTCTCGTGTTCTTGAGATGACACGATCTTGATGTACTACAAGCTATATTGATATAGATGAATCATATGGAGTTTTCCTTTTGAAGTTTTGTTATCACATTAAGTCTTTAAGGATTTGAGAACACTTGATGTATGTCTTGCGATGGGATATCTGTGGTGACAATGGGATGTTCTATTGGTCTACTTGATGTATGTTTTGGTGATCAAATTGCGGGTTCTGTGACCTTGGGAATCTATGCATAGGGGTTGACACACATTTTTGTCTTGACTTTCCGGTAGAAACTTTGGGGCACTCTTTGAAGTTCTTTGTGTTGGATTGAACATGATGAATCTGAATTTATGTGATGCATATTGTATAATCAAGCCCATGGGTACTTGTGGTGACATTGGAGTATCTAGGTGACATTAGGGTTTTGGTTGATGTGTATCTTAAGGTGTTATTTTAGTACGAACTCTAGGCCTATTTGTGACACTTATAGGGATACGTCATAAGTTTGATCGGAAAAGATAACTTTGAGGTGGTTTCGTACCCTACAATAATTTCTTCATTAGTTCTCCGCTATTTGTGACTTTGGAGTGAACTCTTTGTCGCACGAGAGGTATTTACATATGATTCAACTATGCGGATATTGTTGAGAGAAATTACACTAGTGAAAGTATGGACCCTAGGCCTTGTTTCCAAGCATTTATACAACGTTTTGCTCGCTGTTTACTATTTGTTACCTTGCTGTTTTTATATTTTCAGATTACAAAAACCTATATATACCATCCATATTACACTTATATCACCATCTCTTTGCCGAACTAGTGCACCTATACAATTTACCATTGTATTGGGTGTGTTGGGGACACAAGAGACACTTTGTTATTTGGTTACAGGGTTGTTTGAGAGAGACCATCTTCATCCTACACCTCCCATAGTTTGATAAACCTTAGGTCATCCACTTGAGGGAAAATTGCCGTTGTCCTACAAAACTCTACGCTTGGAGGCCGAACACGAGTCTATAAGAAGAAGGTTGTGTAGTAGACATCAGTGACCTCCTCGTGGCTCTTCTGGCCCAACTCCAATGTTTCGAGGGGTCTCTTTTGGTCCCAAAAAATCATACTAAATTTTCAGCCCATTCCGAAAACTTTTATTTCTGCACAAAAACGACACCATAGCATTTCTGCTGAAAACATCGTCAGTCCGGGTTAGTTCTAATAAAATCATACCAAAATCATATAGAATTATTGTAAACATGGCATGAATACTTCATAAATTATAGATACGTTGGAGACGTATCAACATCCCCAAGCTTAATTCCTGCTCGTCCTCAAGTAGGTAAATGATAAAAGAAATAATTTATGAAGTGTGAATGCTAACATAGTGCATAAATTTGATCAATGATAGTTCCAAACACTTTTTCTAGCATCATTATATAACATAAACTGTAGCTCATCTCATAAACCTTCTCATGATAAAGTAACAAGCTATCCACATGTTAAAGTATAGACTAACAAACTATGCTTTCAGTCACCAAACAATTGCAATTCATCTTATTTTCAGGAAGGGTCTATGTAAGAGCTTTGATTTAGAAAATTCCACATACTCAACTATCATATAACCTTCCATGATTTTCTTAATCTCAAAGCATATTTTTAGAGCAAATGGAATCCGTCGAACACAGAGAAAGATAGGGGCTTAAAGTTTCGCCTCCCAACTTATTTATCATATAGATAATTGTCAACAATAATAATTCATGATCAAATATATTTGAATGGCCATATATGCTTGGATCTTTCACACCACATGATTCTTGCGAAGAGAAAAAGGTGAGATATAGGAAGTGGTGAAGATCACCATGACTCTTGCATAAAGGTAAGTACTAGAAAGTAAAAGATAGGCCACCACAGAGGGAAGCATTGATTTGCAGAGGTGCCAGAGCTCGAGATTTTAAAACAAAGATGAATAATAATTTTGAGCGATATGCTTTCATTGTAACCATAAAAACCAAGAGATCTCCGTATCTTCCATGCTAGATACATTATAGGCGGTTCCCAAACAGAATGGTGAAGTTCTTACTCCCCCTCCACCAATCAATCACACTCCACGGCGAGCCGAATCCATGGGTACCGTCCATACCAACAACATTCCCGGGGGAGTTTTGTTTAATTAATTGCATTTTGTTATTTGATTTCGGGACTGGGAATCCCTATTACCAGCCACTTTCTCATGAATGATAGTGAATCAACACATATCGTGAGAATAACCCGCCTAGCATGGAAGATACTAACAACCCCTAGTTACTATATGAGCGATTCGGGCATACAAAGCAGAATATTATTTGAAGGTTTAGAGTTTGGCATATGCAAATTTACTTGGAACTACAGGTAAATGCCGCATATAGGTAGGTATGTTGGACTCATATGGAACAACTTTGGGTTTAAGGGTGTTTGGATTCACAAGTAGTATTTCTACCTGGTGCGGAAGTTTTGGCTAGTATGAGGTGGAAGCAAGCACCACATGTTGGAGGATCCATAACAATATAACTTCTATACAAATATACCCAAGCATAACTCATTACATTGTCTTCCTTGTCCAATTTCAACTAATTTTCTCATGTTTGAAAATAATTAATGGGTATTCACAATCATAGAAGATGTCCAAGATAGTATATTTATATGTGAAATCCCTCTTCCTTCAATATTCTTTCATGAATGGTTTAAGTGACCAATGTGGTGTTTGCTAACTTTCAATAAATTTTACCACCTATAATTATTATGTGTGAAGTCATTACTCCCCATGGAATAAGCATATAAAACATATATAATTTCAGATTTATGATATTCAATTCATTCAACCATTTACTCATAGGATATAAGTGAAGCACGAGAGTAAATGACAAAACTACTCCAACACATATAAGTGAAGATCAATGATTAGTCAAACAATTAAGTAGATATGTGAGGAATTTCTCTGTCTCTCTATCAATAAAGATTTTCAGATCTGAGTATTTTATTTAAACATCAAGAAAATAAAAATAGCATTCCAAGAATAGCACGCATCATCTGAACGAATGAAGATTTAGGCTCAACATAGGCTAACTGATAGTTGACGAAGAGAGGTGAGATGCGTAACATCCCCAAGCTTAGATGCTTGAGAGTTCTTGAAATATTTACTTGGGGTACCTTGGGCATCCCCAAGCTTGATATTCTGTATATTTTCCAATCCTCTCATATCCCGGTTTCACCTATTCTCAAAAACTTCATCCACACAAATCTCAAAAAGGACTCGTGAGATAGGTTAGTACACATAAGAACAAATCAACACTTCATGTACTGCCAATACAAGTTGCACAATAATTTTCAAACATTAGGTACTGTATACTATCATCTCCACAATTTATATCTACCAATATAGGCTATGGAAACTATAGGATAAGTAGATAACAAAACTATGATAACATTCTGTCCAAACAGAACAGTCTGTAGCAATTTATGAAACAAGTGTACCTCTGTAACTCAAACAATTATGAAAATTTAGGACATGATATAAACTTTATATGAAAATACTGTGTAAAAATTTCAGAAACTTTCCACATTGTAGTAAAATACGAAAATTCAAACACAACATCACAAGTTTTGGTTTTTACCCAGCACATATCAAAACATGCAATGCAAGCATCCTAAGGCGATTCTTGGAAATTTTTATTGAAAAATAAGATTATAAATAACACCTAACAGAGAACAACAAAATAAAATGACGCTCCAAGCAAAACTCATATTATGTGGCGAATAAAAATATAGCTCCAAGTAAGATATACCAATAGTGTTGAAGACGAAAGAGGGGATGCCTTCCGGGGTATCCCCAAGCTTAGGCACTTGAGTCTTACTTGGATATCACCTTGTGGGTGACTTAGGCATCCACAACCTTAGGTTCTTGTCACTCCTTATTCTCCTCATATCGGTGTCTCACCCAAAACTTGAAAACTTAAATCACACAAAACTTAACGGAACTTTGTGAGAAGGGTTAGTGTAATTAAGATAGATCATTCACTTAGGTACTGTCAAGACAAGATTCGTAATTGTTATAACGTAATAACTACTATATTCCATCATTACCACAATTTATATCACCGAATATAAGCTATGGGAACACTAAAACAAGCAAACTATGGATGCAAAACAGAATCTGTCAAAAACAGAACAATGTGTAAAGATCTGAATGATCACCAAACTTCCCTAACTTTAAAAATTCTGAAATATTAGGAAACCTCAAGGAAATTTTATATAAATGTTGTGTGAGAATTTCAGAATTTTTTAATCTCCAATTAAATAAGATAATTCATATACTGGACGCAAAACTTTCTATTTTTGCACAGAATCAAACAAGCAAGTATCCACACTATCCCAAAGGCTTTACTTGGCACTTTATTGAAATAAAAGGCACAAAACATGATTACTGCAGTATCTTAATCATGTGAAAACACAAAAACAGAAAGTAAAAGTGTTGGTTTGTCTCCCAACAAGCGCTTTTCTTTAATGCCTTTTAGCTAGGCATGATGAATTCAATGATGCTCATAAAGAAATAATAATTGAAACATGTAAGAGAGCATCATGAATCTCATGACAAGCATATTTAAGTCTGACCCACTTCCTATGCATAGGGATTTTGTGAGCAAACAATTTATGGGAACAAGAATCATCTATCATAGGAAGGCAAAACAAGCATAACTTCAAAACCTTGAACACATAGAGAGGAAACTTGATATTATTGCAATTACTACAAGCATATGTTCCTCCCTCATAATAATTTTCAGTAGAATAATGAAGGAAATCCACAATATAACCAACACATAAAGAATTCTTTTCATGATCTACAAGCATAGAAATTTTATCACTCTCCACATAATCAATTTTCTTCTCCTTCATAATAGTGGGAGCAAACTCAACAAAAAAAAACTATCACGAGACACTTGATTGACATAACCATATTCAATATTAAAATCGTGATGACAAGATTCATGGTTATTATTACTCTTTATAGCATAAATGTCATCATCACAATCATCATGTATAGGAGGCATGCCATCATCATAATAGTTTTGCTCATCAAAACTTGGGGGACTAAAAATATCATCTTCATCAAACATAGCATCCCCAAGCTTGTGGCTTTGCATATCATTAGCATCATGGATATTAAAAAAATTCATACTAACACCATTTCAATCATGCTCATCACTCAAAGATTTAGTGCCAAACATTTTAATAACTTCTTCTAACACTTGAGCACAATTTTCCTTTCCATCATTTTCACGAAAGACATTAAAAAGATGAAGCATATGAGGCAACCTCAATTCCATTTTTTTGTAGTTTTATTTTATAAAACCAAACTAGTGAAAAACAAGAAACTAAAAAATTTGATTGCAAGATCTAAATATATACCTTCAAGCACTCACCTCCCCGGCAACGGCGCCAGAAAAGAGCTTGATGTCTACTATGCAACCTTCTTCTTGTAGACTCGTGTTCGGCCTCCAAGCGTAGAGTTTTGTAGGATAGTAGCAATTTTCCCTCAAGTGGATGACCTAAGGTTTATCAATCCGTGGGAGGCGTAGGATGAAGATGGTCTCTCTCAAACAACTCTACAACCGAATAACACCAAATAACAGAGAGTCTCTTGTGTCCCCAACACACCCAGTACAATGGTAAATTGTATAGGTGCACTAGTTCAGCGAAGAGATGGTGATACAAGTGTATGGATGGTAGATATAGGTTTTTGTAATCTGTAAATATAAAAGCAGCAAGGTACCAAATAGTGAACAGCAAGAAAAACATTGTATAAATGCTTGGAAACAAGGCCTAGGGTCCATACTTTCACTAGTGCAATTTCTCTCAACAATATTGACGTAGTTGAATCATATGTAAGTCCCTCTCGTGCGACAAAGAGTTCACTCCAAAGTCACAAATAGCGGCGAACTAACGAAGAAATTATTGTAGGGTACGAAACCACCTCAAAGTTATCTTTTCGTGGCTTTGGAGGTTTGCGGTGGCAGAACTCCCAATCTCGGTTTCTTTTCGGAGTTTTGGGTATTTATAGGAATTTTTGGCATTGGTCTCACGTCAAGGGGGGCCACGAGGCGGTGACAAGCCTGCTAGGCACGGCTAGGGGGATGGCCGTGCCTGGTAGGCTTGTGATCTCCTCGTGGATCTTCTGGCCCAACTCCAATGCTTCGGGGGTCTCCAAAAAATCATACTAAATTTTCAGCCCATTCCGAGAACTTTATTTCAAAAAACGACACCATGGTAGTTTTGCTGAAAACAACGTCATTCTGGGTTAGTTCTACTAAAATCATATAGAATTATTGTAAACATGGCATGAATACTTCATAAATTATAGATACGTTGGAGACGTATCACGTGTCCCTCGTGCGTGTCAGGGAGCTTGAGCCACTCCGCTCCATCGCTCCTGCTCCTGCTGTTGTTGATGGGTGGGGCTGCAGCCCGGTCAGGCAGTAACGCCCGGCCTCTGCAAGACGCCTCTCCAGGGACGCACACCCCCCCCTGCATCATTACCACTATCTCCTACAATGATGCTTCGAACACCGCCTACCTCCAAGCGTGATGTGGTGCATGCTGCTAGAACGGCCTCCAAGGTCAACATCCCGATGCTCACTGAGCTCTATTCACCGGTCGTTGTCGGTCCAGTGGAACCAGGGTACCATGGCCCACCTGCTGCAGGACCAGTCGGCTGTGCGAAGAAGGCCCAGTTGGGCAGGCGTCCCGCTGGAAGAATATGACAATCACCCCGTGAGGCTCCGGCTCCGTGAATCTCTCTCGCTCTCTCTCTCAGAGGGGCCCATTCAACACTTGTCCACAAGATGTGAGAGGCCTCGTGAGGTCTCTCCTACAAGGCTTCTCCCCATGAAGCCCTCCGACTGGAGGGGTCGTGCAATACTGGCCACATGACAATCCGCCCGCCACATGGGTGGCGTACCATGCTAGCAGAGGCTGCAAGGACAGTACCAGCAGGCATGGGCACAAAATCTCTCCTGATTCATGCTAAAATGAAAGCGAGCTGCTGTCCTCCTCCAAGATGAGTCTCAAGGATTACCCCATCAGTGCAAGGAGACCAACATGACGCTGGTCACCAGGACGAGCATCACCGGTGATCCCACGAGTGCGTCATGGACGGCGCCTTTGGCAGCGTGAAGACCAAATTTGTCAGGGAAGACTAGGCGTTTTCCCCCCTTCGAATTGCCACCCTGTGGTCACCCTTTTCCCACCAACATTTTGGGAAGAGAGGCCCATAGAGAGGTGTGGAAGCATTGTTCTCTCATTTTCCCCAATAAGAGCCTTCTTCATCCTCATAGCTTGTAACACTTGTGTAAACCGAGAGGGAAAACAATCCACCAAGCAGGAGTAGGGTTTTACACCGCACGGTGGTCCGAACATGGGTAAACCCCTGTGCCCTTCTCATACCCTACATGTGTAGCTCCACCCTCATCGAGGCTAGGTTGTAGACTGTGCAGAGCTCCCTAGTGTTCGAGCTAGGTTAGTGAGAGGTTTTCCGTAGGCACAAAACCAATCTGCAACATTTGATGCGCAAGGTAGGTGGCTACTTGCATGTCTTCATCCATTGCTTCTCACGACATCGACATGGTCGAGGCACGCCACGAGAGGTATGCATGCAACGCTGAGATGGTCCACACCGAGCTCGTCGTCAACATCGGTTGTCGCGGGCACGTTGGCGCTGCCATCGAGCCTGTAGCTGGGGAGGGACAAGCTTCCATCGCTCACCCATCCATGCAAGCACCCCCTCCGCCTGCATGCACCAGCATGGAGTCCTCCCATGTTCGTCGTGACCCGCCGGCTCCACTGGCCGCACTCCTCATGGCATGCGATCTGCTGCACTATCGAACCAAGGATGGCTACGATGCGTGGCTTGGACACATCATCGAGCTGGTCAACGCCTCCGGAGAGGCCCCAACTCTCACCCTCTCCCTGCCTCCTCCACCCAGCGAGGACGGTAGTCGGTGCCACCATGCGTGCACACTAGCGTCAGCCCATGGAGAATTGTCACAACCCCATGAAGACCCTAATTACAAAATCATCCAACGGCGGAGCCAAACATGCACGTGCTTCTCGAGAGACGCCATGAGTGCCAGAATCGCAATCTCTAGGATGTCGCAGCTGCCGGGCGTCAAAACCGCGCCGCTCTCGCAGGTGGCATCCCTTCCGACAGCGGTGGATGTCATGCCTTCACCCGTGAGCTACACCGCATGGTGTGGCCCATGTCGTTCAAGCCTGAGCTTCCTCCATGCTACGACGGCTCCCCTAACCCCACGGAGTTCCTACAACTCTACGCCATCGACATCGAAGCCATCGGCAGCAACGACAAGGTCATGGCAAACTGGTTCCCCATGGCCCTCAAGGAGACGGTGCACTCATGGTTGATGAACCTTCTCGAGGGATCCATCTCTTCATGGTCCGAGTTGTGCGTGCAGTTCATCTCAAACTTTAAGGGCATGTATGAGTGCCCCCTCACCCTTAGCGACATGCATGCTGTGCGCGAGCAGCCTCGCGAGACCCTTCGCAAGTACATACAATGCTTCAGCCAGGTGTGCAACAAGATCCCGCGAGCGTATAACACCGCAGTCATCTCTGTGTTCTCCTCGGACGTCATAGGCAGAGAACGAGGATGCCAAGCGCAAGGGCCCTATCATGCTTGCGACGATGCTCCCAAGAAGCCCTTCTGTGCCTATCACAACATGGGCTCTCACAACACCGAGGACTGCCATGAGCTCAGGCTGATTCGTGTGCAGGGGCATGTTGGGGAACATTGCATGGGAAACAAAAATTTCCTACGCACACGCAAGATCTATCTATGGTGATGAGCATCTACGAGAAGGAGAGTGGATCTACATACCCTTGTAGATCGCTAAGCGGGAAGCATTAAGAAACACGGTTGATGTAGTCGAATGTCTTCGCGATCCAAATCGGCGAGCATCCCGCGATCCCATCACGATCCATCTTGCGATCCAATCATGATCCGTCCTGTGATCCCATCATGATCCATCCCGCGATCAAATCACGAATTGTCTCACAATCTTGATCACGGTCCTTCCGATCTAGCGCCGAACGGACGACACCTCCACGTTCAGCACACATACAACTCCATGATGATCTCTGCCTTTTTGATCCAGCAAAAGGGAGTGGAGAGGTAGATGAGTTATCCGGGAGTGCGACAACGCGATGGAGATGGTGGTGGAACTATTCCGGCAGGGCTTCGCCTAAGCAACACCGAAATTAGATTAGAGGAGAGAACAATTTAGAGGAAGTAGAGGGAGCATGTGGAAATTAGGGTTAGCTCTTCCCTCTAAATCCTCTAGTATATATAGGAGGGAGGGAGGGTAGGAGGAAGTCTCAAACCCTCAAGGTTTGGTCAAAATTGGAGGTGGAGGAGCCCTACTCCAATCCTATTAGGAGTAGGATTCCTCCTTTCCACTTGGAAACTCTTTCCACCTCTCCACCATTAGATTTTTTTCTTCTCAAACCTCATGGGATTTAGTGGAGGCTTCTGCCAGCCCACTAGGGGCTGGTTTGTCTCCTCCCATAGCCCATGGGGCCCCTCGGGGCGTGACACCCCTCCCGATGGTCCCTAGGTACCCTCCCAGCACTCTCGGTACACTGCCGATGAGCCCGAAACTTTTCCGGTGACCAAAACAGGAGTACCTATATATGAATCTTTACCTCCGAACCATTCTGGAGCTCATCGTGACTTCTAGGATCTCATCCGGGACTCCGAACAACCTTCGGTCACCACCATACATAACTCTATACTACCGAAACGTCACCGAACCTTAAGTGTGCTAACCCTACGGGTTCGAGAACTATGCAGACATGACCGAGACACCTCTACGGTCAATAACCAATAGCAGGACCTAGAAGCCCATATTGGTTCGTACATATTTTATGAAGATCTTTATCGGTTGAACCTCTATGTCAAGGATTCAGTTAATCCCGTATGTTGTTCCCTTTGTTCTTCGATATGTTACTTGCCCGAGATTCGATCGTCGATATCTCCATACCTAGTTCAATCTCGTTACCGGTAAGTCTCTTTTACTTGTTCCGTAATACAAGATCCCGTGGCTAACACTTAGTCACATTGCTTGCAAGGCTTATTGTGATGTTGTATTACCGAGTGGGCCGTGAGATACCTCTTCGTCACACGGGGTAACAAATCCCAGTCTTGATCCATGCCAACCCAGCAGACACCCTAGGAGATACCTGTAGAGTACCTTTATAGTCACCCAGTTACGTTGCGACGTTTGATACACACAAGTCACTCTTCCGATGTTAGTGAGTTGCATGATCTCATGGTCATAGGAACAGATACTTGACATGCAGAAAACAGTAGCAATAAACTGACACGATCATATGCTACGTTTATAGTTGGGTCTTGTCCATCACATCATTCTCCTAATGATGTGATCCCATTATCAAATGACATCTCATGTCCATGGCTAGGAAACCTTAACCATGTTTGATCAATGAGCTAGTCAATTAGAGGCATACTAGGGACATGGTGTTGTCTATGTATCCACACATGTATCTGTGTTTCCGATCAATACAATTCTAGCATGGATAATAAACGATTATCATGAACAAGGAAATATGATAATAACTAATTTATTATTGCCTCTAGGGCATATTTCCAAAAGTCTCCCACTTGCACTAGAGTCAATAATCTAGTTAACATCACCATGTGATTCGCATTGTTATGAATCTAACACCCAATGAGTTTTGGGGCTCGATCATGCTTTGCATGTGAGAGAGGTCTTTTAGTCAACGGGTCTGCAATATTCTAATCCGTGTGTACTTTGCAAATCTCTTGAGCTTTCGTTGGTTTTCCCTTGAAGAGGAAAGGGTGATGCAGTGAAGTAGATAAATATTTCTCGCAGTTGATGAGAACCAAGATATCAATCCAGTAGGAGGAACAAGCAAGTCACCAATGGATGCACCTACACAAACAATCAAACTCTTGCACCCAACGCTATAAAGGGGTTGTCAATCCCTTCACGGTTATTTGCAAGGATTAGATCTGACAGAAATAGATGTAAAAGATTGCGGAAAGTAAAAAGGTAAATAAATTGCAACAAGGTATTTTTGGTTTATAGATCTGAAAATATATTATGGAAAGTAGACCCCGGGGCGATAGGTTTCACTAGAGGCTTCTCACTTGAAGGAAAGTATCACGGTGGGTGAACAAATTACTGTCGAGCAATTGATAGAAAAGAGAATAATTATGAAGATATCCAAGGTAATGACTATGCATATAGGCATCACGTCCGTGTCAAGTAGACCGAAATGATTCTGCATCTACTAGTATTACTCCACACATCGACCGACTCTTGCTTGCATCTAGAGTATTAAGTTCATGAAGAACAGAGTAACGCATTAGGTAAGATGACATGATGTAGAGGGATAAACTCAAGCAATATGATGAAAACCCCATCTTGTTACCCTTGATGGCAACAATACAATACGTGCCTCGCTACCCTTACTTTGTCAGTGGGTGAGGACACCGCAAGATTGAACCCAAAACTAAGCACTTCTCCCATTGCAAGAATTACCAATGTAGTTGGCCAAACCAAACCAATAACTCGAAAAGACTTGCAAAGATATGAAATCATGCATATAAGAATTCATAAAAGACTCAAATAATATTCATGGATAATCTGAACATAAACCCACAATTTATCGGATCTCGACAAACACACCGCAAAAGAGTATTACATCGGATAGATCTCCATGAAGATCATGAAGAACATGGTATTGAAGCACAAAGAGAGACAATAAGCCATCTATCTACTAGCTATGGACTCGTAGGTCTGTGGTGGACTACTCACGCATCATCGGAGGGGCAATGGAGTTGATGTATATGCCCTCCGTGATCGGATCCCCCTCGGACAGATTACCAAAAAAGGCTCCAAGATTGGATCTCTCGGGAACAGAGGCTTCTGGCGGTGGAAAAGTATTTGCGTTGCTATTTTTGGTTTTGGGGGAATATTTGGGTATTTATAGGACGAAGATTAGGGCTAGGAGACCTGCCAGGAGGTGGCAAGCCTGCCAGGCGCGGCCAGGGGGTGGCCGCGCCCCTGGCTTGTGACCTTCTGGCAGAGTCCCTGCCTTGCACTCCAAGCCTCGTAGATATCTTTCGTTCCAGAAAAATTATTCAAAGATTTTATTCCGTTTGGACACCGTTTAATATTCCATATCTGCAATACTCAAAAACAAGGAAAAACAGAAACTAGCACTAGGCTCTAGATTAATAAGTTAGTCCCAATAATAATATTAAATAACATATTAATGCATATAAAACATCCAAAATAGATAATATACTAGCATGACACAATCAAAAATTATAGATACGTTGGAGACGTCGACAGGCCCTTCTCGGGCATGACAAACGGATCCACTCTACCTTTGGGGCAGATGCGACTCCCCGTCACCTTCGGCTCCCCTACGAACTACCACACGGAGTTCATCGACTTCGACGTGGCACACATTGGCCTGCCCTACAATGCCATCTTGGGCTACCCTGCACTCGCAAGTTCATGGCAGTGACCCACCATGCTTACAACACCGTCAAGATGCCGGGCCATGATGGTACCATCACCGTCTGATGTGATGAAAAGATGTCGTGTCCTCCATCGAGCACGCCTACAAGACTGCTGCTACCGCCTACCTCGCTAATGAGGACAACCTCAAGCTCCCTAAGGACACACCCTCAAATAAGAAGCAATTGTTCTCTCCGAAGCATGCTGAGATGAAAAAACTGTCGGTGGATGGCAGTGGCTCCGGGCCCACTGTTACCATCAGCAATGACCTCTCCTCCAAATAGGAAGGGGAGCTTGTCGCCTTCCTTCAGGCAAATGCTGATATGTTCACCGGATACCATCAATACGAAACAAAGTCCAATTGCCACAAAACTTTTTGATGAATTTTTCTGGACCAAAAGAAGACCTGGAAGCTTAGGAAGGAGGCTAGGGGCCACACGGGAGCCCCACAAGCCAACATGGTGCTCCTAGGGGCGGGGGTCATGCCTTGTTGCCTTGTGGGTCCCCTTGAGTCTCCCGACGCCCCTCTCTAGCTTATAAGTTCTAATATATTGGGAAAACCCTAGGGAGCCTCATGAAATACTTTTTCTGTCGCCACAAGTCTCTGTTCTACCGTGAACCCATCTAGAGCCCTGTTCTAGTGCCCTGCCAGAGGGGGGGGGTCAATCATGGAGGGCCTCTACATCCACCTTGTTGCTCCCATGGTGATGTGTGAGTAGTTCACCATAGACCCGCGGGTTCGTGGTTAGTACCTAGATGGCTATCTCTCTCTTTCTCTCTCTCTCTATATATGTATATCTTCAATACAAAGTTCATCGCATCTTCGGGTTGATCTATTCGATGTAATCACTTTGTAAGGTGCGTTTGTTGGGATCCGATGAATTGTGGTTTTATGATCAAATTGTTCATGAATTATATTGAGTTCCTTGTTGGTCCTTATTTACATATGCATGATCATATCATAGCTTCGTAATTCTCCCCGTTCTATTGAAATAGTTTGGCCAACTAGATTGATATTTCTTCAGTTGGAGAGGTGCGTTGTAGTGGCTTCAATCTGGCGATGCTCTATATCCAAGTGACACAAAGGCACAATACACGTCTTTGTATTGTTACCCTAAGGATAAAACAATAGGTTTCATTCATATTAATTGAATTTACTGTGTTTACATCATGTCATTGTTCTTCAAGCATTGCTCTATTTTACTTAATACTCTAGATGCATGCTGGATAGCGGTCGATGGGTGGAGTAATAGTAGTAGATGCAGGCAGGAGTCGGTCTAGTTTCTTAAGGACGTGGTGCCTATATGTAATGATCATTTCCATTAATAATATTGCATAACCATGCGCTTTTCTACCAATTGCCAAACAGTAATTTGTTTACCCACTGTATGCCTATGATAACCCACAAGTATATGGGATCGTAACAGTTTTCGAGGGTAGAGTATTCAACCCAAATTTATTGATTCGACACAAGGGGAGCCAAAGAATATTCTCGAGTATTAGCAGCTGAGTTGTAAATTGAACCACACCTGAAAGACTTAATATCTGCAGCAAAGTATTCAGTAGCAAAGTAATATGGTAGTAACCGTAACTGTGGCAAAGTGATAGTAGCAATTTTGTAGTGTTTATAATAGCAGCAACGGAAAAGTAACTTAGCAAAGATCAATATATGAAAAGCTCGTAGGCAATGGATCAGTGATGGATAATTATGTCGGATGACATTCATCATGCAATAGTTATAACATAGGGTGACACAGAACTAGCTCCAATTCATCAATGTAATGTAGGCATGTATTCCATATATAGTCATACGTGCTTATGGAAAAGAACTTGCATGACATATTTTGTCCTACCCTCCCGTGGCAGCGGGGTCCTATTGGAAACTAAGGGATATTAAGGCCTCCTTTTAACAGAGAACCGGACCGAAGCATTAGCACTTAGTGAATACATGAACTCCTCAAACTACGGTAATCACCGGAAAGAATCCTAGTTATTGTCACCCTGCGGGATGCAGATCATAACTCGTAATAGGTGTCTACCACTTGCAAGATAGGATCAAGAACACACATATATTCATGAAAACATAATAGGTTTAGATCTGAAATGATGGCACTCGGTCCATAGTGACAAGCATTAAGCATAGCAAAGTCATAGCAACATCAATCTCAAAACATAGTGGATACTAGGGATCAAACGCTAAAAAAACTAACTCGATTACATGATAAATCTCATCCAACCCATCACCGTCCAGAAAAGCCTACGATGAGATTACTCACAAATGGTGGAGAGCATCATGGAATTGGTGATGAAGGATGGTTGGTGATGATGTAGGCGTCAATTTCCCCTCTCCAGAGCCCAAAATAAACTCCAGATCTAGTCTCCTGAGGAAGAACAGGAGGTGGCGGCGGGTGTAATGCGATGAACTCTTCTCTCTGATTTTTTCTCCCCGGATAGGAATATATAGAAGTGGAAAGGAGGTCGGAGGAGCAGTAGGGGGCCCACAAGCCTGCCTGGCATGCCCTAGGGGGGTGCGCGCCCACCAGGCTTGTGGCCAGGTGGTGGCCCCCCTACAGTTGATTCTTTCGCCAGTATTTTTTATTAATTCCAAAAATATTCTCCGTAATTTTTTAGGTCAATCTGAGAACTTTTATTTCTGCACAAAAATAACACCAAGGCAATTCTGCTGAAAATATCGCCAGTCCGGGTTAGTTCCATTCAAATCATGCAAATTAGAGTCCAAAACAAGGGCAAAAGAGTTTGGAAAAGTAGATACGTTGGAGACATATCAACTCCCCCAAGCTTAAACCTTTGCTGGTCCTTAAGCAATTCAGTTGATAAACTGAAAGTGATAAAGAAAAACTTTTACAAACTCTGTTTGATCTTGCTGTTGTAAATATGTCTAACTTATGTTTAGATTTTTAGCAAGGATTATAGACTAACCACATTCACAATAACATTTAGGTCCCACATTTACTCATATCAATGGCATAATCAACTAGCGAGCAATAATAATAAGTCTCGGATGACAACAATTCTATCAAAACAATCATGATACAATATGACATAATGGTATCTCTCTAGCCCTTTCTGAGACCGTGAAACATAAATGCAGAGCACCTCTGGAGAACAAGGACTGACTAAACATTGTAATTCACGGTGAGAGAGATCCAGTCATGCTCATACTCAATATCAATTAATGGCAAGGCATACAAATTACGATGGCGCTCTCTAACTGGTGCTTTTTTATAAGAGGATGATGACTCAACAATAAAATAAATAGATAGGCCCTTCGCGGAGGGAAGATTTGATTTTTAGAGGTGCCGGAGCTCGATCTTTTAAAATAGTGATAAGTAATGATTTTTGGAGCGGTATGATTTCATTGCTCACATAATGACCAAGAGGTTTTCAATATCTTCCATGCTAGATACATTATAGGCGGTTCCCAAACAGAATGGTAAGGTTTTTACTCCCCCTCCTGGGGGAGTTTTGTTTAATTATAATTTGCTTTTTTATTTCGAGCATGGGACTGGGCATCCCGATTACTAGCCACTTTCTCGTGAATGATAGTGAATCAACACATATCATGAGAATAACCCACCTAGCATGGAAGATACTCACAGCCCCGAGTTGCCACATGAGTGATTTGGGCATACAAAATAGAATATTTATTTGAAGATTTAAAGTTTAGCACATGCAAATTTAGGTGGAATGGCAGGTGAATACCGCATATAGGTAGATATGGTGGACTCATATGGAACAACTTTGGGTTTATTGAGATGGATGCACAAGCAGTATTCCCGCTTAGTATAAGTGAAGGCTAGCAAAAGACTGGGGAGCGACCAACTAGAGAGCGACACAGTCGTCAACATGCTTTTAGATTAACCAATATTGAATGCAAGCAAGAGTAGGATATAATTCACCATGAACACAAATATCATGGAGGCTATGTTGATTTGTTTCAACTACATGCGTGAACATGTGCCAAGTCAAGCCACTTGAATCATTCAGAGGAGGATACCATTCTATCATACTACATCACAACCATTTTAATGCGCATGTTGGCACTCAAGACAGACCATTATCCAGCCTTACCTAATTAAGCATGGCATCAATAACTATAATCTCTAATTGTCATTGCAAACACGTTCAACCCATAATGTACTGAATTCGGAACGATGAGCTAATCTTATTTACAAAAGCAAGATAGGTCGTGTTCATACCAGCTTTTCTCCATCTCAATATTTTCATCAAATATCATCATTATTGCCTTTCACTTGCATGACCGAACGATGTGAATAATAATAAGAGTGCACGTGCATTGGACTAAGCTGGAATCTGCAACCAATAACCAAAAGAGAAGACACGGCAATATGGGCTCTTTGTAAGATAGACAATAATGCATATGAGAGCCACTCGACAGGTCATCGTGGTCTTCTCCTTATGACCCAAAGAAAAGAAAGGAAAATTATTTACATGGGAAAGCTCCCAACAAGCAAAAGAAGAACGAGAAATCTTTTTAGGTTTTCTCTTTAATGCTACAACTAAGCAACTAGGAAATAAAGCTAGAACTATTTTTTTTGTATTTTTCTCAAAGTTAATTAAACACACAAGAAGAAAGCAAAACAAGAAATAAACTGCCATGGATAGTACAATGAAAAAGTATGAACACCGACAACTGAAATGAGTGTGTGAACATGAATGTAATGTCGGTGAGAAATACGTACTCCCCCAAGCTTAGGCTTTTGGCCTAAGTTGGTCTAGGGCCACGGCTGGAAATAACCTTCTCCGGGATACTATGGAGGACACTGAGGGTTCCACTGATTAGAGACCTCCCATGGCTCCCACTCAAAGACCGGGGCCTGATATGGATCAAGGGCCGGTGCCTCCTCAGGTGCTGCAGGTTGCGACAAACCCCAATATCGGTAGATGTCATCGGGCATAAAAGTGTACTGCCTGAATGAATATCAAACAAAGAAGAAGCAGACAGAGTAATAATCTCACAAGTACCCTGACTAAATACTAAATTGTAAAGCAGCCTCCTATCATCATTCTTTTTAATAACATCATGGGCTACCATACGGTCATAATCTAGAAACTTCGACGACATCAGCTTTTCATCTTTCTCGTGAAGCCTAATGGGTATCTCAAAATGTTTATCTAAACGAGATGCATAGATGCCTCCGAATATGGGCCCCTTCGAACGGTTGGTGTTCAACCGTTGGGCCACCATAGCGCCCATACTAAGGCTTCCACTCTCCCAGTGACCAACTAAACATCTTCCCACAAATGATGAATAATAGCATAACACAGGAAAATGTAAACTAGCTACTCTTGCCCTTGAAACGCCTCTCTCTTCTCCTATAGTGATTGCGGCAATAAAATCTTCCATGTCTCGAGGACGTGTTTCCCTGATGCTACCCTCATAGGGTATCTTGCAAACTTTGCAAAAATCATAAAGTTTCATTTTCTTAGGCACATCATATAAGTGAAATTCTACTATAGGAAGGTCTTCCCTAGGATGAAAGTGAAAATTTTGCACAAAGGTATTAGTGATCAAGAGGTACTCGTCACACTTATCATTGAGGAAGTTGGTGATGCCTGCATTCTCGGCCAAATAATAGAAATCTTCATAAATTCCGGCCACCCTCAAGAATGTGTCACACGTCCATTCACATGGTCGAATTTCCGCAACGCGAGGAAGATTATATTTGGGTTTCTCCTTCATTTCATTTTCATCTTCCTTAGAGCCCTGGCTTGAAGAACCTCTTAGTAATCTTCTCAACATCTTTTCTTTCTCTGAATTTTTTTTTGAAATTTTTAGTGAATGAAAAATAAGGTGAACAAAACTCAACAAAACTCATAGCAACTACTCCCTCAAGTGCCTAGAGACTATATCATGCATCAAAACTACTTGGGACCATATAAATTTGACATGCAAGCTAAAAAAACACAGCCACCACCACAAAAAAAATCTGCAATATATAAGACACTAGAAAAAAACTAATCGGACCATTGGAGGAGTCACATACTGATGATCAATCCCCTAAAATAGTTTTGCGAATGGAGCTTTGAGCAAGGAGATCAAAAATGGCAGCAATAAGAGCTAGAACACGGGTTTGAACAATGGTGGGATTTTTTCTGGAGGAAGATGAAGTGAATGGGTGCTGGAATAAGTGGAGGGGGCCACGTGGGACCCACAAGCCACTAGGGCGCGCCCAGGGGGGTGGGCGCGCCCTGCAGGCTTGTGGCCCAGTAGAGCAGCCCCCTGATGCATACTCAGTGATAAAAATTCTTAAATATTCCAGAAAAAATCATACTCCATTTTCAGGGCATTTGAAAAACTTTTATTTTCAGGTCACTTTTTTATTGCGCGAGAAACTCAGAAAACGGAAAAATAATAGCATTTTTACTTAATTTCATCTAGGTAACAGAAAGTAAAAGTTAGGTACAGGAAGTTGTCCTTTCTAAATTCATCCATCTCATGCTCATCAAAAGGAATCCATCAATAAGGTTTGATCAAGTCTTATTAACAAACTTCTTTCGAATAACATGAAACCAAAGAATTTTCGAATAACACTAAGTTACCTCAATGGGGATATGTATTTCCCCAACAATAAGTATATCATATTTCTTCTTGAAAGTAGGAAGAGGGAACTCAAAGTCTCCAATAATAATTATTGGAATTTTTTCAATAGAGTTGATACTATGAACTTGAGGTTGTTTCTTTGGAAAGTGTCCCGTATGCTCATTACCATTAATATGAAAGGTGTCATTGCCCTTGTTGTAATCAATAACAGCCACTGTAGTATTCAAAAAGGGTCTACCAAGGATGATCGACATACTGTCGCCCTCAGGAATATCAAGAATAACGAAGCCCATCAAGATAGTAGCATTTGCAACTATGACAGGTACATCCTCACATATACCGATAGATAGAGCAGTTGATTTATCAGCCATTTGCAAAGAAATTTTAGTAGGTGTCAACTTATTCAAATCAAGTTTACGATATAAAGAAAAAGGCATAACACTAACACCAGCTCCAAGATCACATAAAGCAGTTTTAACATAATTTCCTTTAATAGAGCATGGTATAGTAGGTACTTCGGGATCTCCTAATTTCTTAGGGATTCCACCTTTAAAAGTATAATTAGCAAGCATGGTGGAAATCTCATCTTCAGGTATCTTTCTTTTATTTGTCACAATATCTTTCATATACTTAGCATAAGGAGACATTTTCAAAATATCAGTCAAACGCGTACGTGAAAAGACAAGTCTTAGCATTTCAGCAAAGCGCTCAAAGTCCTCATCATCCTTTTTCTTGGATGGTTTGGGAGGAAAGGTCATGGGTTTCTAAACCCACGGTTCTCTTTCTCTACCATGTTTCCTAGCAATGAAGTCTCTTTTATCGTATCTTTTATTCTTAGATTGTGGGTTATCAAGATCATCAGCAGGTTCAATCTCCACATCATTATCATTACTAGGTTGAGCATCAACATGAACATCATTACTAATGTTATCACTAGGCTCATGTTCATCACCAGATTGTGTCTCAGCATCAGAAATAGAAATATCATTTGGAATCTCAGAGTATCCATAACAGGTTCACTAGCAGCATGCAAAGTACTATCATCATTCTTTTTCCTACTCTTATTGGCACGAATAGGTTCATTAGTATTAACTCTCTGAGAATCTTCCTCAATTCTCTTAGGATGGCCCTCAGGATACAAAGGTTCCCAGGTCATTCTACCTCCTCTAGTCACAACTTTAATAGAATGATCATTGTCTTTACTAGTCATCTCTTTAAGAAAATCATTTTGAGCCTTAAGTACTTGTTCTACTTGAGTGGTTACCATGGATGCATGTTTACTAATAAGCTTAAGATCATGGACAGTTCTACTCAGATAATCACCCAAGAAATCAAGCATATAAGCATTATGTTTCAATTGTCTACTAACATAGGCATTGAAATTTTCTTGCTTCACGATAAAATTATCAAATTCATCCAAGCATTGACTAGCAGACTTATTATAAGGAATATCTCTTTCATCAAATCTACGAAGAGAATTTACCTCAAGTACCTGTGTCGGGTTATCAAGACCATGTATTTCTTCAATAGGTGGTAGATTCTTAACATCTTCAGCTTTAATACCCTTTTCTTTCATAGATTTCTTTGCCTCCTGCATATATTCAGGACTAGGGAATATAATACCTATTTTCTTTGGAGTTGGCTTTAAGGGTGGTTCGGGAATATTCCAATCATTATCATTGCTCAATATATCATTCAATAGTAATTCAGCTTTTTCAACAGTTCGTTCCCTGAAAACACAACTAGCACAACTATCTAGGTAGTCCCTAGAAGCATCGGTTAGTCCATTATAAAAGATATCAAGTATTTCATTTTTCTTGAGAGGATGATCAGGCAAAGCATTAAGTAATTGGAGAAGACTCTCCCAAGCTTGTGGGAGACTCTCTTCTTCAATATGCACAAAGTTAAATATTTCCTGCAAGGCAGCATGTTTCTTATGGGCAGGATTTTTTTCCAGAGAAGTAATAAATCATGTCCTGGGGACTACGCACACAACGAGGATCAAGAGAATTAAACCATATCTTAGCATCACCCTTTAATGAGAAAGGAAACAACTTAATAATAAAGTAATAGCAAATTTTTTCCTCATGAGTAAATAGGGTGGCTATATCATTCAATTTGGTAAGATGTGCCACAACAATTTCAGATTCATAACCATGGAAAGGATCAGATTCAACCAAAGTAATTAACTCAGGATCGACAGAGAATTCATACTCCTTACCAGTAACAAAGATAGGTGAAATAGCAAACTTAGGATCTTATTGCATTCTAGCATTCAAAGATTTGTCCTTCCACTTGCGAAGCAATTTCTTAAGATCATCTCTATCCTCACAAGCAAGAAAGTCCCTAGCTACCTCTCCTTTCATAACATATCCCTCAGGTATATCATACAATTCATATCTAGGAGAGCTAGGTCTAGCAGATGTATCATAGTGTTCAGTTTCAATAATTTCATCAAATTCAGAAATATTATCAGTTTCAGCATTTGCTCTAGAATTTGTTCATCAAGAAATTCACCTAGTGGCACAGTATCATCAAGCAAAGTATCATCATAAGCATCATGCATAGCAGAAGTAGCATCATCAATTACTTGCAACATATCAGAATTACTAGCAGATGGTGGTGTCGCAAACTTAGTCATAACAAAAGGTGAATCAAGTGTAGAGCTAAATGGCAGTTCCTTACCTGTCCTCGTAGTTGAGGGGTAGATCTTGGTTTTTAGATCTTTAAGATTCCTCATAGTGATCAATAGATATATATCTCAAGTGACTCAAAGAATAAAGCTATGCTCCCCAGCAACGGTGCCAGAAAAAGGTCTTGATAACCCACAAGTATAGGGGATCGCAACAGTTTTCAAGGGTAGAGTATGCAACCCAAATTTATTGATTCGACACAAGGGGAGCCAAAGAATATTGTCGAGTATTAGCAGCTGAGTTGTCAATTCAACCACACCTGAAAGACTTAATATATGCAGCAAAGTGTTCAGTAGCAAAGTAATATGGTAGTAACGGTAACTGTGGCAAAGTTATGTTAGCAGTTTTGTAGTGTTTGTAATAGCAGCAACAGAAATGTAACTTAGCAAAGATCAATATATGAAAAGCTCGTAGGCAATGGATCAGTGATGGATAATTATGTTGGATGGCATTCATCATGCAATAGTTATAACATAGGGTGACACAGAACTAGCTCCAATTCATCAATGTAATGTAGGCATGTATTCCATATATAGTCATACGTGCTTATGGAAAAGAACTTGCATGACATATTTTGCCACTAGGGAAAACTATGGCCCACGGGTCTATCCACTTATATATTTACAAAAGTTTTAATTACCTTGCTTTCATTTATTTATTTTGTATTTATTTTGTATCATCTACGCGCTTCATTTGCTTGCAAGTAACTAGTCCAAGGGGATTGACAACTCTCTTGCCCGCGTTGGGTGCAAGTCTTGCTTCTTTGTGTGCAGTCAGTGAAGACAGAGATTGTGTGCTACTCCTATTGGTTTGATAACCTTGGTTCGCACTAAGAGAAATACTTATCTATACTGTGATGTATGACCCGCTCCTCTTTGCGGAAAACCCAAGGCATATCACAAGTATCAGGAAGGATTTCTCGCACCGTTGGCGGGGAGTATCACCAACCTACTATCAAGTACCTTCACACAAATTATCATTCACTTGTTCTACTTTTCATTTGTGGTTATATTTTTCTTGCTTTATAAAAATAAAAAATAAAAAAATATTTATCTTTGCTAGTTTGCTAGTTTATTTCTTTATTTGCTTTACCTTCTAGTTTACTTGTTCTGCTTGTTACTTTGCTTGCTCGGTCACCATGTCTCAACATACTACTAAGTTGTGTGACTTCTCAAATACTAATAATATTTATCTTATTAGCACTCCTATACCACCCACCACTAGTGTGGAGTTTATGATATAAATGCTGCATCGCTGAATCTTGTGATGAAAGAACAATTTTCGGATGTCCTAATGAGGATCCAGTTGCTCATCTTAATACCTTTGTTGAATTATGTCATATGCAAAATAAAAAGGATATGGATAATTATGTGTTCAAATTAAAATTATTTCCTTTTTCACTACGAGATAAAGCTAAGGCTTGGTTTTCATCTTTACCACGTAATAGTATTGGAACATGGGATAAGTGTAAAGATGCTTTTATTGCCAACTATTTTCCTCCTGCTAAGATCATCTCCCTCAGAAATAAAATTATGAATTTTAAACAACATGATCAAGAACATTTTGCACAAGCTTGGGATATGATGAAATTGATGATTATTAATTGCCCTACTCATGGTTTAAACTTATGGATGATTATACAAAATTTCTATGCTAGACTAAACTTTGTGTCTAGAAATCTTTTAGATTCTCCTAGGTGGTACCTTCATGGAGGTGACATTTGGAGAGGCCACCAAACTTATAGGCAACATCATGACAAACTACTCTTAATGGCATACAGAAAGAGCTCCAACTGGTAAGAAGGTAAATTCTATTGAGGAAATTGCTACCTTGAGTGAAAAAGTGGATGCTCTTATGAATATGGTTGCTAGTAAACATGATCGTGTTGATACCAATGATATGCCATTGTCTACCTTGATTGAGAAAAATAATGATGCTATTGATGTGAAATTCGTCTCACGAAACAATTTCAACAACAATGCTTATAGAGGAAATTTCAATGCTAGACCGTATCCCGGTAATTCCTCTAATAATTATGGCAATTATTATGGAAATTATTCTACAAATAATAATATGTTATCCTATGATTTTGATAACACCAATAATTAATTTATTATTTCTCAAAATATTTTCAATACTATAGTAGAAGAAAAGTTGCATAAAGTTGATGACTCGGCTAAGAACATGAATATAATTGCTCTTGATGTGGAAACTCTTAAAGAGAAAAATTTACCACCAAATCATTATATTAATGAGACTATAGAATCTATCCAAATATATATTAATGAAAGTAAGGAGAGGACCGCTAGGTTGAAAGCTAAGCAAGAATTCTTAGAAAGGCTCTTCCACCCGGTTTTTACCGTAATCATGATGTAGATCCTAAAATGGTTGGTGCTTATCCCATTGATTATTTGTTTAATAATATGAAAATAGATTATAAAGGGACTATAGATGAGTCAGCTTTATCTAGAAGGCGTCCTATTTGTTCGGAGGGTGATGATTCTAATGGTAAAACTGAAAACGTGGATTTGGAGAGGTCAAAACTTTAACTAGTGATGTGCCAACTATCTTGGATTATAAGGACTTTAATTATGGAAGTTTATCTTTAGTAGAATGTATTTCCTTGCTTCACTCCATTATTGTCTCAACCAATGCTTATGAACAAAATAAATCTTTTACTTGACATATAGTAGAAGCGATGATAATAGCTTATGATGAGAAACTTGAGCTGGAAGTTGCTATTCCGAGAGAGTTGCATGATGAATGGGAACCTACTACAAAAACAAATCGTAAAGAATATGAATGTAATGCTTTGTCTGACCTTGGTGCTAGTGTTTCAACAATACCTAAATCTCTTTGTGATGTGCTTTCTCTCACCAATATTCAAGTTTGTTCCCTTAACTAGCATCTTGCAGATTCTACCATTAAAAAACCTTTAGGTAGAATAAATGATGTTCTTATTATTGCAAATAGAAATTATGTGCCTACAAATTTCATTATGCTTGATATTGAATGCAATCCAACTAGTCCAATAATACTTGGAAGACCTTTCTTACGAACTATAGATGCAATTATTGATATGAAAGAAGGAAACATAAGGTTCCAATTTCCATTAAAGAAAGGTGTGGAACACTTCCCTAGGAATATAATTAAACCATCTTACGAATCTATCATGGGAGCTACTTGTGGGTAGAGTGTCAAAGATGACAACACTTGATCATATGCAATATGCCTACCTAGGGGCGTAAAACAATAGCGCTAGTTGGGAGGACACCCAATAGTTATCTTATTTTATTGTTTTTACTTTCTGTTTGTTTGAGATAACATTATTATTGATACTTTAATGATTTTATTTTTATGTTTAAATTAGTGTTTGTGCCAAGTAAAGCCTTTGGGATGACTTGCATGAAAAGTAGAATTGATACGGTGCAAAAACAGAAAATTTAGCGTCCAGTGCAGAATTTCTATGATTTTACTAAAACGTCTTATTGATCTGAATTTTTTACACAATATTTCTATGAAAATTACCTGGTTTTCTTAATTTTCAGAATCTCTGGAATTACATAAGTATAGTTTCTTTATATATCATTATAGACTATTCCGTTTTAGATAGATTATGTTTTCGCTTGCATAGTTTGCTTGTTTTGATGATGTTATGGATTGTATCGGTGGGTATAAGCCATCGAAAAGTTAAATACCATACCTTATGCAATAATAAAATAATAATCAATTTGTAACAGTACCTAAAGTATTTTGTATGTTTATTATACTAACGGATCTCACAAAGGTTTCTGTTGAGTTTTGTGTGCTGAACTTTTCAAGTTTTGGGTGCTTCACTATGGATGAAGGAATAAAGAGGGGAATGCGCCTAAGCTTGGGGATGCCCAAGTCATCCCAATTCAAATTGTAGGAAGACTCAACATCTAAGCTTGGGGATGCCCAAGAAGGCATCCCCTCTTTCGTCTCAATCCATCAGTATGTCAGTTGGAGCTATATTTTTATTTATCACATTAGATGAGTTTTGATTGGAGCGTCATTTGATTTAGTTTGATTTTCTTTTAGTTTTCCACAATCATTTTTTGCTGGACACACCCACTTGAGAGATAGATAATTTCACCATGATTTATTAGAATACTCTTTGTGCTTCACTTATATCTTTTGAGCTAAGAAGTTGCTCTAGTACTTCACTTATATTTTTTAGAGCACGGTGGCATATAGATTTTAAAGAAATAAGTGCACTCTATTTCTTCACTTATATTTGTTTGAGAGTTAATAAATAGTGATGGTAATTTTCATGGGTTATAAGACTGGTCAAAAAATAATAGGTATTCAAGGAGTGCATAATCAAAACCTCCATGTAGCACGTAAAAGAGAAATTGTGAGTTAATGATATTAATGTAGTAATGTGAAAGGGCATGAGTGCATGATCATTGCTTATTAAGAGTATTGTAAATTAAAGGGTCTTAACTTGTTGTTCATCTAAATATTGTTTATGGCATGGTCATGATGTGTGAGCATTCGAATTCCTCATTGAAATCCTAGTGTTGTTTAGGTCGGAGGAGCGCGATGGTTAACTCCAACCAACCTCCTCCCTAGGGGCATGCGACCAGTACTTTGCTTGGAGAGAGATAATAACCTTGCAATAAATATGTGTTTTCTTTATGAATAATGTTAATCCATGGATGTACGCACTCTCACCACCTCATATTTTCTAGCGTCTTCGGTACCGTGCATTGCCCATTCTCACCTCAAGGATCGGTGCAACGTTCGGCAGTGCATCCAAACCCCGTGACATGATACGCTCTTTTGCACATAAGCCTCATTATATCTTCCTCAAAAGAGCCACTATATCTACCTATCATGGAATTTCCATGGCCGTTCCAAGTTATATTTCCATGAAACTTCCTACGTCACATCATATGAATAGTACTTCCATTGTCATATTGCTTTGCATGATCATATAGCTGACATAGTATATGTGGCAAAGCCACCGTTCGTCATTTTTATACATGTTATGCTTGATCATTGCACATCCTGGTACACTGCTAGAGGCATTCATATAAAGTCATATTGCTTATCAATTTTCATATCAAGTTGTAAGTAAATGTAACATCCCAAACTTTGGAATGTTATAATAACTATTAGAATGATTGTTTGTTTGTTTGAGTGATTGAAAGTGAGTGAAATTTGAAACTTTTTGAAACTTTTGAAAATTTGATGAGAGGGAATGAAATGACTTTCCCAAAACATTCACTCTGCATTTTGATCACCAGGAATTTAAATTCATTTCATCACAAAACCCCAGAGTGAAGATGACATGACTTCTTCCATTTAAAGAAATGAAAAGGGATTTGAAAATGGTTTGAATTCCCATTTGAAAATATTTCAAATTCAGAAACTTTATGCAACTCAATGACTTTCATGAGAGGAGATAATATGACTTCTTCAATTTATATGAAATATGTGTTGGGAGTTTAAAAGAATTTGAAAGTTCCTCTAAATTAATTTTAGGAATCCATTTCATATTGGATCCTATTCAAATTTCAAAGTATTCAAACCCCTTGTCAAATATTTTGAGAGGAGTAATATGACACTCCAAAACCAGGGGGTATTTTGTGAGTTTTTGAACCATAAAACCCCTCGGGTTATTTGAAAAATATTTGCAAAAGTAAACAAAGCCAATTAGGCAATTTCTGAAAATAATATTTTTTTGACAAAGTTCAAATAACAGATTAAAAATGTTCATTAAATGGAATATTTTATTCTGATGATTTTGATATATAATACTCCTATATTTGGAAATATATTATTTGCAATAAAAGCTTTTTACTACGCGGTTTTATTAAAAAGGAAAGGAATTAATAACCGATCGGGCCGACCCACCTCTATTAATGCCGAATCCCCTAATTACCGGCCGACCGACGCCCCTGCCGCGCTCCCCCTCTCGCTGACACCCGGGTCCCACCCGTCCGCCGCGGATCCCGCGTCGGTCACCCCCAACCTCCGCACGCGCCGACGCCGGCGAGATCCACTCGCCGCGGGATCTTCTCCCCTTCCATTCCCGACTCCCTCCCCGGCCTTTAAATAGATCCCCGACCTCCCCCGCCTCCATTCCCACCCCATCCCCTCTCTCCCATCGCCAGAACGCCGCCATTTTCCCTCGCCGGAGCTGCTGCCGACCGAAGCCTTCCCCACGCCGTGCCGGTCACCTCGGATCTCCCCTTGCCCCTCCGACCCCACCACCAGTCGCCGGAGCTTCACCGCCGTCACCTGAAGCTCTCCATCGCCCCCAAAGACCAGCGGAGCTCCTCGCCGACATCTTCGCCGCCCCGGACCGCCGGAAGCCCCCCTCGCCGGCGACTCCATCCACGGTGAGTCCTCCCCGTCCATCGGATCAAAACGCAACGGCCAAGATTAGAAGCCCTTTTTCCCGAACCGTTTTCCCTTATGTCTCGGTCGTCCGCCCGAAAACTCCCTAGCACACGCACACCAGACCAATCAGGAAGCGCCACGTGTACCCTGACCGTTAGTTAAGTTTTTCGTTTATTCTGTTTTCAGTTTTAAAAACAGAATAGTACTGTTTTTATTTTCTTTGTATCTTTTATATTTTTAGTTATTTTTAATTGATTCTTTTTGCATTAGGTCAAAAATTTCATCTAGTTTCTGTGAATACCAAATTTGACCATGTTTGAATATTCAAATTTGAATTTGAACAGATTTGATTTAAATTTGGTTTTCTGAATAACTTGAGTTTTATAATGTATTTTTGATTGATTCTTTTTGCTACTTGTCACTAGTGATATTAGTTATCATTAGGTAAATTTTGAGAATTTTTAGAATAAAATTGATTAGGGTTTTAACTAGAAACAGAATCTGATTAGTTCCTATTAGTTTAATTAGTTTGAATTACTTTATTTTATTTAGAAAATCTGAATATGATTTATATTATGTTTTAGATTTCATTTAGCTTCAGTAGTTTACTTGCTGTTAACAAAGATAATTTGTTTAGTTTATAAATTATTATTGTAGGAACCTACACTCCTTTTTCAAATAGGTATAGTTTATTAAAAACAAACTAGTTAGTAATAGTTAATTTTAACAAAGTTTTAAGTAATTAGATTCTGTTTTCCAATAAAATTTGTATTAATTCCTTTCTGTTAAGAAATATTTTGTTAATAAAAATAATTTAGTTTTGCTCTATTATAGAAAACTATATTCTCTATGATTAGGTAATGTTTTATAAAACAACTTAGTTTTAGTAGAGATTATTTTCACAAAGTTTTAGATGATCTAATTCTGTTTTGTAACAAAGATATTTTATTAATTATTTTCTGTTAACTTAGTTGTTTCATAATATGTTTTCTCTTAGTTTATGTTTGCTTGTTGTTAAGTTCATTAGGCAAACACTTATTGTTTAGAAGGTTGTTTTTATAGTTCTAGTTGTCTTTCAAAAGTGATTCATTTTTTCTAGAAAAATAGTTACAAAAATCTTTTATTATATTTTACTTTGTTTTGGGTTTTGTGTTACCTTTGAAATTGTTGGAGTTTTGTGTTTCAACTTTGTCTTAAGTATTTCTTCCATCGACCTTGTTGCTTTTGTTTTGTGTTACTTTTGATTGTTAGAACTGATTGTTAGTATGATTGCTTATATGAATGCAATGCTTGTTTAGATAGACTTTCATCGGAGAGTGACGAATAGTCTATCAAGTTATTTCTGAGAGCGATCTTTATCTTCATCAACAGTACAGGCAAGTTCACTTTGACCATATTTCATACCTATGTTTTATTGCATGTAGTGACATCATTCAACAAATCCCTCCCGTAGTGTTATTGAAATTCTTGTAGTTGAGTAGAATGCATGAGGTAGGAACCCACCACTGGTTACTAAAGCCCCAGGAACGTTAGTTATTTTTATGCTATGCTAAAGTAGACGGGGATTGGTATGAGTGTTCGTGAGTGGTGTGAAGAAGGACTCTACGTCAAGACGACAACTTCATGAAGACATCTTCAAGTCCTGCATCTTCAAGACCTCAAGACTTCAAGACTCGAGAAGACAAGTTTTCAATACACACTACTGGGTGAAGGATGGTTGATTGGGCACGTGGAGAAACCAGTGAGTGGCCGGGATGCATGGAGAAGCGCCATGACATCTTGCGGAAAGCTTCACCCAGACTCAAAGAGAAGGATGAATACTTCATGCCCGGAAGCTTACCTGTGTAGCCACAAGTCAATATGGGCTCTGGCTTGGTTGATCTTTGTTGTGACTCTGCTGGGCAGTGCCACGAGATGTAGTCGACGTTAGGATTGGATGGGCACTGTCGGACAGTCAAGGAAGCACTCTGAAAGACCATGTTTCTTTCATCCTGTTCTCAAACACCAGGCAGTGCGAGGACTTACCAGGAGGGAAAGAATCTTGTGGGTAAAGTACACAACACTCTGCAGAGTTAAACCTAATCGATTAGCCGTGTCCATGGTTACGGACAATTTGAGCCTCTGGACTTGGATCTATCTCTGAACTCTCAACACTGGACTGATAACTTAATTGTGGGCAACTTAAGATACTTGTGGGCATTAAGACATTGGTTGGCGGAACCATGTCATGATAGGTAATTCCATAGTGATATTCCTGATATTCCTTTTGTTGTAGGAAAATAAAATCAGCTTTTACGCAAAAAAAAAAACTTAGACACAGAGCCACAAAGCCTTTGCATATAGAATAGTCTTTATTCTTCTGTTCTTCTATGGTGATCTTGCCAGTACATTCAATGTACTGACCTATATGGCTGCAACGTATCATGTTGCAGATACTCTTCTACGACGGGTAAGAGTACGATTCAGGGTTACGGTCTGCACTCAACTTGTCGTTGGTGTTATTGGGACTCCATTCCCGTTGACTGTATCCGCTGCTATTTTAAGGTATATATCAGTTTACGTTATTACATGTGATTGCACTTTGATATATACATTGATGTACTGTGTGTGCCAGCATACTGATCCAGGGATGGCACAGAAAACATAGAGGCTTGACTCGTTTTGAGTCGGGTCGCTACAGTAAATAAAAGTGCGATGATTATCTTTATCATGACATTGTCTCAGTGAGGAAAGGATGATGGAGACAATGACTCCCCGCCCACAAGTCGGAATGAGACTCCGGACAAAAAAAAGAAGAAAAAAGAAAAAAGGAAAGAAACATAAAAAAGAAAAAGAAAATAAAATAAAAGAAATAAATGAGTGAAAATAGAGAAGGGACGGTGCTACTACCTATTTTTCCACACTTGTGCCTCAAAGTGGCACCATGTTCTTCGTATATAGATTCTCTTGTTTTGTCACTTTCATATGCTAGTGGGGATTTTTCATTATAGAACTTGGCTTGTATATTCTGATGCCGCGCTTCCTCAAATGCCCAAGGTATTCATGAGCAAACAAGTTGGATGCACACCCACTTAGCCTCAGCGAGCTTTCATACACTTATTGCTCTACTGCATCCATTCCATGACAATCCCTACTCCTCGCCTTGGTATCTATTGATGGGCATCTCCATAGCCCGTTGATACACCTAGTTGATGCGAGAATTTATTCACCACTTTTAACCCTTTGATAACTACCACCATATTCTGTTCCACCTATATGCTATATCCATGGTTCACGTTCATGTATTGAGTGAGTAATAAAAAGTTGAAGCACGTTAAAAAGTATGATCCAATTGCCTGACTTAACACCGTGGTGCTTGAAATTTGTATTTATGTGGTGAGGGCGGAGCCATGCCATGCTAATATGATAAAATCAATAGGGGGTAAACATTCTTTAAGGATCATATATTTTTAAACTTGACGATTATGTTACTTATGCTTATGAATATTACTATGTTGATGTTTATTAATTTATCATTTCTCAATGATCATACCTGCAATAGATTACCTGTTGAGTAGCATGTCACATCAAAAAAAAAATGTTTTTATCATTTACTTACTCGGGGACGATCATGAATTAAGCTTGGGGATGCTGATACATCTCCAACGTATTTATAATTTTTAATTGTTCCATGCTATAATATTATAATTCTCGGATACTTGTTGGGTATTTATTTGTTGATTCATATTATTTTTGAGCACTAACCTATTAACCCAGTGCCTAGTGTCAGTTGTTGTTTTCTGCATGTTTTTGGCTTTTCAGGTTTACAGTACCAAACGAAGTCCAATTGACACGAAACTTTTTAATGATTTTTTCTGGACCGAAAGCAGGCCTGAAAACATCAAAAGGAGGCCGAGGGCGATACGGGGGCCCCACAAGCCAACAGGGCGCGCCAAGCGGGGTGGCCATGCCTTATTGCCTTCTGGCTCCCCCTTGTGTCTCCTGACGCCACTCTGTGGCCTATAAATTCTAATATATTGGGAAAACCCTAGGGAGCCTCTCGAAACACTTCTTCTGCTTCCACAAGTCTTTGTTTCATTGTGAGCCCATCTGGAGCCATGTTCTGGTGTCCTGCCGGAGCGGGGATCGATCATGGAGGGCCTCTACATCTACCTTGCTGCTTCCATGGTGATGTGTGAGTAGTTCACCATAGACCTACATGTATATAGTTAGTACCTCTCTCTCTCTTTCTCTCTCTCTCGATCTTCGATACAATGTTCATCGCATCTTCGTGATGGTCTAGTCGATGTAATCACTTTGTGCGGTGCATTTGTTGGGATCCGATGAATTGTGGGTTTATATTCAGATTGTTCATGAAATTATATTGAGTTCCCCGCTGGTCCTTCTTTACATATGCATTATTATATGATAGCTTTGTAATTATATCCGATCTATTGAAATAGTTGGCCAACTAGATTGATATTTCTTCAGTAGGAGAGGTGCGTCGTAGTGGGTTCGATCTGGCGGTGCTCTATATCCTAGTGATACAAAGGGACAAAACACGTTTTTGTATTGTTGCCACTAAGGATAAAACAATGGGGTTGATCATTATTAATTGGATTTACTATGTCTACATCATGTCATTGTTCTCAAAGCATTACTTTGTTTTACATAATACTCTAGATGCATGCTGGATAGCAGTCGATGGGTGGAGTAATACTAGTAGATGCAAGCAGGAGTCAGTCTATTTTCTTATGGACGTGATGCCTATATGTAATGATCATTTCCATGAGTAAATATTGCATAACTATGCGCTTTTCTATCAATTACCCAACAGTAATTTGTTTACCACCGCATGCCTACTACATGAGAGATGCCACCAAGGAGAACTAAGGCCTCCGGGTCTATCCACTTATATATTTACAAAATCTTTCATTACCTTGCTACCATTTATTTGTTTCTATTTATTTTGCAATCTACATTTATCAACTATCATCTACACTCTTCATTTGCTTGCAAGTAACGAGTCCAAGGGGATTGACAACCCTCTTGCCCGTGTTGGGTGCAAGTGTTTGCTTCTTTGTGTGCAGTCGCTCAAGATGGGGGTTGCGTGCTACTCCTATTGGTTTGATAACCTTGGTTCTCACTGAACGAAATACTTATCTATACTATGGTGCATCACCCACTCCCCTTCATGTAAAACCCAACGTTAATCACAAGTTTCGGGCACCTCATGGGACCAGCCACGTATCACAGATGTTTCTAGTAGTACTAGAAACTACGTGCGAGGGTGGCATGGCGGCTCTACTGATGCATGCATGGGCTGATGATGACTTCTCACTCATGCTTGATGGCGCGATGCCGCTCTTGCTCTCAGGCCTGCTCCGTCTCGTCCTCCTCGTCATGGAGGTGGATGACAGGGTTGATGCTTCGGCAGGAAACCGATTGAGGGAGTGGCGGGAGTGGCGGGAGAAGCGTATTTGGATGGAACACCATTTTAATATAAAATGGATAAATTATGAAAGAAGGAAGCTCGAGCTAGCACAACACGTGTGCACATCGTGCTTACACACGCACGGGCTCGAGGCGGGTATATAGAACTACTATAAATTATTTGTGGTTCTTTTGGCCTTTTTTATACTGCACTAATTAATTTTTCTATGCTTTTAATGTGCATATTTAAAATTTGAACTGAAAGCACATGCTCCATGTTATCAAACTGGGTTGAAATATATTTGTGTCCTTGCGCAACGAACGTGAATGGATTACAAACATCTCGACATCGTGACTAGGCCACAAACATTGAGAAATTTGGATTTTAAATCCCCATAAATCAAAAAATCATCTGAAATTCTTGATACTTACCCATGTGTCATGACACAACAGTTCTACGACATGGTAAATTTTTTGACCAATTTGGGACAAGTTTCTTGCACACCGAAACTTCTCTCAAGAAGCATCATGGTTTCGATATGGAACATGTCACCTCTATGGACGGAACGATATTCAGTACCTCTTCCAGCCTTGTTTTTTTCGACATGCAACATAGACTAATACAAGTGCAGTGCTAAAATCTGGAATTATTCTGGGCTCGTTTAGCGCCCTTTATACATTGATTGACTTTTTCTAGCCATTTAATGTGCACAATTAAAATGTGAACTACAAGAAGCACATGCTCCAGGGCACCAATATGGGTTAGAAAATCATTTTTATGTCCTTGGGTCCCTGCTTAGGTCCCATGCAATGATTATAAATATGTCGGTGTCGTGACTTGGCCACAAACGTTGAGAAACTTTGCTTTTAAATCCCCATAAATCCAAAACTCGTCTGAAATTCTTGAAACTGTTGGAAATATGCCCTAGAGGCAATAATAAAATGGTTATTATTGTATTTCCTAGTTCATGATAATTGTCTATTGTTCATGCTATAATTGTGTTAACCGGAAACCGTAATACATGTGTGAATACATAGACCACAACGTGTCCCTAGTGAGCCTCTAGTTGGCTAGCTCGTTGATCAATAGATGGTCTCGGTTTCATGACCATGGACATTGGATGTCGTTGATAACGGGATCACATCATTAGGAGAATGATGTGATGGACAAGACCCAATCCTAAGCATAGCACAAGATCGTGTAGTTCGTTTGCTAAAGCTTTTCAATGTCAAGTGTCATTTCCTTAGACCATGAGATTGTGTAACTCCCGGATACCGTAGGAATACTTTGGGTGTGCCAAACGTCACAACGTAACTGGGTGGCTATAAAGGTACGCTACGGGTATCTCCGAAAGTGTCTGTTGGGTTGACACGAATCGAGACTGGGATTTGTCACTCCGTGTGACGGAGAGGTATCTCTGGGCCCACTCGGTAAGACATCATCATTATGAGCTCAATGTGACTAAGGAGTTAGTCACGGGATGATGTATTACGGAACGAGTAAAGAGACTTGCCGGTAACGAGATTGAACAAGGTATGGGGATACCGACGATCGAATCTCGGGCAAGTACCATACCGATAGACAAAGGGAATTGTATACGGGATTGATTGAATCCCTGACATCGTGGTTCATCCGATGAGATCATCGTGGAGTACGTGGGAGCCAACATGGGTATCCAGATCCCGCTATTGGTTATTGGCCGGAGAGGTGTCTCGGTCATGTCTACGTGTCTCCCGAACCCGTAGGGTCTACACACTTAAGGTTCGATGACGCTAGGGTTATAGGGAAATAGTGTACGTGGTTACCGAAGGTTGTTCGGAGTCCCGGATGAGATCCCGGACGTCACGAGGAGTCCCGGAATGGTCCGGAGACGAAGATTGATATATAGGAAGTGAGGATTTGGTTACCGGAAGTGTTCCGGGTGTCACCGGTAGTGTACCGGGACCACCGGAAGGGTTCCGGGGGTCCACCAAGTGGGCCCACCTGCCCCGGAAGGTTCCGTGGGCTAAGAGTGAGAGGGAGCCAGCCCCTAGGTGGGCTGGTGCGCCTCCCACCCCAGCCCAAGGCGTGGCAAAGGTGGAGGGGGGCAAACCCTAGGCTTAGATGGGCCTTAAGGCCCACCCTAGGGCGCCCCACCTCTCCCTTGCCCTAGCCGCCGGCCAGATGGCATCTGGTGGCTGCCGCCACCCCTAGGGTGGAACCCTAGGGCGCAGCCACCCCTCCTCCCTCTCTCCTATATATAGTGGAGGTATTTGGGGCTGCACAAGACACGGTTCTCCCTCTCTCTCTCGTGCAGCCCTACCTCCTCCTCCCCTCGTTCTCCGTAGCGCTTAGCGAAGCTCTGTCGGAGTACCACGCAGCTCCACCGTCACCACGCCGTCGTGCTGCCGGAGCTCTCCCTCAACCTCTCCTCCCTCCTTGCTGGATCAAGGCGTAGGAGACGTCACTGGGCTGCACGTGTGTTGAACGCGGAGGTGCCGTCCGTTCGGCACTTGATCGGATCCACCGCGATCGGAATCGCTGCGAGTACGACTCCATCAACCGCGTTCTTGTAACGCTTCCGCTTAGCGATCTTCAAAGGTATGAAGATCCACTCTCCCCTTGCTCGTTGCTGGTTTCTCCATAGATGGATCTTGGTGACACGTAGGAAAAATTTTGATTTACTACTACGTTCCCCAACAGTGGCATCATGAGCTAGGTCTATGCGTAGAATCTATGCACGAGTAGAACACAAAGCAGTTGTGGGCGTCGATTTTGTTAATATGCTTGCCGTTACTAGTCTTATCTTGATTCGACGGTATTGTGGGATGAAGCGGCCCGGACCAACCTTACACGTACGCTTACGTGAGACCGGTTCCACCGCCTGACATGCACCAGTTGCATAAGGTGGCTAGCGGGTGTCTGTCTCTCCCACCTTAGTCGGATTGGATTCGATGAAAAGGGTCCTTATGAAGGGTAAATAGCAATTGGCATATCACGTTGTGGTTTTGGCGTAGGTAAGAAACGTTCTTGCTAGAAACCTATAGCAACCACGTAAAAACTTGCAACTACAAATTAGAGGACGTCTAACTTGTTTTTGCAGCATATGCCTTGTGATGTGATATGGCCAGAAGGATGTGATGTGATGCATTGTGATGTATGAGATTGATCATGTTCTTGTAATAGGGTTCACGACTTGCATGTCGATGACTATGACAACCGGCAGGAGCCATAGGAGTTGTCTTACATTATTGTATGACCTGCGTGTCAATCATAAACGCCATGTAATTACTTTACTTTATTGCTAAGCGTTAGCCATAGTAGTAGAAGTAATAGTTGGCGAGACAACTTCATGAAGACACAATGATGGAGATCATGATGATGGAGATCATGGTGTCGTGCCGGTGACAATGATGATCATCGTGCCCCGAAGATGGAGATCATAGGAGCAAGATGATATTGGCCATATCATGTCACTATATTGATTGCATGTGATGTTTATCATGTTTACATCTTATTTTCTTAGAACGACGGTAGTAAATAAGATGATCTCTCAATAAAATTTCAAGAGAAGTGTTCACCCTAACTGTGCACCGTTGCTAAGGATCGTTGTTCCGAAGCACCACGTGATGATCGGGTGTGATAGGTTCTAACATTCGCATACAACGGGTGTAAGCCAGATTTACACACGCGAAACACTTAGGTTGACTTGACGAGCCTAGCATGTATAGACATGGCCTCGGAACACGGAAGACCGAAAGGTCGAACATGAGTCGTATAGAAGATACGATCAACATGGAGATGTTCACCATGGATGACTAGTCCGTCTCACGTGATGATCGGACACGGGCTAGTTGACATGGATCATGTGTCACTTAGATGACTAGAGAGATGTCTATCTGAGTGGGAGTTCATTGAATAATTTGATTATGTGAACTCGATTATCATGAACTTAGTCTAAAATTGCCTTTAATATCTATATTGTAGATCCAATGGCCAACGCAAATGTCAACCTCAATTTCAACGCGTTCCTAGAGAAAACCAAGCTGAAAGATGATGGAAGCAACTATACGGACTGGGTCCGTGGCTTGAGGATCATCCTCATAGCTTCCAAGAGATTGTATGTCCTTGATGCACCGCTAGGTGACCCACCCATTCTCCCAGCGGACCAAGATGTTACGAACGCTTGGCAGTCACGCTACGATGATTACTCCCTTGTTCAGTGCGGCATGCTTTACAGTTTAGAATCGGGGCTCCAAAAGCGTTTTGAGCAACACGGAGCATATGAGATGTTCCAAGAGCTGAAACTAGTTTTCCAAGCTCATGCCCGAGTCGAGAGATATGACATCTCTAACAAGTTCTTCAGCTGTAAGATGGAGGAGAACAGTTCTGTTAGTGAGCACATCCTCAAGATGTCTGGGCTTCACAACCGCTTGACTCAGCTGGGAGTTAATCTCCCGGATGACTCAGTCATTGACAGAATCTTCCAGTCGCTTCCACCTAGCTACAAAAGCTTTGTGATGAACTACAACATGCAGGGGATGGAGAAGACCATTCCTGAGTTGTACTCGATGCTGAAATCAGCAGAGGTCGAGATCAGAAAGGAGCATCAAGTGTTGATGGTAAATAAGACCACTAGTTTCAAGAAAGGCAAGGGTAAGAAGAACTTCAAGAAAGACGGCAAAGCTGTTGCCGCGCCCGGTAAGCAAGTTGCCGGGAAGAAGAAGAACAAGAATGGACCCAAGCCTGAGACTGAGTGCTTTTATTGCAAGGGTACCGGTCACTGGAAGCGGAACTGCCCCAAGTATTTAGCGGATAAGAAGGATGGTAACGTTAAAGGTATATGTGATATACTTGTTATTGATGTGTACCTAACCAGCGCTCGTAGTAGCTCCTGGGTATTTGATACCGGTGCAGTTGCTCACATTTGTAACTCCAAGCAGGAGCTGCGGAATAAGCGGAGGCTGGCCAAGGATGAGGTGACGATGCGCGTCGGGAATGGTTCCAAGGTCGATGTGATCGCCGTCGGCACGCTACCTCTACATCTACCTTCGGGATTAGTTTTAAACCTTAATAATTGTTATTTAGTACCAGCTTTGAGCATGAACATTGTATCTGGATCTCGCTTGATGCGAGATGGCTACTCATTTAAATCCGAGAATAATGGTTGTTCTGTTTATATGAGAGAAATGTTTTATGCTCATGCCCCGCTGGTCAATGGTTTATTTTTGATGAATCTCGAACGTGATGTTACACATATCCATAGTGTGAGTACCAAAAAGTGTAAAGTTGATAACGATAGTCCCACTTACATGTGGCATTGCCGTCTTGGCCATATTGGTGTCAAACGCATGAAGAAGCTCCATGCTGATGGACTTTTGGAGTCACTTGATTTCGAATCATTTGACACATGCGAACCATGCCTCTTGGGCAAGATGACCAAGACTCCATTCTCCGGAACAACGGAGCGAGCAACTGACTTGTTGGAGATAATACATACCGATGTGTGCGGTCCAATGAGTGTCGAGGCTCGCGGTGGCTACCGTTATGTTCTCACCCTCACTGATGACTTGAGCAGATATGGGTATGTCTACTTAATGAAACACAAGTCTGAAACCTTTGAAAGGTTCAAGGAATTTCAGAGTGAGGTCGAGAATCAACGTGACAGGAAAATAAAATGCCTACGATCTGATTGTGGCGGAGAATATTTAAGTCACGAGTTTGACACGCACCTTAGGAAATGTGGAATTGTTTCACAGCTCACGCCGCCAGGCACACCTCAGCGAAATGGTGTGTCTGAACGTCGTAATCGCACTCTATTGGATATGGTGCAATCTATGATGTCTCTTACCGACTTACCACTATCATTTTGGGGATATGCATTAGAGACTGCCGCATTCACTTTAAATAGGGCACCGTCTAAATCCGTAGATACGACACCGTATGAATTATGGTTTGGAAAGAAACCTAAGCTGTCGTTTCTAAAAGTTTGGGGATGCGATGCTTATGTGAAGAAACTTCAACCTGAGAAGCTCGAACCCAAAGCGGAAAAGTGCGTCTTCATAGGATATCCCAAGGAGACTATTGGGTATACCTTCTACCTACGATCCGAAGGCAAAGTCTTTGTTGCCAAGAATGGATCCTTTCTCGAGAAAGAGTTTCTCTCGAAAGAAGTAAGTGGGAGGAAAATAGAGCTTGATGAGGTAATTGTACCTCCACTCGAACCGGAGAGTAGCGCAGCACAGGAAGTTGTTTCTGTGGAGCCTACACCGGCTAGAGAGGAAGTTAATGATGATGATCATGAAACTTCAGATCAAGTTGCTATTCAAAGGTCCACTAGGACACGTTCCGCAACAGAGTGGTACGGCAATCCTGTCCTAGAGATCATGTTGTTGGACAACGGTGAACCTTCGAACTATGAAGAAGCGATGGCGGGCCCAGATTCCGACAAATGGCTTGAGGCCATGAAATCCGAGATAGGATCCATGTATGAGAACAAAGTATGGACTTTGGTGGACTTGCCTGATGATAAGCGAGCCATTGAAAATAAATGGATCTTTAAGAAGAAGACTGACGCAGACGGTAATGTGACCGCCTATAAAGCTCGGCTTGTCGCTAAGGGTTATCGACAAGTTCAAGGAGTTGACTACGATGAGACATTCTCACCCGTAGCGATGCTAAAGTCTGTCCGAATCATGTTAGCAGTTGCCGCATTTTATGATTATGAGATCTGGCAAATGGACGTCAAAACGGCATTCCTTAATGGCTTCCTCATGGAAGAACTGTATATGATGCAGCCGGAAGGTTTTGTCGATCCTAAAGATGCTAACAAGGTATGCAAGCTCCAGCGCTCCATCTATGGGCTGGTGCAAGCATCTCGGAGTTGGAACATTCGCTTTAATGAGGTGATTAAAGCGTTTGGGTTTGTACAGGTTTATGGAGAACCCTGTATTTACAAGAAAGTGAGTGGGAGCTCTATAGCGTTCCTTATACTGTATGTGGATGACATGCTGATAATGGGAAATGATATAGAACTCTTGGAAAGTATAAAGGCCTACTTGAATAAGTGTTTTTCAATGAAGGACCTTGGAGAAGCTGCTTACATATTAGGTATTAAGATCTATAGAGATAGATCGAAACGCCTCATTGGTCTTTCACAAAGCACATACCTTGAAAAGTTATTGAAGAAGTTCAATATGGATCAGTCCAAGAAGGGGTTCTTGCCTGTGTTGCAAGGTGTGAGATTGAGTACGACTCAATGCCCGACCACGGCAAAGGATAGAGAAGAGATGAGTGTCATCCCCTATGCTTCAGCCATAGGTTCTATCATGTATGCCATGCTGTGTACCAGGCCTGATGTGAACCTTGCCATAAGTTTGGTAGGGAGGTACCAAAGTGATCCCGGAGCGGAACACTGGACAGCGGTCAAGAATATCCTGAAGTACCTGAAAAGGACAAAGGACATGTTTCTCGTTTATGGAGGTGCTGAAGAGCTCGTCGTAAAGGGTTACGTCGATGCTAGCTTCGACACAGATCCGGACGACTCCAAGTCGCAAACCGGATACGTGTATATTTTGAATGGAGGGGCAGTGAGCTGGAGCAGCAGCAAGCAAAGCGTCGTGGCAGCATCTACATGTGAAGCGGAGTACATAGCTGCTTCGGAAGCAGCAAAGGAGGGAGTCTGGATGAAGGAGTTCATCACCGACCTAGGAGTGATTCCGAATGCGTCGGGCCCGATGACTCTACTCTGTGACAACACTGGAGCTATTGCCCTTGCGAAGGAGCCCAGGTTTCACAAGAAGACAAGACACATCAAGCGCCGCTTCAACTCCATCCGAGATTACATTCAGGAGGGAGACATAGATATTTGTAAAGTGCATACGGATCTGAATGTCGCAGATCCGTTGACTAAACCTCTCTCACGAGCAAAACATGATCAGCACCAGAATGCTATGGGTGTTCGATTCATCACAATGTAACTAGATTATTGACTCTAGTGCAAGTGGGAGACTGTTGGAAATATGCCCTAGAGGCAATAATAAAATGGTTATTATTGTATTTCCTAGTTCATGATAATTGTCTATTGTTCATGCTATAATTGTGTTAACCGGAAACCGTAATACATGTGTGAATACATAGACCACAACGTGTCCCTAGTGAGCCTCTAGTTGGCTAGCTCGTTGATCAATAGATGGTCTCGGTTTCATGACCATGGACATTGGATGTCGTTGATAACGGGATCACATCATTAGGAGAATGATGTGATGGACAAGACCCAATCCTAAGCATAGCACAAGATCGTGTAGTTCGTTTGCTAAAGCTTTTCAATGTCAAGTGTCATTTCCTTAGACCATGAGATTGTGTAACTCCCGGATACCGTAGGAATACTTTGGGTGTGCCAAACGTCACAACGTAACTGGGTGGCTATAAAGGTACGCTACGGGTATCTCCGAAAGTGTCTGTTGGGTTGACACGAATCGAGACTGGGATTTGTCACTCCGTGTGACGGAGAGGTATCTCTGGGCCCACTCGGTAAGACATCATCATTATGAGCTCAATGTGACTAAGGAGTTAGTCACGGGATGATGTATTACGGAACGAGTAAAGAGACTTGCCGGTAACGAGATTGAACAAGGTATGGGGATACCGACGATCGAATCTCGGGCAAGTACCATACCGATAGACAAAGGGAATTGTATACGGGATTGATTGAATCCCTGACATCGTGGTTCATCCGATGAGATCATCGTGGAGTACGTGGGAGCCAACATGGGTATCCAGATCCCGCTATTGGTTATTGGCCGGAGAGGTGTCTCGGTCATGTCTACGTGTCTCCCGAACCCGTAGGGTCTACACACTTAAGGTTCGATGACGCTAGGGTTATAGGGAAATAGTGTACGTGGTTACCGAAGGTTGTTCGGAGTCCCGGATGAGATCCCGGACGTCACGAGGAGTCCCGGAATGGTCCGGAGACGAAGATTGATATATAGGAAGTGAGGATTTGGTTACCGGAAGTGTTCCGGGTGTCACCGGTAGTGTACCGGGACCACCGGAAGGGTTCCGGGGGTCCACCAAGTGGGCCCACCTGCCCCGGAAGGTTCCGTGGGCTAAGAGTGAGAGGGAGCCAGCCCCTAGGTGGGCTGGTGCGCCTCCCACCCCAGCCCAAGGCGTGGCAAAGGTGGAGGGGGGCAAACCCTAGGCTTAGATGGGCCTTAAGGCCCACCCTAGGGCGCCCCACCTCTCCCTTGCCCTAGCCGCCGGCCAGATGGCATCTGGTGGCTGCCGCCACCCCTAGGGTGGAACCCTAGGGCGCAGCCACCCCTCCTCCCTCTCTCCTATATATAGTGGAGGTATTTGGGGCTGCACAAGACACGGTTCTCCCTCTCTCTCTCGTGCAGCCCTACCTCCTCCTCCCCTCGTTCTCCGTAGCGCTTAGCGAAGCTCTGTCGGAGTACCACGCAGCTCCACCGTCACCACGCCGTCGTGCTGCCGGAGCTCTCCCTCAACCTCTCCTCCCTCCTTGCTGGATCAAGGCGTAGGAGACGTCACTGGGCTGCACGTGTGTTGAACGCGGAGGTGCCGTCCGTTCGGCACTTGATCGGATCCACCGCGATCGGAATCGCTGCGAGTACGACTCCATCAACCGCGTTCTTGTAACGCTTCCGCTTAGCGATCTTCAAAGGTATGAAGATCCACTCTCCCCTTGCTCGTTGCTGGTTTCTCCATAGATGGATCTTGGTGACACGTAGGAAATTTTTTGATTTACTACTACGTTCCCCAACAGAAACTTACCCCGATGTTATGGCACGACACTTATATGACATGATATTTTATACCAAATTGGGACAAGTTTTGGGACAAACCTGTTACAAGTTGGAGCTTCCCAGGAGAAGCCTCGTGGTTTCGATATGGAACATGTCACCTTTGTGGTCGAAACGACATTGCGTTTTCTAGGCATGCACTTAATGCGGATAACTCAAATTTGAACTATAAGAACATGCTCCATGGCAACAAAATGGAATAAAAAACATTTGGTGTCATTGGGTCCCTGTTTAGATCCCATACACTGAAGATCAATGAATTACAAACATCTTAGCGTCGTGACTAGGACAGAAGCATTGAGAATCTTGGTTTTTTAAATCCTCGAGACCCCAAAGCTCGTCTGAAATTCATGAAACTTACCTAGGTTCATGCCAAAACATAGATATGGCAAGCTAATTTTTTTGACAAATTTGGGACAAATATTGGGACATGCATCTTACAAACCAAAGCTTATCCAAGAAGCCTTGTGATATCTATAGGGAACATGTCACCTTTGGTGGAGAAACTACATTCAATGCATCCTCTAGTGCACCAATTCGGTCCTTTTTATACATTAATTGAGTTTTCCAAGGATTTAATACATGTAACTCAAATTTTGAACTAGAAGCACATGCTATAGTGTATCAAAATTCGTTGGAAATAATTTTTGTGTCCCTGGGTGCTTGCTTATGTCCCATGCAACGAACCTGATTGAATTAGTAACATTTAAGCATGATCGGTTGGCCGCAAGCATTGATAATCTTGGTTTTTGAATTCTTGCAAATAAAAAACTTGTATGAAATTCATGAAACTTATCCCAGTGTCATGACATGGCTCATATAGGTCTTGGTACCATACGTTTTCCAATTTGAAAAGGCTCACATAATAACAGGCAACGTAGACATTTCAGAACAAATAGTTGCCACATTATTATCACAAATTGTTGCATTACGTGAATCGTGTGAGTTTCGATAACCATTTGGTACCACACATCCAACTCTTTTTTACTTGATATATGCAGGTGCCCTGTGTGTGCAAGTGTTTGATGACAGGAAGCGTGCGAGCTTTCCGCCACGCAGGCTCGACGGGACGCGTGAGAGCTGTTCGCCGCATAGGCTCGGCGCGATGCATGGGAGCAGTTTGTTGCACAGGATCATCAGGAAGCAAGAGACCTCGACCCTCCGCTTGCCTCGCTACCAACTTCTAAATTAATGGCGTCTGACCAACTGTTTATCATGCGGTTAATACACCTAGACGAAGGGACTTGTTTGCTTGTGATCCCATTGCCAGGCTCAACGTAACCATTGTTTTGTTCGTGCCTCAGTGAGAACTTGACTTTTTGCATGTTTTCGACTCATATACGTCCCACAATATAAGAGCGTTTCTGACAGTACACTAGTGTAAAAAATGCTCTTGTATTATGGGACATAGGGAGTACCTACGAATGAAATAATATAATGACAAATTCGCACCGACAAAGGAGAATAATTCTCTTACATATTCAAGATAATAAAAAATGCCACGTGGAACACACAAGGACAAAAGAAGATGGAAGTGGCTAAAGAAGGAACACAAAAATAACGATCTGGGCCACTGTTATCTAATTCTTGATGGATTGCTGGGCCCGGAGTTCCTCCATCTCCTTCTTCATTGCCTCCACGACCTCCATCTCCTCTCGCCTCTCCTCTGCCATCTTCCATATTGCGGCCATGGCATGGGATTTTTGCTGGAGAGCATTGATGCTCTCCTTCACGTACGCATGAAGTTCCTTGACACGTACCACAGATTCCTTTACCAGCCCATCGCGCTCGATGTGGATCCTCGTCAAGTCTTCCAAAAGTTACTCCGCGAGTTCTTTAGCCTCCCCTCTAAGGCACTTGTCTTCTCGAGGAGCTTCTTCGTTGCGGAGATTCGCCTTCTTGCCCGTAAGTTTCATGATGAAGCCGGTCGCCCTGTTAAGCGAGGCGATGTTCTTCTGCAGCAGCTTCACCAAGTCATCCTCCTTCTTATCGAGCTCAGCGTGCATCTCATCACTTGCTGAGGAAACCAACACTACCAGCTCGTCTAGTTTGCCTCCAAGGGGAATGCACTTGTGATTGTGAGATTCGTCACCTCTCCACGAAAGATCCCCTGAGGCGTCCGCGGCGCCGCCGGACATCGTTGTGGCAAACGCGACATGGCTAGAGCTCTCTGTTGCTCCCCCAGTGTGGCGGCGGGACCTCTCTGTTGCTTCTTCAACCTTGGCCTTTTTCCCTAGTTATATCTCGACCGAGAACACCCTCTCCTAGCAGCCATGGTAGGTGGAAGGAACGACTAACATGGAAGGCCGGTTTTTTGGTGATGGGGAGAGCAATGTGCAGTAATTTTTGAGTAGGTGTTTTTATGGCCTACTAGTAAACAACCGGTAAGTGGGAACACATTTCGTTTTGGTAGCTTTGAACGGATTTTTAATTAATTAAAGCATGGTAATTTGGAACGTGATGGGAAACAAGCTCAAAATTTATTGATGGTTTTGGTTCCCAAGCTCAAAACGCTTTATGGTTTTGAGAAACCGTGTGGGATGGCGTAAGGGGAACCGCGTTCTCGGATGCGTGTACATGTCCGTCCACTATCACACACGGTCCACAAATCCTTAGTGCCCGATCAATGGGCCGACGCGCCTCCCACAGGTGGCAGATGATGGTTGACAGGAAGTGGCACCCTTCCTAGTGATCCACGGTGTACAGGTGCTAAGAATGCAACATATAAGTAAAAAGGTAACAAGGCACAACAATTAAGGAGGAGGAGCGAGATTTGGGCATGGAGACAACATGGATTTGGATTAGTTAACCTAATTAATTCATTCCTACCAAAAGGTTCATATGCGACGTTTCTATACAGTTATAATAACACATGCTAAAAAGGAAGCGCTTGTGGACTTCCGACGACGGTCAGTTCGGACTCTATGGTCAGCAGATAGGAGCACCCTTGCGGTCGTTCAGTCGTTCACTCCGAGTGTCTAGACCCACTGCCACGGTACCTGTTTATACCTAAGAAACTGTTGGCGCTGCTGGTAGGCTCTTGGGGATGCCGGGCACCCTAGGCCTCATCCAGTGGACCTTGATAGAGCACAGTCGCGTGCATGACAAGCCCGTGGAACCGCTCCATCTCTGTGTCTTACCATTGGTAGCGAATTCCACGCATGACCTGCCCCCGCAAGATATCACGGTGGCAATATTCTACTTTGTCGGGGACATCATCTATGTCGACAAGGGCGCTTGAGTCTGGCCACATAATAGTCAGGATCGACGATGACACGGCCGCCGGTGGGCTTGATGAAGCTGCCCACATACCCTCTCATCAATGAATCACACAAGGCTTTTGCCCATTCTTGACAGGGCATCAGGCTGTTGAAGGGCACTGGTGATGACGGCTCTTCGGGTGGGTTGTCGGTCATGCCGACAAGCACCTCTGGATCTTTTGCGTGGTGGATGGGAATCAACTCTTCATACTTCCCCTGCAACAAGACCACTACGCACCCAAGGAACGGTATGGCGAGATCGGTGCTGATGGGCCATGGCGCCACTGACTCCTTCTCCTCATCGAAGATGTACTCCAAGAAGGTGCAAGGGTCGTTGTCAGCCTCCGAACTTTGGCTGCCTGGCAAGGCGCCGATGTCGACCTCCGAGCTTTGGTTGCCTGGCAAGGGGCCGGCATCGTCCTCCAAGCTTTGGTTGCTGGGCAAGGTGCCGCCGTCGACCTCCAAGCTTTGGTTGCCTGGCAAGGGGACGACATCGACCTTCGAGCTTGGGTTGCCTGGCATGCTTGGAACAATTAATGGAAGGTAGGTGTGGAGTAGATCAAGCACAATGTCACTGCATTTCCTCAAGGATCATATAGAGCTAGCCACTCACTGGTGGCGGAAAACTAATGGAGGAAGAGGCGCGAAGCATTGCCTTGGATTGCACGACATGCGTATAACGCCATTAAGTTCTGCATTGTGTATCTCTATTCGTAGCTGTACCAGCTGGTGCACAGCATCACTGGTTGTACAGGGGCCAATTTCGGGGTTTCTCTAGTTTATTATGCATGTAAATAGTTTATTGAGGTAGTCGGTTATGTAATTGCATGTTTAATTTGGTTATGTGTCTTTGTATTGCTTTTTGTTTTGCATGTACGCAAAGCTTGTTTTCCATTGCATTGGTTATGCATCTTGTATGTAAGCATTTATCTTGTTGTTCTATACACAGAGAAAATCACATCATGAACGATTAAACCAACAAACACGTCGGTGATGATTTGAACAATTATAGACAAGTGTTCACCAACAAGTGTTATCCCACACCACACATAGCTTATTAGGAAAAATAGTGTGTACTATTATCTGACTTCACAAACAATTCGGATAACTAACCTGTTTGTTGGGTATCTCACACATCTTGTTACGCCGAATCATTTCTGTTATTTAGGCTCATTGCACGGAGTTCATCCAAGTGACATGTATGTTGTATATCACACACATCCTTGTCTAAGCAACCGTTTGTATTATTTTGGCTCATCGCAAACAGTTTATCCATGCAACATGTTTACTATCGCACAAATCTTGATCTGGGTGATCATTTGTGTTATTTTATGTCATCACAAACAGTTCATCTGGCTGACCTGTATGTCGTCTATTGCACACATCTTGATCTGGGTGATTGTTTGTGTTCTTCTTGACCATTTCAAACAGTTTATCTGGGTGAACTGTATATCGTACATCGCACACACACTTGTATTAAGTCAAACGTTTGCATTATTTTATCCCATCTCAAACAGTTTGCGTGGGTCAACTATGTGCCGTAGATCTCATACACAAATCTTTTCTGAATCGTATTTGTTGGATCCGCCATCGCACACAGTTCGTGTCATTGCTGATGGACCTTGAACTATACCATGTGCGATTCATGCATCGCAAACAGTCTTGTTGAATGGTCTCTAATTGATGTGTCATCTTTGGACCATCATGTACTAATAATGGGTCGACCGCGTAGCAAACGGCGCGGCCGGACGGAGCGCTGCAAGGCTCGACCAGACCAGGCCCCTTCCTCAGTCGTTTTTCCTATCTGCTCTGAGCCTTATTCCTATGCTCCCGCCGGCCAAACAGCCAGGTTGCGATCAGTAGCCAGGTCAATGATTGGGCCATGAGGGTGAGTACATAGTACTAGGCCGACTCCAGTTGGGGAGGTGCGGGCGAGCCGGCCAGTCCCCGAGCCGGTCGTGCCGGTTCGGCGATAGGCGGGAAGTGAAGAAGAAAAATGCAAGTCGCGTGGTCGAATGGCAATCCATGTGACCCGCTCGGGGGGCGCTAGGTGCTTCATTGATTAACTCAAAATATTGCGATACAAAGACACACTTGCTTCAATTGTAAAATGGGCGAAGGAGCTCGGCATTCCACGGGCGATCCGTCTTGGAGCTGGAGTCATGCTTCTTGTTCTTTCTAGGCTCCTATGCATCGATGAGGTAGTATGCATTGTTGTGCAGGGATTTGTTGATGATGAACAAGCCCTCCCATGGGGAGGACATCTTGTGCTAGCCGGCTGTCCGTTGGATCAGCCAGAGCACCAGGTCGGCTTCGCAGAACGCGAGAGGCTTGATCCACCGGCTATGGTAGTTGTTGGGGAACGGTGCACGGGAAACAAAAAATTTCCTACAAACACCCAAGACCTATCCATGGACATGCATATCTATGAGAAGGGGGTGTATCTACACACCCTTGTAGATTGCTAAGTGGAAGGGTATATAACGCGTTTGATGTAGTAGTACTGGTCACGATCCAATCGCAATCCAAACCGATTCAGCGCCAAATGGACGACACCTCCGCGGTTCAGCACACTTGCAGCTCGATGACGTATCCTCCTTATTGATCTAGGAAGCAAGGGTGGAGAAGTAGAAGGGATCTCAACCAGCACGACGACATGGCGGAGATGGTGGTGGCGCAGGTTTCAGCAGGGCTTCGCCAAGCACTACTGAAAAACAGATCTGCGGAGGAACATGGTAAGGAGAGGGAGAGGGCTGCCGCTGGGGCTTGGGACTGTTGTGTCCATCCCTCCCCCTATCCTCTACTATATGTAGGAGGCAAGGGGCAGGGTTTTGGCACAACCCTTGGCCCCTCCTCCGGGGAGGGCTAGCGGCTACGGTGGAGTCCTCCCTCCACAAGGAAGGGAGGAGTCCCGCTCCTCCCAGGCACCTCCGGGGTGCCTTGTCCCTTTGGGATTCTTACCCCATGCGCCTGTAGGGGATGGTGCCCCTAGCCTAGGTTGTCCAGGGTGCCACCCCTATAGCCCATGTGGGCCCATAGGTCAACTGGACCCCCCTGATGCACCCCCAGAACCCATTCGTCACCCCGATACACTATCGATAATGCCCAAAACTTTTCCGATAGGCAGAATAGGACTTCCCGTATGTAAATATTTACCTGCGGATCATTACGAAAATCCTCGTGATGCTCGAGATCTCATACAGGACTCCCAACAACATTCGGTCACCAATGTACATATCCCAATACTACTCTAGCATTAATGAAGTGTTTAGCGTGCAGACCCTACGGGTTCGAGAATCATGTGGACATGAACAAGACACCTCTCTGATAAATAACCAATAGCAGGACCTGGATGCCCATATTGGTTTCCACATATTCCATGAAGATTATTATCGGTCGAACCACAGTGTCAATGATTCAGCTAATCCTGTATGCAGTTCCCTTTGTCCAGCGATATGTTACTTGCCCGAGATTCAATCGTCGGTATCTCCATACCTAGTTCAATCACATTACCGTCAAGTCTCTTTACTCGTTCTGTAATACAACATCCCATGACTAACTCCGTTGTCACATTTCTTGCAAGCTTCTTGTGATGTTGTATTACCGAGAGGGCCCAAAGATACCTCTCCGTCAAACGGAGTGAAATATCCCAGTCTCGATCCAAAAAAACCCAACAAACACCCTCGGAGACACCTATAGAGTACCTTTATGATAACCCAGTTACGAAGTGACGTTTGATACACACAAGGCATTCCTCTGGTGTCAGGGAGTTGCATGATCTCATGGTCTTAGGAATAGATATTTGACATGAAGAAAGCAGTAGCAATAAACTTAGTGATACGATCAAATGCTATGCTTACGGTTTGGGTCTTGTCAATCACATGAATCTTCTACTGATGTGATCCCTTTATCAAATGAAAAATCATGTCTATGGTCAAGAAACCTTGACCATGTTTGATCAACGAGCTAGTCTAGTAGAGGCTTACTAGGGACACGGTGTTGTCTATGTATCCACACGGGTATTGGAGTTTCCGATCAATACAATTCTAGAATGGATAATAAACGATTATCATGAACAGGGAAAAATGATAATAACCAATTTATTATTTCCTCTAGGCCATATTTCCAAAAGTCTCCCACTTGCACTAGAGTCAACAATCTAGTTCACAACGACATGTGATTAACACCCAATGAGTTCTGGGGTTTGATCATCTTTTTCTTGTGAGAGAGGTTTTAGTCAATGGGTCTGCAATATCAGATCCGTGTGTACTTCACAAATATCTATGTCATATTGTAGACACTGCTACCACGTTTCACTTGGACCTATCCCAAATGGCTGCTCCTGTATACGTATTCAGTTTGCAACTTACAGTCATCCGAATTGGTGTCAAAGCTTGCATTGACGTAACCCTTTACGCTGAACTATTTATCACCTCCATAACCGAGAAACATCTCCTTAGTCCTCTCTAGGTATCTAAGGATAACTTTGACCATTGTACAGTGATCCACTCCTGCATCACTCTTGTACCCCCTTGCCAGACTAATGGCAAGGCACACATCACAGGCGATACATAGCATGGCATACAGTTGATACGTCTCCAATGTATCTATAATTTTTGCTTGTTACATGTTGTTATATTATCAATCTTGGATGTTTAATATTCATTTTATAGAAACTTTATATCATCTTTTGAGACTAACTTATTGGCATAGTGTCAAACTGCTAGTTGCTATTTTTGCTTGGTTTTTAGTCCGCAGAAATCAATACCAAACGAAGCACATACACCGTGAAAGTTTTTGGAGATTTGTTTTGGACCATATGACGCCGGATGGGACAGAGAAGTGTCGGAGAAGAAGGCCAAGGTGGGGAACACCCACCAGGGCACGCCAGAGGCCCCTAGTGCGGCCTGGTGTGTGTTCCCCACCTCGGGACACCCCTCCACCGACTATCGCGTCTATACATACTAATATTCGGAAAGCCCTAGAGGAGTCGATGAAACACAATTTCAGCTGTCGCAAGTTCCATAACCTCGAGATCCTATCTAACAGCATCACGGAGGGGTGCATCATCTTCATGGGTGCCTCTCCGATGATGCGTGAGTACTCCACGATAGACGTATGGGTCCATAGGCAGTAGCTAGATGGCTTCCGCTCTCTCTTTTGATTCTTAATACAATGGTCCCTTGGAGATCTATTTGATGTAATGACTTTTGTGGTGTGTTTGTTTGGATCTGATGAATTTTGAGTTCATGATCAGTTTCTATCCATGAATATAATTTGAGTCTTCTTCAATCTCTTATTTGCATGATTACTTATAGCCTTGAATTTCTTCTTCGAATCATTGGTTTAGTTAGGACAATTAGTTTAATTTTTCTTTCCATGGGAAGAGGTGCTTTGTGATGGGTTCGATCTTGCGGTGTCCTTTCCTAGTGACAGAAAGGGGCAGCAAGGTACACATGTATCATTGCTATCGAGGATAACAAGATGGGTCTATTACTACATGAATATATGTTGGATAGCGGTCGATGTGTGGAGTAATAGAAGTAGATGCGTAATCGTTTTGGTCTACTTATCTTGGATGTGATGCTTATATAATGATCATTGCATGGATATCGTCATCATTATCTGATCTTCTATCAATTGCCCCACAGTAATTTCTTCACGCGTCTTGTGCTATACTCATGAGAGAAGCCACTAGTGAAACCTATGGCCCTCGGGTCTACTTTTCCAACATATTGCTTTTCGATCTACTATTTTGCCGTTTTGTTTTCAGATCTATTATTCCAACAAACCCAAAAATACCTTGCTGCAATTTTTATTTACTTATTTTATTTTGTGTTCTTGCTAGATCTATTTGCCATACCTATTGCAATCTAATCTATCTTATCAGCGTTGAGATCTTGACAACCTCTCTTACGCGTCGGGTTGCAAGTATTTGTTATTTGTGTGCAGGTGCTGTTTACATAGTTGCTTGATCTTCCTATATGGATTGATATCTTTTTTCATAACTAAGGGAATACTTGTTGTCGTTGTGCTTCATCATCCCTTCCTCTTTAGGGAAATACCGATGCAGTCTCAAGCCACATCAAAGGAATTGCTGGCGCCGTTGCCGAGGAGGAAGCAATCTCTTCGCGTGCCAATTTTTGTGCCAGGGAGACATCATCAACACCTATCAGGTTCTTAATCACAAATCTCATCTCCTTGCAATTTACATTATTTGCCATTTGCCTCTCGTTTTCCTCTCCCCCACTTCACAAATTTGCCGTATTATTCACCCTCTTTTTCGTTTGCCTTTTTCTCATCAGATTTTTTGTTCATCAACCTTTTCACAATGGCTAGTTCTTCCGTTATTGCATATACCCCCGAGAATGTGGTTCTTAACTTTAAACAAAGGGTAGGGGATAATCTTAAAGATGCTTGGTATAGGATATGCAATGCTGATAATAGATCTATTCGCAAGGAATCTACAGTTGTCCTTCTTTGTTGTTTATATGTGGGCATCACCACTTGGTATAGATTCGTCCTTGATACGATTACCAGTGGGAATTTCTTGATTTTCCCTACTTTGGATGCTTATAATGCAACGGGAAATTTAGTGGGTTCCCCGTCTATCATTATCAATGAAACAATTTTAACTCTTGAGCATGTTATGAAAAGGTTAGATGCTATTGAAAAGAAAATGATCACCGAGGAAAATATTGAAAATTTAGATAAAAGGATGCATAATATTGCTAAAATAATTGGGTCAAAGATGGGATATGCTCTTAAAGTACTAAAGGAAAAAAGAAGTCGTAGTCAATAAAAGAATGGAAGAGAGCCCCGCTAGAATTTATAAGTTGGAAGAAATCTATAGTAATTTGTGCTCAAAATTTTCTATCTTTAAAACTATTGAAAAAACTCCTACTAGTAAAACTTGCAAGACTACTCATGCCCCTAAGTATAAAGGTGCACCTTCTAGTAACAACAATGAAGATCTTAAAATGATTAGTATTCATCCCAATTTTGTTGAAGTGGTGAGAAACCCAAATTGCAAGAACAGATTTTTCAATCTTATACCTAGAAGCATTGTCATTGAAAATATGCATGATAGATCCTTGAAAAATTCTCGTTGTGTTCTTAAGGAGTTGGAAACTAAATATGGCAATACTTGAATCTATGCGTTATGCCTAGCTAGGGGCATAAAACGATAGCGCTTGCTGGGAGGCAACCCAATGAATAAATTATTTTTATCTTTTCCTTTTTGTTTTTGAGTGTTTGCACAATTATGATTCTGTTATGATTGTGTTTTATTTTTTTAATTATTGTGTGTGCCAAGAAAATCCTTTAGGATGATTCATAAGATGAGTAGAAACAATGCTGAATCTGAAATAGGGACTTTGTCTCCAGTGCACAAAATTTCATTTTTTACCGGAGAGTGATAATGAGCTGAAATTTTAACAAAGTATTTCTATACAAATTCCTTAAATTGGCATAATTGTTCAGAATTTTTAAAGTTACACAAGTATGTTTGGAGTACATATCACTACATATTGTTCTGTCTGAAACAAATTATGTTTTCGTTGCATTGTGTGCTTGTTTTGATGAATCTATGGCTTGTATAGGGGGGTATAAGTCATGGTAAAGTTAAAATAAAGTAGATAAAATTCAATAATAAGATATGAACGGGTTTTCAACAGCACTTAGAGTGTTAATTGGCTTTATTATACTAACGTATCTCATGAGAATTATGTTAAGTTTTGTGTGATTGAAGTTTTCAAGTTTTGGGTGAGATCACGATGGATGAAAGAATAAGGAGTAAGAAGAGCCTAAGCTTGGGGATGCTAAAGCACCCCAATATAATATCTAAAGAGTAACAAGAAACTAATCTTGGGGATACGACATCTCCTCTTTCTTGTGACAACCATCGGTATTTTACTTGGAGCTATATTTTTCTTCGTCACATATCATGAGTTTTGCTTGGAGCATCTTGTATCTTTGTTTGTTTTATTTTTTATCCTTGCTGCACACACCTTTTTGTCAGATCCAAAATATGCTATGATTTGTTAGAATTGCTCTATATGCTTCACTTAAATCTGTTGAGCTATGAAATTGCTCTAGTGCTTCACTTATATCTTTTTGAGCACGACGTGCATTTACATGTTTGAAGAAATGCTCTCATGCTTCACTTATATTAAGTTGAGAGTTAGTAAATTTTGAAGAAATTCTCTCATTCTTCACTTATATTATTTTGAGAGATGAAACTTTTATACTCATGTTCTTCACTTAAATTTATTTGAGCTTGCCAAAAGCAATGGCAATATATGAAACTAGTCTCAAAGTGATAGATATTCAAGAGGGTTATAATAAAAACTTTCATGAATATCATTCAACAAATTAAACTTGATTCTTTGTAATAGTTTTGAGACATGAAGATAGTAATATGTGAGTTATGTTAGTGAGTAATTATGCTTAGTAAGAACATTGATGTTAAGGTTTGTGATTCCCTATGCAAGCACGAAGGTCAATAGTTGTGCAACAAAATTGCATCCTACTTATGGTGCATTATTCGGTGTTAGTTATGCTTAATGCTCGCTTATGTGATTTTTCATTTCGTGGTTGGATTCTTCTTAATCTATGTGCTAGCCTTCACTTGTACTAAGTAGAAATACTACTTCTGCATCCAAAATCCTTAAACCCAGTTTTGCCATATGAGTCCACCATGCCTACCTATATGCGGTATTTCCATGACGTTCCAAGCAAATTTGTATGTGTCATCTCTAATTTTCAAAATATTTTTTCCTTTTTGTGTGCTCGTACCGCTCATGAAATGGTAGGGCGTGACCGATATTTTTCCATGCTAGATGTGTTATTCTCAAGATGAGTGTTTATTCACTAGTCATTGCACGAGAGTACGATTATAATAGGGATGCCTAGTGCCAAAATGAAAAGAAAAAAAGAAATTTACTTTATGTTGTCAAATAATAAATTCCTTGGAAAGTGTTGGTATGGACGGCAACCGCAGATTTGGCTAGCCATGTAAAGTGAAAGTATGGTGGAAAAAGGAATAAACTTTATTTTCTGTTTGGGAGCCACCTATGATTTATCTAGCATGGAAAGGTATATAAATCTCTCGGTCGTTTTCGTTGACAGGAAAGGCATACCACCCAAAAAAATTTCCTCTATCAATTTAAACCTTGAGCTCTGGCACCTCTACAAATCCCTACTTCCCTTTGCGGAGGGCCTATCTATTTACTTTATGCAATTTTTATTTTTAATTTGATTCTCCATCTTCTCTTATAAAGCACCAACTAGGGGGCACTGTGATCGTACTTGAGCATTAGGTGTAGCTAATATTTGAGTGTGTTTCATGAATGGATCAATGATTTAGCATGATGGTCTAGGGATAACTTTCTTTAGTGTTGATATTTTGAAAGACATGGTTGCTTGCTGATATGCTTGAGTATTAAAGTTTTCATGTCAAAAATAGACTATTGCTTTGAACCATCTAAAATTCCAAATGTCCATGCTACAAAAGAAAAGAATATGTGATGAACATGTTAGCAGCATTCCACATCAAAAATTCTGTTTTTATCATTTACCTACTCGAGGACGAGTAGGAATTAAGCTTGGGGATGCTGATATGTCCCCAACGTATCTATAATTTTGCTTGTTCCATGTTGTTATATTACCTATCTTGGATATTTTATATTCATTTTGTAGCAACTTTATATCATTTCTTGGGACTAACCTGTTGACGTAGTGCCAAAGTGCGAGTTGCTTTTTTTGCTTGTTTTTTACTTTGCGGAAAATCAATACGAAAAGAATCCCAAACACCGTGAAACTTTTTGGAGATTTTTTTGGACAAGCAAACACCAGATTGGCCAGAGAAGTGCCGAAGAACAAGGCCGAGGTGGGGAACACCCACCAGGGTGCGCCAGAGGCCCCTGGCGTGGCCTGGTCGATGGTACCCACCTTGGGACCACCTCCATCGACTATTGCCTCTATAAATACTCAAATATTCGGAAAATCCTAGAGGAGTCGATGAAACACAATTTCAGCCGCCGCAAGTTCCAGAACCTCGAGATCCAATCTAACACCATCATGGAGGGGTGCATCGTCTTCATGGGTGCCTCTCCGATGATGCGTGAGTAGTCCACCATAGACCTATGGGTCCATAGGCAGTAGCTAGACGGCTTCCTCTCTCTCCTTTGATTCTCAATACAATGGTCTCTTGGAGATCTATTTGACGTAATGACTTTTGTCGTGTGTTTGTTGGGATCTAATGAATTTTGAGTTCATGATTAGTTTCTATCCATGAATATGAGTCGAGTCTTCATTGTTCTCTTATTTGCATGATTACTTATAGCCTCGTATTTCTACTTCGAATCTTTGGTTTAGTTAGGCCAACTAGATTGATTTTTCTTGCCATGGGAAGAGGTGCTTTGTGATGGGTTCGATCTTGCGGTGCCCTTTCCCAGTGACAGAAGGGGCAGAAAGGCACGCATGTATCGTTGCCATTAAGGATAACAAGATGGGGTCTAATCCTACATGAATAGATCTTGTCTAGATCATGTCACAGTTCTTATTGCATTACTCCAGTTTGATATGAACTTAATACAATGCATGTTGGATAGCGGTTGATGTGTGGAGTAATATAAGTAGATGCAGAATCATTTTGGTCTACTTATCTTGGACGTGATGCCTATATAATGATCACTGCCTGGATATCGCCATGATTATTTGATCTTCTATCAATTGCCCAACAGTAATTTGTTCACCCACCGTGTGCTATACTCATGAGAGAAGCCACTAGTGAAACCTACAGTCCCGGGTCTACTTTTCCAACATATTGGTTTTCGATCTACTATTTTGGCATTTTGTTTTCAGATCTATTAATCCAAAAAAAGAAAAATACCTTGCTGCACTTTTTATTTACTTCTTTTATTTTGTGTTCTTGCGAGATCTATTTGCCATACCTATTGCAATCTAATCTATCTTATCATCGTTGAGAGGTTGACAACCTCTCTTACGCGTTGGGTTGCAAGTATTTGTTATTTGTGTGCAGGTGTCGTTTACATAGTTGCTTGGTCTTCCTCTACGGATTAATACCTTGGTTTCATAACTGAGAGAAATACTTATCGTCGATGTGTTACATCATCCCTTCCTCTTTGGGGAAATACCAAGACAGTCTCAAGCCACGTCAACAGTATAGAGCCTATGGCTGAGGCACGGGGGATGACCTTCATCCTTTCTCTTTCTTCTGTCATGGTCGAGCTTTAAGTCTTACTCAAGTTCACACCTTACAATAGAGAGAACTCCTTGTTTAACTGATCCATTTTCAACTCCTTCAAAATCTTACCAAGGTATGTGCTATGTGAAAGTCTTACCAGGCATCTTGATCTATCTCTATAGATCTTGATGCCCAATATTTAAGCAACTTTATCCATGTCTTCCTTTGAAAAACTCCTTTCAAACAATCCTTTATGCTTTCCAGAAATTCTACATCATTTCGATCAACAATATGTCATCCACATATACTTATCAGAAATGCTATAGTGCTCCCTCTCACTTTCTTGTAAATACAAGTTTCTTATAAACCTTGTATAAACCGAAAAGCTTTGATAACCTCATCAAAGTGTATATTCCAACTCCGAGATGCTTGCTCTAGTCCATAGAAGGTTAGCTGGAGCTTGCATACCTTTTAGCATCCTTAGAATCGACAAAACTTTCTGTATGTATCACATAAAACCTTTCCTTCAGGAAACTGTTAAGGAAATGTTGTTTTGACATCCATCTGCTAGATTTCATAATCGAAAAATGCAGCAACTGCTAACATAATCCCAACAGACTTTACCATCACTATGAGTGAGAAAGTATCATTGTTGTCAACTCCTTGAACTTGTAGGAAACTTCTTTGCGACAAGTCAAGCTTCATAAATGGTGAAATTACCATCAGTTATGTCTTCTTCTTAAAGATCCATTTGTACTTAGTGGCCTGCCGGTCATTGGGAAAGTCTACCAAAGTCCATACTTGGGTATCATACATGGATCATATCTCAGATTACATGGCCTATAGCCATTTGACGGAATCCGGGCCCATCATCGCTTCCTCATAGTTCCTAGGCTCATCGTTGTCTAACAACATGACTTCCAAGTTCCAAGACAAGATCACCATACCACTCGGGGCAGTACATACTCTTATCAACCTATGATGTTTGGTAGTAACTTGATCCAAAGTTTCATTATCATCATCATTAGGTTGTTCTTTAATTGGTGTATGCATTACATGAACACCTTTCTGCATTATGCTACTTTCCAATTAAAGTGAAGGTTCGATAACCTTATCAAGTTCTACATTCCTCCCACTCACTTCTTTTAAGAACCTCCTTCTTTGGAAAGGATCCATTCTTGGCAAACACATTGCCTTCGGATCTGTGATAGAAGGTATACCCAATTGTTGCCTTAGTGTATCTTATGAAGGTGCACTTTTCCGCTTTGGGTTCGGGCTTATCAAACATAAGTTTTGCATTCCCGAACTCTAAGAAATGATAGCTTAGGTTTCTCGCCAAACCATAATTCATGCAGTGTCATCTCAACAGATTTAGATGGTGCCCTATTTAAAGTGAATGTAGTTGTCTCTAATGCATAACCCGAAAACAATAGTGGCAAATTGTTAGGAGACATCATAGATCGCAGCATATCCAATAGAGTACGATTACGACGCTTGGACACACCATTATGCTATGGTGTTTGAGGTGGCGTGAGCTGTGAAACAATTCAACATTTTCTTAAATGGATACCAAACTCATAACTCAAATATTCTCCACCACGATCAAATCATAGAAACTTTATCTTCTTGTTACGATGATTTTCAACTTCACTCTGAATTTTCTTGAACTTTTCAAACATTTCAGACTTGTGTTTCATTAAGTAAATATACCCATATCTACTCAAATCATTAATGAAGATAAGAAAATAATGATGCCCACCGCACACTTCAACACTCATTGGACCGCACACATATGTGTGTATGATTTCCAACAAGTCACTTGCCCGCTCCAATGTTCAGGGTCTTAGTCCTCTTACCTATAAGGCATGGTTCACATGTATCAAGCGATTCAAAATTGAGTGATTCCAAAAGTCCATCGGCATGGAGTTTCTTCATGTGCTTTACACCAATATGACCTTGGCGGCAATGCCACAAGTATACGGTACTATCATAATTATCTTAGCAGCTTTTGGTATCAATATTATGAACATGTATATCACTATGATCGAGATTCAATAAACCATTCACATTAGTGCATGACCATAGAAGGTATTATTCATGTAAACAGAATAACCATTATTATCTTACTTAAATGAATAACCATATCGTAATAAACAAGATCAATATAATGTTTATGCTCAATGTCGGCACCAAATAACATTTATTTAGGTTCAACACTAATCCCAAAGGTAGAGGGAGTGTGCGATGGTGATCACATCAACCCTGGAAACACTTCCAACACACATCGTCACCTCGCCATTAGCTAGTCTCCATTTATTCTGTGCGTTTTCTTTTGAGTTACCAATAATAGCAACTGGACCGGTATCTAATACCTAGGCCTTCTCTCTGCCCTTTGCCTTAGACTTTTTATGGACCAACTCTTCTTGAACTTAGCAGAGTTCTACACCATCAACACTTGATGCATGCCTTTCTCAATATCTTGCTCTGCCACCTTGAGCATCCCATGCAATTCAGTGAGATTCTTATCCATGCCATGCATATGATAGTTTGAGATGAACGTCCCATAGCTAGGTGGAAGAGAACCCAACATTGCATCCAGGGACATCTCGTCCCCAAGTGGGAAGCCTAACTGATCCAAAGCTTGCATGTGCCTGGTCATCTTGATCACATGTAGGCTCATTGTATCACCCTCTTTCAATTTACAATCCATCAAGGATATCCAAACATTGAACCTTTCGGTCCTAGCCTGCACCTGAAACATGCTCTTGAGACTCTCAATCATATCGAAAGCCTCAACATTTTTAAATGATGTTGCAAATCAGGCTTCATACAAGCCAACATGAGCCAACTGATGTTGTTTGATTCGTCAATGAGTTTTTGGTAGGCATTTTTGGTAGTGGCATTAGCATTATCAGCAGGTACCTCTGGAAGTGGATTCTCTAGAACATGTTCCTTTTTATCATGCTTTTGAACAATTCTCAAATTTCTATACTAGGTGGTAAATTTCATTTCATCCAGTTTATCCTTTTCCAGAATTATTTCAATGCGGAGTTGTTTTGAGAAGGTGGTGCCATTGATCTACATTAGAAAATATGCAATCACTAAGCAATGTGTATATGTAGAGTAATTCAAGCCTTAAACATAACTACTCCTCCTGAAGTCGGCATCCCTCCGCAGACTCTTAGTGATTCAGGATCCGACTAGCGCAAGTGACTAGTGAGATTTAGCATCACTGCTAGCCAACTTGCCTATTCAGTAAGAAACTCCTTGCTAATTGTATGTCTATACGACTCCTATCTAGGTATCTAATACCCTGGCTCCCAACCTTCTTTTCCACAAGGCCTAAAACCGTTTTGATAGCCTTGTCAAGTTAACCTGATGTAGTGCATGTCTGTGTCCGCCACAAACTATCCAGTTCAAGGACACCTAGTAGCACCTCAATTTTATGAGCCCACTACCAGACGTACTTGAAGTGCGAAGGTGCAACATCCAGAATGGAAATATGCTTGATATTAATGAGGGATATTTCTACCACTATAACAGGCATAGAAAACAAGAAGCAATATCAATAACATATAAACATGAATGTGTGAAATAGTATGGCTCCTTCGTGGACATCCTTCTAGGGTGGCTCCAACTCCGATGACCAGGGAAGAACTCCATCTTGTTCGTCATACCGGGACGCCAAAGCCTCGAACCTGATCTCTATCCTCCAAGTACTACAATTAGTAATGAATTTTACAAATAATCACAAGTCGACACGCATGTCGTTATACAATATAATGACAACACTTTGGCTCCTTCTGACTAACAATCATGACACATAGGTCATGTTAAATTACACACATGCATTACATACATATGAGCCATACTATTCACATCAAACCTACAAAACAAAGTTATGCATAGGATCGCATTCTACCGGTTTGTGTGATCATGTACGAAAATATATGTTGCTACGCGCACGGTGGTCCCATCGATCACAGATCGAATCACAGATCGAAAATCATAGATCATAGATCAAATCACTGATCAAAAATATATGGTGCTACGCACATGGAAATCATAGATCAAATATGTATTCCGATCACATCGAATTTTCTGATGTGACCGATCTCATCGATCATCGCGAACCCGATTCGGATTTACGTTTCACTGTTAATCCTGATGACGGAAACCGGCCAGTAGGGGTAGGTTGTGTCATGACCTTGTTGATTCTGATTGACACAAAACATAACCTCAATGATCTCGATGTGCAGTTGATCTCATCAACCGTGCTCATAGTCGATCTCATAAATGATGACATATCTCATCTGCCGCTGATAAGTCTCCAACGTATCTACAATTTATGAAGTATTCATGCCATGTTTACAATAATTCTATATGATTTCGGTATGATTTTATTAGAACTAACCCGGACTGACGTTGTTTTCTGCAGAACTACCGTGGTGTTGTTTTTGTGCAGAAATAGAAGTTCTCAGAATGGGCTGAAAATTTACGGAGAATATTTTTGGAAAATATAAAAAATACTGAAGCGAAGAGTTGGGCCAGGAAGTGTACGAGCAGGACACAAGCCTGCTGGGCACGACCACCCCCTAGGACGCGCTCCTATGGCTTGTGGACTCCTCGAACATCCCCTTGACATAAGACTAACGCCAAAAATTCCTATAAATACCAAAAAAACCCAAAAAAGAAACCTAGATCGGGAGTTCCGCCACCGCGAGCCTGTGTAGCCACGAAAAAACAATCGAGAGCGTGTTCCGGCACCCTGTCGGAGGGGTAAACCCTCACCAGAGGCCATCTTCATCATCCCGGCGGTCTCCATGACGAGGAGGGAGTAGTTCACCCTCGGGCTGAGGGTATGTATCAGTAGCTATGTGTTGGATCTCTCTCTCGTGTTCTTGATATGGCACGATCTTGATGTACCTTGAGCTTTATTGATATAGATGAATCATATGGAGTTTTCCCCTATCTATCTTCTTGTGATGAATTGAGTTTTCCCTGTGAAGTTTTCTTATGGGATTGAGTCTTTAAGGATTTGAGAACACTTGATGTATGTCTGGGGATCGGATATCCGTGGTGACAATGGGATGTTCTATCGATCCATTTGATGTATGTTTTGGTGATCAACTTGCGGGTTCCATGACCTTGGGAATCTATGCATAGGGTTTGGCACATGTTTTCGTCTTGAATCCCCGGTACAAACTTTGGGGCACTCTTTGATGTTCTTTTTGTTGGATTGAATATGATGAATCTGAAATTGTGTGATGCATATCGTATAATCAAGCCCATGGGTACTTGTGGTGACATTGGACTATCTCGGTGGTATTAGGGTTTTGGTTGATGTGTATCTTAAGGTGTTATTTTAGTACGAACTCTAGGGCTGTTTGTGACACTTATAGGGATAGCTCATAAGATTGATCGGAAAAGATAACTTTGAGGTTGGAGTGAACTCTTTGTCGCAAGGGAGGGATTTACATATGATTCAACTATGTTAGTATTGTTGAGAGAACTTGCACTAGTGAAAGTATGAACCCTAGGCCTTGTTTCTAAGCATTGCAATACCGTTTGTGCTCAATTTTGTTACTTGTTACCTTGTTGTTTTTATATTTTCAGATTACAAAAACCTATATATACCATCCATATTACACTTGTATCACCATCTCTTCGCCGAACTAGTGCACCTATACAATTTACCACTATTGGGTGTGTTGGGGACACAATAGACTCTTTGTTATTTGGTTGCCGGGTTGGTGAAAATTGCTACTGTCCTACAAAACTTTGCGCTTGGAGGCCCAACACGAGTCTACAAGAATAATATTGCGTAGTAGACATCAAGCTCTTTTGTGGCGCCGTTGCCGGGGAGGTGAGTGTTGGAAGGTATATCTTTAGATCTTGTAATTGAATCTTTTAGTTTCTTGTTTTATCACTAGTTTAGTCTATAAAAGAAAACTACAAAAAATGGAATTGAGGTTGCCTCATATGCTTCATCTTTTTAATTTCTGTCGTGAAAATGATGGAAAGGAAAATTGTGCTCAAGTGTTAGAAGAAGAGGTTATTAAAATGTTTGGCACTAAATCTTTGAGTGATGAGCATGATGGCATTGTTGTTAGTATGAATTCTTTGAATATACATAGTACTAATGATGATTGCACTAGTCATGATACAAAGATTTCTTATAAGCATGTCAATTTTTGTGGAGTGCATAGAGTTTGTGAAGACATGCCTAAAAGGGAAGATAGTTTTTGTAAGAGGCATAAGTATTTACAAAATAAGTGGTTGCAAGAGAGGCTATATGTTTGTGCTGAAAGACTTAATATTTCTCGCCGTCCTTGTGAACTTTGCAATGAAAGTGGTCATTTTCATTTCCATGATTTTTTTATAATCGAATTGTGTCCAAAATTGTCATAACCTCATTACACTTGAGCATCATAATGAACTTAGTCTATTTTTTGGGTATGAAGAAATGAAACATAAAACTAAGGATGTTCCAGCTTGGGTTATCATGAAAATGATTGATTTTGATCTAAATGAAATTTATATGTATTGTGTGGTAAATTGCATTGAGAATCCTTATATTGCAAATTACTTAAAGATAAGAAAACAAATAGAAGATGAAGATAATACTAATTAAGGGGAAGAGGTTTCCCAATATCCTCCTATTTTTTATCATAATTAATCAAGCAACGAGGAGAAGCCTTTTATTCAACCAACCTATTCAAAAAGAAGCTTGGAGGAATTAAATAAACCCACACATAATGTGGTGAAGAAGAAGAAAAGAAGTAAAAGTAAAGGTAAATAGGTATCTCTCCCAAATAATGTTGCTCCCATTATTGATAGGCCTCATGAGAATGAATCAAAAATAGTTGTGGAAGATGATACACTTGAGGATGATTTTGTTATGCCTATTGCTTGTTGTGATAATTATGATTAGGAAGATAATGATACTTCTTTTAATCTTGAAAATATTTATGGCACCAACTTGGAGGAGGATGATAATAATTTCTATACTATTGGTGTTATTCATACTATTAACGATGAGTGATTATGTTTATGATATACAAAGCCACAAGCTTGGGGATGCTATGTTTGACGAAAATGACATGTTTTGGAATTTATTTGCTGCAATTAATGTTTGTCCCAAGCTTGGGGATGCTATGCTTAATGAAGTTAATCTTTTTATCCCCCCTACTTTGAATGACCAAATTTGTTATAATGATTGCATGCCTCCTACTAATGATGATTATTGTGATGATACTTATTGAATGAAAAAAGAGTGATGATTAATATTATGATACTTGTCATAATTATGAATATACTTCTACTGAATATTACTCTTTTAATGTGGAACCAATTTGTAGTATTCAACTCTTTTATGATACTCCCACTATTAGTCATGAGAAGAAATTTTCTTGTGTGGATAGTAGTAAAATTTATATGCTTGTAGATCATGAAAAGAATGCTTTATGTGCTGGTTACATTGTGGAATTCCTTCATGATGCTACTGAAAGTTATTATGAGGGAGGAACATATGCTTGTAGGAATTGCAATAATATCAAGTTTCCTCCCTATATGTTGGAAATATTGAAGTTGTGCTTGTTTTGTCTTCCTATGCAAGTTGATCCTTCTTCCCATTAATTGTTTGCTCACAAAATCCCTATGCATAGGAAGTGGGTTAGACTTAAATGTGCTTGTCATGAGATTCATGATGCTCTTTTGCATGTTTCAAATACTATTCCTATGTGAGCATCATTGAAATCATCATGCCTAGCTAAAAGGCATTAAAGAAAAACGCTTGTTGGGAGACAACCCAACACTTTTACCTTCTGTTTTTATGTTTTCACATGATTAAGCTATTGTAGTAATAATGTCGTGTGTCTTTTATTTCAGTAAAGTGCCAAGTAAAGCCTTTGGGATAGTGTAAATACTTGCTTGTTTGATTCTGTGCAAAAACAGAGAGTTTTGCGTCCAGTATATGAATTATCTGATTTTACTGGAGCGTCAAAAAATTCTAATTTTTTTACAAAAGATTTAGAAGTAAATTCCTTGAGTTTAACTAATTTTTCAGAATTGTTAGAGTCAGGAAAGTATGGTGATCATTCAGATCTTTACATATTGTTCTGTTTTTGACAGATTCTGTTTTGCATGCATAGTTTGCTTGTTTCAAGTGTTTCTATAGCTTATATTGAATAATATAAATTGTGGGAATGCTGTAATACAATAGGTATCATGTGGTAATAATTATGAATCTTGTCTTGACAGTACCTAGGTGAATGCTTTATCTTTACTATGCTAACCCTTCTCATGAAGTTCCGTTAAGTTTGGTGTGATTGAAGTTTTGAAGATTTGGGTGAGACACCGATATGAGGAGAATAAGGAGTGACAAGAACCTAAGATTGGGGATGCCCAAGGCACCCCCAAGATAATATTCAAGGAAGACTCAAGCGTGTAAGCTTGGGGATGCCCCAGAGGACATCCCCTCTTTCGTCTTCAACACTATCGGTATATCTTACTTTGAGCTATATTTTTATTCATCACATAATATGAGTTTTGCTTGGTGTCGGTGTCAAAACCGACGGATCTCCGGCAGGGGGTCCCGAACTGTGAGACTAGAATCAACGGTAACAGGAGATGAAGGGGACACGGATTTACCCAGGTTCGGGCCCTCCTATGGAGGTAATACCCTACATCCTGCTTGGTTGTATTGATGATGTGGGGTTACATAGTTGATCTACCTCAAGATCGAATAGCTAACCCTAGATGAGTTGTTCCTCTATACCCCCATACCCTCTGGCTTATATAGACGCCGAGGGTGCCCTTGGTTTACACATGGTCGTTTACATGCCAAAGAGATAAACATGCCTAACTACAGCTAATAACGTGGAGAGTACGTCATGACTCCTCAAAGCTTCCATCTGGCATAGGTGGTCTTTCATCATCCGATGCTCGCCTTGTGGCCCATAGAGTTCGGCCCATAAAGAATAGGTCGGCTATCTGAGGACCCTCAAATCTAGGACTCCCTCAGTAGCCCCCGGACTAGCCTTCAACGCCGATATATATCCGATCGATCTCCTCATGTCATCATCTTCGGCTTGTGAGGCGAGTCCCTCCTCCTTCCTTGTTAAGCAACCGACCAGTCTTCGGTAAGATCTCAAGCGTCGCCGGCGCAGGTTCATTATAATAACTACACGTGTTCCTCGATTTTCGCGCGTCATGGGGAGGCAAGTGGTCAGTGGTTTTTACAATCTTACCCCTCTGTAACTGGGGCACCAACCCATTTAATCAAACAAAATCGTGGCTCTGACCACATTCTCCTCCTCCTCCTTGAAAGAAGCTCCTAGCGGAAGCTCCATGCAAAACATCGCTAACGTCCCCAGCTCCTCCGCGTGTCCCTACGGCTCACGCCTAGGGGACTGGACCAGTTGTTCCGTTACCCTCCTGTGGCTCCATAATCTGGAGACCCAAGGGTATCTCCCTTCATAAGATCTGGCAGCGACCCGTGCAAGTCTGCTCTCTTACAGCGACGAAGTTTTCAATGAGCGTTTCCCCAATCCTAACAAGGGGGAGTGCGTATTCTTTGTCCCCTTCCTCCTCTGGGGCCTTGGGTTTCCAATCCATCCATTCCTAAGGGGGTTGCTGGAGTTCTACGGGATCCAACTCCACCACCTTACTCCAGGGTCCATTTTACACATCTTGGGCTTCGTCGCTCTCTGCGAGATGTTCTTGGGGTGGGAAGCACATTTTGATTTTTGGAGGAAATACTTTTGTCTCGTCCCCTGAACTCGGGACAAGATGATTTTGGAGGTCAGTAGAGCCGAAGTGTGCCACATAGTGGGGACAGGGTATTTGGCAGGCACACCGAAGAAATCCGAAGAATGGACCTCATAATGGTTTTATATTGAAGATGTACCCTGTTTGAGACAACTCGGACAGGTCTTCCTGAATACTCTGCCGTTCTCCCGAAGAAGATGTACAACTGGCAGCCAAGGAACTCTTCCCAAGAGGAAAGTGTTGAAGTGCGGCACTTAGCCGCGCAGATGTGGATGCTCGTCCACCACCAACTGACCATGATCGACGTCATGGCCGCCGCCATCTCCCGGTGTGTGCAGCCCCTCCAATAGAGGGTACACACCTTATGGAAATACAACGGGACAAGCGACACCACCCGCTCCCGAAAGCAAGGTCCCGCCAATCTGACGGTGTTGGCCGCCGGCCTTGCCGACCTGTACAAAGGAGAGCAAGAAGACTTTGTTCGCCGATCAAGCAAGGAAGGATATTCGGCCCACAATCCCATCGAATGGGTAAGCCTTTCTATTTTAAACATGAAATAGTTCGGGGTTTCCATTCCGTACTCTATTTGACCGATGCCTAGCGTGAACAGGAATGGATGAGTTTCATCGAGATAGTCAACTGTTCGGCTCCTCAGCCCAAGAACCATTCACGCGATAATGATCCAGGTTTCAACAAGGACCCGGATCTTCTTATTGACTTCTAAAACGGAGTCTACTTCCAGGACAGGATCGTCCAAACCCCGGTGGCTATCATAGTTGATTACCCCGGGTCATTCTCCATCCCTACCGCGGGCAACAAGAAAAGCTCCTCCCGCAAGAGGCCAGCTACCAAGAGCGCCCTGGACGTGCCGGTCCCGATTCCCAAACGCCGCCGATCTGTGCACCATACACCGGCAGCCGAAGCGGTGACCAAGTGAGAGGCCAACCGGGATCCTGCGAAGGAGCTGGACATGGGGACGAATCCACCTGCCCGCTCATCCTGAAGGTACATTGTTCGGTTATCCGCTTATTGTTGCGATCAATCGAGTTTACAGAAGTTTGTTTTATTGAAATATTTAGGTGAAATGCCCAATCCTCTCCTACTGAAGGGGTTACCTGGGTGTCTGGAGACGCCCAAAGTTCCCAAGCCACGACTCATGCGACTTCTGCTATAGAAGCCCCCATGGCCAGTCCGACGCCCGCCGATTCTGGTGATGGTGTATACATCACCAAATTGGAGGTGGAGAGTGCCATGCATCATCGGCAATGATGGGAAGCCATGTGGCAGTCAATTTTCTTCGAAAAGGAGTTCGGCACCCTATGATCGGCGGATGCGCACCTTGGTGCCGCCCGATCTGGCTTCGGCGAAGCTATGAAGTTGATAACAACCAACATACAAGTAAGTGATTGGTGTTTATAAAATACGAACATTTGTGTAAGCCTAGTGGCCCCCGAGCCTTAATTTGGTTTGGAACAAACAAATTAAGGATCTCCGCACTGTTGGACTGCTGATGAGGCCTCAAAGCAACAGTCTAAGCAATTGGCCAAGGAGCTCGAGGAGAGCCGCACGTAAGTACAATCCGTGAAGGCCGAACTGGCACAAGTAAAGAGCTTCACGCGGGAGGCCCATGGTGAGTGTGCATTTACTACTAATCTTAATGTATCATCATGCCTGACACACAGATTCCGTGTAGCAGTCGAATCAATAGGGTACATGGAAAGGCAGTTGGAAGAAACCTGGGACTCTCAAAGGTATGTCGAGTCCTAGCACCAGGTTGGCTGCCTTGTTGTGCAAAAGCAGGTCGAAGAAATTAAGAGTTTGAAGATTCAGTTGGCCCAAGATCAAGAAGAAAACCGAAAGCTTCAGAGGGGCATGTTCGGTAAGTTTAATTCCATTATCAGCAAATATTTCTGATGTAGGAAATAACGGTAAGCACGATGTTGCCTTATGTACAGGCCTCCTGTCCTAGCATCCTGAAGAGGAGATCGAATCATATTAGGGGGACCTGCTGAAGGAGCTGACCTCTCTCCATAGGTGTGTGCAGAAAGCAATGAAAGGAATGGTGAAGGCACTATGGCCTGCCGAACAGCCACCTGAAGGGCTAGCCGCACTCGTGGATCGATTCAAGGGGGCTCGAAATAGGTTCGAGTTGTGGAAGACTTTGGCTTGCTGTGAGGGAGCATGAGAAACATGGGCAATGATCAAGAACCATTTCACTGGACTTAACCCCGAGCATATGGCACGGGTTGGTCCCGTGGGATCGGTTGGAAAAGAAGTGACACTCCACCTGGTGTATGACCAGGTGATGCCTGTCGCCCGTCTTTTGCAAGCGGACTGCCCCCTTAACACCATAATCGATAATCTCAATTAGCAGCCACACATGTAATTTAGATGTACGCGTGTATAAAAAATCTGTGTTGTAAACTTCGTCTTAACCGGCCATCGGCTTCTCCCCCCCATGCGAAGAGCTCGGGAGTGTTCCTCCTTATTTGTCCCTCCAAAAGAGCGAAGCATATTCGGGGAACTAGGCAATCCAGCCATGTGGTACGAACAGACAAAAAGCACACAGAAAGATATGTTATATAACTACTTAGCATAAGAAACATCTTCCGAGGAAAATAGTGCCTCTATCGATACCTTTCGTCAGGGCTCTACGAAGATCGTAGATAGAAGTCTGCATACTTTCAGTATGCGGCTAATTGTTCTATGGGAAGAAAAGACCCAAACAACAGTGATAACGACCGGAGCCGTATAAGTTGTTTCCGTCATAGCCGACCAATTGTCTATGTAAGATAGCTAGCTTTTGGCTTCACCTGTCTGAGGTACGTGTCCGGATGACCCGGTCGTAACAATCGTAGAGGTGCTCCCTTTACTTTCTAGCCGAACAATCGGGAACATAGAGAGTAATCATAGGAGTGAGGCAACCCAGCTTGGCAAAGTCTTAGTTTGAATTGATGCGTATTATGGCTAGAACATGACAAAAGAAACATGTGCGATCGGTAAGTGTGAGCAAATACTTGTAATAAAAAGTTTAGATACTAGAAGAAGCCCCCACGTCCTGTGTTCGGATTTAACAGTTTATGGTGTATGCCGAATCTTTAGTACAAGATTGGTTCAGCTGAACATAGGGTAAGAAAAGAAATTGTCCCTGTCATACAGCAAAATGGGAAGGGAAGAAGAAAAAAAGGCAAAAATAACAAGAGAAAAAGGAAAAAATGCGGGGGAGTTTAGATGGCACCGGTTTATCCGTAGAAGCGCCGAAGACGAGCTGCATTCCATGGGTTTGGTTCAAGGCGGTTATCGGATGGACACCGCAGATGATAGGCACCTCCCGCGAGTATTTCGTCGATGATGAAAGGGCCCTCCCATTTGGGGTGGAGTTAATGCTTCTGTTTCTCCAGGAGCCGTAGGACGAGTTCGCCTACGTTGTATGATTTTGCCCTGACCTCCCTACTTTGGTAACGTCGAGCTTGCTATTGGTAAAGAGTGTAACGAGCCAGAGCTATGTCATGCTCTCCCTCCAAGGCGTCTAAGTCATCCTGCCAATCCAACTCAGCCTCCTTTTCCTCGTACATGCGCACTCTTGGTGCGTTGTGGATAATATCGCAAGGGCAGAATGCATCTGCCCCATAGACCATAAAGAATGGTGTGTAACCCGTTGATTTGCTTGGGGTGGTACGTAGGCCCCATACAACAGAGTCAAGTTCCTCCACCCAATGATAGTCAGACTCGTGAAGAGATCAGACCAAACGTGGCTTGATGCCGCTCATAATGAGACCGTTTGCTCGCTCGACCTGTCCATTGGTCTGTGGATGATAGACCGACACATAATCAAGCTTTATGCCCATTTTTGCGCACTAGTACTTGACCTCTTGGGATGTGTCCATTATCCATTATTATACTATGCGGGGCATCGTAATGGTGTACTACACTAGATATAAAGTTGATCACTAGTCCGGATTTAGCTGACTTGACGGGCTTTGCTTCTATCTATTTGGTGAACTTGTCAACCATGACCGGTAGATATTTATTTTTCTTGGTTCCCCCTTTAAGGCGTCTCACCATGTCAAGCCCCAGACCGCGAAAGGCCTGGTGATTGGAATAGTTCGAAGAGCTGTTGGGGGCATGTGACTTTGATTTGCAAAGAGTTGACACCCTACGCAATGTTGAACAAGTGACTGGGCGTCCGTCCGAGCTGTAGGTCAAAAGAAACCAGCTCAGAAGGCCTTGCTGACAAGGGATCTTGCTGCGCCATGATGCCTGCCCACGCCTACGTGGATTTCGACGAGGAGCTCCCGTCCCTCTTCCTCGGATATACACTGCTGCAATATTCCGGTTGTGCTTTTCTTGTATAACTCACCCTCCAGTACTTTGTAGGCCTTGGATCGCCGAACTATGCGCCATGCCTCGGTTTGGTCATCGGGGAGTTCCTTGTGAAGAAGGTAAGCAAGGAAGGGCTCTGTCCATGGTGCTATTACTGCCATTACCTCATGAGCCGAGGGCGTTTCATTCATTGCAGAGCCACCGATAATGCCATCGTCCTGCTTGTTTATGGGGGAAACAAGTTCGTCTGTCGTATTCGGACCACCACCATTGTCATCGTCCTGCCACACTATGGAGGGCTTAAAGCGCTGCTCCAGGAAGGTGTTTCTCGGGATGGGATCGTGCTTGGCTCCCATACGGGCCAGTATGTCGGCGGCTTGGTTGTTGTCACGAGCGATGTGGTGGAATTCCAACCGCTCGAACAGAGCAGATATCTTGAGGACGGTGTTTCTATATGCCTCCATCTTCGGATTTTTGGCGTCGAACTCGCCGTTAATTTGGGATATGGCCAAGTTTGAGTCTCCCCGTACCTCTAGCTGTCGTATGCCCATTGATACCGCCATCCGAAGACCATGAAGAAGAGCTTCATATTCGGCTACATTGTTGGAGTCAGCATACATGACTTGCAACACGTATCACACGTTGTCACCTATGGGGGATGTAAGAATAACTCCAACCCCCAGACCGGCCAAGGTCTTGGATCCATCAAAGTACATTGTCCAATGGGAGTATGCACTATATTCCTTGGGGAGCTCCGCCTTTGTCCATTCAGCCAGGAAGTCCGCTAGTACCTAAGACTTAATGGCATGACATGGCTTGTAGGTTATTTCAAAGGGAAGGAGCTCAATGGCCCATTTGTCTATGCAGCTGGTGGCGTCCCTGTTGTTGATTATATCATTCAGGGGGACCTCCGATGCCACTGTTACCGCACACTCCTGGAAGTAGTGTCTAAGTTTCCTCGACGCCATGAATAATGTATAGGCTATTTTTTGGTAATGTGGGTATCTAGAATTGCACTGCGTTAGCACTTCTGACACAAAATATACCGGTTTCTGAGTCCGGAATTTATGTCCCTCCTCATCTCATTCAATGACGAGCACCGCACTGACGACTTTCTTAGTGGCCGATATGTATAATAACATGGGCTCACCGGCGCCCGGTGCCATGAGTATGGGATTGGTTGCCAGTAGTGTTTTTATTTCTTCTAACGCAGTTGCTGCCTCATCGGTCTATTCGAACTTGTTGGTCCGTTTTAGCAGCTTATTGAGCGGCAAATCCTTTTCTTCGAGGCGGGAGATAAAGCGGCTTAACGCTGCTACGCACTCGGCTAGCCTCTGGACATGCTTCAGCTCTGTGGGGATTGCAAGTTGTGATAGAGCACGAATTTTAGCTGGATTTGCCACTATTCCTCTATGGGAGATGATGAATCCAAGCAGCTTACCAGAGGGAACTCCAAATACACATTTTCCCGGATTGAGCCGTATATCATATTCGCGTAGACTAGCGAAGGTTTGCCGTAAGTCATCGATCAACTGGTCGACCTATTTGGTTTTGATTACCACATCATCCACATATGTCTTGACAGTCTTACCGACCTGTGTCGCAAGACAGGTTTGGATCATGCGCTAGTATGTGGACCCGACGTTTTTTAGCCCAAAAGGCAATGTGTTGAAGCAGAATGGCTTGTAGGGGGTGATGAATGCGGTAGTCGCTTGATGGGATTCCTTCATTTTATTGTGATGGTATCCGGAGTAAGCGTCGAGGAAATACAAAAAATCGTGTCCGGCTGTGGCGTCAATGATCTGGTCTATGCCTGGTAAGGGGAAAGGGTCCTTTGGGCAGGCCTTGCTAAGGTCTTTGAAGTCGACACACAGCCGTCAGGACTTGTCTGTCTTAGGTACCATCACCAGGTTCGCTAGCCACTCAGGGTGTTTAATATCCCTAATAAATCCAGCCTCGAGCTGTTTAGCTAATTCTTCACCCATGGCTTGTTGTTTGGCCTCCGAGAAGCAGCGCATAGTCTGTTTCACGGGCTTAAAGCCTGGGATAATGTTCAAGCTGTGTTCGGCGAGCCGACGTCAGATTCCAGGCATGTCGGAAGGATGCCAGGCGAAAATGTCCCAATTCTCGTAGAGGATATTATGCAGTGCTTCGTCCATGAGGGGATTGAACTGGGATCCGATGGATGTTCTGTTATTGGGGTCCATTGGATGTGCCTGAAATTTAACGATTTCTTCTATGGGTTTAAAGGACGTGGACTTGGGCTTTTTGCTAAGGATCACATCATCCTTATTAACTGTCGACTGTGAGGCGGGCAACTCTTCGGTGGTGAAAGTTTCCGCTAATGCCTCAAGGGCGAGCACTGTCGTTTTGTTTTCGGCCCGAAGGGCTATGTTCAGATCACTGGCGATCGTGATCACTCCATTTGGTCCTGGCATTTTGAGTTTCATGTACCCGTAACGGGGTATAGCGTTGAACTTTGTAAAGGCGTCACGTCCCAATAGGGCGTGATAGCCACTTGGGAAGGGGAGATGTGGAAGAGAAGTTCTTTGGATCGGTAGTTTTCGGGCATGCCGAACACTACGTCCAGGATGATACATCCGGAACAACGTGCCTCTTTCCCTAGGATAATTCCCCGAAAGGTTGTGTTGCTATGTTTGATGCGGGATCGGTCGAACTGCATTTTTTCCAGTGTGGCCTCATATACGAGGTTAAGACCACTGCCGCCGTCCATTAGCACTTTATGCAGCCTATATCCATTGATGATGGGGTTCAAGACAAGTGCGGCCGGTGAGTGACCGGGAAGAATGGGCGGCTAGCCAGTATCCCTGAAAGTAATCGGTAAGTATGCACATGGGCTAGTGGCTGCCACATGGTAGACTTGCTTGAGCTCCCTAAGAGCTCTTTTACGCCTGTTCCTCGAGGGGAAGGTCTCATAGACCGTCAGGACTTTGGCATTGGATCCGCGCGGTGAAGGAGAATGCCTGCTCGACGGAGGTGTTTCGAGGATGGCCTCGCCGCTTTTTGCGACTTGCCTGACGACCCAGCAAGCTCTAAGGCTGTGAGTTGGGTTTATGTTTAACAACACGGAATGTATGGGGCAAGGTTTATCCAATAGTTCGTCAAGGACAGTGCCGGTCCTTGAAAAGGGCTTGTTACTTTTTTCATCGGGTTCGTACCTGGATGGCCAATTTGGAGGTATCCTCTTTTTCCGAGCTCCTCTAGGGTGTTCGGAGAGAATTGGTACCGAGAACAACAGTTCAGATTGCCAGACGCTCTCCATGGCGCAGTACTTTTGTACCAATTCGGATAACTCCAAAAAGTCACTTATGCATCGGCGGGCCAGGGCATTAAGAATCCCTTCGTCATGGCAATTGCGAATGAAAATTGTCGGTATATCTTGGTCACTAAGACCTTTTACTCTGCTCCTAGCGAGTAGGAGTCTGGCCCAAAAGTGGTGGACTAATTCTCCTTGTAGTTGCATGATATCCCGAAAGTCCGAAGACACGGGCTTTGGTGTGATACTTGGATGGTCGTCTTGGGCGGTGGGTGGGAAAAAATTCGATTCCATGCCGCAACGAGTGTTCGAAACTACAGTTTCCAAATCGTGCGAAGGATTCTGGACTGGTGACGGTCTAACTTTAGAATGATTCCCCGCCTCTGGTTCACCAACAGAGTCTTGGTGATCGAGGACTAAAGTATAAACGGTTTTCAATTTCGGATGTCGGGCAGAATCCATAGTCGGGCACTCGATGGTAGCGATAAGGTGGGTGACCGGAGGGACATGAATCTCCCTGTCATCGGGTCTGATCCTGAGCCGATCATAGATCGGAACCTGGTAATCCGATATACGCACAACTTCGATCCAATCAAACAACTCGTTTAAGAACGAGGCGATGGCAGGGTGCATGTCACTGATACGAGTGGACTCATCGGGCAGCGTGACGGTTTCAGAGTTACGCCGAAGCGGATCTGTGTTCTGTAGTACCATGGGACCTGATGTCTTGGGCGTCAAAGAGTTTGTACTTATAGGTTTTTCTTCAAAGGTTGAGGGTTCCATTGGAACAAGTGTTCCCCATGAATCAGCCACGAACTCTAAGGTTCCGAACTTAATACTCTAATTGGGGGGAAAGCTTCCGGTCTGGCCATGATGGCTGAACGGGCTGGCATGCGACAATATGTCGTTGCCGGTGAGACTCTGATCGGGGTTGAGAGTTCCCTCGATGCAGATCTCGCTACTTGTGGTGAGGTGAGACATCGATTCCTTCGGCGCTCACAGAGGAACTCTCAATGAAAGCACCAATGTCGGTGTCAAAACTGGCGAATCTCGGGTAGGGGGTCCCGAACTATGAGACTAGAATCAACGGTAACAGGAGACGAAGGGGACATGGATTTACCCAGGTTCGGGCCCTCCTATGGAGGTAATACCCTACGTCCTGCTTGGCTGTATTGATGATGTGGGGGGTTACAGAGTTGATCTACCTCGAGATCGAATAGCTAACCCTAGATGAGTTGTTCCTCTATACCCCTAAACCCTCCTGCTTATATAGACGCCGAGGGTGCCCTGGGTTTACACATGGTCGGTTACATGCCGAAGAGATAAACATGCCTAACTATAGCTAATAACTTGGAGAGTACTTCATGCCTCCTCGAAGCTTCCATCTGGCGTAGGTGGTCTTTGATCGTCCGATGCTCGCCTTGCGGCCCATACAGTCCGGCCATAAACAATAGGTCGGCTATCCGAGGACCCCCGAATCCAGTACTCCCTCACTTGGAGCGTCATTTTATTTTGTTTTTGTCTGTTAGGTGTTATTTATAATCTTTTTTTTCAATAAAAAGTTCCAAGAATAGCCTTTAGGATGCTTGAATTGCATGTTTGATGTGTACTGTGTCAAAACAGAAACCTCTGCTGTAGTGTTTGGATTTTCTTATTTTACTGGAATGTGGAAATTTTATGAAATTTTTACACAGTATTTTCATATAAATTTTATAACATCTCCTAAATTTTCATAATTTTTTGAGTTATGGAAATACACTGGTTTAATAGATTTCTACAGACTGTTCTGTTTGGACAGATTGCTGTCATAGTTTTGTTATCTACTTGTCCAATAGTTTCCATAACCTATATTGGTAGATATAAATTGTGTAAATGATAGTATACAATACCTAACGTTTGAAAATTATTGTGCAACTTGTCTTGGCATTACATGAAGTGTTGATTTGTTCTTGTGTGTACTAACCTATCTCACGAGTTCTTTTTGGGTTTTGTGTGAATGAAGTTTTTGAGAATAGGTGAAACCGGGATATGAGAGGATTGAAAAAGATACTAAAGCTCAAGCTTTGGGATGCCCAATGCACCCCAAGTAAATATTTCAAGAACTATCAATCATCTAATCTTGGGGATGCTATGCATCCCACCTCTCTTCGTCAACTATCTGTTAGCCTATGTTGAGCCTAAATTTTTATTCGTTCACATGATGCATGCTATTCTTGGAGTGCTATTTTTTTTCTTGATGTTTAAATAAAATACTCAGATCTGAAAATCTTTATTAAGAGAGAGAGAGAGAAAGTCCTCACATAGCTACTTAATTGTTTGACTACTCATTGATCTTCACTTATATGTTTTGGAGTAGTTTTGTCATTTACTCTTGTGCTTCACTTATATCCTATGAGTAAATGGTTGAATGAATTGAATATAATAAATCTGAAATTATATATGTTTTATATGCTTATCCCATGGGGAGTAATGACTTCACATATAAGAAGTATAGGTGGTAAAATTTATTAAAAGTTAGCAAACACCGCATTGGTCAATTGAACAATTCATGAAAGAATATTGAAGGAAGAGATATTTCACATATAAATATACTATCTTGGACATCTTCTGTGAGTGTGAATACCCATTAATTATTTTCAAACTTGATCAAACTAGTTGAAGTTGGACAAGGAAGACAACGTAATGAGTTATGTTTGGGTATATTTGTATAGAAGTTATATTGTTATGGTTCATCCAACATGTGGTGCTTGCTTCCACCTCATACTAGCCAAAACTTTCGCACCAGGTAGAAATACTACCTGTGCATCCAAACACCCTTAAAACCAAAGTTTTTCCATATGAGTCCACCATACCTACCTATATGCGGTATTTACCTGCCGTTCGAAGTAAATTTGCATGTGCCAAACTCTAAACCTTCAAATAATATTCCGTTTTCTATGCCCGAATCGCTCATATAGTGACTAGGGGCTGTCAGTATCTTCCATGCTATGTGGGTTATTTTCACGATATGTGTTGATTCACTATCATTCACGAGAAAGTGGTTGGTATTCAGGATCCCGGTTCCTTGCTCAAAAATCAAATCAAAATAGAATGAAACAAAACTCCCCTAGGATTGTTGTTTGTATGGACGGTACCTGTGGATTCGGATAGCCATGGAGTGTGATTGATTGGTGGAGGGGGAGTAAAAATTTACCATTCTGTTTGGGAACTGCCTATAATGTATCTAGCATGGAAGATACCGAGATCTCTCGGTTGTTATGTTGACAATGAAAGCATACCGCTCAAAACTATTCATCTTTGTTTTAAAATATTGAGCTTTGGCACCTCTGCAAATCAATGCTTCCCTCTGCGAAGGGCCTATCTTTTACTTTATAGTGCTTACCTTTATACAAGATTCATGGTGATCTTCACCACTTCCTATATTTTGCCTTTCTTCTCTTGGCAAGCATCATGTGGTGGGGAAAGATCCAAGCATATATGGCCATTCAAATATATTTGATCATGAATTGCTATTGTTGACAATTATCTATATGGTAGATAAGTTGGGAGGCGAAACTTTAAGCCCATATCTTTCTCTGTGTTCGACGGATGTCATTTGCTCTAAAAATATTCTTTGAGAGTTAGCAATCATGGAAGACTATATGATAGCTGAGTATGTGGAATTTGCTAAATCAAAGCTCTTACATAGACCCTTTCCTGAAAATAAGAGGAATTGCAATTGTTTGGTGACTAAAATCATAGTTTGTTAGTTTTCAAGAAACTTTCTAGTCTATACTTTAACATGTCAATGGATTGTTATTTCATCATGAGAAGTTTTATGAGATGAGCTAGTGTTTTTGATATATAATGATGCTAGAAAAAAGTGATTGGAATTATCATTGATCAAACTTGTGCACCTGCTAGCATTCACACTTCATAAATCATTTCTTTTATCATTTACCTACTCGAGGACGAGCAAGATTTAAGCTCGGGGATGTTGATACGTCTCCAACGTATCTATAATTTATGAAGTATTCATGCCATGTTTACAGTAATTCTATATGATTTTGGTATGATTTTATTAGAACTAACTCGAACTGACGTTGTTTTCAGCAGAACTACCATGGTGTTGTTTTTGTGCATAAATAAAAGTTCTTAGAATGGGTTGAAAATTTACATCGAATATTTTTTGGAAAATATAGAAAATACTAGAGCTAAGAGTTGGGCCAGGAAGTGGACGAGGAGGCCACAAGCCTGCTGGGCGTGACCACCCCCCTAGGTCACGTCCCTGTGGCTTGTGGACTCCTCGAGCGTCCCCTTGACGTAGGACCGATGCCAAAAAAATCCTATAAATACGAAACCATCCAGAAAGAAACATAAATCGGGAGTTCCATCGTCGCAGGCCTCTATAGCCACGAAAAACCAATCGGGAGCCTATTCCGGCACCCTACGGGAGGGGGAAACCATCACCGGAGGCCATCTTCATCATCCCGGCGGTCTCCATGACGAGGAGGAAGCAGTTCACCCTCGGGGCTGAGGGTATGTACTAGTAGCTATGTGTTGGATCTCTCTCTCTCTCTCGTGTTCTTGAGATGGCACGATCTTGATGTACTGCGAGCTTTATTGATATAGATGAATCATATGGAGTTTTCCCCTCTCTATCTTCTTGTGATGAATTGAGTTTTCCCTTTGAAGTTTTCTTATCAGATTGAGTCTTTAAGGATTTGAGAACACTTGATGTATGTCTTGCGATGGGATATCCATGGTGACAATGATATGTTCTATTGATTCACTTGATATATGTTTTGCTGATCAATTGGGGGTTCCGTGATCTTGGAAATCTATGCATAGGGGTTGGCACATGTTTTCGTCTTGTATCTCTGGTAGAAACTTTGGGGCACTCTTTGAAGTTCTTTGTGTTGGATTGAATATGATGAATCTGAAATTGTGTGATGCATATTGTATAATAAAGCCCATGGATACTTGTGGTGACATTAGAGTATCTAGGTGACATTAGGGTTTTGGTTGATGTGTATCTTAAGGTGTTATTTTAGTACGAACTCTAGGGCTGTTCGTGACACTTATAGGCATAGCTCATAAGATTGATCGGAAAAGATAACTTTGAGGTGGTTTCGTACCCTACAATAATTTCTTCGTTTGTTCTCCGATATTTGTGACTTCGGAGTGAACTCTTTGTCGCACGGGAGGGATTTACATATGATTCAACTATGTTAGTATTGTTGAGAGAACTTGCACTAGTGAAAGTATGAACCCTAGACCTTGTTTCTAAGCATTGAAATACCGTTTGTGCTCACTTTTGTTACTTGTTACCTTGCTGTTTTTATATTTTCAGATTATAAAAACCTATATCTATCATTCATATTACACTTGTATCACCATCTCTTCGCCGAACTAGTGCATCTATACAATTTAGCATTGTATTGGGTGTGTTGGGACACAAGAGACTCTTTGTTATTTGGTTGCAGGGTTGTTTGAGAGAGACCATCTTCATCCTACGCCTCCTACAGATTGATAAACCTTAGGTCATCCACTTGAGGGAAAATTGCTACTGCCCTACAAAACTATGCGCTTGGAGGCCCAACACGAGTCTAGAAGAAGAAGATTGCGTAGTAGACATCAGCCGCCTCCACATATCAAATATGCATCCGATGTGAATCCAAATCCTATATCAGAGGCTCTAATACCCCTGTTGGGTTCTACCACTGGTGCATCGCATGCAAATTAAACTTTTCCAATGCGCAGAACAAACAAGAACATTCTATGGAGATGGATCATGGATCGTTACTACTAGACATGCAGTGTTGTGCAGCGGAAGTAGAGTTGGGGCAAGGCACCCCCGTGGTTTGTCTCCTCCTCATCCAATCTCCCTCGGACAACCGGTCACTGAATCCCACGTATAGGTTCACCAGAGCGGCACAAGTGCACTGCCTCTAATGGTATTCACACATGCAGGAGGAACACCATGCGACGGACTGCTAGGTTCGATCACACATTTGGCGGCGAGTGGAGGTGGCTAGTTGCAACACAAGCAAATTCCTAATAACGGTGCTGAAGCGATCAACCAAATGAGGGTGCTGCACCTCCACTATATATAGGCATCCCTCACAGGCTCAACTCTCGGGCCTCGCACGGATCCTAAAGCCCACATGTCCCTTTCACTTAAGCAACGCGGATGATGGTATTTCTATCTCTCGGGGGGCAAATTTCCATAGAGCCTATTTTCATTGGTTGCCCAATCTGTATGTTTGATAGATCATCATGACTTCGTCTTCATTTGAGCTATTTGTGAGGTGGCTAATAATGATGTCACTGGTGAGGAGAGGTTTGCCATACTTGGCTACCTGCTTTATGACCCAACAAGCTCGAACGTTGTGTTTTGGGTTGGGGTTGAGCGGTGTTGAGTGTATATGACATGGTCTGTTTAGCAACCTGTCAAGGGTGGTCTGCGACCCTATTTTCTTCTTCTTTGGCGATGGTATAGTTAGGGCACAGCGCCTTCAAGGAGCATGCTGCGAGGCTGAGTGGTAGTATGTATGTTCATCGGATCTGGTAGGTTGTTGAGCCAGCCAAGCATCCTACATAGTGCATAATTTTGCTACCAGGTCGGAGTGCTCGGCGAATGTATGGACTTAGCGCCAGGCAAGGCCGTTTAATACCCCCTCATCATAGTTGTGGCAAAAGGCGGTCAATAGTTCGGCATCCTGGCAGTGGGCTATTCTGTTTTTAACACACAAAAATCTTGACCAAAATTACCAAACGGTCTCCACAACTTGCTGCTTTATGTAGATCAGGTCCCAGACATCGGTAGGTCCCGAGTTATCCCTGTCATACTCGATGTGGGGGTGGGTGGGATCGAAGTTTTCAATCCGATTGGGGGTGGGCTCTATCGCAGCCCCATGTTTGTTGTAGGGAGGTTGTACAGGGTTTGGCTCAACTTCCAAAACATCCATCCTCCTTATCTGATTAGTCCGACGTTTGTTACTCAAAGGGAATTTCGATCTGGGCTTTCCTTGTTGCGAAACCCATTGGCCGAGCAGTTTGAAAGAGCGCAGTGCTCCAGGTGGAACTCCAGATTGCGTCCTGCCGCCTCTATGGGGGAGTGCGCCTCGGGACTCACCATCTCAACGGATGACTCGTTAAAGAAGGTTGTGGGGACGACAGAAGCCCCAAAGGGGTTCCGATCGCCGATTGGGGAAGTCATCAATCATGATGATCACACAGTGAGCTCTCAATGAAAGAAGCAATGTTGATGTGAAAACCGTGAGACCTCGAGTAGGGGGGGCCGACCTGTGAGATCGGATTGAGGGTAAGAGGAGACAAAGAACATGGGTTTTTACCCAAGTTTGGGCCCTCTCGATGGAGGTAAAACCCTACATCCTACTCTTGTTGATGATGTAGCTAGTACATATTTGATCTACCTCGAGATCATAAGTTTGTGGTCTAAACCTTAGGGGTTATGATGTTGTGTATGGGTATCCTCTACGTGATAAACCCTATGATTTATATAGGCATCAAGGGTATCTAGGGTTGCATAAATGTCGGTTACCATGTATCGATTAACATGTCGAAGGAATCTTCTCTTCTTGGAGCACACGCTAAGTCTTCAGTGGAATCCGGTATGCTCACGCTCCGTCATAGGGCCTCCAAAGTCCTTCCCCTTGATGGGCCTCTAGCCTGGCCCATGGATTAAACCACCTCGGCTGGGACCCCCTAGTCCAGGACTCCCTGAGGAGGGCAAGCCACCAGCCCCTCCCACGCCTATATGAAGGTGGGGAGGCGCAAGGGAGCAGCACACCTTCCCACGATCGCGTCCCTCCTCTCGTTTCTTCCTCGTACGTCATTTTGAAGGCGCTTGGCGAAGCCCTGCCGGTACTGCAACACCAGCATCTCCATCACGCCATCGTGTTGGTCGAGATCTCATATACTTCTCCGTCCTCCCTTGCTGGATAAAGAAGGAGGAGATGTCACCAAGCCGCACGTGTGCTAAACGCAGAGGTGTCATTCGTTCGGCGCTAGATGGGATTGGATCGAGAGGAGTACGACTACATCAACTGCGTTATAAACGCTTTCGCTTAACTGTCTATGAGGGTATGTGGGCAAAATCTCCCCTCTTGTTGCTATGCATCTCCTAGATTAGATGTTGGTATTTCGTAGGATTTTTTTTATTTTCATGATACGTTCCCAACAACTTGTTTGCTGGACAATCTAGAACAAGTGTAATGCTAGAGTCTCTGTCAAAAGTGTGCGCCGCCTCCAGTCCTCCTTCATTCTATCATCAATGATGCCAAGCTTTGGGTCATTGCGGGTGCTAAGAAGCTAGGGTGTATTGTCTTGCGCAATAGTTTTCATACCGCGAATGTGGGTCTTTTCTAACACTCTAAAACTCTTCTCTCTTATTAATTGAATGAGGCAAATATTTTGCCTCCGTTTCGGCAAAAATCCTCATTTGTTTTCTTGTTATGAAACCATCTGCTAGTACAACATAAGAGAACATGTCATTTTGGTATTAAAAACATCCGTGGCATGATTTTTAATCTCAACAAGAGTACTTTAGTTTTTCAGAAATTTTAAGATGATCCCAACTATTATGGACCGTTCAATAATTTTAATCTAATGACCTAGATTGAACATGATGGCCTATTGGCACCATGCGAGGTAATAGTTCATATTTCGTAAGTGTTAGAAAACAAAAGGTGGAAAAACAATACTCTCATATGGAGTGATCGAGTAAAGGAAATTACTACATTCCTAATTTATGTGATTAAAGCCACTAAATGTTGTAGTATATATATGTAAATATTGCGAGCTCAGAGAAAATATGAATGATTAATTACTCCTATAATATACTGATAATTTTAGAAAGCACACACATGTATGGTTATGTATAATTGCGAACTTCATTAAAATAAAGAACAATATAAAGAAACACTTTTACTTGATGTGATTCCAGCGTAAGTTGTTTAAAAAAAATTAAAAGTCAATACTAATCTAGATTTTTCAATATATAATTTTTCCTCTATATTTTTGACAATTCATGATAGTTAGTAAAATGAACATGAACTTGAAAGATCATGATCAAAAAATAAAATTTGTTCTGGTTCTTAGCGCTGTATAAAATAAAGTGATGTGTTATTTTATAAATGCTAGTAGAACGTTCGTGTGTTGCAACGGGCTGCATTGGCGTATTCTTTTTAACCACTAAAGAACTATCCTTTTCGTTCTTCCTTCCTTCTCCCAACATTTTTTTTCTCGGGGTAATATGTAAATGGAGCTAAAAACATATTTATGAACATTTCTACAACACATTCAACATGAAAGTTCTGTTTTCTCACAGATTGGGAACACACATAATGGTGTCTTGTCACCAAATCCAGTTTATATTTCAGAACATGGTTGTCCTAACAATATGTACCTGCAAGATCGCCCTCCCCTTCGATTTCTCCCCTTCTCACCCCTCTCCCCCCCCCCCCCGACTCACTCTCAATATCTATTTAGCTAGAGTGTTTTGCCTTTTCAAGGAGGCTCCAACGCTCTATTAGTCGTCTCATGAGGTGGTCATCATTGTTGTTGTTGGTTGCGACGGTAGGGATGAGGAGGAGGAACACCTGATAATCAATTAAATCAGTGTAATTTATGTTGTTGGCAAATACCAAAAAGTTTATGTGCATTCATTCAGATCTGGGAAAATGTTGGAGCTCAACCTCAAAATCATTTTTGTTCGTTCAACCTCAAAATCATTTAGAAAAAATCATGAGCATGATGCTTCTCCCTCCACTTCTGGAGACCCTTAAATAGAGATAAGCCATGAATATATGATTTTGCAAAGTAAAAACAAATGACAGTAAATTGGATGGATCACTCTGAATCCGACGGCGACAATCAGATGCATACCACCTGTGCACCTGCTTAGCCCCCAAGCCTCGAGCGCCGCCACTCATTTGTGTATGTCGTTGCCCTAAATCGACAACTACTCTTTGCCATTGCACCGAGGACACATACACGGCCATGCCATACCGTACATCGATTGGCTGAGGTCAGACACATGACCATGCCGGAGTACAACGGTATCACCTTTCTTTTTATGTTTTTTTCCCGATGTCGTCCCGGTCTCCACCCCGCCTCCCCATATACATGGCCACGATGGGACCACACCAACTTGCGCCAACACCCACCCATACCTTCTCATTATTCCTGCTAACTTTAAAAAAAGTTACCTTCTCATTACCGGCCAAATTGATAATTTGGATCTTAATGTAACTGTAGATGTTTGTTACATCCACACACATTATAGTTCGGCGCCTAATTATGTGGGTTGGAAATGAGATGGGAATGAAATGGTGGTAAGATCATTTCTAGGAACTGAAGTCCATTTCTAGTGCTCTGTGTATCAACAGATCATGCTTGATTTCACTTTAGCTGCTAGAGCTGAGTATCAAGATCCATGTTCCTAAAAAGGTAACACCGTATCAATGTCAAATACCACTTGAGCAAGAGAATAATTATGTTTCAACTTTTTTATGTGTATAGAATTAAACTAATTCAAAGTCTAAACCCCTCGGCGCCAAGCCTAAGATTGTTAATTACCAATTAAGCATTGTTGGAATTATGTGTCCTGCAACTAAATTCAAAAAAATAGGAATTGCTAATATTTGAAATACCTCATTATGGAATTATACATGTATTTATACATGAAATTACTTTACATGATTATCATGGAATTATCACTTGTTAGAACGTACTTAAGTTATATGCTTAAGGAAGCTGGTCGATTATCAATGGAATACAATATACTATTTATATTGGAAAGACTAACCGGGTACATTGATAATCGGAAGGAGCTAGATCATATAGTTAGATTACAGCCTTAATGTTGATCTACATAATTAGAGGAATTTACACTTTATTATGGCACGTTGCTCACAAGCGTGTTCCGGGGACATGACGGGTAGAATCCGTTAACAGACAAATATGATCGTGGTTGGTAATTTGCTCTGGACTCTATTCCGAAAACTAATGGAAAATATTAAGAATCTTATATCTGTATAAGAGGTGGACTCTTTGGAAAGACAATATAAGAAGGTCCATACCCCCTAGCCTCAGATATGCGAATTGTGAGCGACACCACGAATAAGCGCAAAGAAATAGGAAATAGACCGCAAACCCTAAATTTCTTACATTGGCATCCGAGCATCCGAGCTTAGTTCACCATGGTTGGTCGACGTCGATCGGCAACGCGCTCTGCCGCACTCAGCGTCAAGCCGCCGGATGGATCCCTCGCTTCCGCTTCGCCTCTCCTCATGCAGCACGAGTTCGTCGGTGTTGCTTCATCATGGATGTCGCCATGATCCTAATCCGCTGCGTACTCTGCCGACGGTGGTTCGCCGCTTGTCTCTCGCATCGATCTGTCATCGTCCTTCTGGTGATACGATTGAGCTTGCTAATTCCGTCGGGTGCTTCACCCGTGCGCTACTGCAGCAGATCGGTTAATGACATGCGCCTCTCCGCGCACATCACTGTGTTGATCTCATCCACCTATGAGATGGGATACATCAGGTCGCCGGATTTTTTTTTTCTGGTGATCACCCGATGTGAGAAATCCCGATCTAGGAATTCTATTCGAGTCGTACTACTATGCAGCAATTCACCCAAGCACGTGGGGCAGGAAAGGAATCAACCACGTCACAACTTTCTTGGCACGTGGATCGAGGAAGGGAAGGAATTCTTGCATATTCACATGGATCAAAGGACATAGGAAATCAAATCTATCATTGCCGCGAATTACTACTACTACTGAGAATCGACCAGGCTAACTTTTACGTACGTGGTACGTGTGCATCCTGCTGGTGCCTTGCTTCGAAATCGCCACAACGAAGCCTGTCGATGAATCCTGCTTCCGCGTCAAGTTGGACACCTTGGCCCTCGTAAACCTCGTTGTAACCGTCGACGAATTCTTTACGCGCGGAACCCGGCAACTCTGACGGTGTACGAAGTTTGTATAATCGCCGGTTCCTCTGCCTTGATGAGGTTGCCGTTGTTCAGAAATCTGCACTCGACGACTCCAGCCAACAAGCTAGCTGCTCGGAAACTTGCGCATGCTGCTACCGTTGTTGTTTAATTAGGCCTACAATCTAGCCAACTGCACGGCCAACCGGGTGGACGGCAGATCCACATGCACGTGTGCGCGCGTCTTACGAGGAAAGGGATGCTAATTATGATTGCCAATTGTCTGTTAATTTGTTTATCTTTATTAGATTATTGATGAACAGACTAACTTGTTTGATTGCTAATCCACTGTATGTACGTCATAACAAGGAATATACGTCTACTCCTTGAAAGAAATTTAGGAGGACTCTGGATTATAAATGCATGGATGGACTCCACAAGCAAATAATCACATACTGCAAATTGCTATGGTGGAAATATTGTCCGGAAAACTACGCATAACCTGGAAGGATCTCACAGAACTGCTACCACTGAGCACCACTTGTCTACAGAGGAACACGGGACTGAGTCACTCGGAGGATAAGGAAATTTGCTCTTCAATCGTAGGTACGTCTAATGATAATATTTGCAATATTTATTTATTTGGGGATATGTTTTTAAATAGTTGGATTATGGTGCTTGTTACATACAACATATGTTGTTGGAATTGGCAAAGAACAATTTCGAACGAAAATTTATTTACTTAGACTTAGAATTAATGCTAAGTTCAATGTACTTCGGATTGGAATTATTCCGTCTAACTCCCTTGTGGAGGAGAAGTGTTATTGTTATAGGACACTATGTGCAACTTCAGTGAGGAGGTATTTAATTTACTGTTCTATGTTGGAATCATTGATTATGACATACTATTAGGAAAGGGAAGAGTGGATATATTGCTCAATGGTTAAATTAGTGCATTATGGATTTTCACACAATGGTCTATCTTTCTTGATGTCTATTGGAAGTTGGCAAACCAATTTGTTTATTTGGAAAAGATAACTCTATATGGAGGAACACCGACAATGGGAACACATGCTTGGAATTTCATCATCTACATCATCAACGACTTGGTCACATATCTTGGAACTGGATCAAGAAGCCCATTGATTCTGGAATTCTAAACTTTAGTGGGAGGACTATGGTATTTTGTGAAGCATATATACTGGACATTTTTTACGGGCACACCTTTTATTAAGGTGGGATGAGATAACAAAAGGAAACTTCACATCATTTTTTTTGTTTTTGATATAGTTATGGTATTTTTTCCCGCTCCCACCAGAGGCGAAATTATTTATTTTATCACATTCATTGATAATTGCACTTGATATGGTTATGTTTATACTATTTGCAATACAAGTCAGAATGTTTTAATTGTGCTTGTCACATTACGTACTGAAGTGGAAAATCAGTTCATTAAAAGATATCAAAGTTTTAACAACTGATTGGCGGGGGAAAGTACACTTCAGGAATATGTCAATTGAACATGAAAAGGGCATGGAACTATTCACCATTTTAATAGACCATACACTCCGAAATTAAATGGAGGAATTGCATATTTTTACTACCATTTGTTTTTTGGAAGAAGCGTTGCATATATACTGTTAGTTGTCAATATCATACACTGTCACTCCTTATGGTTTGTAGACTGGAATAGAATATATATTATTGGCAGAGAATTCTTAATTACTACAAAGCACACATCAGGAATTTTTTCAGGGTTATTCTAGTGGATCAAAGTGTGTATTATTTTTATCTGGAAAAGGAAAACTGGTGGAAAGTAGGAACACAATTACTTCTATGATCAAGGATGGAATTATTGACAATCATACTGGAATACAATCTTGACCCCAAGGAAACTACAAGAGACACTCCCAACATTGATATGCTTAGGATTAGTGGGAGGAATTAACTTGGAATGTCATCTCTTGATAATTGTTATGTGATTTTTGGGGAAGTCACTCTAAATTCTAGAGGAAGACTATTAACAAGGGTTTTTTATTTATGAAAATGTCAACCATGGGTGGAAGAATTGCAGGAAGGAATAAACTCAAATGAGGAAGAGAATAGTTTGGGAACTTAAATTCATACCAAACAACCGCAAGCCTATTGTGTGAAATTAATTTTTCGTAAGCAAATTTTGCTCACTAGAATATTATAATGTCACTCTTGTTATTAAATTCTTTACACAAAGGGAAATATACTTTGTGGAAACTCTCTCTCTTGGAATTTTGGGAAAGAGGAACTAATGACATGGTTTGCTAACAAGCTTCACATCAATGGAATAGCAGGTCATATGATTTTTTTTCAATTGAAGCAAGGCGGTCGTCTACAGATGTAAGCGTAATTTTTTGTTTTGTTATATTGTTTACATTAACATTGTTTTGTTGTTTGAAATGATAAAGTCACATTGATGGAAGTGAAAGCTTGGTCATGTTTTAACTTTCATATGAAAGGAACAATTGACGCTTTCTATGTTTGGGAGTGGAACTACATAGGGCATGATTTTTAAAAAAAATCCTATGGAAAATTGTAAACTTGTTAAAGTACCTGAAACCAAACTCAGTGAGGAATTATGTTTGAACTCCTGAGGAAAAAGGGATAATACATAAATTCAAACATCTCCCACTTGTCCAAAACGATCATTCAAATATTTGTAGACCCATAGACTTAATATGCTTGCCAAATACCTTCTGACTAAGAGGCTTAATCAAGGGACCAACAATCATATTAACACTATGTTGAAAACTCACCATATATATACCTCTGTTGGGGAACGTTGCATGGGAAACAAAAAATTCCCTACGCACACGCAGATCTATCCATGGTTATGAGCATATACGAGAGGGAGAGTGGATCTACATACCCTTGTAGATCGCTAAGCGGGAAGCGTTAAGAAACACGGTTGGTGTAGTCGAACGTCTTCGCGATCCAAATCGTCGTGCGTCCCACGATCCAATCACAATCCGTCCCGCGATCCGATCACGATCCGTCCCACGAACTTGATCACGATCTATCTCACGAACTTGATCACGATCCTTCCGATCTAGCACCGAAAGGATGGCACCTCCGCGTTCAGCACACGTACAGCTTGATGACGATCTCCACCGTCTTGATCCAGCAAGAGGGAGTGGAGAGGAAGAAGAGTTCTCCGGCAGCCTGACGGCGCTCCGGCGATGGTGGTGGAGCAATTCCGACAGGGCTTCGCCTAAGCACTGCAGAAAACCGATCTAGAAGAGAAACTATGCACTGGAGGTACGGGTAGCACGTGGCTGAAATTCTAGTGCAAAAACCCTCAATACCACCAGTATATATAGGAGGAGAGGAGAGGAGGCTAGCGCAAGGGCCAAGGCTCCTATAGGAGTCAGCCGAACCAACTAGGGAGGAGTCCACCTCCTCCACTCCTAGTAGGATTAGGACTCCTTCCCTAATTTGCCTTTTTCCACTTTTTCTCTTTGGCCTTTTTTCCTCCAGCCGCATGGGCCTCTTGTGGTTGTTCCACCAGCCCATTAAGGGCTGGTTTCCACTCTCCCACAGCCCATGTAGCCTCTTGGGTCGAAATACCCCTCCCGGAGGTCTCCCGGTACACTACCGGCACTCCCGGTACACTACCGATGAGCCCGAAACTTTTCCGGAGACCAAAATGGGACTTCCTATATATGAATCTTTACCTCCGGACCATTCCGGAGCTCCTCGTGACGTCCAGGATCTCATCCGGGACTTCGAACAAACTTCAGTCACCACCATACATAACTCTATACTACCGAAACATCACCAAACCTTAAGTGTGTAGACCCTGCGGGTTCGAGAACTATGTAGACATGACCGAGACACCTCTACGGTCAATAACCAATGGCGGGACCTGGATGTCCACATTGGTTCCTACATATTGTACGAAGCTTTTTATCGGTCGAACCTCTATGTCAAGGATTCAGTTAATCCCGTATGATGTTCCCTTTGTTCTTCGGTATGTTACTTGCCCGAGATTCGATCATCGGTATCTCCATACCTAGTTCAACCTTGTTACTGGGAAGTCTCTTTACTTGTTCCGTAATACAAGATTGGAAACGAGTAAAGAGGCTTGACGGTAACGAGATTGAAATAGGTATAGAGATACCGACGATTGAATCTCGGGCAAGTAACATACCGAAGAACAATGGGAACTTCATACAGGATTAAATGAATCCTTGACATAGAGGTTCAACCGATAAAGACCTTCATAGAATATGTAGGAACCAATATGGGCATCTAGGTCCCTCTATTGGTTACTGACCGTAGAGGTGTCTCGGTCATGTCTACATAGTTCTCGAACCCGTAGGGTCTGCACACTTAATGTTCGGTGACGTTTCGGTAGTATTGAGTTATGTATGTTGGTTACCGAAGGTTGTCCGGAGTGGCGGATGAGATCCCGGACGTCACGAGGATCTCCGGAATGGTTCGGAGGTAAAGCGGTGTTTGGGCTCCGGAAAAGTTTCCGGCATTTCTGGGAGTGTGGTGTAGTGACGAATGGGTTCTGGGGGTCCACCAAGTAAGCCCCACGCTCCCCAAGGGGACACATGGGCCTAAGAGGTGGCGCACCAGCCCCTTGTGGGCTGGTCGGCTAGCCCCTATGGGCCTATGCACGAAGAAGAGAAGATGGAGAGGAGTCATAATAGGAGGAGGACTCCTCCCACGCCCCACCTCCTAATTGGAGGGGGACTCTCTGATAGCCTGGCTTATTAGGGATGATAGACTACTCATATCAATAAGGAATTCCTTCTTTTTTGGGAGCCCATTCAAACAGAACTCCCAGGTTAAGCGTGCTTGGCTTGGAGTAGTTCTAGGATGGGTGACCCATCGGGAAGTTGGTCCCGGGTGCGCATGAGTGAGGACAAAGTGCGCAGAAAAGACTAGTATTGATCTGTGAGGCCAGTCTAGATCCTGCCAGGAGTAATGACTACCGGCGAGTGTGTCCGGGGTGTGACAAGTTGGTATTAGAGCCGACCCTCGCGGTTAGGGATGATAGACTGCTCATATCAATAAGGAATTTCTTCTTTTCCGGGAGCCCATTCAAATAGAACTTCCAGGTTAAGCGTGCTTGGCTTGGAGTAGTTTTAGGATGGGTGACCAATCGGGAAGTTGGTCCCAGGTGCGCATGAGTGAGGACAAAGTACGTAGAAAAGACTAGTATTGATCTGTGAGGCCAGTCTAGATCCCGCCAGGAGTAACGACTACCGGCGGGTGTGTCCGGGGCATGACAGACTCCTCCTCCTTAGTTCGGCCGACCCTAGGGGGGAAACCCTAGGGCTCCAACCCCTCCTCTCCCTCCTATATATATTGGAGGGGAGAGAGGGCAGCTGTTTTACGGAGAGAGGGCAGCTGCACACAAGCCATGGCGCAGCCCTCTCTCCCTCCCACCAGATCATGTTCTCCTCTAGATTGACTCAGCGGTGCTTGGCGAAGCCCTGTCGGATCAGCTCCACCACCACTGTCACCACGCCGTCGTGCTGTCGAAGAACTCATCTACCTCTCCGCCCCCTCTTATCAAGAAGGCAGAGATCGTCATCGAGTTGTATGTGTGTTGAACGCAGAGGTGTCGTCCGTTCAGCTCTAGATCGGGATGGCTTACGATTTGGATTGCGGGACGGCTTACGATTTGATCGCGAAGACGTTTGACTACATCAACCGCGTTTCTTAACGCTTCCCACTTAGCGATCTATAAGGGTATATAGATCCACTCTCCCTCTCGTAGATTGTCATCACCATGGATAGATCTTGTATGTGCATAGGAATTATTTTGTTTCCCATGCGACATTCCCCTACAGTGCCATCATGAGCTAGGTCTATGCGTAGATGAGATCACGAGTAGAAGACAAAGGAGTTTGTGGGTGTTGATGCTTAGATTGGTTCCTCTCTTGGTCTTTTCTTGATTCAGCGGTATTGTGGTATGAAGCGGCCCGAACCAACCTTACTCCTCCACGTACGAGAGACCGGTTCCATCGACTGACATGTGACTTTGTTGCATAAAGATGGCTGGCGGGTGTCTGTGTCTCCCACCTTAGTTGGATCGGATTCGACCAAGGCGGTCCTTGAGAAGGTTGAATAGCAATTTGTGTATCACCGTTGTGGTTTTGCGTAGGTAAGAATCGTTCTTGCTAGATACCCATAGTAGACACGTAAAACATGCAACAACAACAACTAGAGGATGTCTAACTTGTTCTTGTAGGGTATGTTGTGATATGATATGGCCAAAGAAATGATGAGATATATTTGATGTATTAGATGATCATGTTTGTAATAGTTCATATCGACTTGCATGTCCACGAGCCATAGGGTTGTCTTTGATTATTCTATGACCTGCGTGTTAATCATTAAGCATTATGCAATGCTTTACTTTATCGCTAAGCGGTAGCAATAGTAGTAGAAGCATGGTGGGCGCGACAACCCCGATGACAACACAATGATGGAGATCATGATGATGGAGATCATGGTGTTATGCCGTTGACGATGGAGATCATGTCGATGCTTTGGAGATGGAGATCAAAAGCACAAGTTCATGGCCATATCATGTCACTTATGATTTGCATGTGATGTTAATCCCTTTATGCATCTTATTTTGCTTAGGATGACGGTAGCAATATAAGGTGATCCCGCGCTAAAATTTCAAGATAAAATTGTGTTCTCCCCAAGTGTGCACCATTGCGAAAGTTCATCGTTTCGAAGAACCAAGTGATGATCGGGTGTGATAGACTTTACATTCACATACAATGGGTGCAAGCCAGTGTTGCACGTGAAGAACACTCAGGTTAAACTTGATGAGCCTAGCATGTACAAAAATGGCCTCGAAACACACGAGACCGAAATGTGGAACATGAGTCATATAGTAGATATGATCACCATGGAGATGTTCACCATTGAAACCACATCATCTCACGTGATGATCGGACTTGGGTTGGTGAATTTGGATCATGTATCACTCGGATGACCAGAGGGATGTCAATTTGAGTGGGAGTTTTTTAAGTAATATGATTAACTAAACTCTTTATCTTGAACAATAGTCTTAGTAACCTTTGAAAATTTATGTTGTAGACCAATGGCTCGTGCAATAGTTGGCCTGAATTTCAATGCATTCCTAGAGAAAGCCAGGTTGAAAGATGATGGAAGTAACTTTGTAGAGCGGGCCCGTAATTTGAGGATTATCCTCATGGCTTCCCAAAAGGCTTATGCCCTTGGTGCACCACTCGGTGAAGCACCCGCTCGAGTGTTGTCTGTAGACGTTGTGAACGCCTGGCAGGCGCGTTCTGATGATTACTCAATTGTTCAATGTGCAATGTTGTATGGCTTAGAACCGGGACATCAAAGACGTTTTGAACGTCATGGATCATATGAGATGTTCCAGGAGTTGAATTTTATCTTTGATAAGAATGCCCGGACCGAGAGGAATGAGACCTCCGATAAGTTCTATGCTTGCAAGATGGAGGAGAACGGGTGTGTCACTGAACATATACTAAGAATGTCTGGGTATTCGAATCATCTGGCTGACTTAGGGATGCCCCTTTCGCCAGAGGCAATCACTGACAGAGTTCTTCAATCACTGCCACCTAGCTACAAAAGCTTCGTGTTGAACTATAACATGCAAGGGATGAACAAGTCAGTCGTTGAGCTGTTTGCGATGCTGAAAGTCGCTGAGTCTGAAATCCAGAAGGAACATCATGTGTTGATGGTCAATAAAACCACTAGTTTTAAGAAGAATGGCAAGGGCAAGAAGGGTAACTCCAAGAAGAGTGGCAAAGCAGTTGCCCCTCCCGTGAAGAAACCCAAGGTTGGACCCAATCCAGAAACTGAGTGCTTTCATTGCAAGGGAACTGGTCACTGGAAGCGGAACTGCCCCAAGTACTTGGCCGACAAGAAGGCGGCCAACACCAAACAATGTATATATGATATACATGTTATTGATGTGTACCTTACCAACTCTTGTTGTAGTGCCTGGGTATTTGATACCGGTTTGGTTGCTCACATTTTCAACTCAAAACAGGAGCTATAGAATAGACGGGGCTGGCAAAGGACAAAGTGACGATGCGCGTGGGAAATGGTTACAAGGTTGATGTGATCGCCGTCGGCACGCTCGCTCTTCGATTATCGTCGGGATTACCGTTGGGATTACTAAGGAAATTGTACGCAAGCACGGAGGATACCGGAAGAATCGTGGTGTTGGCTACTTCAACGCTAATGGAGTTGAGTGGGAAGAAGGTTAATATCCCAAGCCCAAGTTTGTTCCTCAAAAGGAGAAGTATGAAAATATTCTTACCAAGGGGACAAGCACTCAAGATGACCTTCCACCACAAGACCACAAGCTCGAGGGCAAGAACAAGCTTCAAGAGGACATTGACTCATATGAAGATGAACCCCTAGCTTTGGTGGAGTGGGTTCCCAAGGCTACTTCAAGCTCAGCTACTACAAAGACTACTTCAACACCAAGGATCCCCATAAACTTGATGTGGGTCCCCAAGAAGAAGAACTAGTAAGTTCTTGAGGGCTGACTCCGCCAATGAAATTCACTCACATTCATTATTGGCAAGGACTTTTTGCACTCAACATCAACTCAATGCAATAGTTCAAGGAGTCACACATTCCCTCAAAGGTAAGCAAGGCACAAGGTAATCAACTAATCAATGGACATCATAACATATGCTTTGAACTCCATGTACATAGATATCCTTGTATTTGTCTCTTGTGTGTTGGGACTAACCCATGTAGGTGAGAGGAGTAAGGAAACAACAAGGATGCTCCCAACTCTTGGTGATCTTCATCAACATTGAGCATCCACAACTACCTTACCAACATGAAGTCTTCATCGATAAAACCCAAGGTTAGTTTATCCCTCTTATGGGAGGATGTCACATTAAGGGGGGCTTTACTCTAAGACTTGAGTCAAAGCATCTCTTAGTATGTGACAACATTAAATGCTTTATGTAAAAGTGGTAACCCCACTTGTGCTTAAAAGATGAGTATGACCTATGATCAAGTACTCTTACTTGGCTCCTAAGTCAAATACTCATATATAGATGACTTCGTCATTGCCCAAGTGCTTGTTAGATGCTAGTGTGTTTGTGCATGTTCGTCATGATTTCTTTTGACATCTTATTGTGTGAGTATGTTGGTCTGCATTTATTTTCTCATTCGAGGACATCCAATTGTTGGTATTTGGTTATTGTTTTTCTCTTTTGCCAATTGTATGGACAAGAATGCCTAGGACCACTTTTTAGCTATCTATGCTTTCTCACCTCATATTCCATTCATGCTGCATCACAAAATTTGAATAAGTGCTTTTCGATCCCTCTATGTGTGGAGCACTCGGAGTTTCGTATCGACAAGGACTGACCATTAAAACCTCCCAAGTGCATCTCGATGGAACCAACTCCATATCTCGGTCTCACCAAATGCCTAGGGTTGATCTGGTTTTCAATCTCGGTACTACCGATTTCATATTCTCGGTTACACCGAGTTTCCCTATCAGCTGACAGTTATGGAACTCGGTTACACCGAAAACACAAAATTGGTATCACCGATAGTGGAGGGTATATATGTTGTGGACCCCAATGATTTGAATTTCTATCTTCAAACGTCGCGCCTCAGAACCCTAAGCTGCCGCCTTGAGACCCTTGGTCGTCGCCCTTGTCTTCCTGCGCTCCTCCGCCGCTGGGAATCGCCGCCGTCGATGAAATTTGCTCCCTCATCGCCGCCGTAGAGGATCCACGCCAAACTAGGGTACGGATTCGATCTCTAGTGCTCTCCCCATCCGATTATTGCGCATTAGATACTTGTTAATCATCTTTGCACCCTTTGCTCATATATCCATCCACTTAAATCTCCAAAATCTTGAGTTAGATGGATTTTCTAGGGTTTTGCCGTCCGCCCGATAAATCTCGATGGAACCGAAACGAAAATATCGGTCTCGCTGATATGCTTTTCAGTGAGGTTGAGAACTGACTCGGTGGAACCGAGTAGCTCTTTTCAGTCTGACCGAAAAGGCTGCCATGTTCTTGTTAAAGAGCTAGTTTGTCTTGGCCCCACTGAATTTTTTCTTCGGCTGCACCGATATCTATTTGACAGATTGCAAAACTTTTTGAAAATTCATTGTTCAAATTTCAAAAACCAACTGATAATTTTGTGATGACTCATCAACTTCTGCTCATCTATATTCCATTCACAGGGTCAGTATGTCAGATGCAGAGGACAGTCAGAACATGCCAGAGCAAGGTGCAGACATGAGTTCAGGCACAAGCCCAGAGTCCAGCTCATTTTCAGATCCAGGCACCCCCAGCTCCCATGGGTTGCCCAAAGCTGCTACAAGGAGCAAAAAGAAGCTGAACTCAGATGAAGAGGATTCAGACTTCATACCTGAGGAGATTCTTGCTAAGAAGCAAGAGAAAACTGCTAAGAAGTCTGCTAGTGAAGCCACTTCTTCCAGGAGAGTTGTCAGCAAGATCTATGCTCCTGCTTCAACATTCAAGGCTCATGAGACTGCCAGAGCAACTATCTCAGTTGAAGTCCCCAAAAAAGCTATGCCTAAGAAGGCGGGAGAGAAGAAAGCAAGAAAGAGGGTTATTCATGTCATTGGCAGAAAAACCTCCATGTATGAGGATCCTGAAGAAGTTGCTGATGCTGCTGAGGAAGAGGAGGATGAGCCAGCTACAAAGGCTCCTCCCAAGAAGAAGGCCAAGAAGCTTATGGCTGATGCTATGCCGAAAACTGGCACATCCAAGAAGGCTGCTGCCGAGAAGCCTAAGAGGACATCCAGGAAGATTCCAGCTTCTGAGAAGAACAAAGGAACTGCCTCCAGAGTTGAAGAGGATGATGACTTGACAACCTTGATGAAGCTCAGACCACATCTTCCAGTACATAATGCTAGCTACCCACTAGTTGAGGATGTGAAGAAGAGGAAGGATTCTGGATTGAGAGCTTGGAGAGCAATAGATCCACATGCCTAGAGAAAGAAGACAATTGTGGACTACATATTTTATACCAAGGAGCAACAGGATTTTTATGAGATTATGCTCTTTGACAAGAGTCCAGCTGTGAGTGATATTCGGTATGTTGATTGGAAATTCATCAAGGAGAATGATGACTACTTTCCAAGTGTCCAAGACAATTTCCATTGCATAGGATTGGATGAGTTTGTTGGCAGAGAATTCAAAGCTTGGAATGATGAGATGATCATGCAATTCTACTCCACTGCACATTTTTATGGAGATGGTAGAATTTTATGGATGACTGAAGGTGCAAGGATGAATCAACTGTTGAAGAATGGGCTGCTATCTTAGGAGTTCCTAAAGCACAAGATGGTTACTTGGATGTATATTCAGAATCCAAGGCTAGCCACAATGCTATGGCTAATATGTACAACAAGATCCCTGCTGCCAATGTGAAGTCTCACAGGCTAGGATCTATCTACTTTCTTCAGGATGGCCTCCGCATAATGAACACCATTATGAGGCATACTTTCATGCCCAAGTCAGGAGATGACAAAATGATCTGAGGCCACTCCATCAATATGTTGATCCACCTTGACACACACCAGGATCAGAGTCATGGATTTGATTGTTGAGACAATCAAGAGGGTTGCTGCTGACTAGAAGCGCTCTTGCTATTATGCACCCTACATCCAGATGCTTATCAATTCAAAATTGGAGAAGCGCATTTTTGCTCTAGATCATCCACATTTACCCCTACAGCCAGATATCAAGGACAATGTTGTGGTGATGGATGCTGATCATCCCACTTCAGCTGCAGCTCAAGCAGAAGTAGAGGCAGTTAGAGCCACTAGTGCTCAAGCTCCTCGATCCAGGAATGAGCAAATGGATCTGTTGATATCATTAGTTCAGGGCATGCAGAAGGACATTAAGGGGATTCTGGACAACCAGAACAGCCTTGTCGGGATCTTTGAAACTCGGATCAAGACCCTTAGTGATAAGGTGGACAGGCTGACTAAGACAGTCACGGAGCTCCAGAAGGAAGTTGACTCAATGCCACTTCCTCACACCACTTTTTCAGATGATGAGGAGGATGAGGCTGAGGATGATTCACCTCTCAGGACAGGCACATAGTTTCCTACCCAGGCCAGATCAGCCACTGTGCCAGCTCCAGACTTGAGGCCCTCTTCATCAGCTCCTGTTGCTGTCAGCATAGCTCCTGCTCCATCTGCTCCAGTTCCTCCCACTGCCACTCCAACTCCATCCACGACATCTGTTGAGATCTTCGCCGACGCTGTTATCTCGACTCCTTCATCAACATCCAGAGGAGATCAGCCCAAGAACGTTTAGATGTATGCCTTTGAACTTTTTGGTAACTTGTTGCCAAAGGGGGAGAAGTGTATATAGATCTATAGGCTTCGAGCGAGAGAGTGTTTTGGTGTTTGTTGCTTTTCAAAACATTTGGTTCTTTTGGTTTGACGTGAGATACTCTTGTGTTTATGTGTGATCATACATTGTTGTGGGTGATGCTACTATTTCCTATCATCTTAATGCTTATGAGATGATCATTCACCTTTGCTTGATTGTGTTGTGCGTTGTTATTCATTCTAATTATTCTCGCACACCACCAAGTTGTATGTGACATGGAAGAAGTGCCCCACATACCTAATCAATTGTGCATTTGCGTTCAAATGCAAATTCAATATAATGCGCAAATTTAGGGGGAGCTCTTGCTTATCACATACCTCTCAAAGCGATGATTATATTCATTGATTTTATCATATGTCGAAGCTTTGATCTATATGTTGTCATCAATTACCAAAAAGGGGGAGATTGAAAGCACATTTTCTCCCTTGGTGGTTTTGGTAATTAATAACAACATATAAGTCAGTGACCTAATGTTTCCAACAAGTATATTTCAGGAAATGTTCAATGATAGGATTGGCAAAAGGAGATTGTGGACATACCCCAAGATGCAAGGAAATAGGTTGGCCAAGCTTCAAGCAAAAGGACTCTACATTTTATATTTGTGAGAAATCACTTTGAGTCCATAGGAAAGCCAATACTATTAAAAGGGGGTAAGGTTTTGTTGGTGAACAATATGCTCAAACGTGCACTCGCCAAAAACATCCACAAACTCTCCCACCAAAGTTTGTTCTATACCTAACACTCAAAATCGGTGCAACCAACTTTCTCATACCGGTGCCACCGATTCCAGAACCTAGACAGACTCAAGCCAAACCCTAGCCACTTCGGTGCAACCGATTCCATATCGGTGCCACCGAGTTTAGGTTGCCAACTTTCTGTTACGCAAATTCACATTTTGGTCCCACCGAGAATGTTGGATCGGCGTCACCGAGATTGAAAATTTGACCGTTGGTCACCTTATCGGTGCAACCGAGTTTCCTATATTGGTCTCACCGAGATTCAAAAGTTGCCACCTTTTGGTCACTTCGGTACCACCGAGATTAACACAACGATGTCAACGAGTTGGTCATATTGTGTGTAACGGTTGGATTTTTGGGGATGCCTATATATACCCCTTCACCACCACCTACTCGTAAGAGAAGCACTCAGAACTATTCCATACCTATCCTATCAGATTTTCTGAGAGAGAACCACCTACCCTTGTGTTGAGGTTAAGATCTTCCGCTCCAATCATATGGATCTTGATCTCTAGCCTCACCAAGTAGCTTTCCACCAATCCCATCGCTTCCACCATGCCAAATATGTGAGAGATTGATTGGGTGCTGAGGAGTCTATCTTCTTGAAGCACAAGAGCAAGGAGTTCATCGTCATTATCAAGCCTATTACCTTTTGGAGGGTGGTGCCTCCTAGATTGGTTAGGTGTCGCTTGGGAGCCTCCTACTTCGTGTTGTGGAGTGAACCAAGAAGTTTGTAAGGGCAAGGAGATCGCCTACTTCGTGAAGATCTACCCATAGTGAGGCTAGTCCTTCATGGACAGAAGCCGTTATGGAATAGTCAAGGTTGCTACTTCGTGGACCCTTTTGGGTGGAGCCCTCCGTGGACTCTCGCGACAGTTACCCTCCGTGGGTTGAAGACTCCATAAACATGGATGTATGATAGCGCCACCTATCGGAACCACGGGAAAAATCATCGTGTCTACAACTGCGTCTGATCTTCCTACCCTATCCCTTCTATACATGCTTGTTGTTACATTCCGCTGCTATACACTCTTAGACTTGCATGTGTAGGGTGTACTTGACTTGCCATGAAATGCTAAGAACCGTCAACCCTAAAACTTGGTGTAGGCAAAACTTTTATTTGGTCAAGTAGTCTAATCACCCCCCTCTATACATACTTTCGGTCCTATACCCCCACCGAATTTTAAGTTTAAAATACCAACTCAATCAGGTTTTTACTACCAATTTTTATTGTCATACCAATCGATCTTAACTAAGGAAGTTCGTAATCCGAATGTATGCGAACTTTCCATGAGGGTGTAACTTAGTAATGTAATTTTTGAAAAGAATCAATGAGGGTCAATCTCTAACCAATCTTTAAAGACCTAATCTAAATTAATTAACCTTATCACTACGCCACTCAATCGCATTAATTAATCTTTCTAGACGTCACCCAGATTATATTAATTCACCTTACCTTACGTCAACAAATCTCTACTTCTAAAGTAGGAGTTGGTAATCCGTTACGTGCAGTTTAGTTTGGCCTCACCTTCCACCAACCTTTTCATGCTTGTTTTTATCCCTTGCATGTTTCTGCCCTTTTTCTCAATCGGACCCCACCTTCCCTTGTGTCATACCGATTTTTATAACTTGCAAAAACTCTGAACGTATCAGAACTTTCCAAGTGGGCACAAGTTATTTAGTAATGTCTTTATGTGAAAGAATCAATTAGGGTCAATTTCTAAACACCAAATCCAAATTAATATACCTTACTATACATCACTCAATCACATTAATTAATCTTTCCATACGTCGCTCAATCGCATTAATTAATATCTACTCCTAAAGTGGAGTCTGTAGGTTGTTTCATTTCGTTTCATACCCAATCGAACGATCACGTCCACTCCTATGCACTCCCGAGTCGCCAAGCACAAGGGCCAAGCCCAGTCCCATGAGGCGGCCCACCACACAACCAGCCCTAGCCTATCCCTCACCTCCTTGGTTGCTCCTTCGACTCCAGCCTCCAGTCCATGCCACCATCTCGACTATTCCCCACATCCTACTAGTGTGTCGTCGGCTGCCACCCCGTCCACATTGTTTCAGCCTCTTTAACCATGTGGTTGTGCTCACCCTTGTCCTCGATGGCATTACAGCTGGAGGCAACGTCCACCCCACCACTGCCACCACTAGCGTCGGGTCATTCGCGTTGCTCTACTACCTCACAGTCTAGGAGATTTACCAGGTTTTAATAATTTTTAAGAATATGTTAAGTTACATAAGCATAGTAAGTTTCCAGATTGCTACAGACTGTTCTGTTTTTGACAGATTCTATTTTCTTTGAGTTGTTTGCCTATTTTGATGAATCTATGGGTTGTATCAGGTGGTATGAGCCATGTATAAGTTAGATTACAGTATTTATAACACCAATATAAATAAATAATGAGTTAACAACAGTACCTAAAGTGGTTATTTATTTTCTTATACTAACGGATCTCATGAGTTTTCTATTAAGTTTTGTGTTGTGAAGTTTTCAAGTTTTGTGTAAAGATTGGATGGACTATGGAATAAGGAGTGGCAAGAGCCTAAGATTGGGTATGCCCAAGGCACCCCAAGTCATATTCAAGAATGCCAAAGAGACTAATCTTGGGGATTCCCTGGAAGGCATCCCCTCTTTCGTCTTCAATCCATCGGTAAATTTACTTGAGGCTATATTTTTATTCACCACATGATATGTGTTTTGCTTGGAGCATATTGTATGATATGAGTCTTTGCTTGTTAGTTTGTCACAATCATACTTTCTTCACATATATTTTGAGAGAGACATGCTGAATCGTGAATTTATTAGAATACTCTTTGTGCTTCACTTATATCCTTTGAGTTGGGCAATTTTGCTCTATATGCTTCACTTATATCTTTTAGAGCACGGTGATGTTTGCGTTTTGTTAGAAATACTTGAACTCTCATACCTCACTTATATTATTTTGAGAGTTTCTAAAACAGCATGGTAATTGGTCTAGGTTATGAATTTAATCCTAATATGACATACATCCAAAAGGGATATAATAAAAACTTCCATATTAAGTGCATTGAGTATTTATGAGAAGTTTGATTCCTTGCATAAAGTTTTGAGATATAAAGATGGTAATGTTAAGAGACATGTTAGGAAGTAAATTGTGATTTGGTAAAAATACTTGTGTAAAGTTTTGTGATTCTCGTAGCATGCACGTATGGTAAACCGCTATGTAAGGAAGTCGGAGCATGACTTGTTTGTAGATTGTCGATCTTTGTGTGAGGGTCGGGGCGCGCGATGGTTAACTCCTACCAACATCCCCCCTAGGAGCATGTGTTTAATGCTTTGTTCAATGACTAATGGACTTTTTCAATAAGTGTGTGAGTTATTTATGACTAATGTTGAGTCCATGGATTATACGCACTCTCACCCTTCCAGTTTTGCTAGCCTTTCTAGTACTACACAACTTTCGCCAGTGCAACAAACACATTCCTCAAAACAGCCACCATATACCTTCCTCAAAACAGCCACCATATATCTTTCCTCAAAACAGCCACCATACCTACCTATTATGTCATTTCCATAGACATTCCGAGATATATTGCCATGCAACTTCCACCGTTTCCTTTTATGACATGCACCATCACTTCCATATTGCATATAGAGTCATATTTTGTCATAGGTCGAGTTGTAATTTTCCTTTTGAGTTGTAAGTAAATGAAAGTGTGATGATTTTTATTATCGATCATGTCCCATGTGAGGAAAGGATGATGGAAGCTATGATTCCCTTACTAGTAGGGATGAGATTTCGGACTTTATGAAAAATAAAAGAGGCCAGCGAAGCCCAAATAAAAAATGAATAAAAGAGGCCTTAGATGCCCAACAAAAAATGAGAGAAAGGAGAGAAGGGACATTTCTACTACCTTTTGCCACACTTGTGCTTCAAAGTAGCACCATGATCTTCATGATAGAGAGTCTCCTATTTTGTCACTTTCATATAGCTAGTGGAATATTTTTCTTCATGATGCATGTCCACTTAGTTCCTTTTTTTGAGCTTTCATACACTTATAGCTCTAGTGCATCCGTTGCATGGCAATCCCTACTAGCTCACATTGATATCTATTGATGGGCATCTCCATAGCCCGTTGATACGCCTAGTTGATGTTAGGATATCTTCTCCCTTTTCTTGACAACCTCCACCATATTCTATTCCACCTATAGTGCTATATCCATGACTCGTGCTCCTGTATTGCGTGAGAGTTGAAAAAGTTTGAGAAAATAAAGGTATGAAAACAATTGCTTGACTTTTCATCGGGGTTGTGCATGATGTAAACACTTTGTGTGGGGAAGATGGAGCATAGCCAGACCATATGATATTGTAGGGATAACTTTCTTTTGCCATTATATTTTGAAGAGATACAATTGCTTTGCTAGTATGCTTGAAATGTTACTGTTTCTATATCAATATTAAGATTTTTTTTAGTCTTACAGATTTGAATATTGATTCCACAATAAAGAATATTACTTGGATAAATATGTTAGGTAGCACTCCACATCAAAAATTCTGGTTTTATCATTTACCTACTCAAGGACGAGCAGGGATTAAGCTTGGGGATGCTGATACGTCTTCAACGTATCTATAATTTTTAATGATGGCATGCTATTATATTATCTGTTTTGGATGTTTTATATGCATTGATATTCTATTTTATATTATTTTTGGGACTAACCTATTAATCTAGAGCCAAGTGCCAGTTTCTGTTTTTTCCTTGTTTTTTGAGTTTTGCAGATATGGAATATTAAACGGAGTCCAAACGGAATAAAACCTGCGGAAGGAATTTTTCTGGAAGGAAACAAGTCATCCAAGCTTGGAGTGCACGTGAGGGGAGGTGCCAAGGCACCACAAGCCTGCTAGGCGCACACCCCTAGCCACGCCTAGCAGGTTTGTCGCCTCCTGGCAGGTCTCCTAACCCTAATTCTTGGCCTATAAATACCCAAATATTCCCCCAACATCACAAAGAGCCATGCAAATACTTTTCCGCCGCCGGAAGCCTCCGTCCTGAGAGATCCAATCTTGGAGCCTTTTCTGGTAATCTGCCGGAGGGGGTTTCGATCACGGAGGGCATCTACATCAACTCCATTGCCCCTCCGATGATGCATGAGTAGTCCACCACAGACCTATGAGTCCATAACTAGTAGCTAGATGACTTCTTCTCTCTCTTTGATCTTTAATACCATGTTATTCATGATCTTCATGGAGATCTATCCGATGTAATCCTCTTTTGTGGTGTGTTTGTCAAGATCCGATGAATTGTGAGTTTATGTTCAGATTATCTATGAATCTTATTTGAATCTCCTCTAATTTCTTATATGCATGATTTCATATCCTTGCAAGTCTCTTCGAGTTATTGGTTTGGTTTGGCCAACTAGATTGGTAATTCTTGCAATGGGAGAAGTGCTTGGTGTTGGGTTCAATCTTGCGGTGTCCTCACCCAGTGACAAAGTAGGGGTAGTGAGGCACGTCTTGTATTGTTGCCATCAAGAGTAACAAGATGGGGTTTTCATCATATTGCTTGAGTTTATCCCTCTACATCATGTCATCTTCTTAATGTGTTACTCTGTTCTTCATGAACTTAATACTCTAGATGCAGGCAGGAGTCGGTCGATGTGTGGAGTAATAGTAGTAGATGCAGAATCGTTTCAGTCTACTTGTCACGGACGTGATGCCTATATGCATGATCATTGCCTTGGATAACTACATGATTATTCTCTTTTCTATCAATTGCTTGACACTAATTTTTTTACCCACCATAATATTGCCTTCAAGAGAGAAGCCTCTAGTGAAACCTATGGCCCCCGGGTCTATTTTCCATGATATATTTTCACATCTATACTTGTTGCAATTTATTTACCTTTTACTTTCCACACTCATTACATCTATCTCTATCGGATCTAATCCTTGCAAACAACCGTGAAGGGATTGACAACCCCTTTATAGCGTTGGGTGCAAGAGTTTGATCATTTGTGTAGGTGCATCCATTGGTGACTTCCTTGTTCCTCCTACTGGATTGATACCTTGGTTCTCAAAAACTGAGGGAAATACTTATCTACTTTGCTGCATCACCCTTTCCTCTTCAAGGGAAAACCAACGCATGCTCAAGAGGTAGCAAGAATGATTTCTGGCGCCGTTGCCGGGGAGGATACACATCAAACCTACCAAGTACCCATCACAAACTCATCTCTTGCATTTACATTATTTGCCATGTTCCCCTCGTTTTCCTCTCCCCCCTTTCTAAAATGATTTTTAGAAAATACAAAAAATATTTGCCTTTTTATTTGCCCTTCTTCTGTTTGTCTCTTGTTTGCTATGTTTGCTTGTGCTGCCATGTGCCTTTTATTTGCTTGCATCTTCGCTTGCTAAAAATTTATTGATATGGATCCTCGTCCACTTACTAATCTTTTCAAAAGACCAAATTATGATGAACCAATTGCTAGTGATTTGAGTGCACTTGATTATCTCTATGAAGTTTTGTTTGAAAATCATGAATCTGAATTTTTTCATGAAGTATTGAAAGAAGAAATTAATAAGGAGATTCATGATAGTTCCTTGGATGAAAATAATGATTGCAATGTTCTTAGTATTAATTCTCTTAATATCCATTTTTCTAATGATATGCAAAACCACAAGCTTGGGGATTCTATGCTTGATGAAGATGATATTTTTTGTTCCCCAAGTTTTCATGATGACACATATGCTATAATTGATCATGAAAACAATCCTTTATTCGATAGTTATATTTTAATATTCCTTCATTATTCTACTGAAAATTACTATGAGGGAGGAACATATGCTTGTAGGAATTGCAATAATATCAAGTTTCCTCTCTATGTGTTCAATGTTTTGAAGTTATGTTTGTTTTGCCTTACTATGCTAGTTGATTCTTGCTTCCATAAATTATTTTCTCACAAAATCCCTATTCATAGGAAGTAGGTTAGACTTAAATGTTCTTGTCATGATATTGATGATGCTCTCTTGCATGTTTCAAATACTTCTTTTTATGTGAGCATCAATGAAATAATTATGCCTAGCTAGGGGCGTTAGACAATAGCGCTTGTTGGGAGGCAACCCAATTTTATTTTTGTGTTCTATTTTTGAGTGTCTCCCACATTATTACTTCTGTAGTAATTTTGTTTTGGTGTTTTAATTAGTGTTTGAGCCAAGTAAAACCTTTAGGGTGATCTATGGTAGTTGTTTATTTGATCTTGCTGAAAAACAGAAACTTTTGCGCTCAGTACAGGAATTTTCCAATTTTTTCAGAGCGTCGAATTGATCTGTAATTTTTTTAAAGATGTATATATAAATTTACCAGGTTTTAATAATTTTTAAGAATATGTTAAGTTACATAAGCATAGTAAGTTTCCAGATTGCTACAGACTGTTCTGTTTTTGACAGATTCTGTTTTCTTTGAGTTGTTTGCCTATTTTGATGAATCTATGGGTTGTATCATGTGGTATGAGCCATGTATAAGTTAGATTACAGTATTTATAACACCAATATAAATAAATAATGAGTTAACAACAGTACCTAAAGTGGTTATTTATTTTCTTATACTAACGGATCTCATGAGTTTTCTATTAAGTTTTGTGTTGTGAAGTTTTCAAGTTTTGTGTAAAGATTGGATGGACTATGGAATAAGGAGTGGCAAGAGCCTAAGATTGGGTATGCCCAAGGCACCCCAAGTCATATTCAAGAATGCCAAAGAGACTAATCTTGGGGATTCCCTGGAAGGCATCCCCTCTTTCGTCTTCAATCCATCGGTAAATTTACTTGAGGCTATATTTTTATTCACCACATGATATGTGTTTTGCTTGGAGCATATTGTATGATATGAGTCTTTGCTTGTTAGTTTGTCACAATCATACTTTCTTCACATATATTTTGAGAGAGACATGCTGAATCGTGAATTTATTAGAATACTCTTTGTGCTTCACTTATATCCTTTGAGTTGGGCAATTTTGCTCTATATGCTTCACTTATATCTTTTAGAGCACGGTGATGTTTGCGTTTTGTTAGAAATACTTGAACTCTCATACCTCACTTATATTATTTTGAGAGTTTCTAAAACAGCATGGTAATTGGTCTAGGTTATGAATTTAATCCTAATATGACATACATCCAAAAGGGATATAATAAAAACTTCCATATTAAGTGCATTGAGTATTTATGAGAAGTTTGATTCCTTGCATAAAGTTTTGAGATATAAAGATGGTAATGTTAAGAGACATGTTAGGAAGTAAATTGTGATATACTTGTGTAAAGTTTTATGATTCTCGTAGCATGCACGTATGGTAAACCGCTATGTAAGGAAGTTGGAGCATGACTTGTTTGTAGATTGTCGATCTTTGTGTGAGGGTCGGGGCGCGCGATGGTTAACTCCTACCAACATCCCCCCTAGGAGCATGTGTTTAATGCTTTGTTCAATGACTAATGGACTTTTTCAATAAGTGTGTGAGTTCTTTATGACTAATGTTGAGTCCATGGATTATACGCACTCTCACCCTTCCAGTTTTGCTAGCCTTTCTAGTACTACGCAACTTTCGCCAGTGCAACAAACACATTCCTCAAAACAGCCACCATATACCTTCCTCAAAACAGCCACCATATATATTTCCTCAAAACAGCCACCATACCTACCTATTATGTCATTTCCATAGACATTCCGAGATATATTGCCATGCAACTTCCACCGTTTCCTTTTATGACATGCACCATCACTTCCATATTGCATATAGAGTCATATTTTGTCATAGGTCGAGTTGTAATTTTCCTTTTGAGTTGTAAGTAAATGAAAGTGTGATGATTTTTATTATCGATCATGTCCCATGTGAGGAAAGGATGATGGAAGCTATGATTCCCTTACTAGTAGGGATGAGATTTCGGACTTTATGAAAAATAAAAGAGGCCAGCGAAGCCCAAATAAAAAATGAATAAAAGAGGCCTTAGATGCCCAACAAAAAATGAGAGAAAGGAGAGAAGGGACATTTCTACTACCTTTTGCCACACTTGTGCTTCAAAGTAGCACCATGATCTTCATGATAGAGAGTCTCCTATTTTGTCACTTTCATATAGCTAGTGGAATATTTTTCTTCATGATGCACGTCCACTTAGTTCCTTTTTTTCAGCTTTCATACACTTATAGCTCTAGTGCATCCGTTGCATGGCAATCCCTACTAGCTCACATTGATATCTATTGATGGGCATCTCCATAGCCCGTTGATACGCCTAGTTGATGTTAGGATATCTTCTCCCTTTTCCTTGACAACCTCCACCATATTCTATTCCACCTATAGTGCTATATCCATGACTCGTTCTCCTGTATTGCGTGAGAGTTGAAAAAGTTTGAGAAAATAAAGGTATGAAAACAATTGCTTGACTTTTCATCGGGGTTGTGCATGATGTAAACACTTTGTGTGGGGAAGATGGAGCATAGCCAGACCATATGATATTGTAGGGATAACTTTCTTTTGCCATTATATTTTGAAGAGATACAATTGCTTTGCTAGTATGCTTGAAATGTTACTGTTTCTATATCAATATTAAGATTTTTTTTTAGTCTTACGGATTTGAATATTGATTCCACAATAAAGAATATTACTTGGATAAATATGTTAGGTAGCACTCCACATCAAAAATTCTGGTTTTATCATTTACCTACTCAAGGACGAGCAGGGATTAAGCTTGGGGATGCTGATACGTCTTCAATGTATCTATAATTTTTTATGATGGCATGCTATTATATTATCTGTTTTGGATGTTTTATATGCATTGATATTCTATTTTATATTATTTTGGGACTAACCTATTAATTTAGAGCCAAATGCCAGTTTCTGTTCTTTCCTTGTTTTTGAGTTTTGAAGATATGAAATATTAAACGGAGTCCAAATGGAATAAAACCTGCGGAAGGAATTTTTCTGGAAGGAAACAAGTCATCCAATCATGGAGCGCATGTCAGGGGAGGTCCCAGGGTGCCACAAGCCTGCTAGGCACGGGCCCTCCCTAGCCGCGCCTAGTAGGCTTGTCGCCTCCTGGCAGGTCTCCTAACCTAATTCCTGGCCTATAAATACTCAAATATTCCCCCAACATCAGAAAGAGCCACGCAAATACTTTTCCGCCACCGGAAGCCTCCATTATCGAGAGATCCAATCTTGGAGCCTTTTCTGGTAATCTGCCAGAGGGGGTTTCGATCACGGAGGGCATCTACATCAACTCCATTGCCCCTCCGATGATGCGTGAGTAGTCCACCACAGACCTATGGGTCCATAGCTGGTAGCTAGATGGCTTCTTCTCTCTCTTTGATCTTCAATACCATGTTCTTCATGATCTTCATGGAGATCTATCCGATGTAATCCTCTTTTGTGGTGTGTTTGTCAAGATCCGATGAATTGTGAGTTTACGTTCAGATTATCCATGAATCTTATTTGAATCACCTCCGATTTCTTATATGCATGATTTCATATCCTTGCAAGTCTCTTTGAGTTATTGGTTTGGTTTGGCCAACTAGATTGGTAATTCTTGCAATGGGAGAAGTGCTTGGTTTTGGGTTCAATCTTGCGGTGTCCTCACCCAGTGGCAAAGTAGGGGTAGCGAGGCACGTATTGTATTATCGCCGCCAAGGGTAACAAGATGGGGGTTTCATCATATTGCTTGAGTTTATCCCTCTACATCATGTCATCTTTCTTAATGCGTTACTCTATTCTTCATGAACTTAATACTCTAGATGCACGCAGGAGTCGGTCGATATGTGGAGTAATAGTAGTAGATGCAGAATTATTTTGGTCTACTTGTCACGGATGTGATGCCTATATGCACGATCATTGCCTTGGATAACTACATGATTATTTGCTTTTCTATCAATTGCTTGACAGTAATTTGTTTACCCACCATGATATTTGCCTTCAAGAGAGAAGCCTCTAGTGAAACCTATGCCCCCGGGGTCTATTTTCCATCATATATTTTCAGATCTATACTTGCTGCAATTTTTTTACCTTTTACTTTCCGCACTCGTTACATCTATCTCTATTGGATATAATCCTTGCAAATAATCATGAAGGTATTGACAACCCTCTTATAGCGTTGGGTGCAAGAGTTTGATTATTTGTGTAGGTGCATCCATTGGTGACTTGCTTGTTCCTCCTACTGGATTGATACCTTGGTTCTCAAAAACTAAGGAAATACTTATCTACTTCGCTGCATCACCCTTTCCTCTTCAAGGGAAAACCAACGCATGCTCAAGAGGTAGCATCGACCATCTACCCCTAGGTAAATTTAGGTGTTTAAACATATCTTCACTCTCCTTGGGTGAACTTCGTACAGTACCAGTATATGTAGAACAGTAGAAGCAAATGGCTTCATGGACCTATTCCGTTCATGTAGAGGCCTAATAAAACGATGTGCGTGATGGCAAGGTTATCGACAGAGCTCCTAGGTAATTGAGGATTAAGAGAGGGAGGCCCACATCGAGTCACTGGGATGGCGATATGGCATAGCTGTAGACTACCCTGGATGGTTCAGCGGCGTGACTATCGATTTGTCCTGACCTCTGCCTCCACTATTGCGTGCCATCGTCATTCCCCTACAACATCACCACCATCCCTCCCTTCTTGGGCCTTCTTGATGTGTTCCTCTTCCATGTGATCTCACCTCCTATTTCTCATTGGATGGCTACACCAACATGGCTCACCTTCATGTACCATCGATGTTGAGATCGCCGACCTAAGTTTCGATGCATGTCCTAAGTTTGAGTTACTTGAAATCAAGAACAGTTTCAGTCGGTGCCAAAGAAAACTACCACATCTAAGTTTAGGGGCACACATTAGTTTGAGGCTAGGGATTTCATGGTCATCAAACTTTTTCTCATACAGTTTAGTAGAAATACAGGCTCATTATCTTGCAGTTATCTGATTTTTTCTGAACTGCACTCTTCTTGCCTTTAGTTGTGTTATTAACCAATGAATTGTTACTAAAGCAACTTATGCTTGTTTTTTTCCTCACCTGTCTATTCAGATGAGGATTACCCCATGTTGTTGTTAGATTAATCATGAACCTAGAGGGCATAATCAAGGGAGGGGAGAAACCCATATACGTCTCTTTCGTCGAGGCTACGGAGAATTGGATGTGATTCATTGAGGCTATGCAAAATGGTCTTTATTATTTACGAGCATGTTTCTACACATATGAGTGAAAATATATTTGATTGGATGACCAGGTTATATGTGAATCTTTTTGTATAAGTGGTTCATCAAAATATGAATTTTATTGAAATGGTATGAGACCTGCCAGTGTGTTTAACGCAAAGCTTGTGCTAAATGTTTAGAGGGCAAGGTAACTTTTCTCTTTTCATTCCTATATTGTATGTCGATTTCACATCTGTAGGTGCTAAAATGGACATGAAGCTACTAGTTAGTTAGTGAGATATTCTATCATCGCTTCCAAAAAGACATCTATTAGATAAATATTAAACTCATGCCTTTTTCAGCACCTAGCTCGTGAGATGCAAAGTTTAAGAAAAAGACATGTACCTATTCAGATATACATGATCGTCATGTTACATATGTATATCTAAGGAAACTTTAGATCAGACTTCATAAGATATATTGACATCTTATAAGCTGGTCTCTTGGTTCTAAGCCAGTAGGAATTGTTCTTAAAATATATTTTTGATATGTGATGGCGCAATACTCTGAAATCTTATGTATTGCAGATTTACTCTTTCCGGTGCATAGTATTAAACGTGTTAATATGGAATACTCATGAATGTAACCATTTATTTAAAAATAAATGCACATAATTAGAATGCACAATAATTTGATCATATTATCTTAATCCGTGTTGAATATCGTTACGGGTTTTCAGCCACAACCCTTTCAAGAGCTTCTTCTGCTCCTTTGAATGCAAAATGTCAAAGAAACAAATATCCCTCTTGTGGTGAGTGGATTACAATTATATCCTTAAATAGGGGGTACCATAATTTCTTGTGGTGTGCGTGTTTCAGATAAGCTTACTCCTTGATAACACTCTAAATCTAGGAATGAAGTGAGTATGTGAAATATTTTTCCTTGATGTGCATGCTGGTATAGTTGGATAGTTATTTGAGACAATTATGTTTGAAATTTAAGATGGTATCATAAAAATAGTTTATCCGGTGTTTTGAAGTTTCTTGGTGAAGTGTAATATATTTGACCATTAGGGATGTTTCTTCACCACAAGGCATATATGTACCATGATATTATTTCTTCAAGTTAAGTTAAAATTTGTATCTGGTGTGACAAACAAGTAAACTGTCCAGGTATATCAATTTTTTATATTTTGAAACCATTTCCTAATATCATTATTGGAAGAGTACGGTTTAGTCCAAATATAATTAGTATAATTTGGTTGGTTCAGTTCAGGACATAGCAAGTATACTTTAGAAGAAATAATTAAAATTCTCTCCTGCGAAGAACACATGAGGCTTGAGTTTTCGATCTCCATGTACTTATGTTGTTCCAAATCTTCTCCTATAGGTTTGTTATATCTTGTCTACTTGTAGAATGTGATACGAGTTACTTTGTTCTTCAAGCAATATCCATTTGTTATAATATTGTCTGTTTGTGCTTATCCATGATTGCTAAAGGTAATTCAAAGAGATGTGTAGAAGGAGCTTCAACACGCATGATGGGTCAAAAACCACAACATCGCAAGGCCGTCCCCATGAACCGACAAAACTCTTTTAGGTTTGGCCACTAGTGCAGAACCAGCCTATAGTCGCGGTTCGTACGGGCCTATAGTGCCGGTTCTAGAACCGGCACTAAAGGGTGGGGACTAAAGCCTACCCCCTTTAGTGTCGGTTCAACACGGCCCGACACCAAAGGCCCTCCACGTGGCATCCGACGGTGCTGTGGGCCGGGGGACCTTTAGTCCTAGTTGGTAACACCAACTGGGACTAAAAGTATTGAGTTTTTTAGTTTTGTTCTATTTTTCCTTTGTATTCTTTAGGGGTTTATGAATTAATTATGGATACTGTTGGAAATATGCCCTAGAGGCAATAATAAATTAGTTATTATCATATTTCCTTGTTCATGATAATCGTTTATTATCCATGCTATAAACTGTATTGATCGGAGACTTAGATGCATGTGTGGACACATAGACAAAACCATGTCCCAAGTATGCCTCTAATAGACTAGCTCGTTGATCAAAGATGGTTAAGGTTTCCTGGCCATGGACATGAGATGTCATTTGATAACGGGATCACATCATTAGGAGAATGATGTGATGGACAAGACCCAAACTACAAACATAGCATATGATCGTGTCAGTTTATTGCTACTATTTTCTGCATGTCAAGTATATGTTCCTATGACCATGAGATCATGCAACACACAGACATCGGAGGAGTGCCTTGTGTGTATCAAACATCGCAATGTAACTGGGTGACTATGAAGGTGCTCTACAGGTATCTCCGAGGGTGTCTGTTGAGTTGGCATAGATCAAGACTGGGATTTGTTACTCCGTGTGACGGAGAGGTATCTCAGGGCCCACTCGGTAATGCAACATCACAATAAGCCTTGCAAGCAATGTGACTAAGTGTTAGTCACGGGATCTTGTATTACAGGACGAGTAAAGAGACTTGCCGGTAACGAGGTTGAACTAGGTATGGAGATACCGACGATCGAATCTCGGGCAAGTAACATACCGAAGAACAAAGGGAACATCATACGGGATTAACTGAATCCTTGACATAGAGGTTCGACCGATAAAGATCTTCGTAGAATATGTAGGAACCAATGTGGACATCCAGGTCCTACCATTGGTTATTGACCGTAGAGGTGTCTCGGTCATGTCTACATAGTTCTCGAACCCGCAGGGTCTACACACTTAAGGTTTGGTGACGTTTCGGTAGTATAGAGTTATGTATGGTGGTGACCGAAGGTTGTTCGGAGTCCCGGATGAGAGCCCGGATGTCACGAGGAGCTCCGGAATGGTCCGGAGGTAAAGATTGATATATAGGAAGGTGGTGTTTGGACTCCGGAAAGGTTTCGGGCACTTTCGGTAGTGTACCGGGAGTGACGAATGGGTCCCGGGGGTCCACCAATGGGGCCATCCCACCCCATGGGCCAAAGTGGCGACCCACCAGCTCCTAGTGGGCTGGTGGAGTCGTCCAAGGTGGCCTAGGCACAGGGGAGAGAGGCCCAAACCGAATTGGGGTGGAGTCCTCCCCAAGTTCCACCTCTCGTGTGAGAGGTGGACTCCCAATTGGAGGAGGACTCCCCCTCCACCAGTTCGGCCGAAGCCAAGAGGGAGCCCTCCCCTTGGATGCAGCCTCCTCTCCCCTCCTCCTATATATACTAGTGGATATCTAGGGTTTTGGCACTGAATTTACGGCCACATGCTACCCGTTCCACCGGTGCTCCTCTAGATCGGATTTCCGCAGTACTTGGGCGAAGCCCTGCCGGAATTGCTCCACCACCATCACCGGAGCGCCGTCACGCTGCCGGTGTAATCTTCTCCCTCTCCACTTCCTCTTGCTGGATCAAGACGGTGGAGATCGTCATCAAGCTGCATGTGTGCTGAACGCGGAGGTGTCGTCCATTCGGCGCTAGATCGGAAGGACCGTGAACAAGATCGCGAGACGGTTTGTGATGAGTTCACGGCACGGATCGTGATGAGATCGCGGGACGGATCGTGATGAGATCGCGGGACGGATCGTGATGAGTTCGCGGGACGTATCGTGATTGGCTCGCGGGACGGATCGTGATGTGATCGCGGGACGCTCAGTGCTTTGGATCGCGAAGATGTTCGACTACACCAACCGCGTTTCTTAACGCTTCCCGCTTAGAGATCTACAAGGGTACGTAGATCCACTCTCCCTCTCGTAGATGCTCATCACCATGGATAGATCTGCGTGGTGCGTAGGAAATTTTTTGTTTCCCATGCGACGTTCCCCAACTGTGGTATCATAGCTAGGTCTATGTGTAGATGAGATCTCGAGTAGAACACAAAAGGTTTGTGGGCGTTGATGCTTAGATTGCTTCCTCCCTTGGTCGGATTTTGGTTCAGAGGTATTGTGAGATGAAGCGGCCCGGACCAACATTACTCGTACGCTTACGAGAGACCGGTTCCCTCGACGCAACTTGTTGCCTAGATGGCTTGCGGGTGGCAGTTTCTCTCACTTTAGTTGGATCGGATTCGACAAAGGCGGTCCTTGAGAAGGTTGAAAAGCAAATTATGTATCACCGTTGTGGTTTATGCGTAGGTGAGAATCGTTCTTGCTAGAAACCCATAGCAGCCACGTAAAACATGCAACAACAATTAGAGGACGTCTAACTTGTTTTTGCAGGGTATGTTGTGATGTGATATGGCCAATTACATGATGTGATATATGTGATGTATGAGATGATCATGTGATGTATAGAATTTCACGACTTGCATGTCGATGATTATGGCAACCGGCAGGAGCCACAGGGTTGTCTTTAATTATTGTATAACCTGCGTGTCAATCATTAAGCGCTATGTAATGCTTTACTTTATCGATAAACGATAGCAATAGTAGTAGAAGCATGCAGGGCGTGACAACCCCAATGGCGACACATTGATGGAGATCAAGATGATGGAGATCATGGTGTAGTGCCGGTGGCGATGGAGATCATGCCGGTGCTTTCAAGATGGAGATCTAAAGCACAAGTTCGTGGCCATATCATGTCACTTATGAATTGCATGTGATGTTAATCCTTTTATGCACCTTGTTTTGCTTAGTACGATGGTAGCATTAATAACTACTTGATAGTTTAGTGCGTCATGCATTACAGCTTAGAATTGAGGCTCCGAAACGTTTTGAATGTCAAGGAACATATGAGATGTTCTAAGAGCTGAAATTAGGATCTCAGGCTCGTGCCTGTGTTGCGAGATATGAGATCTCCAACAAGATTCTTTGCATGTAAGATGAAAGAGAATAGCTCAATCGTTGAGGATGTGCTCAAATTGTCTGGGTGCTACAATCGCTTGAATCGAGTGGGAGCTAATCTTCCAGATAAGATAGTGATTGATATAGTTCTCCAAGTCAGTGTCACTAAAGCTACTAGAACTTGGTGATGAACTATAAAATGCCAGGGATAGAAATAATGATCCCTGAGCTATTCGCGATGTATGACACCGCGAAGGTCCCTGAGCTATTCGCGATGTATGACACTGCGAAGGTAGAAATCGAGAAGGAACGTCAAGTGTTGATGGTTAGTCAAAACCACTAGTTTCGAGAAGGGCAAGAGCAAGGAGGGAAACTTCATGGATAGCAAGTCAGTCGCATCTCCAGTGAAGCAACCCAAAGTCTAACCCAAACCCGAGACTAAGTGCTTTGATTATGAGGAGAGAGGTCGCTGAAGCGGAACAACCCTAGATACTTGGTAGATAAGAAGGCTGGCAACGTCGATAGAAGTATATTTGATATACGTGTTATTGATGTGTACCTTGCTTGTACTCCTAGTAGCACCTGGGTATTGGATACCAGTTCGGTTGCTAAATGTTAGTAACTCGAAATAAAATCTACGGAATAAACGGAGAACTAGCTAAGTGTGAGGTGAACGATGTGTGTTGGAAATGTTTCCAAGGTTGATGCGATCACCATCGCACGCTCTCCCTACCTTTGAGATTAGTGACGAACCTAAAATAAATGTTATTTGTTTTTTTTTTGCATTGAGCATGAACGTGATTAGATCATGTTCGTTGCAACACGGTTATTCATTTAAGTTAGAGAATAATGGTTATTCTATTTACATGAATAATACCTTCAATGGTCATGCACCCAGTAAGAATGGTTTGTTGAAACTTGATCGTAGTAATACACATGTTCATAACATTGATGCCAAAAAGATACAAAGTTAATAATAATAGTACCACATACTTGTGGCACTGCCGCTAAATGTCATATTGGTATAAAACGCATGAAGAAACTCCATGCTGATGGATCTTTGGACTCATTCGATTTCGAATCGGTTGAGACATGCGAACCATGCCTCTTGGTCAAGATGACTAAGGACCCTGTTTTCTGTTTTGATGAAGCGGGCAAGTGATTTATTGGAAATGATACATGTTGATGTATGCAATCCAATGAGTCTTGTAGCATGCGGTGGATATCGTTATTTTCTTACCTTCACTGATGATTTGGGTCGATATAGTGTATGTTTACTTAATGAAACACAAGTCTGAATCGTTTGAAAAGTTCAAGCAAATTCAGAGTGAAGTTTAAGATCATCGTGACAAGAAGATAAAAGTATATGCGATATGATCGTGGAGGTGAATATCTGAGTTGCGAGTTTGCCATGCAACTTTAGACAATGTGAAAGTTGTTTCACAACACACGCCACCTGGAACACCATAGTGTGATGGTATGTCCGAACGTCATAGTCATGCTCTATTGGATTTGGTGCATGTTATGATGTCTCTTATCATTTTGCTACTATAATTTCGGGGTTGTGCATTAGAGACAACTACATTCACTTTAAATAGGGCACCATCTAAATCCGTTGAGATGACACCGTGCGAACTATGGTTTGATAGAAACCTAAGCTGTCATTTCTTAATGTTTGGGATTGTGACGCTTGTGTGGACAATGTTTTCACCTAATGAGCTCGAACCCAAAGCGGACAAATGCATCTTCATAGAATACCCTAAGAACAGTTGGGTGAACCTTCTATCTCTGATCCAAGCATAAAATGTTTGTTGCTAAAAGTGGGTCCTTTCTCGAGAAAGGGTTTCTCTTGAAAGAGTTGAGTGGGAGGAGGATAGAACTTGATGACGTTGTTGAAACCTCTGCTTCAACCAGAAAGTAGCGCAACACAGAAAGATGTTTCTTCGAAGCCTACGTCAGTTGAAGAGAAAGTTAATGATGATGATCATGAAAGCTTCGGATCAAGTTACTATCGACCTACGAGGAAATTAGAGCTTGATGAGGTTATTGAACCTTTACTTCAACCAGAGAGTAGCGCAGCGCAGGAAGTTGTTTCTGTGAAGCCTGCGTTAGTTGAACAGGAAGTTAATGATGATGATCATGAAGCTTCGGATCAAGTTACTATCAAACCTCCTAGGGCGACAAGGATGTATACTGCTCCTAAGCGGTACGACAACCCTGTCTTGGAGGTCATGTTGTTGGACAACGATGAACCTACGAACTATGGAGAAGCGATGATAGGCCCGGAAACCAACAAATGGTTAGAGGCCATGAAATTCGAGAAAGGATCCATGTATGAAAACCAAGTATAGACTTTGGTGGACTTGCTCGTTGGACGGCAGGTCGTTAAGTACAAATGGATCTTTAAAATGAAGACAGACGCTGATGGTAAATATTACCATTTGTAAAGCTCGACTTGTTGCAAAGTAGTTTACGACAAAGTTCAAAGAGTTGACTACGATGAGACTTTCTCACTCGTAGTGATGCTAAAATATGTTGGAATTATGTTAGCGGTTGCTGCATTTTTCAATTATGAAATCTGGCAAATGGATGCCAAAACATCGTTTCCTTCCTTAAGGAAAGGTTGTATGAGATGCAACCAGAAGGTTTTGTCAGTCCTAAGGATGCTAAAAGGTGTGTGAGCTTCAGTGATTCTTCTATGAACTGAAGCAAGCATCTCGGAGTTGGAATATACACTTTGATGAGGTGATCAAAGTTTTTGAGTCTATACAAAGTTTACGAGAAACTTGTATTTGCAATAAAGTGAGTGGGAGCACTATAGAGTTTCTGATAAGTATATGTGGATGACATATTGCTATTCGGAAATGATGTAGAATTTCTAGAGAGCATAAACGGGTGTTTTAAAAGTGTTTTTCAAAGGAAGACCTGGATAAAGCTACCTAATTGTTGAGCATCAAGATCTATAGAGATAGATCAAGATACTTGATGAGACTTTCAATGAGTACATACTTTGACAAGATTTTGAAAGAGTTCAAAATGGATCAGTCAGAGAAAGAGTTCTCGCCTGATTTGTAAGGTATAAAGTTGAGTAAGACTCAATGCCCAGTGACTGCAGAAGATAGAGAAAAGATGAGTGTCATCCCCTATGCTTCAGCCATAGGCTCTATCATGTATGCAATGTTGTGCACAAGACCCGATGTCAGCCTTGCCATAAGTATGGCCAGAAGGTTTCAAAATGATCCTGGAATGGAGCACTGGACAACGGTCAAGATTATCCTTAGTAACTAAAAGACTAAGGAGATGTTTCTCGATTATGGAGGTGATAAAGAGTTCGCCATAAAGAGTTACGTCGATGCAAGCTTTAACACCAATCTGGATGACTCGTAGTAGCAATCTCGATACGTATAGTGGAGCAGCCATTTGGAATAGTACCAAGTGAAGTGTGGTAGCAGTGTTTACGGTTTGACATAGAAATTTGCAAAGTACACACGGATCTGAATGTCGCAGACCAGTTGACTATAAGACCTCTCTCGCATGCGAAGCATGATCAAGCCCCAGAAATCATTGGGTGTTAGATTCATAACAATGCGAATCACATGGTGATGTGAACTAGATTAGTGACTCTAGTGCAAGTGGGAGACTGTTGAAAATATGCCCTAGAGGCAATAATAAATTAGTTATTACCATATTTCCTTGTTCATGATAATCTTTTATTATCCATGCTATAAATTGTATTGATCGGAGACTTAGATGCATGTGTGGATACATAGACAAAACCATGTCACTAGTATGCCTCTAATGGACTAGCTCGTTGATCAAAGATGGTTAAGGTTTCCTGGCCATGGACATGAGATGTCATTTGATAACAGGATCACATCATTAGGAGAATGATGTGATGGACAATACCCAAACTACAAACATAGCATATGATCGTGTCAGTTTATTGCTACTGTTTTCTGCATGTCAAGTATATGTTCCTATGACCATGAGATCATGCAAAACACGGACATCGGAGGAGTGCCTTGTGTGTATCAAATGTCGCAACGTAACTGGGTGACTATAAAGGTGCTCTACAGGTATCTCCGAGGGTGTCTGTTGAGTTGGCATGGATCAAGACTGGGATTTGTTACTCCGTGTGACGGAGAGGTATCTCAGGGCCCACTCGGTAATGCAACATCACAATAAGCCTTGCAAGCAATGTGACTAAGTGTTAGTCACGGGATCTTGTATTACGAAACGAGTAAAGAGACTTGCCGGTAACGAGGTTGAACTAGGTATGGAGATACCGACGATCGAATCTCGGGCAGGTAACATACCGAAGAACAAAGGGAACATCATACGGGATTAACTGAATCCTTGACATAGAGGTTCGACCGATAAAGATCTTCGTAGAATATGTAGGAACCAATGTGGACATCCAGGTCCCGCCATTGGTTATTGACCGTAGAGGTGTCTCGGTCATGTCTACATAGTTCTCGAACCCGTAGGCTCTGCACACTTATGGTTTGGTGACGTTTAGATAATATAGAGTTATGTATGGTGGTGACCGAAGGTTGTTAGGAGTCCCGGATGAGAGCTTGGACGTCACGAGGAGCTCCGGAATGGTCCGGAGGTAAAGATTGATATATAGGAAGGTGGTGTTTGGACTCCGAAAAGGTTTCGGGCACTTTCGGTAGTGTACCGGGAGTGACGAATGGGTCTCGGGGGTCCACCGGTGGGGCCATCCCACCCCATGGGCCAAAGTGGCGACCCACCAGCTCCTAGTGGGCTGGTGGAGTCGTCCAAGGTGGCCTAGGCGCACGGGAGAGAGGCCCAAACCGAATTGGGGTGGATTCCTCACCAAGTTCCACCTCTCGTGTGAGAGGTGGACTCCCAATTGGAGGAGGACTCCCCCTCCACTAGTTCGGCCGAAGCCAAGAGGGAGCCCTCCCCTTGGGTGCAGCCTCCTCTCCCCTCCTCCTATATATACTAGTGGATATCTAGGGTTTTGGCCCTGAATTTACGGCCACGTGCTACCCGTTCCACCGGTGCTCCTCTAGATCGGATTTCCGCAGTGCTTAGGCGAAGCCCTGCTGGAATTGCTCCACCACCATCGCCGGAGCACCGTCACGCTGCCGGGGAAATCTTCTCCCTCTCCACTTCCTGTTGCTGGATCAAGACGGTGGAGATCGTCATCAAGCTGCACGTGTGCTGAACGCGGAGGTGCCATGAACAAGATCGCGAGACGGATCGTGATGAGTTCACGGAATGGATCGTGATGAGTTCACGGGACGGGTCGTGATGAGGTCACGGGACGGATCGTGATGAGTTCGCGGGACGGATCGTGATTGGATCGCGGGATGGATCGTGATGTGATCGCGGGACGCTCGGCGATTTGGATCACGAAGATGTTCGACTACACCAACCGCGTTTCTTAACGCTTCCCGCTTAGTATTCTACAAGGGTATGTAGATCCACTCTCCCTCTCGTATATGATCATCACCATGGATAGATCTTGTGTGTGCGTAGGAAATTTTTTGTTTCCCATGCAACGTTCCCAACAGTTATACGCCGTTATATAAATTTTGATACAGTAGCAATTAAGAGGTTGTTATATCGTTATGTTCATGATGAATTATTATATCATTGTGAGGAAGAAACATGGATTTTATTCATATAAATGAATAAAAAGTGATCAAAAGTTGAATTAGTAGGACGACGATCCTACTAATTCAACTTTTGGTCACTTTTGATCCATCCACATGAATCTAATCCGCTTTCCTTCTCCCAATGATATAACAAATCATCATGATAATCATGATCAACATCATCATCATATTAATATTAAAACTCTTGCATCATATCATCACCAACAACACTATAGCTAATAATCATCATAGTCGTTACCACCAACACTATTTAATCATCATTTTCGTCAATGAGGCATCATATATCAAGTTGGTCCCTAGTCATAATCACAACTCCTCCTCCTCATCATCATCAACTCTAACACATTTTAGCACATAATAACACATTGTACCTAGGACCTAGTCCTCTCTCATAGTACCTACTCTACCCTCTCTTAGGTACAATATCATAAAACAAGATAGGCCCTGACTCTCCAATATGGAGAATGGAGATCATCCTGTCTCCAATTCTTGGCCTACGCACAATGTTGCTTCCAAGTAGCTCTCTATGATTGACCATGCATTTTTTTCAATCTTTGATTGCCATGTCTTCATCGGTTTTAGAAATCCGGTATGGACAGGAGTGATGCGTAGGCTGACCTGACCGTGGTGGCCCTAAGCTCATAACAACAACGCGACCTCTCGGAAACATCAGATGAGGCACACAATCCTTTGGGATTTTCTGTTGAAAAACATAGTAATAACTTTGTAATTAGCAATGTAGTTTAGTTTTAGAAGAATTTATGCAAAAGATGCATAGATGTCGTAATAGTAGAAAATCTTACCATGCAATCTCCATGGATGTTATCGTAGTTCACCACGTGCACTAGTGGCACATATTGACCATAATGTGGAGGAGTTTTATAATAGCTATTGTAATTCTCAAGATGATTAAGAAATACGGTAAGATGATCTTTCTCCTTATAAGTTAATTCTGCTTCATCATTGTAGTAGTAGGTTCTGTCTACCATCTTCCGTACATCTTTTGAAGAATAAAAATAAGCTGTCAATGGAAATAAGTCGTCAACTATTTTTAAATAAACAATATAAATTACTTAATAAATATGGTTGAGAAACTCACATAATGGTAGAACTGGAGGCATCTGCACATCGACCCAGATGTCGATATTACCTTCAATTTCATCCTCCGAACGAATATCAAAGGTGATAAGCATATTAGGCTCAAATGCATAAGCCTTGCATAGTGCTCTCCAACTTTTGCATTCAAAATAGCAGTAGGTGTCTGCATTGTACAATTTTACGGCAAAAGTATAACCATGCTCGGTCCTCAAGTGAACTATCTTTACCTCCATACTTGTTTTAGTATTGAAACCAATCTTATCCAAGACATAAATTCTTGCATGGCAGGGGATACGCTAACAGAATAGTAGAAAATTAAAATTATAAGTTGAAGCAAAAGAAACAGAAGTCATGCTTAATTACGAAAAAAGACTTGTCGTTGTGACTTACTGTATCCACTTCGAAGGTCTCATCCAACATGATGCTGAAGCGCCTACCATCAACTAGGAAAAGTTTGTCACACAGGCCGCGCTCGTCTTTGCAGTATTCACACATAGTGAATTCCCTTTCTTCATCAGACATTTCCTATGTTCATAGTTGAAACATTTAAAACCGATCGAAGGAAACTACGAGAAAACTGATCAACACACAAATCACTATTACTTAATATGCAACAGGTTGACTTTAGGTCTGTCGTGTCTTTCCTTCCTAAACTCTCATCTTACGTATATTGTGGGCACTACTTCTGATATTGTGACCGTCGGTGATGGTGGCTCCTCCATTCGTCCGAGAGTGCATTACACCAAAATGTCTAGCACACCGGAACGAAGGAGAAGCGACCCCCACGACAATAGTCGGGATTCTTCCTCTGTCATATATATATATATATATATATATATATATATATATATATAGTGGACACTCTTCCTCACTGGAAGACACAACAAGGAGCCGAAACAGACGTAAAGTCAACCCGTTCCATATATCGAGCAATAACATAGAAAAAATGCAACATTAAAATATGCAACTTTTGCAAATACTAATTACTATACATTGGATCAAATGTCAAAATTGATCAACTTTTTTCTATACATATATTGGATCAAAATGTAAAAATTCCTAGGTTATAACTACCCTAATAATATTTCATTCTCAATAAAAAATCTAATTAAGCAACAGTATATACTTCTAACCAACATTTTAATAGGTTAGGGACATTATATACTTCCAATTAAGGAAAAAAAATCTAATCAAGCATATATATACTAATTAAACATATATATATTAATTAAACACTAATTATGGAAAAAAACATTATATAAAAAATTCAAAATTCGTCTAATTAACATTTATATATCTAAAATTCATCTAACATTTCTATAACTAAAAGTATAAAGAACTAAAAAAAACATTCACCTAAAATTTATATATCTAATTCATCTAACATTTCTATAACTAAAAGTATAAAAATGTAAAAAACAAAAAAACAAAAAATAAGAAAATATGTGTGTGTGTGCGTGTGTGTGTTCATGCATATGTGTGTGTGTGTGCGGGCTCGATCGATGGGAATGCGACCATGGCGGCAGGTGCTCACAGCGGGGCGACGGGCGGCGAGGCGAGGCGAGTCGTCGGCAATGGCGACTGCGACGGCGACGACGACGGGGCGCGAGGTTGAGGAGGGGGCGGCGCACAACAGGGGCGAAGACGTACGAGGGGGCAACGCATCGGGGGCGGCGACGGTGTGGGCGGCGCGTTGGGGGCGGCGACAACGTCGGGGCAGGTGGTGCGTCGGGGGCGGTAGCGGCGATCTCTGTTCATTGGTCGAAGAGACGAAGAAGCGGAGGGAAAATGAAAAAAAATTAACTCCTGCTTATATAGGAGGACCTTTAGTCGCGGTTGGTGGCTCCAACCGCGACTAAAGACCCCCCCCTTTAGTCGCGGTTGGTGGCTCCAACCGCGACTAAAGGGGGGGGTCTTTAGTCATGGTTGGAGCCACCAACCGCGACTAAAGACCTGTTCCTGGAACGGCGCACTGAGGTGGAAGTTTAGTCCCACCTCGCCAAGCGAGGGGCACCGCACTGGTTTATAAGCCCCGTTGCGGTTGCTCCCTCAAGATCCTCTCTAAGCAGGCCCATGTGGGCATATTGAACCTGTGCGGCCTTGTTGGGCCTACTGGGCCTTGCGGGCCTACATCCTGGCCCAAGTTGGGCTTTTAGATCGTAAGGAGGTCGTGGGGGCCCAGTAGGCGGCCTATTATTTATTTTATTTTGTTTTGTTTTTTCCTTTATTTATTTTCTTTTGTTTCTAAGTTTTTTTGTGCTTTATTGAGATTTAATGAGTGAAACTTTTCGCATTAGATCATAAAAATTCTAAACTTTCTGTTAGTGGCAGTAGTTTTCAAATTTGAATAGTTTAAATTTGAATTATTTGAAATTTGTGTGAATCACTAGTTTGTGAATAACTTTACTTTAAAAATAGATTTTCCAGTGATTCTTTTTTTATTGTTTAATATAATCGTGTTTTATCATTATTTCCAATTTGGTAATTCTTAGGTTATTTAAAAAATGAAATGGCTTTGTAACAGGCGAGTTTTCGTCTGAAACCCTGATACTTCGAAAGAGATTGTCCATTTTGTACACGAAGTGCATCCAGTTTTTGTTGTAACCCTCTCATCTTTTAAGCATGCTATGTCATCCAATTTTTCGAACATGCTATGTGGATGAAATGATGATACCATGCCAACGTTCTACCTTTTCAGAGTTCATTTGTAGTGCTTATCAATTTCAGGGTCATTTAGCTCAAAAAAAGCAGTAAATGCATGAAAAATAGCAAATAAAGTCGGAAAGGGTTGAAAATTGACGGCCTCCCTTCGAATGGTGCATACTGAATGCATAAAACACATAAGTACACTACTATTACAAAGATTCCCTTCGGTTTGTCCGAAGTGGGACTTTCTTGATATATAAGTCCAAAAACTAACTAGAGAATCCGGTCACATCCTAGAGTGGGATCTTTGGGTGTAAATTTTTTTCGTCGCGTGTGTCCCTTTGCGTCGTAACCATGGGCAATCTTCATTATTTAACTTGATGCTCGGGTCAACATTCAATGTGAAGGGAGCAATTTCATGAAACTTTTCATAATCTTCTGACATGTCTGTCTTGTCCTCCACTCCCACGATGTTTCGTTTCCCTGAAAGAACTATGTGGTGCTTTGGCTCATCGCATGATGTATTTGCTTCCTTATCTTTTCTTTTTCTCGGCTTGGTAGACATGTCCTTCACATAAAAAACTTGCGCCACATCATTGGCTAGGACGAATGGTTCGTCTGCATACCCAAGATTGTTGAGATCCACTAATGTCATTCCGTACTGCGGGTCTTCCTTTACCCCGCCTCCTATCAGATTGACCCATTTGCACTAAACAAAGGGACCTTCAAATCAAGTCCATAGTCATGTTCCCATATCTCCTCTATGTAACCATAGTATGTGTCCTTTGGCCCGTTGTTGTTTGTTGCATCAAAGCGGACACCACTATTTTGGTTGGCGCTCTTTTTATCTTGGGTGATCGTGTAAAATGTATTCCCATTTATCTCGTACCCTTTGAAAGTCAATATAGTCGAAGATGGTAACTTGGACAGCAAGTACAACTCATCTTCAACAGTGTCGTCATGCATGAGACGTGTCTGCAACCAACCGGCGAAAGTCACCGTTTGTTCATGTGTAATCCAGTCCTCAGACTTCTCCAGGTGTTTAGAGTGTAGAATAGTCTTGTGTTGCTCGATATATGGAGCCACCAAGGCGAAACTTTGTAGAACTATGTAGTGTGCTTGCGCCAAAGAATGCCCGTCCCGGCATATTAGTGAATTCTTTCCTAGCGTGTCTTTTCCACCCAGTCTGCCCTCATGCCGCAATTCAGGAACACCTATCGGCTTAATGTCAGGAATAAAGTCAACACAAAACTCAATGACCTCCTCTGTTTCATGGCCCTTGGAGATGCTTCCTACTGGCCTAGCACGATTATGAACATATTTCTGTAAGACTCCCATGAACCTCTCAAAGGGGAACATATTGTGTAGAAATACAGGACCCAGAATGGCAATCTCCTCGACTAGGTGAACTAGGACATGCGTCATGATATTGAAGAATGATGGTGGGAACACCAACTTGAAACTGACAAGACATTGCACCAAATCATTCTCTAACCTTGGTAGGATTTCTGGATCGATTACCTTCTGAGAGATTGCATTCAGGAATGCACATAGCTTCACAATGGCTAATCGAATGTTTTTCGGTAGAAGCCCCCTCAATGCAACCGGAAGCAGTTGCGTCATAATCATGTGGCAGTCATGAGACTTTAGGTTCTGGAACTTTTTCTCTGCCATATTTATTTTTATATTCAATGAGAAGCCAGACGGAACCTTCATACTGACCAGGCATTCGAAGAAGATTTCCTTCTCTTCTTTGGTAAGAGCATAGCTGGCATGACCCTAAAACTGCTTTGGATCCATGTCGTCTTTTCCGTGCATACGTTGCTGGTCCTCCCGTGCCTCCGACGTATCTTTTGTCTTCCCATACACGCTCAAGAATCCTAGCAGGTTCATGCAAATATTCTTCGTCGCGTGCATCACATCGATTGCATAGCGGACCTCGAGGTCTTTCCAATACGGTAGGTCCCAAAATATAGATTTCTTCTTCCACATGGGTGCGCATTTGTCAGCATCATTCGGAACAGATTGTGCACCAGGACCCTTGCCAAAGATTGATTTTAAATCCTTGATCATATCAAGTATTTCATCACCCGTACGGTGGTGAGGCTTCTTCCGGTGATCTGCCTCACCTTTGAAATGCTTGCCTTTCTTTCTTACGGTATGCCTGCTCTGAAGAAATCGATGATGCCCCAGATACACATTCTTCTTACATTTATCCAAATATATACTGTCGGTATCATCTAAAATGTGCGTTCATGAGTGGTATCCCTTGTTTGTCTATTCTGAAAGGTTACTGAGAGCAGGCCAATCATTGATGGTTACAAATAGCAACGCATGTAGGATCAAATTCCTCCCGATCTTTCGCATCCCACGCAGGTACACCTTTTCCATTCCATAGCTGTAAAAGTTCTTCAACCAATGGCCTTAGGTACACATCAATGTCATTGTCGGGTTGCTTGGGAGCTTGTATGAGCACTGGCATCATAATGAACTTCCGCTTCATGCACAACCAAGGAGGAAGGTTATAGATACATAGAGTCACAGGCCATGTGCTATGATTGCTTTTCTGCTCCCCAAAAGGATTAATGTCATCTGCACTTAAACCAAACCATACGTTCCTTGCATCCTTTGCAAAGTCCTTCCACTTTCTCTCATTTTTTCTCCACTGCGAGCCATCAACAGGCACTCTCAACTTCCCGTCTTTCTTACAGTCTTTGTTGTGCCATCGCATCAACTTGGCATGCTCTTTGTTTTGGAACAAACGTTTCAACCGTGGTATTATAGGAGCATACCACATCACCTTGGCAGGAATCTTATTCCCGGGGCGCTCGCCCTCAACATCACCAGGGTCATCGTGGCTGGTCTTATAGCGCAATGCATAGCATACTGGGCATGCATTCAAATCCTCGTACTCACCGCAATAGAGGATGCGGTCATTAGGGCATGCATGTATCTTCAGAACCTCTAATCCTAGAGGGCAGACAGCCTTGTTTGCTTCGTACGTACTCTCTGGCAATTTGTTGTCCTTTGGTAGCTTCTTCTTTAACATTATCAGCAACTTTTGAAATGCCTTGTCAGATACACCATTCTCTGCCTTAGTGTGGTACCCAACTTTTTATTGTCATCTTCGCAATTTGGGTACAACCCTTTTTTGTGATCCTCTAACATGCGCTTCAACTTCAGCTTCTCCTTTTCACTTGCGCAGTTTCTCTTTGCATCGGCAATGGCCCGACCAAGATCATCAGCGGGCTCATCTGATGCCTCTTCTTCAGCTCCTTCCCGCATTGTCGGCTCAGCTTCTTCCCCCATTGTTGTACAATCGTATTCATGGAACCCATGGCCAGGATAGCTGTCGTCATCATCTTCTTCTTCATTCTCTTCCATTAGGACCCCTCTTTCTTCGTGCTTGGTCCAACAGTTATAGATGGACATGAAACCAGACTCAAACAGGTGGACGTGAATGGTTCTTGAGTTAGAGTAATTTCGATCATTCTTACAGCCAGCACATGGACAATACATAAAACCATCCAGCCGCTTGTTTTCCCCAGCCGCAACCAGAAAAGTATGCACACCATTAATGAACTGGGGAGAGCATCGGTCCTCGTACATCCATTGTCGGCTCATCTTCATTACACAACACCGAAAAGACCAAATTAATACAAGTTCGTACATAAAGTTCATACACACTTGTTCTCATAAAACAACATACAAACTCAATAGCTAAAGCATTTAAATGCAACAACAAATGCGATCAACATCGCAATAAAGGTAACAATTGATCCAATAACATAGTGATACCAAGCCTCACTATCAATAGCATATCTTTTGAATTTTCTAATCTTCAAGCGCATTGCACCATCTTGATCTTGTGATCGTCGACGACATTGGCAACATACAACTCCAGTTTCATCTTCTCTTCTTGAACTCTTTTCAATTTTTCTTTCAAATACTCATTTTCGTTTTCAACTAAATTTAACTTCTTGACAAGAATATCTATGTCGGTTGGAATCTCCTATTCACATACCTCCTAGATAAAAATATCTATGTCAACTTAATTGGTATAATTGTCATAAACACGAAATGCAACAAAGAGTTATAAAAGAGAGTATATACCACATCCGCATCATAAACCGGACGAGGGCCGACGGAGACGGATTTCAAAACCATGCCACTATGTATAACAAACAACCATATAGGTAAGAAAACTATACAAGTAACTAACTAAATCTTACAAGCATGTTTTTTTATAAAAAGGATAAGAACAAGAAGCTCACCAAGGTGGTGCCGGCAATTGGACGGTGCGGGCGATCAACGGTGGTTAGGACAGAGCTGGGAAGGCACTAAGTAAACCACACCTACAAATGCAAAATAAGAAGTTAATTTGAGCTCAAATTGCATAAATCAAATAAACTACCAGATACAAACTAAAACCCACAAATTACTATACTTATAGGGCATTGCAAGAGCTAATCTAGCAATGAGAGATGAAAGGACAAAGTTGCTAACCTTTGTGAACACTTGGAAGGATGGGAAAAATGGAGGATGAGCTCGAGGAAGAGAGGAAGAATAGAGAGGAAAGGAAAGGAGAAGAACAGAGGACTCTACTCGGGATGGCACCGAAGGGTTTCAATATAGGGGGACCTTTAGTCTCGGTTAGTGGCTCCAACCGCGACTAAAGGTTAGCCTATAGTCGCGGTTGGAGCCACCAACCGGGACTAAAGTTTCCCGTGGGCCCCCAGGATGACGCCAGCCTACCACCACACCTTTAGTGCTGGTTCGTGCCACGAACCGGGACTAAAGGTCCATAACGAACCGGCACTAATGATCCACATCATGAACCGGCACTAATGATCACATTAGTGCTGGTTCAAAAGCCAACCGCGACCAATGAGGCGGACGAAATGTCTGTTTTCTACTAGTGGGAGCTCGCTCCCTACCTAGCAACTCTCTATTGGATGTTATTATTGTGGTTACTCCATAGACCGATAGTTTGTTGCTATGGTTACTCCATGGACTAATATGACCTTTCCACTTGAACATTTCTATTACAGAACTGTCTGCCTTTGTTTTGGAGTACTAAATTTTATAAGCATGCTCCCAGTGCCTAGAAATCGTTCCCTCAGAATGCTATTGTAATTTCAGCCATCGTTAAATGTGTGACGTTTGTAATGACACGAGATTTCAGCAATGGTCATGGATCCAAAATTCCCTCTTGTTCAATTCACACGCTTAACTTCTCTTTTAGATAATGGAAGATTGCTCCTCTCGCATCTAATGTTGAATTAATATTTTTGAATAATTATTAATATTTAATATTTTTTGACTATTTTAGATAAAATCAGGATGACATTTTTAGATACTCTGGATTGGAGCTCCTCTTGTGGAACTGCTAAACATATAATATTTCATCGGTCTAAAAATTATGCTAGCCCACTGATACATCTCCAATGTATTTATAATTTTTTATTGTTCATGATATAATATTATCATTATACGATACTTTTTGGGCATTATTTGATTAGTCATATTATTTTTGAGCACTAACTATTAACCTAGTGCCCAGTGTTAGTTGCTATTTTCTGCGTGTTTTTGGCTTTTCAAGTTTAGAGTATCAAACAAAGTTCAATTGCCATGAAACTTTTTGATGGTTTTTTCTAGATCAAAAGAAGACGTGGAAGCTTCTGAAACACTTTTTTCGCCGCCGCAATTCTTTGTTCCGTCGTGTGCCCATCTGGAGCCCTTTTCTGGTGCACTGACAGAGGAGGGATCGATCACAGAGGGCATGTACATCAACCTTGCTGCTCCCATGGTGATGTGTGAGTAGTTCACCACAGACCTATGGGTTCGTAGTTAGTACCAAGATGGCCATGTATCTCTCTCTCTCTCTCTCTTGATCATCGATACAAAGTTCATCACATCTTGATGATGATCTATTTGATGTAATCACTTTCTGCGGTGCGTCTATTAGGATCCGATGAATTGTGGGTTTATGTTCAGATTTATATTGAGTTCCTTGCTGGTCCTTCTTTACATATTCATGATTATATGATACCTTCGTAATTATCTCCGATCTATTGAAATAGTTTGGCCAACTAGATTGATATTTCTTTAGTGGGAGAGGTGCGTTGTAGTGGGTTCAATCTGAAGGTGCTCTATATCCCAGTGACATAAAGGGACAAGCCACGTCTTTGTATTGTTGCCACTAAGGATAAAATGATGGGTTTCATTCATATTAATTGGATTTACTTTGTCTACATCATGTCAATGTTCTCCAAGAATTACTCTGTTTTACTTAATACTCTAGATTCATGCTGGATAGCAGTCGATTGGTGGAGTAATAGTAGTAAATGCAGGCAGGAGTTGGTCTACTTGCTCAAGGGTGTGATGTATATATGTAATGATCATTTCCATGAATAAATATTGCATAACGATGCACTTTTCTATCAATTGCCCAACATTAATTTCTTTACCCACCGTATGCCTACTACATGAGAGATGCCGCTAGGGAAAACTATGGCCCTCGGGTCTATACACTTATATATTTACAAAAACTTTCATTAACTTGCTTCCATTTATTTGTTTTCTATTTATTTTGCAATTTAAAATTATCAACTATCATCTACACACTTCATTTGCTTGCAAGTAACGAGCCCAAGGGGATTGCAAACCCTCTTGTCCGCGTTGGGTGCAAGTGTTTGTTTCTTTGTGTGCAGTCGCTGAAAAACGGGGGTTGCATGCTACTCCTATTGGTTTGATAACCTTGGTTCTCACTGAGGTAAATATTTATCTATATTATGCTGCATCACCCACTACTCTATGCGGAGAACCCAATGCAAGTCACAAGTATCACCCACTAGGATTATATACTAAGATTAGCTGATTTAGACTTTCTAATTTGTGGCTAATGGCAATTTCATATTATTTAGGGAGTTTTGATGCTAAAAATATGGATTGAAAGCAAGATCATATATTTTATTCAAGATTAGAAGAGAACAAGTGCCTAAATCCAAAGTTGTGTAACACTTGTTGTAGGGCCCTTGTTTTGTAACCCATGGATGGTAGTCAGGTATTGTATTTTTCCCAAGGTCACAATGAGCAGATTATTATTCTTCATATCGGTACAAATATTTAGACTGAAATGTTATTTAATATCCATAATTATCGATAATGCCGTAAAGCGATCTCATTTTTACCCTTTTTGCAAGTTTCCTCTCAAAATTCATATCCATGTAGCCTTGCTCAAAATAACTTTGGGTATGGTGAATCCCTCTTAATACTTGATGGATTAGTTACTTTATTTGTGCGGCCATTGATTTCTTTTTCTATGAAGAATAAATTGTTCATCCAGTTCATAAGGAATCATGCAAGAATGTCCGTTAAAGTGCTTGTCAATAATATAAGTAAATTGCAATATTGTGTATATACATCAAACTACATGATATGGATGGAATTGGTATTGGGATGAGCTAGTACTAATTGACACTATCTCAATTTTTCTTTTAAAAAGTTGTTGATTACTTTTTTACTATTACTTATATGGTTATGATATATGCTCCAACAACTATGTGTACAAACTTCAAATATTCCTGCAAGCAAATGTAGTAGTATTGACTTTGGGATGTATTATGATGGAAAACATGGATGGAAAACATGGATGTTGAAGTTAAGCATTATGATGTGAATTGAAGAAAACTGGCAATTGAAAGAGAGGGAGAGAGAGGGCGATTGAGTGGGGATGGTGGGAGGGAGAGAGAGAAATAAGGGTTCACCATGACATGAAGTATATCCTAACTACACGATAAATCAAAAAGTGTAGGGGTAGAGGTGGAAGGGATCACAACACAGGTGCTCGATTGTGAGGGTATGATGGAGTGGATTTTTATGGGGTTGAGGAGAGGGAGGGACGAAAAGAGTGGGTGAATGAGGAAAAAAAATTGATGGTGCTACATATTAGTATATTGTACACAGTTAGAGATGAACCAACATAATATGTATGTCCTCATTGCAACACACAACCATAATCATTTGCTTCATTCATTTATATGCATTGTAGCCCATAGCAACGTACGGGCATTCTAATAGTGTAATAAAATTAATGACTTAGATGTTTTGCATACTTATGCCTTCTCTTACCTTTTGTGAGGTAAGAAACTGCTCATGTTTTTTTAAGAAAAGAAACCCTAAAGACATACTTGATTTGGTAACGAAGGAAAATTAACACAATAGAAAGACAATTAGTGTGATAGCCTCGCTTATTAGGGATGATATACTACTCATATCAATAAGGAATTCCTTCTTTTCCAGGAGCCCATTCGAACAAAACTCCCAGGTTAAGCATGCTTGGATTGGAGTAGTTCTAGGATGGGTGACTGACCGGGAAGTTGGTCCCGGGTGCGCATGAGTGAGGACAAAGTGCGCATAAAAGGCTAGTATTAATGTGTGAGGCCAGTCTAGATCCCGCCAGGAGTAACGACCACCGGCGGGTGTGTCCGGAGCGTTACAAGTTGGTATCAGAGCCGATCCTCGCGGTGACACGGATGTTTGTCGACAGGTGCGCGGTCATGTTGTTCATGAAGTTTGTGACCCGTCGTGACACACGGAATGACACATGTATCAGACTGAAAGCACAAACGTTTATGCCAAGAGGGAACGTTCCTGTGACCCGACGAGGACGTCGGTTCCTCTGAGTGGTGGTGTATGTGATAGCCTCGCTTATTAGGGATAATAAACTACTCATATCAATAAGGAATTCCTTCTTTTCCGGGAGCCCATTCGAACAGAACTCTCAGGTTAAGCGTGCTTGGCTTGGAGTAGTTCTAGGATGGGTGACCGACCGGAAATTTGGTCCCAGATGCGCATGAGTAAGGACAAAGTTCACAAAAAAGGCTAGTATTAATGTGTAAGGCCAGTCTAAATCCCGTCAGGAGTAACGAACACCGACGGGTGTGTCCGGACGTTACAATTAGATGCACAACGATTACTAAAAAAATAAAATTACATTGAAAATGATACTAACCTTATCTTCCTTAGATTATTCACCATTAGATATTAAAAATTGCACTAAACTAGCAGTAAAGGGAAGGGAAAAAAAGAAAACAACCGAGTCCCCACTTCTCTTACCACCGAAGAGGCCGTTGGATGAGGGAAAGGAGGGGCAGCAAGGCGGGTGCTCTAGAGCAGACATAGGGGGGCGACACCTAGGGTTGGGAACTATAGTTGTCCATGATTTAATATAAAAGGTATACACTAGTTTAACATAAGCATTGGGAGAAGATCAGTGGACTAAAGGAAGATTACTGCCACTACACACCGATTGTATTGACACGGTTTAGATGATTGCTTGCGACTTTGTGCTGGCATCAATGTGTCACGGTAGTCTTTTAACTTGACCCGGTTAATTTTTTACTCTCTCTGTCTTAAAATAAATGTCGTAAATTTAATATTAAATTAGTACAAATATAGTATTAAAGTAGCGACACTTGTTTTAGAACGGAGGGAGTACAATATAGTGACACAAAAACCTCTTGCATGTTATGTTGGATTACTTTCTACCGGCAGGATTAAAGGTGGGCGTTGCTATGTGGCGATACATATGCAACAATCTTCTAGAGGCTATGGCCCTTTGGAGCTCCTACAAGGCCACATGTGTGTCTGATGAATCGAAAACGTGAACCCCCATATGCCCCATTGTTTTGTTTTTCGTTTTGTTTCTTCTCCTTTTCTTCTTTCCCTTTTTAACATAATTACGGTCTTTCATTTTTATAAATTTCTAAACAATTGTGAATTTAAAAATAAAGTTTAAAAAGATCATAAAATTATCATGAGTTCCCCAAAAATGTTTATGATTTTGGGAAAATTGTTCGTGAAATTGTCAAATTTCTGCACGTTACACAAATTTCACCGATTTGAAAAATGTTACCATATCCAAATAATGTTAAGGATTTTTGAAAATGTTTGCATGTTCAAAAAATGTTCATCAATTATAATTTTTTGCCCGTATCCAAATAATTCTCCTGAAATTTGAAAATGTTCATAAAAATGGAAAGACAATTCGTGAATTTCAAAAACTGTTCTAAAAAATCCAAAAAACTTCATCAGTTCAAACAATGTTCGCTCATTCAAAAAATATTTATGCATTTCAAAAAACCGTTCATAAAAATAAATATAGTTTGTGAAACTCAAAAATTGTTCCCAGAATTGAATAACTGTCCACCTATTCAAAAGTTGTTCACATGTTTCAAAACACGTTCACAATTTGAAAAATGTTTGGATATTTGTACAAAAAGGTTTTCGAAAAATCTTCATGATTTTAATAAATCTTTTCGAATTTGAATTAATGTTCACGACTTCAAAAAAATAATGACGAATTAAATACAAATCTTCATGATGTAAAAAAAAGTTTTGAAATTTTAAAGATTGTCAACAAAATGGAAAAGAAAAAGGAAAAAGGAATGAGAAAGAAAATAGAAAAAGGAAAGAAAAGAAAAAGGAAATAAAGAAAAAACAAAAACAAGAAGAAACATATTCAGAACCGGAGGGGAATATAACCTAAATGGCCTGGACCAAAAACTGGATCGGAGCTTGAAGGAGGAGGTGTGCGCTAGGGAAACCCCTATTCAGCACATTTAAGCGTTTCGCACAGAGGTTTTCCGGTTTTGGTAACCTTCTAAGGGTTCTTTTTCCGGCTTTGAGAAACTTCTAGACTGTTTTGAGAGTGTTTTCTTTTCTTTTCTTTTCTTTTCTTTTGGTTTCCATTTTTTTCTCCTTTTCCCCTCTAATTTGTGTTCGCCCATAAACACGTCACCATGTACCCTCGACGCCGCGGGTGATGCACCGCAGCTCACGTCGAAGGAGACCCGTCCGGAAGCGCGGTACGCAAGCAATCCGGCGGGTGCTTTTGAGGACCCGAAACCCCACACGCCCGGGAGGGACCCCGTCAGGACGCACGGCGGCTATGGGCTGCCCTAGGTCGACCTGATTGCCCCTAGTTCCTCGTGTATCGCTGCCCTCCAAGAGAAGAACGAACGAAGAACGAGGAAGAAGATACGATGATAGGAGATAGATGAACACGAAAAAGTAGTAGATGTGTTTGTTCGATTGTGTGTTGTTCAATCGGCCGTCACCTCTCATCTATTTATGAGGCGGCTGGACCTTCCGTACAAGAAAAGGACTCAAAATCACGTCCAAATCTTTCAAAAATGAACCGAACTCGGATTTAGGTATGTCTCGGATATTAGTTTGGTTTTTAGGTCTCACATGCCACAAACGACCTCGAATGAAGATGCTCCCAAAAGCAAGCTTGCCCGTTTCGACGACACGAACAACTTTTGTGTTGAACATTTTTTGATTCGAGGCCATCCTCAGGGCCGAATCGCTCGCATAAAACAGGCTATTATTCGTGCTACCCATCAGACACCGTGTGTGATGGGGCATGCCACTTTTGGCTCGTGATAGGGCCACACTCAGATGTCTATAACTTTTAGATACGATTTTGGATTGAGATGATTTTTATATCAAAATCAATAATTTCGACGAGACGCACAAGTTTCATGTTGAAACATTTTTCATCAGAGGCCATCTTAATTGAGTTTCATTCCATTATTTAATCTGGTGTCAGCATGAGCATCCGTGAACTTGTCATAATTATTACGTAAGAGCTCCGTCTTGGACCATCTTCATATGAATTTTGATCTTCTCTAAAAGGGTTATCCAATGGTGACTTACAACCATAGTTTTGACTTCATCTTTATATAACTTCAAGCTACTCTTTATGATCGTGCCACTTTTGAGCGCCAACACATGCCCCCCTGTTTTCCGACAAAGCAAGTGTGTCGAAAAATAACTTGTACCATGTTGGTTCTAACGATGATGTCTACACTCCATCGGCCATTTTGCATGTGCTTAGGGAAATAAGTATATATCGGCCATTACTTGTTTGAATCCTTGATGCAAACTTGGGTGAAATCCTCTCAATTTCATTAACAATCTCGCGATAAAGTTCCATAGATATGTATCTCAAAGCGATTTTATGAACCATATTGTTCACCCTTCTGCTAGGTTCTTGCAGGTAATCCACAATGAGCTTTCTCAAATCCTTGATTTCGCCTGCATGAAAATTCCATTAGTGGCCGAAGCAGTGGGCTTCAGTTCGGCCTTACCTATGTTGACGAGACTAAGCATCAGCTATTGATAAATATGCAATACATTATGATCAACATGGTAGCCGGATGCTTGCAGTGCAAACTTTCTCTAGATATATGAAAATTTGAAAGTAATGCAAGGACAATATTACATCTAGACATGCATCAAGATAAAATGTAAGTGATTTGTCAAAACATTGATAAATTTTCGATACTCATTGCACTACTAATAACGAATCACCGAGACCCTCAATATGTATAGCACATATGGCAAGTAAAAGATTTAATCCGAATAACAATGCATATTCGTCTTTGATTAATTGTGCAAAAATATTGTAAGCGGCATGAGGCTTCAAAAATAGTACTATAAGGAGATATATAAACAACACAAACACCTTGGTCAATGCTACGAATTGAACCATCAAAATATAATCTCCATAGTACTAGAGAGACAAGGCTAATATCAATATTATGCATGTCATTAATCTGATGTTCAGTAATAAAATTAGCAATGATTTGGCCTCTTATATATTTCAAAGATGCATAAGCCAAATCATATCCAAACAAAGTATAAGCCCACTAACTAATTCTGCAACTATGAATTGGTCTATGCAACATATATTCAATGACATCGGTTCGACAAATTATCATACAAGCACGTAATAAGTAATGTATCAATTCCATGCAAGTATGATATAGGCATACATATAAATTTCCATGAGCATGAACCTTGTCTTGCCCTCCAATCGAACTAAGAACGATGTTAGAATACTACACTGGCCATGCATTGACATACTCTTAGGACGATAGATAAATATCGGCCATTACCATAAGGTCCATGTAAACTTCATCCAACAAAGCATGTATAGCCGAAATAAACAAATGAAATGGCAAATCAAGAATTTCGGCCCTTTGGATCAGCAACAAACTTGTAGCTAATCAAATGTATAGTGATTTGGTAATACCCTTTCATGATGTACAAAATTATATTGCAACCCTGGATCAAAATAAGCCCATGGAGGGTATCCAATCATACCTGAGGATGAGTTCCATGGCATAGGAATCAATGGCATGTTTGATGAATATGGATGATGTGCTAACCAAATATTTTGACGGGGTGATGGAAACCTTTGGCTGAATTGTTTACTCGCTTCATTCTTCTGCTTCTTCACTTGTGTTGTACTTGTTGCAATAGAATCGTGCCCATCATTTTTGTTTTGATTGCCATCCTTGGGAACCCATCCCATGTTCTTCTTTCTCAATTCTTGTGCACTAAGTTTTTTCAACTTCTTCTTTTGCCAATACGATAAGCCGAGTGGGCGCCCCGGCTGTGATTTTGTTTGAACTAATGATAATTCTTGTTTTACCTTGTGCACTTTCAACTTCTTCCCTTCAGACTTGGCACTTAATTGACTTGCCTCGGTGCCTTTTGTAGCCAATGTCAACACTTTAATTGGCTCTTTTTTATGTAAGATCTTGTCTGAAGTGGCACTCTTACGACCATCTCTTTTGACACGGTAGACTTGCTCAACCACCTCCTTATTCTTCCTTGTGCTCTGGACCAATTCTTTTTTATTGAAACGCTCTTGAACATATGACTGCTCACTGAACGTTGGTCTTCTTGGAGCTGCATAATATTGGTGAGATGGTTTATAATAATATGGAAAATGTGCCCTTGTATCATACCTGCCATATGATGGATAAGAATTTACGTGAGCATAGGAAGGCACCCACGACATTGGTATCGGCGACCCAAAATAAGGATATGCATATGTTGCATTCAAATTCTCTTCTTGACAATACCAATCCTTGGATTTGCGCCGAGGGGGTGATCTTGATGCTTTTGCATTAGTTGGCCAATAAGCACTTTTCTCTTCACTCACCTTCTGATATTTTTCCAATATTTGCGCCAAAGTGACTTTCGGCTTTTTTCCTTTGTGCTTACCTCGGCCTTTGTTTTCTTTGGTTGTGCTTGCATCGATCTTTGGATTTGCTTGCTGCCCCCCAGTCCTTGGCGTCTTCATTGTAGCTTCGACAGAATCCTTGCCCTCAAGATTATGTGCATTATGCTCATCAACAATTTCTCTTCTTGAAAGCTTGATCCCGTCACCTGCAGTTTTTACCTTCTCTTTAAATGGATCAGCTTGAAGCAGCCGATGCATAAATTTTTTGCCATCCGGACCAATTGGAATGGACTGGTCATCTCTTGGTGTTTCAACAAATTTCAATCACCCTTTTCAATGGCCGGTTTAACTATTTAACGAAACATGTTGCAATTCTCAAAATTATGCTTGAACGAATCATGCAACCTACAATACATTCGTCCATGGATAGATGGCTTGACATTGTGATCAAGAATTCTAATATAATTATTTCTCGACAACAAATCAAAGATTTGATCACACATGTTAGAATTGAACATATAATTTACATTCTCTAGCCCATGTTGTTGTGATAACGGCTTTGGAAGTAAGCAAACAAATGGTTCAGATTTTGCATCCCCCCATTCGGCCATGCATCCTATTTTGCACTCTATCTCCGATGTGTTTAAATAAGAAACTATACTAGCATCGGTTTTATCAAAATATTTTAACCTTGGCATTAAATTTCTGAAACAAAAATAGTTAGAACACACATGTCTTAACTGAGAACAAGTGTAAGCCAAGTAATAAATAAGCAAAGCCACCCAATTAGATATGAACTTTAGATAAAGCAATGGGGAAAGCCTTGGCTGCAACAATAAGTCAATATAGGTTTTTATAAATGGCACAATGGGTTGACCGATATGCTCAATAACAATTTTATTGCTAACAAGTAAATTACCCTTCTTCATTGGACATTGAAAATTACTTATGAGTATTTTTCTAATAGATGCATCAACAATAAAGTTGTGACCAAATCTGAAAACAGGTAAATTACTTGCTAGACATACCTCTTCAAATTTGTTGGGAGAGCATGATGGTGGTGTGACTTGAAGAATATCTTGCTTCGCCTTTGGATAGCTCCCCAACGTCTTGTCATCATCTTTTTCTTGATTTCGTGCATCATTAGTTTGAAGATCTTTGTGTTGGGAGATGTAATAGTAAATCAAAATTTTCCTATGTGTTCACCAAGATCTATCTATGGAGAAACCAGCAACGAGTATGGGGAGAGTGCATCTTCATACCTTTGAAGATCGCTAAGCGGAAGCGTTACAAGAACGCGGTTGGTGGAGTCGTACCCGCAGCGATTCAGATCGCGATGGACTCCGGTCTTAGCGCCGAACAACGGCGCCTCCGCGTTCAACACACATGCAGCCCGGTGACGTCCCCTATGCCTTGATCCAGCAAGGAGGAAGGAGAGCTTGAGGGAGAGCTCCAGCAGCACGATGGCATGGTGACGGTGGAGCTGTGTGGTACTCTGGCAGAGCTTCGCTAAGCACTACGGCGGACGAGGAGAGGGAGGAGTAGGGCTGCGCCGTGGGAGAGAGAGATGCGTGTCCCCGGCAGCCCCAAGGGCTCCTCTATTTATAGGAGGAGGAGGAGGGAGGGCTACGCCCTAGGTTTCCCACCCCTAGGGTGGTGCGGCAGCCTCCAGATCCCATCTGGCCGGCGGCCAAGAGGGAGAGGGGTGCGACTACCCTAGGGTGGGCCTTAGGGCCCATCTGCCCTAGGGTTTGCCCCCCTCCCACTTCAGCTATGCCTTGGGACCTTGTGGGGGGCGCACCAGCCCACCTAAGGGCTGGTTCCCTCCCACTTGCAGCCCATGCAGCCCTCTGGGGCTGGTGGCCCCACTTGGTGGACCCCCCGAACCCTTCCGGTGGTCCCGGTATGTTACCGGTAATTCCCAAAACATTTCCGGTAACGAAAACCTCACTTCCTATATATGAATCTTTACCTTAGGACCATTCTGGAGCTCCTCGTGACGTCCGGGATCTCATCGGGACTCTGAACAACCTTCGGTAACCACGTACACTATTTTCCTATAACCCTGGCGTCATCAAACATTAAGTGTGTAGACCCTACGGGTTCGGGAGGCACGTAGACATGACCGAGACACCTCTCCGGTCAATAACCAACAACGGGATCTGGATACCCATGTTGGCTCCCACATGCTCCACGATGATCTCATCAAATGAACCACGATGTCGGGGATTCAATCAATCCTGTATACAATTCCCTTTGTCTACAGGTATGATACTTTCCCGAGATTCGATCGTCGGCATCCCTATACCTTGTTCAATCTCGTTACCGGCAAGTCTCTTTACTCGTTCCGTAACACATCATCCCGTGGCTAACTCCTTAGTCACATTGAGCTCATTATGATGATGTCTTATCGAGTGGGCCCAGAGATACCTCTCCGTCATATGGAGTGACAAATCCCAGTCTCGATTCGTGCCAACCCAACAGATACTTTCGAAGATACCCGTAGTGTACCTTTATAGCCACCCAGTTATGTTGTAACATTTGGCACACCCAAAGTATTCCTACGGTATCCGGGAGTTGCACAATCTCATGGTCTAAGGAAACAATATTTGACATTAGAAAAGCTTTAGCAGACGAACTACACGATCTTGTGCTACGCTTAGGATTGGGTCTTGTCCATCACATCATTCTCCTAATGATGTGATCCCGTTATCAACAACATCCAATGTCCATGGTCATGAAACCGTGACCATCTATTGATCAATGAGCTAGTCAACTAGAGGCTCACTAGGGACACGTTGTGGTCTATGTATTCACACATGCATTACGGTTTCCGGTTAACATAATTATAGCATGAACAATAGACAATTATCATGAACAAGGAAATACAATAATAACAATTTTATTATTGCCTCTAGGGCATATTTCCAAGAGTCTCGCACTTGCAGTAGAGTCAATAATCTAGTTACATTGTGATGAATCGAACACCCATAGCATTCTGGTGTTGATCATGTTTCGCTCGTGAGAGAGGTTTAGTCAACGGATCTGCAACATTCAGATCCGTATGTACTTTACAAATATCTATATCTCCCTCCAGAATGTAATCACGGATGGAGTTGAAGCGGCGCTTGATGTGTCTTGTCTTCTTGTGAAACCTGGGCTCCTTGGCAAGGGCAATAGCTCCAGTGTTGTCACAGAATAGTCATCAGGCCCGGCGCATTGGGAATTACTCCTAGGTCGGTGATGAACTCCTTCATCCAGACTCCTTCCTTTGCTGCTTCTGAAGCAGCTATGTACTTAGCTTCACATGTAGATGCTACCACGACACTTTGTTTGCTGCTGCACCAGCTGATTGCCCCTCTGTTCAAAATATACATATATCCGGTTTGCGACTTGGAGTCGTCCGGATCTGTGTCAAAGCTAGCATCGACATAACCCTTTATGACGAGCTCTTCGGCACCTTCATATATGAGAAACATGTCCTTTGTCCTTTTCAGGTACTTCGGGATATTTTTGACCGATGTCCAGTGTTCCGCTCCGGGATCACTTTGGTACCTCCCTACCAAAATTATGGCAAGGTTCACATCAGGTCTGGTACACAGCATGGCATACATAATAGAGCCTATGGTTGAAGCATAGGGGATGACACTCATTGTTGGAAATATGCCCTAGAGGCAATAATAAATTAGTTATTATCATATTTCCTTGTTCATGACAATCGTTTATTATCCATGCTATAATTGTATTGATCGGAGACTTAGATGCATGTGTGGATACATAGACAAAACCATGTCCCTAGTATGCCTCTAATAGACTAGCTCGTTGATCAAAGATGGCTATGGTTTCCTAGCCATGGACATGAGATGTCATTTGATAAACGGGATCACATCATTAGGAGAATGGTGTGATGGACAAGACCCAAACTACAAATGTAGCATATGATCGTGTCAGTTTATTGCTACCGTTTTCTGCATGTCAAGTATATGTTCCTATGACCATGAGATCATGCAACTCACGGATACCGAAGGAGTGCCTTGTGTGTATCAAACGTCGCAATGTAACTATGTGACTATAAAGGTGCTCTACAGGTATCTCCGAGGGTGTCTGTTGAGTTGGCATGGATCAAGACTGGAATTTGTTACTCTGTGTGACGGAGAGGTATCTCAGGGCCAACTCGGTAATACAACATCACAATAAGCCTTGCAAGCAATGTGACTAAGTGTTAGTCACGGGATCCTGTATTACAGAACAAGTAAAGAGACTTGCCGGTAACGAGGTTGAACTAGGTATGGAGATACCGACGATCGAATCTTGGGAAAGTAACATACCGAAGAACAAAGGGAACATCATACGGGATTAACTGAATCCTTGACATAGAGGTTCGACCGATAAGATCTTCGTAGAATATGTAGGAACCAATATGGGCATCCAGGTCCCGCTATTGGTTATTGATCGTAGAGGTGTCTCGGTCATGTCTACATAGTTCTCGAACCCGCGGGGTCTGCACACTTCAGGTTCGGTGACGTTTCGGTAGTATAGAGTTATGCATGGTGGTGACCGAAGGTTGTTCGGAGTCCCAGATGAGATCCCGGACGTCACAAGGAGCTCCGGAATGGTCCGAAGGAAAAGATTGGTATATAGGAAGTCCTATTTTGGTTGCCGGAAAAGTTTTGGGCTCATCGGTAGTGTACCGGGAGTGCGTGTAGTGTACCAGGAGACCATCGGGAGGGGTATTTCGACCCAAGAGTCTACATGGGCTATGGGAGGATGAATACCAGCCCTTAGTGGGCTGGTGGAAGTCCCACACAAGGCCCATGCGGCTGGGAAGAAAAGCCCAAAAGGAAAAAGGTGGGAAAAGGCAAAAATAAGGAGGAGTCCTAGTCCTACTAGGATTGGAGGAGGAATCCTCCAATCCCACTAGGTTCGGCCGACCCAAGGGCTGCCTCTTTGGCAGCCAAGCCTCCTCCTCCTCTCCTCCTATATATACTAGAGGATTTTAGGGTTTTTGCATAGAATTTTTAGCCACGTGCTGCCCGTTCCTCTAGTGCATAGTTTCTCCTCTAGATCGGATTTCTGCAGTGCTTAGGCGAAGCCCTGCCAGAATAGCTCCACCACCATCTCCGGAGCGCCGTCATGCTGCCAGAGAACTCTTCTACCTCTCTGCTCCCTCTTGCTGGATCAAGAAGGCGGAGATCGTCATCGAGTTGTACGTGTGCTGAACGCGGAGGTGCCGTTCGTTCGGCGCTAGATCGGAAGGACCATGATCAAGATCGCGAGACGGATCGTGATGAGTTCGCGGGACGGATCGTGATGAGTTCACAGGACAGATCGTGATTGGATCGTGGGATGGATCGTGATGAGATCGCGGGATGCTCAACGATTTGGATCGCGAAGATGTTCGACTACACCAACCGCGTTTCTTAACGCTTCCCGCTTAGCGATCTACAAGGGTACGTAGATCCACTCTCCCTCTCGTAGATGCTCATCACCATGGATAGATCTTGCGTGTGCGTAGGAAATTTTTTGTTTCCCATGCAACGTTCCCCAACAGTGGCATCATGAGCTAGGTCTATGTGTAGATGAGATCTCGAGTATTGTGAGAATTGATGCTTAGATTGCTTCCTCCCTTGGTCGGATTTTGGTTCAGCGGTATTGTGAGATGAAGCGGCCCGGACCAACATTACTCGTACGCTTACGAGAGACCGGTTCCCTCGACCGCAACTTGTTGCATAGATGGCTTGCGGGTACCAGTTTCTCTCACTTTAGTTGGATCGGATTTGACAAAGGTGGTCCTTGAGAAGGTTGAAAAGCAACTAGTGTATCACCGTTGTGGTTTTTGCGTAGATGAGAATTGTTCTTGCTAGATACCCGTAGCAGCCACGTAAAACATGCAACAACAATTAGAGGACGTCTAACTTGTTTTTGCAGGGTATGTTGTGATGTGATATGACCAATTACATGATGTGATATATGTGATGTATGAGATGATCATGTGATGTATAGATTATCACGACTTGTATGTCGATGAGTACGGCAACCGGCAGGAGCCATAGGGTTGTCTTTAATTATTGTATGACCTGCGTGTCAATCATTAAGCGCTATGTAATGCTTTACTCTATCGCTAAATGGTAGCAATAGTAGTAGAAGCATGTTGGGCGCGACAACCCCGATGGCGACACGTTGATGGAGATCAAGATGATGGAGATCATGGTGACTTGCCGGTGATGATGGAGATCATGCCGGTGCTTTCTAGATGGAGATCAAAAGCACAAGTTCATGGCCATATCATGTCACTTATGATTTGCATGTGATGTTTATCCTTTTATGCACCTTGTTTTGCTTAGGACGATGGTAGCATTATAAGGTAATCCCTCACTTAAATTTCAAGATGAATTGTGTTCTCCTCGAGTGTGCACCGTTGCGAGAGTTCGTCGTGGTGAGACACCACGTGATGATTGGGTGTGATAGGCTCTATGTTCACATACAACGGGTGCAAGCCAGTGTTGCACAAGCAGAACACTCGGGTTAAACTTGACGAGCCTAGCATGTACAGACATGGCCTCAGAACACAAGAGACCGAAAGGTCGAACATGAGTCATATAGTAGATATGATCAACATGATGATGTTCACCATTGAAACCACCTCAACTCACGTGATGATCGGACTTGAGTTGGTGAATTCGGATCATGTATCACTCGAATGACTGGAGGGATGTCAATTTGAGTGGGAGTTCTTAAGTAATATGATTAATTGAACTCATTATCATGAACATAGTCAGTAGTATCTTTATAACTGTGTTGTAGATTACTAGCTCACGCTGTAGCTCCCTTGAATTTTTATATGTTCCTAGAGAAATAGAGTTGAAATATGATGATAGCAATATTGCGGACTGGCTCCGTGGTTTGAGGATTGTCCTCATTCCTGCACAGAAGGCTTATGTCCTTAATGCACCGCTCGGTGCGCCAACCCCTCTAAAGTTGTTTGTAGATGTTGTGAACATTTGACAGGCACGTTCTGATAACTACTTGATACTTTAGTGCGTCATGCATTACATCTTAGAATTGAGGCTCCGAAACGTTTTGAACGTCATGGAACATATGAGATGTTCTAAGAGCTGAAATTAGGATCTCAGGCTCGTGCCCGTGTTGCGAGATATGAGATCTCCAACAAGATTCTTTGCCTGTAAGATGAAGGAGAATAGCTCAATCGTTGAGCATGTGCTCAGATTGTCTAGGTGCTACAATCGCTTGAATCGAGTGGGAGTTGATCTTCCAGATAAGATAGTGATTGATATTGTTCTCCAAGTCACTGTCACTAAGCTACTAGAACTTGGTGATGAACTATAAACGCCAGGGATAGAAATAATGATCCCTGAGCTGTTCGTGATGTTTGACACCGCGAAGGTAGAAATCAAGAAGGAGCATCAAGTGTTGATGGTTAGTAAAACCACTAGTTTCGAGAAGGGCAAGGGCAAGGAGGGAAACTTCATGGATAGCAAGTCAGTTGCTGCTCCGGTGAAACAACCCAAAGTGGAGCCCAAACCAAAGACTAAGTGCTTCGATTATGAGGAGAGCGGTCGCTGAAGCGGAACAACCCTAGATACTTGGTAGATAAGAAGGCTGGCAACATCGACAGAAGTATATTTGATATACGTGTTATTGATGTGTACCTTGCTAGTACTCCTAGTAGCACCTGTGTATTGGATACCGATTTGGTTGCTAAATGTTAGTAACTCGAAATAAAAGCTACGGAATAAACGGAGAACTAGCTAAGGGTGAGGTGACGATGTGTGTTGGAAATGTTTCCAAGGTTGATGTGATCAACATCGCACGCTCTCTCTACCTTCGGGATTAGTAACGAACCTAAATAAATGTTATTTGGTGTTTTTGCGTTGAGCATGAACGTGATTAGATCATGTTCATTGCAACACGGTTATTCATTTAAGTTAGAGAATAATGGTTATTCTATTTACATGAATAATACCTTCAATGGTCATGCACCCAGTAAGAATGGTTTGTTGAAACTTGATCGTAGTAATACACATGTTCATAACATTGATGCCAAAAAGATACAAAGTTAATAATAATAGTACCACATACTTGTGGCACTGCCACTAAATGTCATATTGGTATAAAACGCATGAAGAAACTCCATGCTGATGGATCTTTGGACTCATTCGATTTCGAATCGGTTGAGACATGCGAACCATGCCTCTTGGTCAAGATGACTAAGGACCCTGTTTTCTATTTTGATGAAGCGGGCAAGTGATTTATTGGAAATGATACATGTTGATGTATGCAATCCAATGAGTCTTGTAGCATGCGGTGGATATCGTTATTTTCTTACCTTCACTGATGATTTGGGTCGATATAGTGTATGTTTACTTAATGAAACACAAGTCTGAATCGTTTGAAAAGTTGAAGCAAATTCAGAGTGAAGTTTAAGATCACCGTGACAAGAAGATAAAAGTATCTGCGATATGATTAATTGAACTCATTATCATGAACATAGTTAGTAGTGTCTTTGCAAAATTATGTTGTAGATTACTAGCTCACGCTGTAGCTCCCTTGAATTTTTATATGTTCCTAGAGAAATAGAGTTGAAAGATGATGGTAGCAATATTGCGGACTGGCTCCATGATCTGAGGATTGTCCTCATTGCTGCACAGAAGACTTATGTCCTTAATGCACCGCTCGGTGCACCAACCCCTCTAGCATTGTTTGTAGATGTTGTGAACATCTGACAGGCACGTGTTAATAACTACTTGATAGTTTAGTGCGTCATGCATTATAGCTTAGAATTGAGGCTCCGAAACGTTTTGAACGTCATGGAACATATGAGACGTTCTAAGAGCTGAAATTAGGATCTCAGGCTCGTGCCTGTGTTGCGAGATATGAGATCTCCAACAAGATTCTTTGCCTGTAAGATGAAAGAGAATAGCTCAATCGTTGAGGATGTGCTCAGATTGTCTGGGTGCTACAATCGCTTGAATCGAGTGGGAGTTAATCTTCCAGATAAGATAGTGATTGATATAGTTCTCCAAGTCACTGTCACTAAAGCTACTAGAACTTGGTGATGAACTATAAAATGCCAGGGATAGAAATAATGATCCCTGAGCTATTCGCGATGTATGACACCGCGAAGGTCCCTGAGCTATTCGCGATGTATGACACTGCGAAGGTAGAAATCGAGAAGGAGCGTCAAGTGTTGATGGTTTGTCAAAACCACTAGTTTCGGGAAGGGCAAGAGCAAGGAGGGAAACTTCATGGATAGCAAGTCAGTCGCATCTCCAGTGAAGCAACCCAAAGTCTAACCCAAACCCGAGACTAAGTGCTTCGATTATGAGGAGAGAGGTCGCTGAAGCGGAACAACCCTAGATACTTGGTAGATAAGAAGGCTGGCAACGTCGATAGAAGTATATTTGATATACATGTTATTGATGTGTACCTTGCTTGTACTCCTAGTAGCACCTGGGTATTGGATACCAGTTCGGTTGCTAAATGTTAGTAACTCGAAATAAAATCTACGGAATAAACGGAGAACTAGCTAAGTGTGAGGTGAACGATGTGTGTTGGAAATGTTTCCAAGGTTGATGCGATCACCATCGCACGCTCTCCCTACCTTTGAGATTAGTGACGAACCTAAAATAAATGTTATTTGGTTTTTTTTGCGTTGAGCATGAACGTGATTAGATCATGTTCATTGCAACACGGTTATTCATTTAAGTTAGAGAATAATGGTTATTCTATTTACATGAATAATACCTTCAATGGTCATGCACCCAGTAAGAATGGTTTGTTGAAACTTGATCGTAGTAATACACATGGTCATAACATTGATGCCAAAAAGATACAAAGTTAATAATAATAGTACCACATACTTGTGGCACTGCCGCTAAATGTCATATTGGTATAAAACGCATGAAGAAACTCCATGCTGATGGATCTTTGGACTCATTCGATTTCGAATCGGTTCAGACATGCGAACCATGCCTCTTGGTCAAGATGACTAAGGACCCCGTTTTCTGTTTTGATGAAGCGGGCAAGTGATTTATTGGAAATGATACATGTTGATGTATGCAATCCAATGAGTCTTGTAGCGTGCACTGGATATCGTTATTTTCTTACCTTCACTGATGATTTGAGTAGATATAGTGTATATTTACTTAATGAAACACAAGTCTGAATTGTTTGAAAGGTTCAAGCAAATTCAGAGTGAAGTTTAAGATCATCGTGACAAGAAGATAAAAATGTTTGCGATATGATCGTGGAGGTGAATATCTGAGTTACGAGTTTGGCATACAATTTTAGACAATGTGAAAGTTGTTTCACAACTCACGCCACCTGGAACACCATAGTGTGATGGTGTGTCTGAATGTCATAGTCGTGCTCTATTGGATATGGTGCGTGCTATGATATATCTATTATCGTTTTATTACTATAATTTTGGGGTTGTGCATTAGAGACAACTACATTCACTTTAAATAGGACACCATCTAAATCCGTTGAGATGACACCGTGTGAATTATGGTTTGATAGAAACCTAAGCTATCATTTCTTAATGTTTGGGGCTGCGACGCTTGTGTGGAAAATGTTTTCACCTAATGAGCTCGAACCCAAAGCGTACAAATGCATCTTCATAGAATACCCTAAGAACAGTTGGGTGAACCTTCTATCTCAGATCCAAGCATAAAATGTTTATTGCTAAAACTGGGTCCTTTCTCGAGGAAAAGTTTCTCTTGAAAGAATTGAGTGGGAGGAAGATAGAACTTGATGAGGTTATTGAACCTCTGTTTCAACCAGAGAGTGGCGCAGCGCAGGAAGTTGTTTCTGTGAAGCCTACGTTAGTTGAAGAGGAAGTTAATGATCTAATCATGAAGCTTCAGATCAAGTTACTATCGAACTTCGTAGGTCGACAAGGACGTGTACTGCTCCTGAGTGGTGCGGCAACCCTGTCTTAGAGGTCATGTTGTTGTACAATGATGAACCTACGAACTATGAAGAAGCGATGATGGGCCTGGAAACCAACAAATGGTTAGAGGCCATGAAATCCGAGAAAGGATCCATGTATGAAAACCAAGTATAGACTTTGGTGGACTTGCTCGTTGGATGGCAGGTCGTTAAGTACAAATGGATCTTTAAAATGAAGACAGACGCTGATGGTGAATGTCACCATTTATAAAGCTCGACTTGTTGCATAGAAGTTTCCGGCAAGTTCAAGGAGTTGACTACGATGAGACTTTCTCACTCGTAGTGATGCTAAAGTCTATTGGAATTATGTTAGCAGTTGCTGCATTTTTCGATTATGAAATCTGGCAGATGGATGCCAAAACATCGTTCCCTTCCTTAAGGAAAGGTTGTATGAGATACAACCAGAAGGTTTTGTCAGTCCTAAGGATGCTAAAAGGTGAGCAAGCTTCAGCGATCCTTTTATTGACTGAAGCAAGCATCTCGGAGTTGGAATATACGCTTTGATAAGGTGATCAAAGTTTTTAAATCTATACAAAGTTTATGAGAAACTTGTATTTGCAATAAAGTGAGTGGGAGCACTATAGAGTTTCTGATAAGTATATGTGGATGACATATTGCTATTTGGAAATGATGTAGAATTTCTGGAAAGCATAAACGGTTGTTTGAAAAGAGTTTTTCAAAGGAAGACCTAGATAAAGCTACCTAATTGTTGAGCATCAAGATCTATAAAGATAGATCAAGATGTTTGATAAGACTTTCAATGAGTACATACCTTGACAAGATTTTGAAAGAGTTCAAAATGGATTAGTCAGAGAGAAGTGTTCTCGCCTGCTTTGTAAGGTGTGAAGTTGAGTGAGACTCAAAGCTCGACCACGGCAGAAGAAAGAGAAAGGACGAATGTCGTCCCCTATGCCTTAGCCATAGGCTCTGTATAGTATGCCATGCTGTGTACCGCACCTGTGTGTGCCTTGCCATGAGTCCGTCAAGGGGTACAAGAGTGATCCAGGAGTGGATCACTGGACAGCGGTCAAGATTATCCTTAGTAACTAAAAAACTAAGGAGATGTTCTCGATTATGGAGGTGATAAAGAGTTCGTCGTAAAGAGTTACGTCGATGCAAACTTTAACACCAATCCGGATGACCCGTAGTAGCAATCTGGATACATATAGTGGAGCAGCCATTTGGAATAGTACCAAGTGGAGTGTGGTAGCAGTATTTACGGTTTGACATAGAGATTTGCAAAGTACACACGGATCTGAATGTCGCAGACCCGTTGACTATAAGACCTCTCTCACATGCAAAGCATGATCGAGCCCCAGAACTCATTGGGTGTTAGATTCATAACAATGCGAATCACATGGTGATGTGAACTAGATTATTGACTCTAGTGCAAGTGGGAGACTGTTGGAAATATGCCCTAGCGGCAATAATAAATTAGTTATTATCATATATCCTTGTTCATGATAATCGTTTATTATCCATGCTATAATTGTATTGATCGGAGACTTAGATGCATGTGTGGATACATAGACAAAACCATGTCCCTAGTATGCCTCTAATAGACTAGCTCGTTAATCAAAGATGGTTAAGGTTTCCTAGCCATGGACATGAGATGTCATTTGATAAACGGGATCACATCATTAGGAGAATGGTGTGATGGACAAGACCCAAACTACACACGTAGCATATGATCGTGTCAGTTTATTGCTACTGTTTTCTGCATGTCAAGTATATGTTCCTATGACCATGAGATCATGAAACTCACGGATACCGGAGGAGTGCCTTGTGTGTATCAAACATTGCAACGTAACTGGGTGACTATAAAGGTGCTCTATAGGTATCTCCGAGGGTTTCTGTTGAGTTGGCATGGATCAAGACTGGAATTTGTTACTCCGTGTGACGGAGAGGTATCTCAGGGCCCACTCGGTAATACAACATCACAATAAGCCTTGAAAGCAATGTGACTAAGTGTTAGTCATGGGATCTTGTATTACGGAACGAGTAAAGAGACCTGCCGGTAACGAGGTTGAACTAGGTATGGAGATACCGACGATCGAATCTCGGGCAAGTAACATACCGAAGAACAAAGGGAACATCATACGAGATTAACTGAATCCTTGACATAGAGGTTCGACCGACAAAGATCTTTGTAGAATATGTAGGAACCAATATGGGAATCCAGGTCCCTCTATTGGTTATTGACCGTAGAGGTGTCTCGGTCATGTCTACATAGTTCTCGAACCCGCAGGGTCTGCACACTTAAGGTTCGGTGACGTTTCGGTAGTATAGAGTAATGCATGGTGGTGACCGAAGGTTGTTCGGAGTCCCAGATGAGATCCCAGACGTCATGAGGAGCTCCGGAATGGTCCGAAGTTAAAGATTGATATATAGGAAGTCCTATTTTGGTCGCCGGAAAAGTTTCGGGCTCATCGGTAGTGTACCGGGAGTGTCGGGGGTGTACCGGGAGACCATCGGGAGGGGTATTTCGACCCAAGAGTCTACATGGGCTGTGGGAGGATGAATACTAGCCTTTAGTGGGCTGGTGGAAGTCCCACACAAGGCCCATGCGGCTGGGAAGAAAAGCCCAAAAGGAAAAAGGTGGGAAAAGGCAAAAATAAGGAGGAGTCCTAGTCGTACTAGGATTGGAGGAGGAATCCTCCAATCCCACTAGGTTCGGCCGACCCAAGGGCTGCCTATTTGGCAGCCAAGCCTCCTCCTCCTCTCCTCCTATATATACTAGAGGGTTTTAGGGTTTTGGCACAGAATTTTTAGCCACGTGTTGTCAGTTCCTCTAGTGCATAGTTTCTCCTCTAGATCGGATTTCTGCAGTGCTTAGGCGAAGCCCTGCCGGAATAGCTCCACCACCATCTCCGGAGCATCGTCACGCTGCCGGAGAAATCTTCTACCTCTCCACTCCCTCTTGCTGGATCAAGAAGGCGGAGATCGTCATCGAGCTGTACGTGTGCTGAACGCGGAGGTGTCGTCCGTTCGGCGCTAGATCGGAAGGACCGTGATCAAGATCGCGAGACGGATCGTGATGAGTTCGCGGGACGGATCGTGATGAGTTTGCGGGACAGATCATGATGAGTTCACGGGACGGATCATGATTGGATCGTGGGACGGATCGTGATGAGATTGCGGGACGCTCAACGATTTAGATCGCAAAGATGTTTGACTACACCAACCGCGTTTCTTAATGCTTCCCGCTTAGCGATCTACAAGGGTACGTAGATCCACTCTCCCTCTCGTAGATGCTCATCACCATGGATAGATCTTGCGTGTGCGTAGGAAATTTTTTGTTTCACATGCAACGTTCCCCAACACTCATCTCTTCTCTATCCTTTGCCGTGGTCGGGCATTGAGTCGTACTCAATTTCACACCCTATAACACAGGCAAGAACCCTTTCTTGGACTGATCCATATTGAGCTTCTTCAATATCTTGTCAAGGTATGTGCTTTGTGAAAGACCTATGAGGCGTCTCGATCTATCTCTATAGATCTTGATGCCTAATATGTAAGCAGCTTCTCCAAGGTCCTTCATTGAAAAACATTTATTCAAGTAGGTCTTTACACTTTCCAAAAGTTCTATATCATTTCCCATCAACAATATGTCATCCACATATAATATGAGAAATGCTACAGAGCTCCCACTCACTTTGTTATAAATACAGGGTTCTCCATAAACCTGTATAAACCCAAACGCTTTAATCACCTCATTAAAGCGAATGTTCCAACTCCGAGATGCTTGCACCAGCCCATAGATCGAGCGTTGGAGCTTGCTACTTTGTTAGCATCTTTAGGATCGACAAAACCTTCCGGTTGTATCATATATAGTTCTTCCTTAAGGAATGCTGTTTTGACGTCCATTTGCCAGATCTCATAATCATAAAATGCGGCAATTGCTAACATGATTCAGACGGACTTCAGCATCGCTACGGGTGAGAAAGTCTCATCGTAGTCAACTCCTTGAACTTGTTGATAACCCTTAGCGATAAGCCGAGCCTTATAGATGGTCACATTACCATCCGTGCCAGTCTTCTTCTTAAAGATCCATTTATTTTCAATGGCTCCCTTATCATCAGGCAAGTTCACCAAAGTCCATACTTTGTTCTCATACATGGATCCTATCTCGGATTTCATGGCTTCAAGCCATCTGTTGGAATCCGGGCCCGCCATCACTTCTTCATAGTTTGAAGGTTCATCGTTGTCCAACAACATGATCTCTAGGATAGGGTTGCCGTACCACTCTGGTGTGGAACGTGTCCTAGTGGACCTTCGATATTCAATAGAAACTTGATCTGAAGTTTCATGATCATCATCATTAACTTCCTCTCCAGCCGGTGTAGGCTCCATAGAAACAACTTCCTGTGTTGCGCTACTCTACGGTCCGAGTGGAGGTACAATTACCTCATCAAGTTCTATTTTCATCCCACTTACTTCTTTCGAGAGAAAATCTTTCTCGAGAAAGGATCCATTTTTGGCAACAAAGACTTTGCCTTCGGATCTGAGGTAGAAGGTATACCCAATAGTCTCTTTGGGATATCCTATGAAGACGCACTTTTCCGCTTTGGGTTCGAGCTTCTCAGGTTGAAGTTTCTTCACATAAGCATCGCATCCCCAAACTTTAAGAAATGACAGCTTAGGTTTCTTTCCAAACCATAATTCATACGGTGTCGTCTCAACGGATTTTGACGGTGCCCTATTTAAAGTGAATGTGGTAGTCTCTAATGCATATCCCCAAATGATAGCGGTAAGTCGGTAAGAGACATCATAGATCGCACCATATCCAATAGAGTGCGATTACGACATTCAGACACACCATTTCGCTGAGGTGTGCCAGGCGGCGTGAGTTGTGAAACAATTCCACATTTCCTTAGGTGCGTGCCAAACTCGTGACTTAAATATTTTCCGCCACGATCAGATAGTAGGCACTTTATTTTCCTGTCACATTGATTCTCTACCTCACTCTAAAATTCCTTGAACCTTTCAAAGGTTTCAGACTTGTGTTTCTTTAAGTAGACATACCCATATCTTCTCAAGTCATCAGTGAGGGTGAGAACATAATGGTAGCTACCGTGAGCCTCGACAGTCATTGGACCGCATACATTGGTATGTATTATCTCCAACAAGTCAGTTGCTCGATCCATTGTTTCGGAGAACGGAGTCTTGGTCATCTTGGCCATGAGGCATGGTTCACACATGTCAAATGATTCAAAATCAAGAGACTCCAAAAGTCCATCAGCATGGAGTTTCTTCATGCATTTGACACCAATATGACCAAGGCGGTAGTGCCACATGTAAGTGGGACTATCGTTATTAATCTTACATCTTTTGGTACTCATACTATGGGCATGTGTAACATCACGTTCGAGATTCATCAAAAATAAACCATTGACCAGCGGGGCATGACCATAAAACATTTCTCTCGTATAAATAGAACAACCATTATTCTCAGATTTAAATGAGTAGACATCTCGCATCAAATGAGATCCAGATACAATGTTCATGCTCAAAGCTGGTACTAAATAACAATTATTGAGGTTTAAAACTAATCCCGAAGGTAGATGTAGAGGTAGCGTGCCGACGGCAATCACATCGACCTTGGAACCATTCCCAACGCGCATCGTCACCTCGTCCTTTGCCAGTCTCCGCTTATTCCGCAACTGCTGCTTGGAGTTACAAATGTGAGCAACTGCACCGGTATCAAATACCCAGGAGCTAATACGAGCGCTGGTTAGGTACACATCAATAACAAGTATATCATATATACCTTTAACGTTGCCGTCCTTCTTATCCGCTAAGTACTTGGGGCAGTTCCGTTTCCAGTGACTGGTACCCTTGCAATAAAAGCACTCAGTCTCATGCTTGGGTCCATTCTTGTTCTTCTTCCTGGCAACTTGCTTACCGGGTGCGGCAATAGCTTTGTCGTCCTTCTTAAAGTTCTTCTTACCCTTGCCTTTCTTGAAACTAGTGGTCTTATTCACCATCAACACTTGATGCTCCTTTTTGATCTCGACCTCCGCTAATTTCAGCATCGAGTACAACTCAGGAATGGACTTCTCCATACCCTGCATGTTGTAGTTCATCACAAAGCTCTTGTAGCTAGGTGGAAGCGACTGGAGGATTTTGTCAATGACCGAGTCATCCGGGAGATTAACTCCCAGCTGAGTCAAGCGGTTGTGCAACCCAGACATTTTGAGTATGTGCTCACTGACAGAACTATTCTCCTCCATCTTACAGCTGAAGAACTTGTCGGAGAGGTCATGTCTCTCAACCTGGGCATGAGCTTGGAAAACTAGTTTCAGCTCTTGGAACATCTCATATGCTCCGTGTTGCTCAAAACGCTTTTGGAGCCCCGGTTCTAAACTGTAAAGCATGCCGCACTGAACCAGGGAGTAATCATCACAGCGTGACTGCCAAGCGTTCATAATGTCTTGGTCCGCTAGGAAAATGGGTGGGTCACCTAGCGGTGCATCAAGGACATACAATCTCTTGGAAGCTATGAGGATAATCCTCAAGCTACGAACCCAGTCCGCATAGTTGCTTCCATCATCTTTCAGCTTGGTTTTCTCTAGGAACACATTGAAGTTGAGGGTGACATTAGCGTTGGCCATTGGATCTACAATATAGATTGTAAAGACAATTTTAGACTAAGTTCATGATAATTAAGTTCATATAATCAAATTATTTAATGAACTCCCACTTAGATACACATCTCTCTAGTCATCCAAGTGACACATGATCCATGTCAACTAGCCCGTGTCCGATCATCACATGAGACGGACTAGTCATCCATGGTGAACATCTCCATGTTGATCGCATCTACTATACGACTCATGTTCGACCTTTCGGTCTTCTGTGTTCCGAGGCCATGTCTGTACATGCTAGGCTCGTCAAGTCAACCTAAGTGTTTCGCGTGTGTAAATCTGGATTACACCCGTTGTATGCGAACATTAGAACCTATCACACCCGATAATCACGTGGTGCTTCGGAACAACGATCCTTAGCAACGATGCACAGTTAGGGTGAACACCTTTCTTGAAATTTTATTGAGAGATCATCTTATTTACTACCGTCGTTCTAAGAAAATAAGATGTAAACATTATAAACATCACATGCAATCAAATTTAGTGACATGATATGGCCAATATCATCTTGCTCCTTTGATCTCCATCTTCGGGGCACCATGATCATCACTATCACCGGCATGACACCATGATCTCCATCATCGTGTCTTCATGAAGTTGTCTCCCCAACTATTACTTCTACTACTATGGCTAACGATTAGCAATAAAGTAAAGTAATTACACGGCGTTTATGATTGACACGCAGGTCATATGATAAAATAAGACAACTCCTATGGCTCCTGCCGGTTGCCATACTCATCGACATGTAAGTCATGAGTCCTATTACAAGAACATGATCAATCTAATACATCATAATGCATCACATCACATCCTTTGTCCATATCACATCACAAGGCATATGCTGCAAAAACAAGTTAGACGTCCTCTAATTTGTAGTTGCAAGTTTTTACGTGGCTGCTATAGGTTTCTAGCAAGAACGTTTCTTACCTACGCCAAAACCACAACGTGATATGCCAATTGCTATTTACCCTTCATAAGGACCCTTTTCATCGAATCCAATCCGACTAAGGTTGGAGAGACAGACACCCGCTAGCCACCTTATGCAACAAGTGCATGTCACGCGGTGGAACCGGTCTCACGTAAGCGTACGTGTAAAGTTGGTCCGGGCCGCTTCATCCCACAATACCGCTGAATCAAGATAAGACTAGTAGTGGTAAGCAAATTAACAAGATCGTTGCCCACAACAACTTTGTGTTCTACTCGTGCATAGATTCTACGCATAGACCTAGCTCATGATGCCACTATTGGGAGACGTAGTAGTAAATCAAAAATTTCCTACGTGTTCACCAAGATCTATCTATGGAGAAACCAGCAACGAGTAAGGGAAGAGTGCATCTTCATACCTTTGAAGATTGCTAAGCGGAAGTGTTACAAGAACGCGGTTGGTGGAGTCGTACTCGCGGCGATTCAGATCGCGGTGGACTCCGATCTTAGCGCCGAACAACGGCGCCTCCGCGTTAAACACACGTGCAGCCCGGTGACGTCTCCTACGCCTTGATCCAGCAAGGAGGAAGGAGAGGTTGAGGGAGAGCTCCAGCAGCACGGCGGCGTGGTGGCGGTGGAGCTGCGTGGTACTCCGGCAGAGCTTCGCTAAGCACTACGGAGGATGAGGAGAGGGAGGAGTAGGGCTGCGCCGTGGGAGAGAGAGATGCGTGTCCCCGACAGCCCCAAGGGCTCCTCTATTTATAGGAGGAGGAGGAGGAGGGAGGGATGTGCCCTAGGGTTCCCAACCTAGGGTGGCGCGGCGGCCTCCAGATCCCATCTGGTCGGCGGCCAAGAGGGAAAGGGGTGCGGCAGCCCTAGGGTGGGCCTTAGAGCCCATCTGCCCTAGGGTTTGCCTTCTCCCACTTCAGCTACGCCTTGGGCCCTTGTGAGGGGTGCACCAGCCCACCTAGGGGCTGGTTCCCTCCCACTTGCTGCCCATGCAGCCCTTTGGGGCTGGTGGCCCCACTTGGTCGACCCCTGGAACCCTTCTGGTGGTCCCGGTACGTTACCGGTAATTCCCGAAACATTCCCGGTAACCAAAACCTCATTTCCTATATATGAATCTTTACCTCCGGATCATTCCGGAGCTCCTCGTGACGTCCGGGATCTCATCCGGGACTTCGAACAACCTTCGGTAACCATGTACACTATTTCCCTATAACCCTAGCGTCATCGAACCTTAAGTCTGTAGACCCTACGAGTTCAGGAGGCACGTAGACATGACCGAGACACCTCTACGATCAATAACCAACAGCGGGATCTGGATACCCATGTTGGCTCCCACATGCTCCATGATGATCTCATCGGATGAACCACGATGTCGGGGATTCAATCAATCCCGTATACAATTCCCTTTGTCTACCGGTATGATACTTGCCCGAGATTCGACCGTCGGCATCCCTATACCTTGTTCAATCTCGTTATCGGCAAGTCTCTTTACTCGTTCCATAACACATCATCCCGTGGCTAACTCCTTAGTCACATTGAGCTCATTATGATGATGTCTTACCGAGTGGGCCTAGAGATACCTCTCCGTCATACGGAGTGACAAATCCCAGTCTCGATTCGTGCCAACCCAATAGATACTTTCAGAGATACCCGTAGTGTACCTTTATAGCCACCCAGTTACGTTGTGACGTTTGGCACACCCAAAGTATTCCTACGTATCCGGAAGTTGCACAATCTCATGGTCTAAGGAAACGATACTCGACCTCAGAAAAGCTTTAGCAGACGAACTACACGATCTTGTGCTATGCTTAGGATTGGGTCTTGTCCATCACATAATTCTCCTAATGATTTGATCTCGTTATCAACGACATCCAATGCCCATGGTCATGAAACCGTGATCATCTATTGACCAACGAGCTAGTCAACTAGAGGCTCACTAGGGACACGTTGTGGTCTATGTATTCACACATGCATTATGGTTTTCGGTTAACACAATTATAGAATGAACAATAGAAAATTATCATGAACAAGGAAGTACAATAATAACCCTTGTTGGAAATAATTAGCTTTAAGTTCCTGGCGACGAGCAGCAAAATTGGCTTTAAGTTTTTTCTCAATTTCAGCCCACTCCGGATATGATTGCCCCCCAATGCTATTAGACTCTTTCGGCAATGACACATGGGTGTTGCCGAAACTTTGCAATTGTGTAGGGGGTGTATAATATGATGTAGTACTAGGTGAAGGCATATGCATTGTTGTAGAACCACATTTTTGCTCGCCAATCTATCAATTGGCAAAGATTCATCTTCTTGCAAAACTATAGCTCTTATTGCATTATAATCAGGAACTAGCCCCTTATCATGTTCTTCAAGGCAAAGAGCACTAATCTTATTATTTTGGGCTATATCCCTTTTTAATGCAGCCACTTCCCATTTTGTAAGGGATTGCTCCACAATACTCTTAGACTCTTTCGGCAATGAGGCGTTGCCTAAATTATGCAATTGCATAGCGGATGCATTATATGCTACAATATTAGATGATGGCATGTGCACTCCTGCAAAATTTTCACTTATTTGGCTATGACCATGAAGGTGCGAAGCCTAATTTTGAGCATCTACAGTTGTATATGGTGCCAAAAAATTACTAACATGATGTGTAGCATATGACGGTTGAGAGTAACTGGCCGAATAGCTAGCAGTAGCATGGCCAATTCTCCCATCCATCGACATGGTTGAACTAGTATATTTCAGATTTGTTGCCGATGAATAAAAGGGTGAAACACTTTCTTGCTTGGCATTGGAAATTCTAACATGAGGTGTTTCAAATTTATTAACCGAACTCACCATGTTGTTCATCGGCATAACGATTTGTGGGGTTGCCGATGCATGAGAGTTGGGATATATATGGTGCATGTTACTAGTATTATAAGAAGTTGAAGCATGTAAATTACTTTGAATCGGCCATTGCACGTAGGTAGATGCATGATTGAAAAAACTAGGGTTGGCCGATAGAGTATACTCATTGAACGATCTAGTAACACCATATGAATTATTTGCATCTACACAAGGGGATTGGGTATTCATATTACCTTTGTAGATTGTAAACCCGAGATGATGATCTCTTCGTAGCAAGAACAGTCTGGAGATCGTTCAAAGCTTTGTCCCCAGCGGAGTCGCCAAAAAGTGTGTTCGCACACGAACACGTCATCGTGTACCCTCAACGCCGGGGGTGATGCACCACAACTCACGTCGAAGGAGACCCGCCCGGAAGCGCGGTACGCAAGCAATCCGATGGGTGCTTTTGAGGACCCGAAACCCCACACGTCCGAGAGGGATCCCGTCAGGGCGCGCGGAGGCTATGGGCTGCCCTAGGTTGACCTAATCGCCCGTAGGGCCTTGTGGATCGCTGCCCTCCAAGAGAAGAACGAACGAAGAACGAGGAAGAAGATATGAGGGTAGGAGATAGATGAACACGAAAAAAATAGTAGATATGTTTATTCGATTGTGTATTGTTCAATCGGCCATCACCTCTCATCTATTTATGAGGCGGCTGGACTTCCCGTATAAGAAAAGGACTCCAAATCATGTCCAAATCTTTCCAAAGTTAACCGAACTCGGATTTAGGTATGTCTAGGACATTAGTTTGGTTTTTAGGTCCCACATGCCACAAACGAGCTTGGATGAAGATTCTCCCAAAAGCAAACTTGACTGTTTCGACGAGACGAACAACTTTCATGTTGAACGTTTTTTGATTCGAGGCCATCCTCAGGGCCGAATCGCTCGCGCAAAACAGGCTATTATTCGCGCTACCCATCACACACCGTGTGTGATGGGGTGCGCCACTTCTGGCTCGTGACCGGGCCGCAGTCAGATGTCTATAACTTTTACATACAATGTTGGATTAAGACTTTTTTTTATATCAAAATCAACCGTTGTGACGAGACGCACAACTTTCATGTAGAAATATTTTTCATCAGAGGCCATCTTAATTGAGTTTCATTCCATTCTTTAATCTGGTGTCAACATGAGCATATGTGAACTTGTCATGACTATTGTGTAAGAGCTCCGTCTTGGACCATCTTCATATGAATTTTGATGTTCGCTAAAAGGGCTATCCAATGGTGACTTACAACCATAATTTTGACTTCATCTTGATATTACTTCAAGCTACTCTTTATGATCGTGCCACTTTTGAGCATCAACAATTTTGCCGTTTTCTGTTTTTTTGTTTGTTTCTGTTTCTATTTTTTCTTTTCTTTCCTTTCATTTTTATTTATGATTTTAATTTTAATTTTCATTCTTTTCAAAGATTCTATAAATCGTTGTGTTTTCTTGTTTTTGGTCCAGGATTTTCAAAAAGTGTTTGTGTATTTCAAAAAATATTCATAATTTCGAAAAAAAAATCCCGTTATAAACAATTGTCAACAAATTTTAAAAACAGTTCATGTTTCCACAATTTTCCTTAAAATGTATATTTTCATGAGTTCAGCAAATGATCATGTTTCAAAAATTGTTCGCAATTTTTAAAACGGATCGTTTTCTCAAATTTTGAAAATGTCCTGCTTTCAAAACTAGTCCACACTTTTCGAAAATGTTAATGTTTCCCCTTTTGCAGGAGAAACAATGTTCGTGTTTTCTAATTTTGTTTGTGTTTAATAAACATGCTTCAGATGGTTATTTAAAAATTATTTGGAACTTCAAAAAAATGTTCTATTTTCCAAAAAAAAAATGTTCATGTTTAGATTCTGTAGGAGTTTTCAAAAAGGTTCCCACTTTAAAAAATGTTCACAAATTTCAAAAAAGCTCGTGTTTTATTATTTTCTACGGAGTTTCAAAACATGTTCACCTTTCCATTTTCTTTTTGGAATTACAGAATATGTTCCCGTATCGAGAAACTGATCTTTATAGCAGCGTGCTTGTTTCATTTATGGCAGCGCTATTTTTTAATTTAATTTTACTTTTTCGCTTTTCTGCTTCTTGATTTAACCTTTCCTATTTATATTGTAATTCCTTTTTATTCTCTTTCTTATTTTGAGAACTAATTTTATTTGCAACCATTAACTAATGTTCCTGTTATTAAAATGAAATAACAAATTCAAAAAACTTTACTCATTTTCTTAAAATCGTTCGCCTTTTCAAAAAATGTACATTAGTTTAAAAGATGTTCAGGTTATAAACTTTTGATCAGAAATTAAGAAAATGTTCGCACTTTGCTAATGTTCACAGATGCAAAATTCCATTTTGAAAAACTTGTTCATGTTTCTAAAAAAATGTTTGAAATTTAATGAATGTTCCTGTTTCCAAAATTGTTCACAAATTCAGACAATCTTTCTATTTTTAATTTTTGGTTACAAATCTAATATTTGGTCATATTTTTCCAAAACTTGTTCAGTTTTTAATATTTTTTTCAAAATTCTAAAATAAGCATTCAAAATTTCCATGAAATATTTGAAAACGTAAAATACTCGGAACTGCAGAGATAGTTAGTTATAAATACTTTGCGTTGTATATTCATCACAAGTGCTAAAGAGCTCCACTGGCAAGGTACCTGTGTGCACTAGAGGCACATCGTGTGTTTAATCCGCAGTAAAGCGACGTATTTTTCGTTGTTTTTACAACGCTTTCTTTTCTTGCGTGGCCTGGCCCAGATGGAGTATGCCCTGTGTGAAGCTTTGCCAATCTGCCGCAGAATGCGGCAGATAGGATGTCCTGTGCACGAGCTTGCGCGACGACTATTATCGCCTTAAGCGATGCAAGTGGCAGCGCTCGCTGAAGTTTCTCCCCACCTCGCGTTGTATTAGGCCGGCCTGTTCACGCGTGTATATTTGTAAAATGAAACAGGAACCCTGGTCTACAGCTGCATCCTGCGCTAAGCTAGCCACCCCGCCCTAGTTCATACGTGAAAAATTACTAGGGGCGTGCCGTACTTGAAGCTACACGAGTGGTTTTCTTCAGGATTTTCCTTTTTTAGTTTTATTTTGATTCTTTTATTTCTTCTTCTCCGTTTTTCTTTCATTCATTTTTGCATTTTGTTTATTCGTTTTTTATTTTCTAGTTTCTTCCCCATTTTTCCTTTGGTTTTATTTTTTCTTCTTCATTTTTTATTTTTTTCTTATGTTTACATTCGTTTTCACTCTACACTCTTGTATATGTCAAAAACATATTTTTAATAAGTGATCAACACTTTTTGTATACACGTTTAACGTTGATCGAATGCTTATTCAACATTTTTCAAATACTTTTTCAACATTTTAATTATTATTGAACATTTTTAAATACCTGTTTAATACTATTCTTTAATACTTATTCAATATTTTTAAATACTTGTTCAACACTTCTAATACTTATTCATCATTTTCAAATACCTTTTCAATACTTATTCAAAATTTTATAATATTTGTTCAACGTCTTTCGAATACTTGTTCAACATATTTTAGTACTTATTAAACAGTTTTCTAATACATTTCAACATATTTTAAATGTGTTTTTGAAGATTTTTCTCACACACACATATATATTAAATATTTTAAAGTACAAAGAGAAATACAAAAATAAAGCAAAAAAAAGAAGAAAGAATAGTCCGTGACCTCCCGCTCAACTGATCTGGCCCATCTAGGCCCCCCCAGAGGTGTGAGGCTTCCCCCTTATCGCTTAAAACAAGACATAGGGGCGCCAGCGAGCTCGCTCGGTGTCGAGCTACGCACCATATAGGGATTGACATGGCCATCGTTGGCTCGATAGCTTACATGCTCGCTCGAACGCTAGCATGGTGCATCGGTCCATAAGGGTGCCTCACTCGCCCGTTCACTAGCCGCAACGAGTATTTTACGCCTTACGCGGCGCGAGAGGGTTCGATCCCGTCGAGAGCTATAGTGTCAGGCCGGCCCGTTACACGCGCACAGTCTTAAAAAAGAGCAAAGAAATTAGAGGACCCAAGAATCAATCCCTGGTCTCTAGGTAGTTGTGTAGCGTTCTCATCAACTACACTAATGTTGATTTCGTGTTAAAGTATTTGTGCGCGCCCTACTTGAGGCTTTTTCGAGCTGTTTTCATTGTTTTTCTCCTTTTATTTATTTTATTTTTTATTCTCCATTTATTCATTCTTTCTTGCATTTTTGTTTCTTTGTCTTTTCTTCATATTTTCCTTTTGTTTCTTCTTCATATTTTGTTTGGTTTTTATTTTTTTCTTTTTCTTTTCTTTTTTTGTATGTTTTCTTTCGTTTGAAATCTATATTTTCGTATGTGTTTAAAACTATCTTTAGTAAGTGCTCAACATTGTTTGTATACTCTTTCAACATTTTTCGAATGCTTATTTCATATTTTAATTTTTCAACATTTCAGTACTAATTCAACATTTTAAAAATACTTTTTCAATATTTTCCAAACACTCATTCAATATTTGTTTTGTACATATTATTTTAAAATAATTGTTCAACATTTTGAATACTTATTCAACATTGTCAAATAATTGTTTAACATTTTTTTGATACTTGTTCAACATTTTTAATATTATTCAAAAAATTCAAATACTTGTTTAATATTTTTCAAATACTTATGTAACATTTTTTAATGCTTATATAAAAATATTAGAAATATTTGAAGAGTGTTTTTGTATATATAAGTAAAATATGTTAAAGTATAAAGAAAAGTAAATAGAATATAAAAAGGAAAAAAGAAGGCCGTGGCCTCGCGCGTGGTTGGTCTAGCCTATCTAGTACTCCCTAAGCCCGGGCTTACCACTTTGCTCCCTTAAAGCGAGACATAGGGACGCCCTTCGTTATCTATTGTGGTTGCTCACTTTCAATCACTTTATATTTCGAAAAGCACATTTATTTTTCCTATTGTGTACTTCATGAATTTGAAACTTAAATAAGGATGTGGCATAATGGACACCGGATCACATGACTCATGCGGTCGTATTTAGGAGCCAGTCCACATGGCCGTGTGTGAGCGAACATTAAAACTGTCCACACGTCCGGGCGCAGCTATGACAGCCCACACGTCGAACCAACAACAACTACTCAACCTCACCCCGCACTTGTGTCACGAAGTAATTTCGCCCTCACATTTTTCGATCGTAACTTTAGTTACCCGGGGATGAGAACTTTAGTTGTAAAGCATGACAACTTTCCATGGATGATAATTTTCGTTTTCTTTTTCTCGGATGACAATTTTAGTTGTAAAAACATGAGGACAGTGTTACTTCGTGCCACACGTGTGACACTTATCATTTGGGTTACCTATAGTTGACATGTCTAATTAACTGTAGTTACCACGTATGATCAAACCATAGTTGCCATGTATGATCAACTATAGTTATCATGTGTGATTAACTAGTTGTGACGTGTGGTCAAACCATAATTGTCATGTATGGTCAACCATAGTTGCCATATGTGATTAACTACTTGTCACGTGTGATCAACTCATAGTTGTCATGTATGGTCAATCATACTTGCCATGTGGGATTAACTAGTTGTCACATATGCACAATTATAGTTGTCATCTATCACCCTATAGCACAATGAACACCCGATCACACGACTCGCTCGGTAATACCCAGGGGCCAGCCCATACGACCTTTTGTCGGCGAACATTAAGACTGTCGACATGACCCTGGGTGTTGACGTGACTCCGCACCTAGATGGCAACCACTGCAAGATTCGTGCAAATCAAAGCGAACGATGATGATAGCGTTTGGGCGAAGTTGATAAGTGCCACACGTGTGCGCGTTATCATTTAGGTTAGATAATTATTCAAGAACTTTAAGAAGTCTATGAATTAAAAAATTCACAAGTGTGAAAAAGTTCATGAATTCCAAAATCCTTCACCAATTCAAAACTTTAAAAAAATAATGAATTTGATTTTTTTCTCGAATTTACCTTTTCTCGAATTTATAAACAATTCAAAAATTAAAGAAAGTTTAGAATTCAGAAAAGATTCACGAATTTGAAAAATGTCCAGGAATTTCTAAAATAGCTCACAAATACAAAAAATAGTTCATGGGTTTCAGAAATTGATCGCGATTTCAGAAAAAGTTCATTAAGTTTCAAAATTGCTCACCAATTCTAAAAATGTTCACAAATTCAAAAATTATTCATAGACTTTAAAATGTGCTTGCAAATTTTAAAAATTGTGCGTGAATCTAGGAAATGATTCGTGAATTCAGGAAATGCTCATAATATTTAGAAAATCACATATTTTAAGAAGTACATGAATTAAAGAATCGACGAGTTCTAAACTATTTCGCGGGTAAAAGAACTATGAATTTGAGGGAAAAGAGAGAAGCACAGAAAATAAAAAAACCAAAAGAAAAACAAAAAAAAGATAAAAATGACCAGAAAACCAACAGAGAAACAGAGAAAAAAACCCGGTTGGAAAGCTTCCCGCATCGCTGCTTACCTAGGCCTGGGCCCACACCGGACTCCTTTTTGAGTGACATTTGGGAGCGATACATAGCATTGGTGGTGTTTATTCTCACCATGGTATAGGTGGTGTTTTTTCTTCCAGTACCACTACGATATATGTGGGGAAGAGGTAACTGTTATAGTCCTACGCGTTCTGAGAGGGAAAGAAAGTCCTCAAATGATTAACAAAACTATCCTGGTATTAGTACCTAAGGTACAAGTTCCTAATTCCTTGTCCCTGTTTCAGCCTATTAGTCTGTTGTGCTTTATAAAATTGCTTTCAAGGTTTTGTCAAACCGTTTGAAGCATATTTTATCAGAGATCATTTTCGAAGAGCAGTCCGCCTTTGTGGTAGGAAGGCTAATCACTCATAACATCATCTCTGCCTATGAGTGTATTCATGAAACAAAACAAGGCAAAGAAGAACATTTTCTGTGCGTGAAATTGGACACGATGGAAGCCTATGAACGACTCGAGTGGGTTTATTTACAAACTATCATGGCAAAGTTGGGCTCTGCACCTACATGGATATCTCTCATTATGAACATGGTAAGCTCAGTGAATTTTCTTTTCTGTTCAATGGGAATAAGCTTGAGGAGTTCAAACTTTCACGTGGAATCCGTGAAGGGGATCCAATTTCTCCACATTTGTTTTTATTAGCAGCAAGGTCCTTTCGTGCCTCATAAAAAGTAAAACTTCGTTATCAGACCTCAATGAAATCCAGGTAGCACTATTCGCAGATGACAGTGTGTTGTTTTCCAAAGCATATGTTAATGGAGCAATGGAGATGCCCTTTGTTCTGGAACCCTCCCGCCAAGCCTCAGGTCAACGTGTGAATTTAGCAAATTATCAATATGTTTTTTAGTAATGGCTGCCCTCAAGCCGTGAAGTACCAGGTAAAAAGTGCTTTCAATGTGCCTAATGAATTACTAGTGCAGAAAATCCTAGTATGACGTGTCAAAAGAAGGTTTTGCTGGCATGGTAGCCCGACACCACTAATATGACGTCATTGTTAGAAAATAGTGGTGGCGTTGGGTCCCACGTCAGCGGTATTCTGCTTGCCAATAGCATGCCATGTGGACAATGCCACCACTATAATTGCTCACCTAGTGGTGTGCATTGTACGCCGGGAACGAAGCGAAAAAAATACCACCACATAACATTTAGCATTTGACTTTAGACACTAGAACTAGAACAATATTGGCTAATAAACCAATTCATTCCGGTTAATAATAAGTGAAAACCTCACAAGTAGTACTAGGACTAGGTAGCTATTTAATAAATGACAATCCGCACAAACACGAGCAAACTAACATAGTTCATAAGGAGTTCATTTCATATTTATGGTCCAGCCACAAACATACCTTTAAAGGAGGTCGATGACGATCATTATCCTCAAGTCATGGCGTGGGGTGTTCCTGATAGTGACTAAGATGACCTGTCCAACACGGAGATTCATGCGATCAAGGAAGTTGCTCCCCCCAGCCGCACTGAAGACAGTGCGACCGTCCGTGTTCACTGTGTAAGCATGAATGGTGATGGAGCCCTTTGTGATAAGGTATAGTCCAATAATCTTCATCCGGCTCGATCCACATCTCACCCATAGCCTCTTAGGCAATTTCTGAAAAAAGCAAATATGATAAATGAGCATGTCACATTACTACACTATAAGCATATCATCACATTAATACACTAAGCATATCAATTACTAAACTATAAGCATATTAGCGCATTAATTACTACATTAAGCATATTATCACATTACTACACTATAAGCAATATACCACATTATTAAAGCATGTCGCATTATTACACTAAACACACCACAACATACTACACAAAGCAATCCATGGAACTAATATAGTATCATCAAATTACTGCACTAAGTAACATACCAACATTCGTCTGTGTCAGGCGGGTCACGAATGGCATCCCAATGTAGGCATCACGTGGCGGTGTTTTTTCCCATTGGTTGTCTATCTCTTCCTCGTTCAGTCTCATTCTTTGGGCATAAAGAGATTCATCAAGTGGGTCCTCATCTTCTTCCTCCGAGTTGAGATAGATAGTATCCAGCCTTGGAGTTTGTCTTCTGAAGGAGAAGCCGATCAATTCACACCCGTGAGATGCATGCGGGCGATCAAACGATCCCATTGATCTCCTCTAACCTGGGTTATCGTTCATCCCTTCTTGACCTCCATAGTGTAGGGCCCCAAGGAGCATTGAAGATCATGGTGTCTCCAGTAATGAGCTCATTGAAATCCAATCTCACATTGCAAGGGACGATCTATGTAATAAAAAAAACACAATGCATTAGTGGAAATAGCAACAAAAACAAAATAACAAATGGTTAGAAGGTACATATAATTTATTACCGTTGTAGAAACAAAACACAGTTACACGTTTGGAAGTAAATGCAGAATAGCATGCCAGTTTCAAGGCTGGTTGCATACCTTGATTTGCACACTCGACATGAGGGTGGTTGCGCCATTCTACACAAAATATATTAAAAACTAAGTATATAATCAGATTCTACACTAGTGAACCAACACTAAGTATAACTGGTTTCTACACTAGTAAATCAATTTCTACTAAACATAATCGGATACTATAGTGCTAAATATAATTCTAAACTAGTAATTGTATAAAAAATAAACAAAATTTATGGAGGGAGACACAAATAAACAAATTCTACACTGCCGATCTAATTTATAGGATTTCATTTTATTTATTCCTCGCATTCCAGACTACACTACCAAATCAAGTTGAATTTGAATCATTAATATTCTAGACCCTCAAAAACTTTCTACTCAAAATGCACTATTAAAATCGGATTTTACATCGGATTATCACTAAAATTTCTACACAAAGCAATCCATGGAACAACTTTCGATTCTACATCAATAAAGCAATCCATTATATATATGCACTAAAATTTCTACACAAAGCAATCCTAAATCAAACTTATAGATGAATCTCATATGGATTCAGCGTTGACGGAGGAGGTGCGAGTGGAGAGGATGGAGATTTAATGGGAGGCGAAGGAGAGGATTGAACTTTGCTTGCTGGTCGAGGGGCGGTGGCGGCTGGTTGAGGGAGAGTGTAAGTAGTGGGTGAAATGAGAGGCGGCGACTTAGGTCTTTCACTAAGGCATGGAGTTGACTCAGGTGGGCCATTGCTGGCGTGGGCCTAAAATGCAACATCATAGCTAATAACAACCCAAATAATAAAAGACTAATTAGATTAATGAAAGCCTTAACATAATTAAATACCCAAAATTAAAACTGGTAGTAGTAATGATATCAAAAATATAATATAAAATGTTTATTATTTTTTGACTAGTATAATCATTAAATACTTAAATACTAGTTTAAGTGGAAAAATTATTTTTGCCATGACATAACTTGGCATGCGAGCACTAAATAATTAACTATGGCATGCATAGAAATCCTACGCCACCACTATCTTCCAAACGGTGAGTACAGCTGGCCAACAGATTTGTGACGTGTCCAAAATTATCCACGCCAGCACAAACCGTGTATAGCTGACGCACCACTTTAGCTGACGCCAACACCATTTAAAAAAAATAGTGATGTCGTTGTTTGAAAATGGCACGCACCAACAAGAGTCGTGACTAGCCATTTCTCCACTAGTGAATCTCTATCAGAAAAATATTGGGGTATGCCGTCAGATGTTGAAAAATCAGAAAAATGGAGCATTTAAATATCTGAAAGATAGAGTGTTGTCGTGGTATTTCCGTGGCAGATGCAAGGGGTGGCTTAGATTGTGGTTTGGGGCCGATGGGCGCCGGTGGCGTCCAGGAATGGGTGGAGGCACAAGACACATGACGCCGATCTACCCAGGTTCAGGGCCCTCCGATGGAGGTAAAACATCTAGTCCTGCCGGAGTGACTATAGGTGGTCACAATACAGGGTGCTCCCCGAGCTGTTCGTGAGGGAGAATACAGAGCTCTCGCTGGTGGCCTTGCTACCTCTATGTGAGTGTGTATGTGTGTGGATCCGGGAGCATTTAGGTAGGCCTATCACTCAACCGGCGGTAGCCGATCGACTTATACTAACCGCGTTGGCAGACGCATGCCCACCCCCTCTCACAGGGGGGCTGGGGATCGGCTTTATAGTCTAGCCGGAGGATTACAATAAGGGGTTAAAAGAGGACGTGGGGCCCGACTGCCAGCCTCTTGGATCAGCCGCGGGGCCCGCTGGCTATCGTGTCTTGTCGTGCGTAGGGCCCGCTGACCGCGCGCCACTGTGGATGGCGCCCCCCGCCGTAATTGAGTAGGTACGCGCACACCTGCTACAGGGCCACCCCGCCCGCTCAAGTCCAACGGTGACCGCGGTCCTGTAGCCTCACGTTGCTTGTGTCAGGGGGTCCTGTAGCCAGCGAGCTCTGTCAACGTGTCATGTAGCCACACGTGCCTCTCGTGGTGGTATCGTCTTGTCGTTGTACGTAGGTACGGGCGGATGGGATGGGCGCTGACCCGCCGACTGTAGTTGTGGCCGGTCGAACGGGCCGACTATCGCGAGCCGGTCGGCAGCAAAGGAACTAGACGGGCCATCCGCCGCCAGCCGGCCTAGGGGGCTAGCCAGCCCCCCAAATGTCTTGAAGGGGGATTTCCTCTGCTTAGATATACCCAGGTGTCATATCCTCATCAAGTGTGGAGCAAACTAAAGGGATGGATGGAAAATCTCTTGTCAGCGGGAGGGAAAGAAGCATTGATTAAGTTTGTTGCACATGCAGTCCCGGTCTACTCCATTTCTTGCTTCAAGTTATCTAGGGATCTATGCTTACACATTAATTCCTTGATTTAATAGTTCTGCTGGGTAGCAAAGAGGACGAAAGGAAGATGACATGGGTGTCTTGGGAAATGATGACAAGACCAAAGTATCAAGGTGGCTTGAACTTCTACGATATTGACCTCTTTAATCTTGGTTTCCTTGCTAGACAATCTTGGCATATACTCCAGGAACCAACATCCCAAATTATGGCTTCTTGGAAGCAAGGCAATGCGCCCTCTCATATCTGGCCTCATATGGTAGATTGGTGATGGATAGAGCATGGATATTTTAGGAACACGACTGGTTGCCCGACCTCATGCAATGTGACCTTTTGCGTGTATATCATAGGACCGGCCTAGTTTTGTCAGCGAGCTGGTAGGTGAAATTACAGCAACCTCAGATAGGGAGAGGATTGAGAACACCTCCATAACAGTAGATGCCGATGTTATACTCTCTATTCCCTTATTCACAAGAGTGAACGAAGGGGCTGGAACTTTGAAAAGAATGGACTATTTTCGGCGCAATCTGCATATAACTTGGTTCACACAAAACTAAGAAGAGAAGCTTGGCTTGAGGGGCATGTCGAACCATCAAATCCTCAGGCATAATCGAAGGCTTGGTGCAACAAGTGGGCAGTCTAGGTCCCATCCAGGCTGTAGGACACTTGTTGGTTGAATGCACAATGTCAAGGTGTGTACGGGCGCTGGTAAATCCTGAGCTGGTCGATATTCTTCTCCAAGAAAACGAGCCGAAAGCAAAGAGATGGATCGACATCCTACCACAAAATACTTTTGTTCGCATGCTTGTTATGCTATGCACGTTGTGCCATGCTCGCAGGAAAGCCATTCATGAACATATCTTTCAAAACCTGGAAGCCACAAACCACTCGGTCCACAAATACCTTCGTGACAACAATTCAAAACCTGGAAGCCACAAACCACTCGGTCCACAAATACCTTCGTGACAACAAATCAAGTTGACGAGATCAAGTGGCGTTGTTCGTCCATCATCCACAAGTATCCATCATCGTTGGGTTGCAACATCGAGTGGATTCACAAAAATAAAAGTCGTTGTGTCTTCGGCAACAAACTCTGGCACATCTGAGGCCTCGATGATGCATTTCCTAGGCATTCAAGATGATGCGGTGCTCAAAGCATTAGCGTGTAGAGAAACTCTAGCTCTAGCGCATGCCCTATCCCTCGCAAGAGTTCAGATAGCATAAGGTTGCGAGCAATTCATCAAATACATCAAGAGTGGTATTGGTGGAGGAGTTTACTCAAGCATCTCCAAAGAGATAATTTTGTCGTTGACCGAGTAGACCTCTTGCTTTCATCTTCGAGGAACGGGAGTCCAATATCGGGGCTCATAGCCTCGCTAAATCCGCTCTAGATCTTCCCATGAGTCATCATATTTGGCTCCTTCAGCCCCCTGATATCAACTGTATTTCTATGAACATCGTTATTGATCAATAAAGTGGAACGATTTTAGCCTAAAACTGTTATTCTTTTGAGAAACACATTATATATGTAGACACTCACAAACAAGTATATATACTCACCTCTATGAATGCATGTACCCACACCCTACCTATTTTTTGTGACTCAAAGAAGTTTATTGATTAAACCATGGGATTACAATCATGCTGATGTTCAGCATCAATGATGGGAGGGAAGTAGTTTAGCCATAAACATCTTCGTCTACTCTGGTTGTCTGCATCGCAATACAATGAGATGATGTGTTAGCATCTCTTCCAATAAAGCTCAACCGAAGATATGTGGTATTGGAACTCATCTCGTTGAAAGCATATCCTATACCTATGAATACCTCAGAAAGACTGAATCGACGAGTCTTGAGATTGAAAAAGTCACGACACACACATACCTATCGACGAAAACATCACTTCCGGCTGAAAGAATATCTCGCCTTTATATATAAGACACAAAACCGTCAAACCTGGAGTTTGATCCCTGGTGGGCCGAGGGTACAATTGCCTCCTAATAATCAACCACCAGTTGGTTCTCCAGCAGGTCATAACAAATTCCTACCATATATTTTGCTAGGAGACGTTACCGGAACTTCAATCTCTTTGGTGTGTAGCTCATCATATCGGACATATACATACATAGAATCATGACCAGCGTGTAAGTTCCCCTTGTTATTCCAATATAGGCTAGGATACATAACCTAAAATAAATAGAATGAGAAAAAAATGATAACACAACATAAATTCCCTTCCTACACAAGGCATGCACATACACCTAGGACTTTATTGCTTCATCTTTGTAGTATTGATTGAGCCAATGCGTTATGATTCTCGTCTCCTTTTCCCTCACCTGCTTAAGCCAAGCAGGGTCGTCCTTGCTGGAGAATCTCAAGTCTACGTGGTGTGAACCTGACCGACATTTCGAATAGCATTAGCAGAAGATAAAACAATTTGAAGATAAATGATAAAAAGTAAAAAATAAAGAATTTCCATTCTGCTCACTCCATGAAAAAATTATGTCTTAAATTAGCTTGTGGTAAGATGACAAACCTTTTGGCTCAACCAGTGCAACGATGCTTCTGGAGATGTCCTTCAGTACACTGCGCAATATTCCAACAATTACAAATGATCAAAACATTAACATGGACCAGCTGTGATAAATTCAATTACTGAACTTCATCTCTACACATCTACATTAAATATTTTAATTACCCGCCACTGCTCCATGGATCTCGGAGCCCGTTGAAGAAGATGATGTTGCTAGCTGACCTCTTCAAAACATTTGCAATATTCTGAAACAAAAAGTAGTTTTCTTAGGGGAATATAAACAAAGTTAGTAACTGAATCCGGCCCATGTATTTTCAGCCCCAAATCTGCCTTTATTGAGCCCAATGTTTTTCTATTTTTCTAATTTCATTGTGCCCAATTTGAAGAGAACCCGGCCCAAAACAAGCTATTACTACTACAAGTAGTATACTTACGAATCCTCCGAACTCTGTGGGGATCCAGTATGGCCGCGGCGGCAGGCCGGTGGAGGCGCGGCAGCCTTCGAGGAGCTTGGTGAAGTTGAAGGGCTCCGACGGGAGGACGCTGCCGTTGCGGACGCCATAGCTCATGAGGATCATCTCCGTGCACGCCTGCCAGTCCCAGCCGTTGAACATGCCGTAGGGGTCATCCTGGCTGGCGTCGCCGAAGCAGTGCGCGTTGCCCGTGTAGTTGTAGTAGACCGTCAGGGCGTCCTTGATCCTCGAGAAGGTGTCCTTGCCCGACTTCGGGTGGTCGATCGCGCGGCAGATCTGAATGAGTGAGGAAGACCAAATCAAGCAATCAATCAATCCAAAACGTACGACATGAAAAGTTAAAGAGAGGTATCTATAACTACGAACCTCTTTGACGGGATAGGCCGGGAGGTGGGTGAGGAAGCCGGACTCCGTCGGGTAGTCCGTCATGGCGGAGTAGACGATGGCGGTGTCGAGCATGTCCGGTATCGCTTCCACTGTACTACCTCTGCATGCGTTCGTACAGATAGATTCATCAACCGATCGATCCAAGAAACCAGCGATGATCATCGCGCGTGTCTAGGAGAGTATGCATGCAACACGTACTGGCACATATTGAACGTGCTGTTGAGTTGCGCCCGGCCGGCGTCGTTGGAGAGCGCGCTGTCCAGCTCTTTCCACGAGTTCATGAGTACGTCGTGGCAGTTCTTGCTCTCGCTCTAATACATAAAAGCATGATGATTGTATAACGTTACCAGCGAAATACCAAATGAGCGCTACGAGATTCTGCATATGTACATAGTAGTATATCGATCCTGAATTTATGAGTTACAGGTTATCACCTTGAAATCGTTCGAGATGATGTCGTAGAAGGCGTAGGGGTCGGCCAGCCCGTAGAAGCCGAGAATTGGTGCCGACGACGCGACGGCGCCGATGACCACGTGCGGGTACTTCATCCTCATCCACGCCGCCAGCACTGTCCACCCGTACAGTTCAGAGTCATGAATGCATATACAATTTTGTAAAAATCCATGAGGCGATCATTGACACAATGACACTGCAATCACTTATTTTTCTGTCATATGGATGCGATCGACACAACAACTAGCAATAAAGAAAAATGGTTATTTGCGAAAATAACGGTGAATCAACAAACTAAGATCCTTTCCGTTCGAAAAAATAACTAACCAAGACATCCTTAAGGTTTTAGGTCTTGCATGCACATGCATGGTACTTGGTCAATGGTGATATAATTAGTACTTACTGCCGCCGTAGGAGCCGCCAAAGACGACGACGGGGGCGGCCGGTGCGCTGAGATTGGCCTTCAGGCTTTGGACGAGTGTGGCGAAGTCGGCGACAGCCTGCGTCGTCGTCAGGTACCCCATCGTGCTCGTGTTCTTGAATGCTCCCTCCTGGCTCCCGAACGGTACCGACCGCCCGTAGTAACGATGCTGCATGCATCGCAGAGACACATCAAGAAAAACACTTCAACAATCATGCACGCGGGACGCAGAATCTCAATCTTATATAATCGTGCATCATGATCCCAAGAAGATCATCGACGGATGTAGGATTTACCTCGATGAAGACGAGCATGGCGCGGAAGCGGGGCGCGAGCTCCCACATGAAGCCGGTGTTGTTGGTGAAGAGCTCGATGTTGCCTTCGTTACCGGCGTACACGAAGATCGGCGACCTCTTGCCGCCCCAGTACGTGCCGTTCACCAGGTAGCGCTGCGGGAACGTGCGGTAGCTCACCGGCGCCGCGTTGAAGTGGTCCAGCCGCTGCGTGTAGTACCGCGTCTCGTAGCGCACCATCGCCGGCACCCTCGTGGCCGGCGCTGCCTCCGCCGTGATAACACGACGGGGACGCGACAACGGCGACGAGTACCGCCGCTTGGGGGTGGCGCCGGCTGCCGATACATGGCACGAGAGGATGAGGCACAGAAGTAGGGATAGGAGGACGATGATGCTTCTCTCCATGATCGAAGTTCGGCAGGGATGGGATTTGTGGAACAGTTGTTCGATATGTAGCACGCATATATATCTCGATCGACGGATCGATTAAAATAGTATCACATCACAATCATGCAAAAAGTAACAAATTTCCAACTAACTCAGCTATAACCTAGCCAGCAACCGTGAGACTAGGGCTAAGATGTATATAAGGAGAACGCGACAACGCGGCTACAGACACCAGATCTCTAAAAGAGTTCGTTGGCTAGAGAGGTGCTTGTGGACAATTTACGCTCAAACACCTTTATTTATTTTTCGAAAAAACATGTATTTATTTTAGTTTTATATAAATCCGGTTTCTCATTAAAAAAATTGAAATTCCGAAATTTTCCATTTTGAAAAGAAAACAATCCCTATTTTAAGTATTTATTTTTAAACAAGCAGTTGTTTATAGAGCATGTCAAATTCTTTCTTTAAATTAAAACCATGACATTTGTTTTGTCTTCGAAGAAATAACATTTTTATTTACAACATGGCAGTTTTATTATTAAGATCATGTCATTTTAATATACATAACATGGTAACATGGTATTTTTACTAATAAGAGGATGATAATTTTATTATTAAAAGCATCACAATTTTAATAATTAATAACATGGCATTTAGTTAATTAATAATATGATATTTTTATTAATAAGATGATGATAGTTTTATTATTAAGAGTATGTCATTTTAATAATTAATAATATGTCATTTTCTAAAAGCATTAATAACAGGGAAAATTTTATATATTTTTGCATTATGTCATATGGAAAATTTAATATTTTTTCTGATGTTCACCAGTAAAATTTTTTTTGTACATGGCATTTCTCTTATTAATAAATATGGCATTTTTATATCAAGATTTTTCAATATTATTTTTTTGGAATTCAAGAAAAATATATTTAATTTCTCTGGAAAATTTACGTACATTCATTCTGACCTGTATTGTCTTCTATCTACTTTTTCAAGTGTAAATTATTTGAATGCAAACAAAATTCAATTGATTTTTTCAAAATAAATTTATGTACACTCATTATGATCTATATTTTCTTTTATCCAGATTATTCCAATTCTAAAGTATAATATAGTTGATTTGTCTAAAACATTTATGTACATTCATTCTGAACTATATTTTCTTTAATCTATATTTTTAAATATAAAATTCTTTGTTTTCAAACAAAAAAAATTCGTTGATTTGTCCAGAAGAATTTACGTACATTCATTTTGCACTACAGTTTATTTTACCTAAATTTTTATTTTTTAACTATTTAAGTTCAAACAAAAACTGGATTGATGTATCCAGAACGTACATTCATTCTGCACTATATTTTGTTTTGGTCTAGATTTTCTAATTTAAAATATTAAAATTCAAAAAGAAATTGATTGATTTGTTCAAAAAAATTGCGTACATTCATTCTGCACTATATTTCCTTTTATCTAAGTATTTTAATTAAAAAATCGAATTTGAACAAAAATCTAGTTGATATGTCCAAAAAGTTTATGTAGAATAAAAATTGTTCTTACATAGAAAGAAGAAAGAAAAAAAATACATACATAAGATAAACTGTGTTTACCTCTTTATGTGTCACTGTAGCCGGATGGTTCAACCGGGGCTTCCACTTTTTTGCGAACCCTGGTCCCGGTTTGATTTCTACTATAATTTGTACGATCCTTTTATCTTGCACTAGCAAATATGCCCGTGTGTTGCAATGGCAAAAAAAATACATACATGTATCATAATAAGCATGTTTTAATAATACCTCTAGCACCACGTCCATCTGTTGTGTCCACTCATGACCCTTATTATACCGCAAAAGTCCGGTTAATATTAGGCATGAACAACTACACTACCAAAGGACGTCATGTAGTTGATGTAAATGATGCGCTCACGAGAATCGGCGATATGGTAGCCGTGGGAACAGGTAGGGCTGCTGATGTTGGGGGCTCTTGGTTTGGCTGGTGTGGATTTCTTCTTTGTGTGTACTTACGATTGACCGAAGAACAAACAGGGCAAGGCAGCTCACAAGTCCTAGGAATCACGAAGGAACCCACCTTCGGGGTAGCACAAAAAAATAATCAAGCGAGTCAAACTGAAGGAATGAGAAGGAATAATGGATAAGCCCGAGTAGCACAAGGAGAAAGCCAAGCGATTCAAACCTCACGTATGAAGCTAGCTCTCCGGCAACATATTGACGTTGGTCAGCCAGTGCACACCAGAGCGAATGGACGATGCGCCCCGAATCGTCTCCGGGGAGGGGAGGAGGAGTTATCGGCGACTGTCGCTTGCATGTCCTCCAGTTCGTCGAAGTCATGGTGCTCTAGGTTTACTGCTTGGAGACAACAGATTTGGCATCGTCCATCTCTCCAGCAACATATTGACGCTATTGGAAATATGCCCTAGAGGCAATAATAAATTGGTTATTATCATATTTCCTTGTTCATGATAATCGTTTATTATCCATGCTATAATTGTGTTGATCGGAAACTCAGATACATGTATGGATACATAGACAACACCATGTCCCTAGTATGCCTCTAATAGACTAGCTCGTTGATCAAAGATGGCTATGGTTTCCTAGTCATGGACATGAGATGTCATTTGATAACGGGATCACGTCATTAGGAGAATGATGTGATGAACAAGACCCAAACTACAACATAACATATGATCGTGTCAGTTTATTGCTATTGTTTTCTGCATGTCAAGTATTTGTTCCTATGACCATGAGATCATGCAACTCACTGACACCGGAGGAGTACCTTGTGTGTATCAAACGTCGCAACGTAACTGGGTGACTATAAAGGTGCTCTACAGGTATCTCCGAGGGTGTCTATTAGGTTGGCATGGATCAAGACTGTGATTTGTTACTCCATGTGACAGAGAGGTATCTCAAGGCCCACTCGGTAATACAACATCACAATAAGCCTTGCAAGCAATGTGACTAAGTGTTAGTCATGGGATCTTGAATTACGGAATGAGTAAAGAGACTTGCCGGTAACGAGCTTGAACTAGGTATGGAGATATCGACGATCGAATCTCGGGCAAGTAACATACCGAAGAACAAAGAGAACATCATACGGGATTAACTGAATCCTTGACATAGAGGTTCGACCGATATAGATTTTCATAGAATATGTAGGAACCAATATGGGCATTCAGGTCCCGCTATTGGTTATAGACCGTAGAGGTGTCTCGGTCATGTCTACATAGTTTTCGAACCCGCAGGGTCTGCACACTTAAGGTTCGGTGACGTTTCCGTAGTATAGAGTTATGTATGGTACTGACTGAAGGTTGTTTGGAGTCTCGGATGAGATCCGGGACGTCACGAGGAGCTCCGGAATGGTCCGGAGGTAAAGATTGATATATAGGAAGTCCTGTTTTGGTCGCCAGAAAAGTTTCGGGCTCATCGGTAGTGTACCGGCAGTGCCGGTAGTGTACCGGGGGACCATCAGGAGAGGTATTTCGACCCAAGAGGCTACATGGGCTGTGGAAGGAGGTAAACCAGCCCCTGGCCGGCTGGCCGAAGCATCCTCTAAGGGCCCATGCGGCTGGAGTGGTTTGAGAAGGAAAAAATTCAAAGGTGGAGAGGTGGAAAGAGTTTCCAAGTGGAAAGGAGGAATCCTACTCCTAATAGGATTGGAGTAGGACTCCTCCACCTCCAATTTCGACCAAACCTTGAGGGTTTGAGGCTGCCTCCTCCCCTCCCTCCCTCCTATATATACTAGAGGATTTAGAGGAAAAAACTAACCCTAATAGCCACGTGCTACCTCTCCTCTAGATCGCAGTTTCTCCTCTAGATCGGTTTTCAACGATGCTTAGGCAAAGCCCTGATGGAATAGCTCCACCACCGTCGTCGCAACGCCGTCGCGCTGCCGGAAAACTCATCTACCTCTCCGCTCCCTCTTGCTGGATCAAGAAGACAGAGATCGTCATCGAGCTGTACGTGTGCTGAACGCGGAGGTGCCGTCCGTTCGGCGCTAGATCGGAAGGACCGTGATCAAGATCGCGAGACGGATCGTGATGAGATCGCGGGACGGATCGTGATGAGTTTGCGGGACAGATCGTGATTGGATCGCGGGACGGATCGTGATGAGATCGCGGGATGCTCGGCGATTTGGATCGCGAAGACGTTCGACTACACCAACCGTGTTTCTTAATGCTTCCCGCTTAGCGATCTACAAGGGTATGTAGATTCACTCTCCCTCTCGTAGATGCTCATCACCATGGATAGATCTTGCGTGTGCGTAGAATTTTTTTTGTTTCTCATGCAACGTTCCCCAACAGACGCCGGTTAGCCGCTACACATCGGAGCGAATGGACGGTGCACCTTGAATTGCCTTTAGGGAGGAGAGGAGCTAACGGCGAATGTCACTTGCATGTCCTGGCCGTGAGTCTGTCCTCTTTTCTAGGGGTTTTTCTTGTTTTTATTGCCACGTGATGCCACCTTTGGAATTTGTAAACTTAAGTTCTTCCTTCCTCTACGATAAATGAGACTGACAATTCATTCTCTCTTAAAGATTTTCACTTGCTGATTTTGTAAATTGGTGAAGTTTGATGTATAAAAAGCAACATGGGACTATTTCATTTAATAACAAATCATGATTGTTGTTATTTATTTATGTGACGGGTAAATCTGGATTATGTAGTAGCTCCTTTAGGCCCAGCTTGCCCAAGCAAAAAGAAAAATCAAAATTAGGGGTCGCAAATAATAGTAAAACCTCAGATACAACAAAAGCCCAAATAGAAAAAAAATCAACTAAGTGGGACGAAACCAAGAATATCACCTTGCTTTATTAGTAGGTATAAATATAGATATAGATATAGATATAGATATAGAGTATAGATAAAGCTGATTGTGCAGAATTAATGTTAAACGACAGTTAGCCTATTGGCTAGTTATTCCGGCGAATCGCCTCGGTCGAGGGGTTATATCCCATTGCTCCAGCCATTTTCCCTTTTCATTTGTTTTAGGATTTCCTGCGTAAATAAATGAAACGCATGGGTGCTTTCTGGAAAAAAAACGTTGGGATTAGGCACTGACAGCGGGCCCTGGCATGCCACGCGTGTACGGGATACGGCCAGACTTGGTAGAAAGCACCGTATACAAGCGAACGAACAAGTTAGATGACTTAAACACGTATTTTACAAGTTTCGGAACTGACCGTTGCATGCAAGTTTTATGACACCATGTGTATTTACCTCTATACCTATCATAGTAGTGACCGCGCACTCCATTGAGAAATAACTACGGCATGTATGGGAGTTTGGCAGCCGCATGGTGAACGGACCGCGAGGCGGTGATGAGGAGCTCAAGCGTGACCAAAGCCCCAGGTGAAGCTTGGAGAACAGCGCTATCTGACGGATGTGAGGCGGATTCGTCAACAAATGGCTGGAATCCGACCAGGACAACGCCATGATCAGGTGGGAGGACAGAGCTTGAGGACGTACAACGATGCTAAGCTTGAAAAATGGCAACAAGGGGGCTTGGGGACAGGCGGAGGGGAGTGTAGATCCGTTGACGGACGACCAAAATTTGTTGGAGGAGGGAAGGAGCTCAACGGCAACGGCAACAGCACAGCGAGCACGACAAGGGTTGCCGCGGACGAGCGTTTTAGGTCGTGGTCGCTTCGCTCTTGCGTACTTTGCCCGGGCCTTGGCTATGTTCTTGGGCTAGGCCCGGGGCCCATGTAAAAATCATAGCATAGTGATAGCTAAAATAAAAAGTCATGCCCTGGACCTGGGTCCTGGGGCCTGGAGTGTAGATCCGCCCCTGCCACTGTATACGGTGGAGTGGCGATGGTGATGGACAACTTGATTTGCTTGACGCAGATGCACGATGGGATAGTGATGTGCAAATGAAACATTATTGAGAGACAGATTAGGTTGGTGCCACATTTCTTTGGTGTCTCGGTCGCGTGCTAGGGAGGACCAAAATTTAGACCCTGGATAGCAAAATGCAGATGGGACCCATATACCTAAAATTTGTATGCTATTAGGTATGCTATTGTAGTCGTTTGTTTCTTCCATATACCTAAATTTTAGGTTTTGGTTTTCGGGGCAATTTTTGTCTGCTTTTTTCTACTTAAACACAATACAATCGTAGATGCTCATACATACACATATATAATCACCCCTATGAATGCACATCCGCTCATCCTATCCATATAAGCACTCCCGAGTGAATGAGTCGGCACATCATCTTGATATTGATGAAGTCACCTCAGACGCCTTCGTGGTCGACGAGAATGTCTTCTCCCACTAAATGCACATGGTCGAAATGTTGAAAATATGCCCTAGAGGCAATAATAAAATGGTTATTATTGTATTTCCTAGTTCATGATAATTGTCTGTTATTCATGCTATAATTGTGTTAACCGGAAACCGTAATACATGTGTGAATACATAGACCACAACGTGTCCCTAGTGAGCCTCTAGTTGGCTAGCTCGTTGATCAATAGATGGTCACGGTTTCATGACCATGGACATTGGATGTCGTTGATAACGGGATCACATCATTAGGAGAATGATGTGATGGACAAGACCCAATCCTAAGCATAGCACAAGATCGTGTAGTTCGTTTGCTAAAGCTTTTCAATGTCAAGTGTCGTTTCCTTAGACCATGAGATTGTGTAACTCCCGGATACCGTAGGAATGCTTTGGGTGTGCCAAACGTCACAACGTAACTGGGTGGCTATAAAGGTACGCTACGGGTATCTCCGAAAGTGTCTGTTGGGTTGACACGAATCGAGACTGGGATTTGTCACTCCGTGTGACGGAGAGGTATCTCTGGGCCCACTCGGTAAGACATCATCATTATGAGCTCAATGTGACTAAGGAGTTAGTCACGGGATGATGTATTACGGAACGAGTAAAGAGACTTGTCGGTAACGAGATTGAACAAGGTATGGGGATACCGACGATCGAATCTCGGGCAAGTACCATACCGATAGACAAAGGGAATTGTATACGGGATTGATTGAATCCTTGACATCGTGGTTCATCCGATGAGATCATCGTGGAGTACGTGGGAGCCAACATGGGTATCCAGATCCCGCTATTGGTTATTGACCGGAGAGGTGTCTCGGTCATGTCTACGTGTCTCCCGAACCCGTAGGGTCTACACACTTAAGGTTCGATGACGCTAGGGTTATAGGGAAATAGTGTACGTGGTTACCGAAGGTTGTTAGGAGTCCCGGATGAGATCACGGACGTCACAAGGAGTCCCGGAATGGTCCGGAAATGAAGATTGATATATAGGAAGTGAGGTTTTGGTTACCGAAAGTGTTCCGGGTGTCCCCGGTAGTGTACCGGGACCACCGGAAGGGTTCCGGGGGTCCACCAAGTGGGCCCACCTGCCCCGGAAGGTTCCATGGGCCAAGAGTGGGAGGGAGCCAGCCCCTAGGTGGGCTGGTGCGCCCCCCACCCCATCCCAAGGCGCAGCAAGGGTGGAGGGGGCAAACCCTAGGCTTAGATGGGCCTTAAGGCCCACCCTAGGGCGCCTCCACCTTTCCCTGACCTGGCCGCCGGCCAGATGGGCTCCTGGAGGCTGCCGCCACCCCTAGGGTGGAACCCTAGGGCGCAGCACCTCTCCTCCCCTCCTCCTATATATAGTGGAGGTATTTGGGGCTGCACAACACACGAGTTCATCTCCTCCCTGGTGCAGCCCTACTCCTCCCTCTCCTCGTTTCTCCGTAGTGCTTAGCGAAGCTCTATCGGAGTACCACGCAGCTCCACCGTCACCACGCCGTCATGCTGCCGGAGCTCTCCCTCAACCTCTCCTCCCTCCTTGCTGGATCAAGGCGTAGGAGACGTCACCGGGCTGCACGTGTGTTGAACGCGGAGGTGCCGTCCGTTCGGCACTTGATCGGATCTACCGCGATCTGAATCGCTGCGAGTACGACTCCATCAACCGCGTTCTAGCAACGCTTCCGCTTAGCGATCTTCAAAGGTATGAAGATCCAATCTCTCCCCGCTCGTGTGCTGGTTTCTCCATAGATAGATCTTGGTGACACGTAGGAAAATTTTGATTTACTACTACGTCTCCCAACACGAAAGGCCTGAAATAGTGTTGGAAAATGCGACCACCAATGCCAAGTTTAGGACTTGAAACCTGATGGATTGGTTCCACCAGAGAGAACATAACCATTTAAGCTACGGTAAGTCTGCTTGGGGTCTGCTATTGAAGATGCTAGAAGGGAAACTCTAATCCATAGCCAAAACTACTTCATCCCAAGACACTAGTATGGATATTAGTATCAGAGGAACCAATAGATAAAAAGTTCACAAAAAAGACGCAACCACCTTTTAATAACCTATTTCATGCGTTTTCCCTCCAAATTTCAAGCTCATCTGGTTAGTAGAAGGAAACTATTTCTAAGAATTATCTCAACCATCCCCGATAATGAAACCATGATGAATAAATCTAGGACATGGGTTTTTTCTACACAAAACTAACTCTATTAAGGACAGTAAAACCGAGTCTAAAGAGAGTCCTCATAGTGATTTGCGTTTTCGGCCGTCCATTTTCGCGATTTGAAAGTTTCTGGTCGTTGGATATGTGTGTATAGCGATCTATCCCGCTCATAGTAATTACTGGGCTTGCTGTCCTATGGGTAGCTGCACCACAGGCCGAAACGTCGCCCTGTAGTTAACTGGGCCCCAGGCCAGCCCATTCCATCCATGCGCTTCAGTGAATTTGTCTAAAAAAATGGGCTTCAGTGAATGAGGTCCAGTGGTGCGGTTGCTCAAAGAGTCCATCGACTAGGGATAGAGAGGAGCGGCCGCCGACCGGTGCGAGGTGGTTGATTGGATCGATCAGAGGATGTGCGGCCGTGCGGGATCGAGATGCGCTTCGGTGAAGGAAGGGATTCAGCCAACATGGTCTAAAGTAGTCGCTGCAAGCTTCCTCTTCTCCGTCTTCCTGATTCTCCTATCTAGATACTATCCCGTTCATTCTCTTTCCCAAACTATGCCCAGACGCTAACCCTACCGATCCTAGCCAGCTGCCTACAACTTAACATTCTTTGCTCCAAAGCCTCGAGCATGACATCACTTGTAAGTTGCCCGAGGACGAAGTTGCTATGTGGGGTTGGCTGGTATATCATGCGGGAAGAAGGCCACAACTGCCTTCGCCTCAACCGACCCGACATGGTGCCAGCTATCATGAAGATGAGGCCACTCGAAGAGGAAGACTAGTGGATCACACGAGGACAAGGCCACCAACATCGTCGTTGCCCACCATCAAGGCCTTTGTCGGCATCGATGGTCAGTATGCCTCGCTTGGTCCTGGGAGAAGAAGGCCACCATCCTCCTCGTTGCGCATGGTGAGTTCTTGCGTGGTATTGACCTTAATGCAAATGATTCTTTGTCATTAAGAAAACAATATGTGTATGTCTCCATTTTACAATACTATATTTGTACGAGCTACTCTACATATACTTGCACCGTTTTGAACTGTCTCCACTTCACTAACCGAATTGCATCCGGCAAAACATTGAACTTCCACTTTTTAATCAAAATGGGGCATATAATATACTATTGGAAAGTTGTGCACAAGGCAATCACTTCACATGTAAAACATTTTCTCCAAATCCTCATGTTTTAAGGGGGTTTTCAAAACAACTATTTTAATGCGTACTGTAATTTTGATCATGTCATCAAATGGTTCGTCCGAATGATGCAGTTGATATGGCGTTGGAAAACTGTTGCAAATGTGCTCCTTTTTTCATGTAGATTGTTTTCCAAATTCCTTACCATTACAAGTAATTTAAAAGATGGTGGATTTTTTTTACTAAAATAAGCAAAATGTAAGTTCACATTATTTTGCTAACGATTTGTCAAATGCCTGAAATGATATACAAGAGGGAAGCTACAAGAAACCTGTAACTTTATTGTATAGAAAATCCCCCCAAATTCCGCACAGATTCAAAATTCGAAAAGGTAAAAAAATCTTCATGCAAAATTATACAAATTATGAAAAAGGTTTTAGGAATGTGGCAAACGGTTTATTGTTGGAAACATTAGAAATTTCAAACTTTTTCATGTTGAAAGTTTCTTAAATTCCCAAACATTCAAAAGTAATTCCAGAAACAATAATATCATGTGTGTGTGTGTGTTGTTTTTCCGTCATGAAATAGAGTACTCCAACACAAAGTGTGTGTGGGTTTGAAATGTAGACTTTCACAATCCAAACTTCACCGAGTTTTCCGGTACTGTTTTTTACTCGTAATTGTCCAACCTTTTATCGGAATTGAGCAAACTATATAACCTTGAAAAGTTGTTGAAAAGGAGAAAAAATCGTGTTGAACATTTTATCAAATTCACACCTTAAGAGCAGATTTGAATACAATAAAAATCATGTTGAATGACATACGCCAAAATTTTGAATCTTTTTTCCGAATGAAGCATATAATGTGTCATTGGAAAGCTATGAAATAGGAAAAATATATTTTGTGTTAAATATTGTTTTTAAAATTCAACAAGGTTTAAGAGCCATTTTAAACACGGTCAAAATGACATAAATTATTTTTGGTTCTTGCATCCAAAATGAACTACGGTCTTTCCTGAACAAACATTTTAAATTGTCCCGAGATGGGGCATGTGAATTTATAGCAGTGATATTTTTAAGTTTTTTATGTCTTACTACACTCTACATGGGTTTGAACCGCGAGTCTTTCACGTCTTAACTTCACTCTATTTATCATTACTATTTTGTGCTCATATTTTTTCAACTATTATCAATAGAGAGCACAGGATATACCATTCGAATGTTTTTAAAAAGACATTTTTTATGTTGAACATTTTCCAAACTCACAAAGATTTAAAAACTGTTTTGAGTATCGTAAAATTCGTATTGAATGGCATGCACCAAAGTTTTGAATTTTTGGTATCACAATTACATGCGAATATCACTGACTGGATAAAACATATCATCATCGACGCGTTGGCTTGTCGGTGCTTTTGGGTCAGTGATGACTTCAACATCACAGATGGGCTAGTTTCCCGGTCAATGATATTAATTCATCACAAACCGTCGACCCGTCAGTGATAATAGTTCACCACAGGCTGCATTACCCTTTTCATGGCTGGGCTTTCTTTACGTGGGTTACTAGTCAGATAATGAAATCGCACAAACACAGACACACACAGTGTGTGTGCGCGCGCGCGCGTGAAAACCATCCATGACCCATTACTCACACCCGAGATGACTCGCGCAAAGGATCCCCACCCACACGTACCATGGTAGGGCAGTTATAGCCACACCAGCGACAAGGCCTGCCAGGGGACTGCTGGAAGCAAGTACAAAGACGTCAAGAAAACGATCAAGTCAACAATCACAAGACTGAAGGTCAAAAGCCGGAACCCGACAAGATCTTGCCAGGGTGGCTTAGGAGCCCCGGTAAGAAGTGCACCTGGCAAGACCTCGCCATCCTGCCAGCGTAGAGACCAGGTGTCATCTTACCTGGATACGTGTCAAGGCACTGGCGATGGAGGAGGCTAAGCAGTGCCGATGGGACAGGCTCCTGTCTCATCCCGTGGAAGGTCAGAGACGCCTGACGGAACATTAATGTTAGGCATGATAGCACTGTAGCAATTGTATACCTCGTGTATGTACTGTACGACACTGTTGGAGACCCCCTTAGTCATATAAAAGGAGGCCCAAGGCGTTACAGAAAGGGACTTTTTGGAGGATCTTCTGGCTCACACACGTAGCAGCTGTGTACGTTCATCACACAATGCTCCTGTAGCTAGAACTGAGACATTCATAATACATCAAAGCAGGAGTAGGGTTTTACACTTCTCAGCGGCCCGAACCTGGGTAAAAATCCCCCGCACTGCTCGTCAGATCTGCTCTTTGCGCATACCATCTCCCTACCGAACCATGAAGGGATCCACGCGATCCCATAGGTGTCGTACCCCGACATCTTTGGTGTGTCAGGTAGGGGAAGGGTTGTGTGAACTTGATCTAACGATTAGCGCGCCAGTTTCTTCATCATCTTCATTGCCATGGCCCCCAAGAAGAAGGGCTTTACGGCGGTTGATCCGTCCACGTCCGGTGCGCCTGTAGCCACTCGTGCAGGTGATGGTGTGGATGCGGGCGGAAGAGGCAGAGGTCTTGAGCCTCCACGACGTTTCGGTGATCAAGGCCAAGCCAGCGCCGCCGTTCACAGCGACGACGGCAACCCACACGCCGCTGGATCTCAAGACGGAGCTGTGTTGCCTACAGGCGGCACAGTGAACTCCAGGGATGGAAGGGCGCCTTTCAAGACACCCACACCGGCGCATACGCCGCAACCTTCTCAGGTCGCACGCGATGAGCAGCGCCGTGACATTGGTGGTTCTAAATGCCCCCATGGAAAGACTCTTGAGCATCACTCCCGAGATGCGAGGGACCAGCATGCATGCCAAAACGCTGGTGGAAGTGGCGCGCATTCGCGAGACCATGATGGAGCTCCTTCTAACACGGTTAGGAGTCAGAGCACCTCACATTCTTCGCACCTTGCGCTGCCAACTACATCAACAGAAGCATTGGCGTGAGCAAAGCTACTCCTGAATTTTCCTCCTGCTGCGGAGAAGCTTGATGAATGGAGAGCTACTATCCAGAGCCTCGGCAGCTTTGTTGATAGAGATGGGCTGCAGCGGGCGAAGCCTTCATAGCGGCAGTTCATCGAGTCAACGTGCACCAATGGCGACAAGGCCGGAGGTGGCACGACCACGGTGCACTCTCCCCCGCGGTGACAACGGCGGTCACCGTTTCGACGGGTCGACGCCTGTGGAGATGATTCGACGGCGTCGTCTGACTCGCGAACTCATCACGATCAACATCAAGTTCTTTGGGAACAAAGCAAAGAAGACGCTCGAACTACCATTGAGCGGAGGCACGAAGCACGCCATCAATCTGATAGGCGCACAGGACCCACTGTAGACAAGCCCACGCCAGGGTATCCTGTCGACCTACCTTATGAGGTGGGTTGTCCAGCGTTTACCCGTGAGCTGCGGCAAGTCCAGTGGCCCAATTCCCGAACGTTCAAGCTGGAGGTCCCGGACAAGTACGATGGCAAGACTCATCCGTCAGAGTTCTTGAGCATCTACACCATTGCGGTGCAGGCTGCCGGGGCTCGCGACGACAAGATACTCGATAACTACTTCCCGTTGGTACTCAATCCCAACGTCAGGTCATGGTTGATGCATCTGCCAGAGAATTCCATTTCTTCCTGGGCAGATATGTGTCATGAGTTTGTTGGCACCTTTATCGAAGGCCACCAAGCTCCTAGCCAAGCAAGTGATCTGCATCTCATTCCCTAGAAGGAAGGCGAAACCTTTTGCAAGTACATTCAGAGATTCAGCCGTATACATCACAACATCCCACACGTTCATCCTGCTACTGTTATCAGCGCGTTTCATCAGAACGTGCACAACCACAGGATGCACGAAGAGCTGGCGATGAACAAGGTCAGGGATGTTGCCGAGCTCTATGCTCTGGCTGATAGATGTGCTCGAGCTAAAGAAGGGAGGACACTTCCCGGCAAGGATGCTGCCACTTGAGTCGATTCTGAGGACGAAGACACCACTGCCCCGGCAAGGGAAGGCCGACGACGAAACAAGAAACGCAAGGACAAGGCCGTGCTTGCCGTCGAGGAATCCAGCAACCTCAACACCGCCAAGAAGACTAAGGTTGACGGCCCTGGCAAGGATGTTGCCGGGTGCGTCTCTTGTCAGGCTTTGGCGGCTGCCGACAGGCCGAAGGGTTTCGACAAGCAATACCGCAAGATCCATCACACCAAGGGCCACGATCTCCAAAACTGTCGGCAAGTTGAGCAGCTTGTCGAGAGGCAGAAAGCTGAATACATGAGGCGAGATAAGTAGAAGGCCCAAGATGGTGTAGAGGGGTCCGGCAAGAAACACGGTGGCAGAGGAGGCCGCCGCGGCAAGGCCAAGCAACAGAAGGAGAGGCCCACTCGAGGCCGCAACAAGGAAGAAGGGAATGTCGAGGACCACCCTGATCACACAACGACGATCGGGTCTCTGCCGTTGTTGGTTTCACCAACAATTCCCAACCTCAAGGTGACGAAAATGTTAGTTGACGGTGGGGCCGGTTTGAACTTGATCTCGCCTGATGTAATCAAAAGTTTGCAAATTCCTGATGAAGGTCTTGAAGAGACGGGCACGTTTCAGGGGATCAATCCAGGAAGGAGCCAGCCGAAGGGCAAGATCACACTACCGGTAACATTTGGTAGTGACCTGAACTATACGACTGAGAAGGTTGTTTTCGACGTCGCCAAGATTCCATTGCCATATAATGGGATCCTTGGCCACCCAGCAGTGGACAAGTTTATGGCGGCATTGCACTACACCTACAATGTATTGAAGATGCCCGGGCCGATTAGTGTCATCACATTCAACTCTGACAATAAGGACACACTTATCTGCGCCGACCAACTTTACCGGGAAGCAGTTGCAGCATCTGCCACCAAGGTACCTGCTCCTACCGTTGAAGCTCCCGGGGGGAAGAAGACCGGAAGGACCTCTGGTAGACACTTCGGCAAGCGCACCTCTTTGGAGTGTTGCGCTCCTATTGACGATGTGCCAGAGAGCTCCACCGGCAAGAACAAGAAATCCAAGGCAGCTCCACTAGAAACCAAAAAGGTGTCTGATACGTCTCCAACGTATCTATAATTTTTGCTTGTTCCATGCTGTTATATTATCATTCTTGGATGTTTTACGATCATTTTACTACAACATTATATTATTTTTAGGACTAACCTATTAACCTAGAGCCTAGTGCCAGTTCTTGTTTTTTCCGTGTTTTGGGGTTTTACAGAAAAGGAATATCAAACGGAGCCCAAATGGAATAAAAATCTAGGGTGAATTTTTATGGACCAGAAGAAGCCCAGGGAGAGTTGGAGTTGGGCCAAAAGACCCACGAGGCAGTCACAAGCCTCAGGGGCATGCCCACCCCCCTAGGGCGCGCCCCCAGGCTTGTGACTCCCTCGTGGCCCATCCTGAATTGTTTCCACCGCCATAAATTCCTATAAATTCCAAAAAAACCAACGCAGAACTGAGATCGGGAGTTCCGCCGACACAAGCCTCCAGAGCCACGAAAAAACAATCGGGAGCCCGTTCCAGCACCCCGACGGAGGGGGAAACCATCACCGGAGGCCATCTTCATCATCCCAACGCTCTCCATGACGAGGAGGGAGTAGTTCACCCTCGGGGCTAAGGGTATGTACTAGTAGCTATGTGTTTGATCTCTCTCTCTCTCTCTCTCTCGTGTTCTTGAGATGGCACGATCTTGATGTACCGTGAGCTTTGTTGATATAGATGAATCATATGGAGTCTTCTCCTCTCTATCTTGTTGTGATGAATTGAGTTTTCCCTTTGAAGTTTTCTTATCGGATTGAGTCTTTAAGGATTTGAGAACACTTGATGTATGTCTTGCGATGGGATATCCGTGGTGACAGTGGGATGTTCTACTGATTCACTTGATGTATGTTTTGGTGATCAACTTGCGGGTTCCGTGACCTTGGGAATCTATGCATAGGGGTTGGCACACGTTTTTGTCTTGACTTTCCGGTAGAAACTTTGGGGCACTCTTTGAAGTTCTTTGTGTTAGATTGAACATGATGAATCTGAAATTATGTGATGCATATCTTATAATCAAGCCCATGGGTACTTGTGGTGACATTGGAGTATCTAGGTGACATTAGGGTTTTGGTTGATGTGTATCTTAAGGTGTTATTTTACTACGAACTCTAGGGCTGTTCGTGACACTTATAGGGATAGCTCATAAGATTAATCAGAAAAGATAAATTTGAGGTGGTTTCGTACCCTACAATAATTTCTTCGTTAGTTCTCTGCTATTTGTGACTTTGGAGTAAACTCATTGTCGCACGACTATGCCAATATTGTTGAGAGAAATTGCACTAGTGAAAGTATGGACCCTAGGCCTTGTTTCCAAGCATTTATACAATGTTTTGCTTGCCGTTTACTATTTGCTACCTTGCTGTTTTTATATTTTCATATTACAAAAAAACTATATCTTGTTGGGGAACGTCACATGGGAAACAAAAAATTTCCTACGTTCATGCAAGACCTATCCATGGTGATGAGCATCTACGAGAGGGAGAATGGATCTACATACCCTTATAGATCGCTAAGTGGGAAGCGTTAAGAAACGTGGTTGGTGTAGTCGAACGTCTTTGCAATTCAAATCGCCGAGTGTCCCGCGATCCAATCACGATCCGTCCCGATCAAGCACCGAACGGACGTCACCTCCGCGTTCAGCACACGTATAGCTTGATGACGATCTCTGCCTTCTTGATCCAGCAAGAGGGAGCGGAGAGCTAGACGAGTTCTCCGGCAGCGTGACGACACCACGGCGATGGTGGTGGAGCAATTCCGGCAGGGCTTCGCCTAAGCACTACAGAAAACCGATCTAGAGGAGAAACTATGCACTAGAGGAATGGGTAGCACGTGGCTGAAAATCTAGTGCCAAAAACCCTAAAACCTCTAGTATATATAGGAGGAATAGAGGAGGAGGCTTGGCCCTCAAGGGACCAGCCCTTGGTTTGGCCGAATCAAGGAGGAGAGGGGGACTCCTCCTCCAATCCTAGTAGGACTAGGATTCCTCCCTATTTTGCCTTTTTCCACCTTTTCTCTTTGGGTTTTCTCTCCCAAACGCATGGGCCTTGTGTGGGACTTCCACCAGCCCACTAAGGGCTGATTTTCACTCTCCCACAGACCATGTAGCCTCTTGGGTCGAAATACCCATCTCGATGGTCTCTCGGTACACTACCGACACTCCCGGTACACTACCGATGAGCCCGAAACTTTTCCGGCGACCAAAATAGGACTTCCTATATGTCAATCTTTACCTCCGGACCATTTCGGAGCTCCTCGTGACATCAGGGATCTCATCTGGGACTTCGAACAACCTTCGGTCACCACCATACATAACTCTATACTACCGAAATGTCACCAAACCTTAAGTGTGCAGACCCTGCGGGTTCGAGAACTATGTAGACATGACCGAGACACCTCTATGGTCAATAAGCAATAGCGGGACCTAGATGTCCATATTGGTTCCCACATATTCTATGAAGATCTTTATCGGTCAAACCTCTATGTCAAGGATTCAGTTAATCCCTTATGATGTTCCCTTTGTTCTTCGGTATGTTACTTGCCCGAGATTCGATCGTCGGTATCTCCATACCTAGTTCAACCTCGTTACCGGCAAGTCTATTTACTCATTCCATAATACAAGATCCCATGACTAACACTTAGTCACATTGCTTGCAAGGCTTATTGTGATGTTGTATTACCGAGTGGGCCCTGAGATACCTCTCCGTCACACGAAGTAACAAATCTCAGTCTTGATCCATGCCAACCCAACAGACACCCTTGGAGATACCTATAGAGCACCTTTATAGTCACCCTGTTACATTGCGACATTTGATACACACAAGGCACTCTTCTGGTGTCCGTGAGTTGCATGATCTCATGGTCATAGAAACATATGCTTGACGTGCACAAAACAATAGCAATAAACTGACATGATCATATGCTACGTTTGTAGTTTGGTTCTTGTCCATCACATCATTCTCCTAATGATGTGATCCCATTATGAAATGACATAACATGTCAATGGCTAGGAAACCTTGACCATCTTTGACCAACGAGCTAGTTCACTAGAGGCATACTAGGGATAAAGTGTTGTCTATTTACCCACACATGTAATGTGTTTCCAATCAATACAATTATAGCATGTATAATAAACGATTATCATGAACAAGGAAATATAATAATAAAAACTTTATTTATTGCCTCTAGGGCATATTTCCAACATATCTACTATCCATATTGCACTCATATCACCATCTCTTCATCGAACTAGTGCACCTATACAATTTACCATTGTATTGGGTGTGTTGGGGACACAAGATTGTTATTTGGTTGCAGGGTTGTTTGAGAGAGACCATCTTCATCCTACACCTCCCACAGATTGATAAACCTTAGGTCATCCACTTGAGGGAAAATTTCCATTGTCCTACAAAACTCTGCGCTTGGAGGCCCAACATGAGTCTACAAGAAGAAGGTTGTGTAGTAGACATTAGTGCGAGTCAAGGAGGATGGTACGGGAGGAACTTTCACCATAAGTTCCACCCTCAACGACAAATAGGAAAGCACGCTCATTGCCTTCCTACGGGCGAATGTCGATGTGTTTGCATGGCAACCATCTGATGTCCCCGGTGTTCCTAGGGAGGTAATTGAGCACCACCTTGTTGTTTGTTCTCATGCACGTCCCGTCAAGAAGAAAGTTAGGAAGCAAGCCTTAGAGCGGCAAGAATTTATTGCCAAGGAAATCATGAAGTTGGAAGCGGCAGGTTTGGTCAGAGGAGTGATTCATCCAACATGGCTAGCCCATCCAGTTGTAGTGCACAGGGCGAATGGGAAATGGAGGCTGTGCATTGACTATACAGATATCAATAAAGCCTGTCCAAAAGATCCTTTCCCCTTGCTGCGCATCGACCAGATTGTGGACTCCACTGCAGGCTATGATCCGTTGTCATTTCTTGATGCTTATTCGGAATATCATCAGATCTTCATGTCTAAGGAAGACGAAGAGAAGACCGCATTTATCACCCCATGTGGTACATATTGCTTCGTGCTTATGCCTTTCGGGTTGAAAAGTGTTGTTTCAACATTTGCAAGAGCAGTCCAGATTGGTTTTGGGCCTCAGCTACATAGAAATATAGAAGCTTGTATGGATGACATAGTGGTTAAAACCATGGACAAAGCAACACTTATACACGATCTAGAAGAGACGTTTGCAAATCTGCAAAAGATCAATTTGAAGCTCAATCCTAAGAACTGTGTGTTTGGTGTTCCGACTGGCAAGCTTCTCGGATTCTTTGTATCTTAGCATGGGATCGAGGCGAACCCCGACAAGATCAAGGCAATTAAGAAGATTGAAGCACCAAATGCGTTAAAGATGTGCGTCGTCTTGCCGGCTGCGTTGTGGCTCTGAGTAGGTTCATCTCAAAATCTATTGAGCACACCCTACCCTTTTTCAAAATCTTGAAAAAGGCTGGTCCAATGAAGTGGACTCCGGAAGCAGAGATAGCGTTGCAGGATTTGAAGAGGTACCTCTCCTCTGCGCCAATACTAGTCGCACCTAAACCACGAGAGCCGTTGTTGCTATACTTGGCAGCAATGAATCAAGTGGCTAGTGATGCGTTAGTGGCACAAAGAGAAGTCGACGAAGGAGCAGCGACAGAGGCAAGACCGCCAAGCGACGAGCTAGGATTTCCCCCGACAGAGTCCGGTGCCGGCAAGGCAGGATCTGAGCAGATAAATGAAGCCATACAGAAGAAGAAGATGGTGCAGCACCTAGTTTATTTTGTCAGCTCCCTTTTGTAGGGGGCTAGGTCAAGATACTGTGGTGTGCAGAAGTTGCTCTTCGGCCTCCTTATGGCCTTGAGGAAGCTGCACCATTATTTCCAAGCACATGAGATCACCGTCGTCACTCGCTTTCCGTTGCAACGGATTCTATAAAATCCAGATGCGACCGACGGGATTGTGGAGTGGGCTTTGGAGCTGTCAAGCTTTGGTCTCAGATTTGAAAGTACTTCAACTATCCAGAGCAGAGCCTTGATAGAATTCATTGCGGGATGGACTCCAACGCCAGACGAAGAGATTCAAGAAACGACCCTCCCCGGCAAGGAAACTAATCAAGAATGGATTGTGTATTTTGATGGGGCTTTCTCCCTGCTAGGGGCCGGTGCTGGCATGCTGCTTGTCGCACCCACCGGAGAGCACCTCAAATATGTAATTCAGATGCACTTTCCTCAGGATAGGTCGACAAACAACACCGCAAAATATGAAGGGCTGCTTGCCGGTCTCAGGATCATGACAGACCTTGGGATCAAGAAGCTCATTGTCAGAGGTTCACAACTTGTCGTCAAATAAGTCAACAAAGACTATCAGAGCCCGTTGATGGGAGCCTACATAGATGAAGTGAGGAAGTTGGAGGAGCGCTTTGACGGTCTGTAAACAGAGCATGTTCCCCGTGCAGAGAACAGCGCTGCCGACGAGCTGTCAAAGCGTGCTACCCTCAAGTTACCTGTGGAACTAGGGACTTTTGTGCTCCAATTAACTCAACCATCTGTAGCACCGTTAGCAGGGCAAAACAAGAGAAGGAAGTCAAATTCTGGCCAGTACCTTCCCGCAGAGCTCCCAGAAGCTGCCGGCAAGGAAGCTGCCGGGATCAACGCCGAGCTTGCCGGGGAGCAATAGGCTCCGGCAGGGGCTCAAGCCCTTGTCGTAGGGATGAGCGCTCCCGCGGTAGAAGACATGCCTTTAGTGCTTGCTTTTCGAGCCCCAGGCTCCAACATGGGCACAACACATTGTTCAGTTCCTTCAAATAGGAGAACTCCCCGAGGAACAGGAAGAAGCGGAGAAGTAGCCCATCGGTCTAATATGTACAAGTTTGTGGACAATGTCCTGTATAGAAAGAGATTGAATGGTGTGAAATTGAAGTGCATTCCTCGGGAGGATGGACTGGAGCTGTTGGCATAGATACATGGAGGCATATGTGGCTCGCACATAGGATCGAGAGCTCTTGCCGGTAAGGCATTTCGGCAAGGTTTCTTTTGGCCCACTGCTCTCTAGGATGCAACTGCACTAGTAACCTAGTGTGAAGCGTGCCAGTTCCATTCAAAGAAACTACATCAACCAGCTCAAGCTCTTCAGACAATCCCTCTCTCCTAGCCATTTTCGGTCTGGGGGCTCAACATCTTGGGCCCCTTTCCCCATGCTACTGGGGGCTTTGAGTACTTGTACATCGCGATCGACAAGTTCACAAAGTGGTCGGAAGTGGAAGTAGTGAGAAAGGTGACATCACAGTCAGCCGTCAAGTTCTTAAAGGGACCAGTTTGCCATTTTGGTGTACCAAAAAGGGTCATCACAGACAACAGCACATAGTTCACAAGCCGCACCTTCATGCAATATGTCCAAGACCTTGGCGGCAAGATCTATTTTGCTTCTGTTGCTCATTCGAGGAGCAACGGCCAAGCGGAAAGGGCAAATGATGAAGTGTTGTGAGGACTTAAGACAAGAACTTTTGACAGGCTACGCCAGTGCGGAAGATGCTGGATTGATGAGTTGTCGGTGGTTCTTTGGTCAATCAGTATGACACCAAGTCGAGCCACCGGCTAGACACCCTTCTCCCTGGTATACGGGGCAGAAGCAGTTCTCCCCACAGAACTCATATACGGGTCACCTCGAGTGCTCGCTTATGATGGGCTTGAGAAAGAGCAGTTGCGACAAGATGACGTAACGCTCCATGACGAAGATCGTCTTCAGGCTGCTGTGCGAGCTGCGCGCTACCAACAAGCTTTGCGCCGCTACCATAGCCGCAAAGTTCATGCCCGAAGTCTTGAGGAAGGCGACCTTGTTCTTCGGCGTGTTTAGTCGGCCAAGAATTCAAACAAGTTAACGCCAAAGTGGGAAGGCCCTTATCGGGTAGTACGAGTCACCAGGCCTGGCACAGTGCGCTTGGAAACCAAGGATGGCGTTCGAGTGAGCAACTCCTGGAATATAGAACATGTTCGTAAGGTCTATCCATAAGGTGCGGTTGCCTGGTCCCCCGGCAACCACCTTTTGTATAAGTCTTGTCGGCGAGGCATGTAATCCTTTGTACAAATCCAGGCGCATACCCTATGCATAGTTGAATAAGATCAAGTGTTCTACAACTCTTGTCGATTTCCATGTTTACTCATATGCATGTTCATCTGAGATGTTACATTACGCTTATCTCCAGCAAGTACTAACGAACCGCCAAGGTTCCATATATCTATTTTCTCTTCTTTCTTTTTCTTAAAGGATAGAAGGTTCTCTCGCGTACAAGTTTCCCGGGGGGATGAGATGGTATGGACACCTAATGGCGATGTTCAGAGTTGGCATCTTGCAGGAAGGGGTACTGCAACAAAAAGCTAAGTTGCAAAACTCTAAGTAATTTTTTTATTGTAAAGTTATTTTACTTGGATGATTTCAACTTTTCTATGGGAAACCTGCATGCCAAGGAACCTTGTCATGGTTGGCTGAGCCCTTACTCTGTTTCGAGTCCGCTCAACAGTTTAAGTGGCCGCACAGAAAACGTCAAGGTAGCCTTCTCATGATCGGTTGCGCCCTTGCTCTATTTTGAGTCTGCTCAATAGCTTAATTGGCTGCACTGAAAATGTCAAGGTATCTTGCCGGCAGCGGCACCGCCAGCAGGCTGCTAAGGATCCGCTCCTCAAAGCACTCGTGGCGGGGCTGCGTGCACCGGCAAGCTTTCGATAAAGCGTAGGGAGTGTACCATATAGGGAGAAATCTAACAAGAGGGATAACATGTATTATTTCAAAAAAGGAATGAAATTTACACGAGATGGCGTCTCTTCCTAAGTACATCTTTATTTGACTTTCTCCCCTAGGGGCAGATTACAAGAAGAAAAAGATGGGAAGAGGCCCCCGACAGAAGCCCACCCTGACCCCTCCTGGACCAGCACTGCACGGAGGGTAGGACTTCTAGAAGGGAAGACGAAGCCGAAGTCCACGAGGCTGCCAGGAGATCTAGCTGGAAGATGATGCAACGCCTAGGACCAGGACCCCCGCCAAGGTCGCTCCACCGGGAGGAGGAAAGCGTGAGTTGACGGTGATGGTGCGGCTGGGGATCAGTGAGAGCTCAGATCGTCGTATTCCGACTTGACGGCCTGGAGCTCGGACTCATCGTCATCGTCTTCACCGACACTGTCCTCCTTCTCACTATCGCTCGAGGAGGAACTTTCAGCACTGCTCAAGCTTTCCTCACAGAAGCTAAGGAGGGCACCTAAGCGCCGTAAATCTTGACGGAGAGCAGATCGGCCTCCACCATCTTGAAGCGGAGGACATGCCCAAACAGGAGGTTGTGGGCGCGGGCGAAGGTTTTCCAACCGCACCTGAGGAGAATGACGCAACTCTCCGGATACTCAACGTCCACCCTTGCGGTGCCATTGTAACAGCCATGCGCCCGCAGCCACAGGACGGGCGGCTTGTCAACCTCCATCACCCTGGCGAAAGGGTGAGGGAGATGCAGATGGCTCCGAAGGGGACCATGCAGCTTGATGACGAACTCCAACGCCGTCCCCTCAGCGTGGGTCTCTTCAAGGAGGGGGTCCGACATCGAAGGAAGGGGTGGAAGGTGCTCCGCCTCCCCCGACCATGACCTCCATGTCATCCACGACCCCTCGTACCTCTTCCACCACGCGCGCTCGGGCCACCCTTCGCCTCCATGGCTGAAGCGATAGCATGATCCCGACGGGAACCCCTCACCGGTCGAGCGGAGGACGGTGGCCGCCCTTGCCCCCTAGCCACGACTAAGGGCAAGGAAAACTCAAGATCGGGAAGGTATAGAAAGGCAACCTCTGGAGGTTCACACTCAAGGAGGAATGATGGATGGATGAGCATCGCCCCTTGCTACCCCCCCCCCCAATTTATAGGTAGAAGCATGGGAGCTGGTTCTCCTTCGTTGCAAGAGTTGCGGCCCATCTCCACCAATTCCGTCGCCCACGATCACGGGCAAGCAGGTAACCGTCCCATTGCTCCAATCGAGGGTGTTGCGGTTTCTGCCATGATTAGGACTTTAAGTCATGGGCGTCTGTTTCCAACTCTCCCCTATGCATGTGGCACACGTGCCGGAACGACCGCTCCACGCATGTATCCCGCGTCGTGCACTGAACGTGGGTCATGGGCAGGCGCAATAAGCGGCCTAGGCCTGAGGGCTCCTGTTGGTGTACTAAAGTTTGGGCTTTTAGTACCCCATACTTGTGCATGGGCAGTTGTAGCCACACCAGCAGCAAGGCCTGCCAGGGGACTGCTGGAAGCAAGTACAAAGACATCAAGAAAACGATCAAGTCAACAATCACAAGACCGAAGGCCAAAGGCTGGAACCCCGACAAGATCTTGTCGGGGTGGCTCACGGAGCCACGACAAGAAGTGCACCCGGCAAGACCTCGCCATCCTACCAGCACAAAGACCAGGTGTCATCTTACCTGGATACATGTGAAGGCGGTGGCAATGGAGGAGGCTAAGCGGTGCCGATGGGACGGGCTCATCCCGTCTCATGGAAGGTTAGGGATGCCTGATGGAGCATTAAATGCGTTTGTCCTACATTGTCAGTGTTAGGTATGATAGCGCTGTAGCAACTATACACCTCGTGTATGTACTGTACGACACTGTTGGAGACCCCTTAGTCATATAAAAGGAGGCCCAAGGCATTACAGAAAGGGACTTTTTAGAGGATCTTCTGGCTCACACGTGTAGCGGCTGTGTACGTTCATCACACATCGCTCGTGTAGCTAGAACTGAGACACTCATAATACACCAAAGCAGGAGTAAGGTTTTACGCTTCTCAGCAGCCCGAACCTAGGTAAAAATCCCCCGCGCTGCTCGTCAGATCTACTCTTTGCGCATATCGTCTCCCTGCCGAACCAAAAAGGGATCCACGCGATCCCATAGGTGTCATACCCCTACAAGGGGAAACAAAATAGGGCCATGTACCCAGGTGGGGGCAACCAACACACCTGCATGGCCGACTCATGTACAGTCATTTATTAGACGTCCCCTACATAGTGTTGTGTAACTTTCTCGCTAGTTGATTGGTCGGGCACCACAAGGGTACGCCCATGCATGCCGGGAAGTAAGTTTGCTATCCAATTCCTCCATGCCATGTAAAACAGGAGGGTTATTTATGAACAAGTAGACAATATCAATTGCCGAAGATAAAGGAAGATCTGAACACTTACCCGTACCACCAGTACTGGCCTAAAGGAGGAAAATTCGAGGTCTCATTGGGGAAGTCAACAACCCTTCCCTTGAACACGAGAGCATGTAACGAAGGGACTCACCTTCATAGTAGCAACCCTCTATGCAACTTGCACCATCCTCACCATTATAGACCCACATCATATGAACCCGATCTTGGAATGGATGGATACCACGACTAAGAGATGTGATCATGACATTTACTAGCATCACCCTTTGCATGTGCAATTAACCTATTTTCTGGGCAAAGCAAATGCTTGCACCCAGCGAAGGGAAGAGTGCTGTCAATCCCCTTGTTCCCGCTAATTGCAAGGATTAAATTTGATAGTGATATATATATATAAAATAAACTAAAGTAAAAAGTAATATAAAACAATGAGAAATTGTAGAATTCTAAGTAATGATGGAGAAGTGGACACATGGGGTCATAGCATTCACTTAAGGCATCTCTCTGATAAGCATTACATTGGTGGGTAAATTTTTATTGTTGGGCAATTGAGAGAATAGTGCATAGTTATGATGATCATTCATGGAATAATTCATATATAGGCATTACGTCTATGACAAGTAGACCGTTAATCCAACTACGTCTACTACTATTACTCCACCCCAAGACCGCAATCTAGCATGCATCTCAAAGTATTAAGTTCATGACAAACATAGTAACGCTTTAAGCAAGATGACTTAATGTAGATGAAGTAAGAGTAAGCAATATGTTCTAACCCCGTTGTTTTATCCTCGGTAGAAACAATACAATATGTGTGTTGCAACCCTTCCTGTCATAGAGTAAGGACACTTCAAGATTGAACCCACTACTATGCACCACTCCCTTGGAAGATCTAATCATTAACTTGTCCAAACAAAACTCATCGATCCGAAAGCATAGGTAGCTATAAAATTAAACATAAATAATTTTCAAAATAGATTCATATACTTTCAATGAATAATTTGATCATAACCCCACAATTCATTGGATCCCAACAAACACATCACCAGAATTACATCAAAATAGGCCTCCGAAGAGATAACTATATTGAACATTATATATGGCCTCCGAAGAGAGAGAGAGAGAGAGCCATCTAGCTACTAGTATGGACCCGTAAGTCCCGAAGGAACTACTCACACATCATCATGGAGGCAACAAGGTTGACTAAGATGGCATCCTTGATGGATTCCCCCTCTGATAGAGTACCGGAAAAGGCCTCTAGATGGGATCGCGGAAGAACAAAGTCTTACAACAGCGATAAAAAAATTCGAGTCTTGCTTCGAGGGTTTCTGGATATTAGGGAATTTATAGGCCATGAATTTGGGCAATCGGAGCCAAGAGTGGGCCACAAGGCACTACGGAGCGCCCCTTGCCTTGTGGCTCCCTCGTGCAAGGTTTGGTCTTCTCCCAAAGCTGCCAAGATCTCTTTTTGTCTAGAAAAAATCGCTCAAAAGTTTTGCTGCGTTTGCACTTCGTTTGGCTTTGATTTATTGGAAAACCAAAAACATGCAAAAGAACAGGAACTAGCACTAGACGTTGAGTTAATATATTAGTCCATAAAAATAATATAAAATGACATATAAAGCATGCAAGAATGGTAATATAATAGCATGAAACAATCAAAAATTATAGCTGCACTGAAGACATATCAGCATCCCCAAGCTTAATTCTAGCTCGTCCTCGAGTAGGTAAATGATAAAAATAGAATTTTTATGTGAAATGCTACCTAACATGTCTTAATCATGTAATTCTTTGTGGTATGAACATTGGGAAGTGGTTGAATTATTAGATATCAAAACGATAATATGCAAGAACGCTAGAAAGTAAGCATTGCCTTTCAAAATAAAGGAAGCTAAATAATATTATTTAATCATGTAAGCATGGCATAGCTCAGTCTTCATAACATAAAGTACAAATCATGAACATCCTGATGCCAAATCAAGCAACTGTATCATACTTTTTCTTGGTTCAACCTTTGCAACTTCATACAATAAATGAGCATGAGCCACGGACTTAGCACTTTGGATGGCAAAGAGAATGATGATTGGGCAATAAAGGGAGATAAAAAGTAGAGAAATTCTCGTGCCAACTCAGTTGATAGTTAGGAAATGGAGAGGCCTTATAATCTATGTCAATGCGAGGAGTAGGGATTTCCATGCAACAAATCCACTAGAGCTATAAGTGTATGAAATCCCTCCTAATGCAACTAAGTGGGTGTGCATCCAACTTCCTTACTCATGAAAACGTTGAGCATTTGAGGAACCTCGTCAATAGAATATACAAGCCAAGTTCTATAGTAAAAATCCCACTAACATAATCATGAAGTATATTAAATTCTCTATTTAAAGAACATGGTGCTACTTTGAAGCACAAGTGCGGAAAAAGGATAGTAGTGTACTCCTCTCTCTTTCTTTCATTTTTCTCTTTATTTTTTTGGGCTCTTTTTGGCCTCTTTTTTACCATCACAAGTAGGGGCACTGATACTTGTGATTTGTATTGGGTTTACCATGAAGAGGAACGGGTAATTGTAACACAATACGGATAAGTATTTCCCTCAGTTATGAAATCAAGGTTTATCGAACCAGTAGGAATATCAGTTCACAACCGTCTTCAGCGGCTACACACAAAGAGAAAACAACTTGCACCCAAAGCGGGCAATAGGTTTGTTAATCCCCTTGATCTCGTTATTTGCAAGCAAGTGAAGTGTGTAGATAATAGTAGATAATTATAAATTACAAAATAAAATAAAAGGTAAATAATAAGAACAATGTATTTATAAGTTTGTAAATATATAAGTGAATAGACCTGGGGGCCATAGTTTTCTGTAGCGGCATCTCTCATGAAAATAAGCATACATTGGGTACACAAATTACTGTTGGGAAATTGATAGAAAAGTGCATAGTTATGTGATATTCACGGCAATGATCATGTGTATATATGCATCACGTACAAAACAAATAGGCCGACTCTTGCCTTGCACCTATTATTATTACTCCACTTTAAGAGCGCTTCTATGCTTGCCTCTCTATGTCTTAAGTTCATGACAAACCGAGTAATGCATGGAAAACGATGACATGATGTAGAAAAAGTGAACTCAATTGATATGAATAGACCCCATCGTTTTATCCTTAGTGGAAACAACACAAATGCGCATTGTCCCCTTCTGTCACTGGCATATTGAAACTCGTCAGATTGAACCCACTACAACGCACCTCTCTCACTGAAGAAAGATCAATTTACTTGACCAAAGCAAATCAATAGACCAGAGAGAATTACGAAGCTATAATGATCATGCAATTAAGAATCATAATAATTTCATAGAATAATAAAATACTTTTCATGAATAATCTGAACACAAACCCACAATTCATCAGATCCCAACAATCGCACCGCCCAAAAGAATTACATCAGATGGATCAAAGCGAAGATGCGATGATCATTGTATTGGAGATCAAAAGAGAGAGAGAGATAGCCATCTGGGTATTAACTACGGACCCATAGGTCTATGGTGAAATACTCACACATCATCATGAGGGCAACAAGGTTGATGAAGAGGCACTCTATGATCGATCCCCCATCGGGCAGGGTGTCGGAACAAAGCTCCATATGGGATCGCGATCGAACAGAGACTTGCGACGGCGGAAAAAGTATTTCGTGATGTCCCCTAGGGTTTTTGGAATATATGAGAATTTATAGGGCGGAGAACGGGGTCAGGAGGGGCGCCAGGGAGGCACAAGCCATCAGTGCGCAGCCACCCCCTAGGCGCGCCATGTTGGCTTGTGGCCCCCTCGTGCAGCCTTCGATCTTCTCCTGAAGCTTCCAGGTCTTATTTTGGTCCATAAAAAATTATAAAAAAGTCCAGGGGTAGTTGGATTTTGTTTCGTACTATAAACTTGAAAAGTAAAAAACATGCAGAAAACAACAACTGGCATTGGGCACTTGGTCAATAGGTTAGTGCTGAAAAATAATATAAATTGGTAAATTATTACTCAAAAAGTATCCAAGAATGATAATATAATAGCATGGAACAATAAAAAATTATAGATGCGGTGGAGACGTATCAAGCATCCCCAAGCTTAATTCCTGCTCGTCCTCGAGTAGGTAAATGATAAAAACATAATTTTTCATGTGACGTGCTACCCAATATGTAATCTTTTGCATGTATTCTCATTGACAAATGATGAATTAACAAACATTAACATAGTAATACTTATAAGCACAAGCAACAAAATCATCAATCTTTCAAAGTATATGATCCTCAAAGAATGCTTACCCCCATATATCTTATTATATTAGCAAAGCATGGATCGATGTTCACCACATTCATTAACATAGTAATACTTATAAGCACAAGCAACAAAATCATCAATCTTTGAAAGTATATGATCCTCAAAGAATGCTTACCCCCATATATCTTATTATATTAGCAAGGCATGGATCGATGTTCACCACATTAATACAAATATCAAGCACCATAGTGTCCAAGTGAGGCAATTGGATTGTAAATTTTCAATATGCATCAACTTTTTATTCCTCACGCAATACATGAGCATGAACCATGGAAATAGCATACGGGTGGTATATAATATGGTGGTAGATATCAAAAAGGTAAAAAGTGAAGGAGATAGTCTCACATCAACTAGCTGTACTGATGGGCTATAGAGATGCCCATTAATAGATGTTAATGCAAGGAGTAGGGATTGTCATGCAAATAATGCACTAGAGCTATAAGTGTATGAAAGCTCAACTGAACCTAAGTGGGGTGTGCATCCAACTCGCTTGCTTATGAAGACCTCGGGCATTTGAGGAAACCCGATATCGGAATATACAAGCCAAGTCTATAATGATAAAAAGTGATTCCTACTGGAAATATGCCCTAGAGGCAATAATAAAATGGTTATTATTATATTTCCTTGTTCATGATAATTGTTTATTATCCATGCTATAATTGTATTGACTGGAAACACATTGCATGTGTGGATACATAGACAGCACTTTGTCCCTAGTATGCCTCTAGTAAACTAGCTCGTTGATCAAAGATGGTCAAAGTTTCCTAGCCATTGACATGAGATGTCATTTGATAACAGGATCATATCATTGGGAGAATGATGTGATGGACAAGACCCAAACTATAAACATAGCATACGATCGTGTCAGTTTATTAATATAGTTTCTCTGCAAGTCAAGTATCTGTTCCTATGACCATGAGATCATGCAACTCACGGACACCAGAAGAGTGCCTTGTGTGTATCAAATGTTGCAACATAACTGGGTGACTATAAAGGTGCTCTACAGGTATTTCCGAGAGTGTTCGTTGAGTGGGTATGGATCAAGACAGGGATTTGGTACTCCATGTGACGGGGAGGTATCTCAGGGCCCACTCGGTAATACAACATCACAACAAGCCTTGCAAGCAACATTACTAAAGTGTTAGCCACGGGATCTTGTATTATGGAACGAGTAAAGAGACTTGTCGGTAAAGAGATTGAACTAGGCATGGAGATACCGACGATCGAATCTCGGGCAAGTAACATACCGAAGAACAAAGACAACAACGTACGGGATTAACTGAATCCTTAACATAGAGGTTCAACCGATAAAGATCTTCGTAGAATAAATAGGAACCAATATGGGCATCTAGGTCCCGCTATTTGTTATTGACCGTAGAGGTGTCTCGGTCATGTCTACATAGTTCTTGAACACGCAGGGTCTGCACACTTATGGTTCGGTGACATTTCAGTAGTATAGAGTTATGTATGGTGGTGACCATAGGTTGTTTGGAGTCTCAGATAAGATCCTAGACGTCACGATGATCTCCGTAATGGTCCGAAGGTAAAGATTGCTATATAGGAAGTCCTGTTTTGGTCACCATAAAAGTTTCGGGCTCATCGGTAGTGTACCGGGAGTGCCGGGAGGGTACCGGGGGACCATCGGGAGGGGTGTTTCGATCCAAGAGGCTACATGGGCTGTGGGAGAAGTTATACCAGCCCTTAGTAGGCTGGCCGAATCCCCACAAGAGGCCCATGCATCTGGGAGGGGAAACCCAAGGTGCAAAGGAGGTTTCCAAGTGGGAGAGAAGGAGTCCTAATCCTACCAGGATTGGAGGAGGACTCCTCCTCTCCCCACTTCGGCCGAACCAAAGGTTGGCCCCTTGGGGGCCAAGTCTCCTCCCTCCCTCGTCCTATATATACTCGAGGTATTGAGGGTTTTTCACAATAGAAATCAGCAACGTGCTACCCTCTCCTCTAGATCGTAGTTTCTCCCTTAGATTGTTTCAGCGGTGCTTAGGCGAAGCCCTGCTGGAATAGTTCCACCATCATCGCCGCAACGCCGTCATGCTGCCGGAGAACTCATGTACCTCTATGCTCCCTATTTATGGATCAAGAAGGCGGAGATCATCATCGAGCTGTATGTGCTGAACGCGGAGGTGCCGTCCGTTCGGCGCTAGATTGGGACGGATCATGATTTGATCATGGGACGCTCCGCGATTTGGATTGCGAAGACGTTCAACTACATCAACCGTGTTTCTTAATGCTTCCCGCTTAGCGATCTAAAAGGGTATGTAGATCCACTCTCCACCTCTTAGATGTTCATCACCATGGATAGATCTTGCGTGTGCGTAGGAAATTTTTTGTTTCCCATGCAACATTCCCCAACAGTGGCATCATGAGCTAGGTCTATGTGTAGATGAGATCAAAAGTAGAACAAAAAGGGGTTTGTGGGAGTTGATGCTTAGATTTCTTCCTCCCTTAGTCGTGTTTTGGTTCAGCGGTATTGTGGGATGAAGCGGCCCGGACCAACCTTACTCGTACGCTTACGAGAGACCGGTTCCATCGACTGACGTGTAACTTTGTTGCACAAAGATGGCAGGCGAGTGTCTGTCTCTCCTACTCTAGTTGGATTGGATTCGACAAAGGCAGTCCTTGAGAAGGTTGAATAGCAATTTATGTATCACCATTGTGGTTTTTGCGTAGGTGAGAATTGTTCTTGCTAGATACCCGTAGCAGCCACATAAAACTTGCAACAAGAATTAGAGGACGTCTAACTTGTTTTTGTAGGGTATATTGTTATGTGATATGGCCAATTACATGATGAGATATATGTGGTGTATGAGATGATCATGTTTTTTATAGAATATCATGACTTGCATGTCGATGAGTACGGCAACCGGCAGGAGCCATAGGGTTGTCTTTAATTATTTTTGTCATTTTTGCTTTACTTTATCGCAATGAGTTAGCAATAGTCATGGAAGCAACAGTCGGCACGACAACCCCGATGGCGACATGTTGATGGAGATCATGGTGTCATGCCGGTGACGGTGGAGATCATGCCGGTGCTTTGAAGATGGAGATCAAAAGCACAAGTTCATGGCCATATCATGTCACTTATGATTTGCATGTGATGTTAATCCTTTTATGCACCTTGTTTTGCTTAGGACGACGGTAGCATTATAAGGTGATCCCTCACTTAAATTTCAAGATGAATTGTGTTCTCCCCGAGTGTGCAGTGTTGCAAAAGTTTGTCGTGCCGAGACACCACGTGATGATCAGGTGTGATAGACTCTACGTTCACATACAACAGGTGCAAGCCAGTGTTGCACGTGCGGAACACTTGGATTAAACTTGACGAGCCTAGCATGTACAGACATGGCCTCGGAATGCAAGAGATCGAAAGGTCGAACATGACTCATATAGTAGATATGATCAACATGATGATGTTCACCATTGAAACCACCTCAACTCACGTGATGATCGGACTTGAGTTGGTGAATTTGGATCATGTATCACTTAGATGACCTGAGGGATGTCAATTTGAGTGGGAGCTTTAGTAATTTGATTAACTAAACTCATTATCTTGAACAATAGTCTTAGTAACATTTGCATATTTATGTTGTAGATCAATGGCTCGCGCAGTAGCACCCTTGAATTTTGATGCGTTCCTAGTGAAACCTAAGTTGAAAGATGATGGAAGTAACTTTGTGGACTGGGCCCGTAATCTGAGAATTATCCTCACGGCTTCCCAAAAGGCTTATGTCCTTGATGCACTACTTGGTGATCCACCTGCTCTATTTGAGTCTGTAGATGTTGTGAACGCCTGGCAGGCACGTTATGATGATTACTCAATGGCTCAATGTGCACTGTTGTATGGCTTAGAATCGGGACTTCAAAGACGTTTTGAACGTCATGGAGCATGTGATATGTTCCAGGAGTTGAAGTTTATCTTTTAGAAGAATGCCCGGATCGAGAGGTATGAGACTTCTGATAAATTCTATGCTTGCAAAATGGAGGAGAACGGGGGTGTCAGTGAACACATACTCAGAATGTCTGGATATTCCACCCGTCTGGCCGAATTGGGGATGCCCCTTTCGGTAGTGGGGATCACTGACAGAGTTCTTCAATCATTGCCGCCTAGCTACAAGAGCTTCATGTTGAACTATAACATGCACGGGGTGAACAAGTCAGTCGCTGAGCTGTTTGCGATGTTAAAAGTTGCTGAGTCTGAGATTCAGAAGGAGCATCAAGTGCTGATGGTCAATAAACCACTAGTTTCAAGAATAATGGCAAGGGCAAGAAGGGTAACTCCAAGAAGAGTGGCAAAGCAGTTGCCACTCCCATGAAGAAACTCAAGGCTGGACCCAAGCCATAAACTGAGTGCTTTCATTGCAAGGGAACTGGTCACTGAAAGCGGAACTGCCCCAATTATCTGGCCGACAAGAAGGCAGACAACACCAAACAAGGTATATATGATATACATGTTAATTATGTGTACCTTACCAACTCTCATTGTAGTACCTGAGTATTTGATACCAGTTCGGTTGCTCACATTTGCAACTCAAAATAGGAGCTACGGAATAGACAAAGGCTGGCAAAGGACGAAGTGATGATGCATGTGGGAAATGGTTCCAAGGTTGATGTGATCGCCGTTGGCATGCTCGCTCTTTGATTACCATCGGGATTAGTGATGAACCTGAATAATTGTTATTTAGTGCCTGCGTTAAGCATGAACATTATATCTGGATCTTGTTTATTGCGAGACGATTACTCATTTAAATCAGAGAATACTGGTTGTTCTATTTATATGAGTAATATCTTTTATGGTCATGCACCCAATGTGAGGGGTTTATTCATATTGAATCTCAATAGTAATGATACACATGTTCATAACATTGATGCCAAAAGATGTAGAGTTGATAATGATAGTACCACTTTCTTGTGGCACTGTTGTTTAGGTCATATTGGTGTAAAACACATGAAGAAGCTCCATGCTGATGGACTTTTGGAGTCACTTGATTTTGAATCACTTGACACATGTGAACCATGCCTCATGGGCAAGATGACTAAAATGTCGTTCTCTGGAACAATGGAACGGGCAAGTGACTTGTTGGAAATCATACATACTGATTTGTGCGGTCCAATGAGCATTGAGGCGCGGGATGGATATCGTTATTTTCTCACCTTCACTGATGACATAAGTAGATATGGGTATATTTACTTGATGAAACACAAGTCTAAAACGTTTGAAAAGTTTAAGCAATTTCAGAGTGAAGTTGAGAATCATCGTAACAAGAAGATTAAATTCCTATGATCTGATCGAGGAGGAGAATATCTGAGTTATGAATTTAGTAGTCACTTAAGACAGTGTGGAATTGTTTCACAATTGACAACGCCTGGAACACCATAGCGTAATGGTGTGTCTGAACGTCGTAATCGAACCTTATTAGATATGGTGCGTTCTATGATGTCTCTTACCGATTTGCCACTATCGTTTTGGGGTTACGCATTAGAGACAACTGCATTCACTTTAAATAGGGCACCATCAAAATCCGTTGAGACAATTCCATATGAACTATGGTTTCGCAAAAAGCCAAAATTGTCGTTTCTTAAAGTTTGGGGATGTGATGCTTATGTCAAAAAGCTTCAGCCTGAAAAGCTGGAACCCAAAGCGGAGAAATGCGTCTTCATAGGATACCCAAAAGAGATAGTTGGGTATACCTTCTATCTCAGATCCGAAGGCAAAGTGTTTGTCGCTAAAAACGTGACATTTCTTGTGAAAGAGTTTCTCTCGGAAGAATTGAGTGAGAGGAAGATAGAACTTGATGAGGTTGTTGAACCTTTGTTTCAACCAAAGAATAGCGTAGCGTAGAAAGATGTTTCTGTGGAGCCTATGATAGTTGAAGAAGTTAATAATGATGATCATGAAACTTCAGATCAAGTTACTATTGAACCTCGTAGGTCGACCAGGGTGCGTGCTGCTCCTATGGCAACCCTGTCTTAGAGGTCATGTTGTTAGACAACGATGAACCTACGAGCTATGGAGAAGCGATGATGGGAACGGATTCCGAGAAATGGTTAGAGGCCATGAAATCCAAGATGGGATCCATGTATGAAAACAAAGTATGGACTTTGGAAGTATTACCTGAAGAGCGAAGGGCCATTCAGAACAAATGGATCTTTAAGAGGAAGACAGATGCGAACGGTAATGTCACCGTTTATAAAGCTCGACTTGTGGCAAAGGGTTTTCACAAGTTCAAGCAGTTGACTTTGATGAGACCTTCTCACCCGTAGCGATGCTTAAGTCCATCAGAATCATGTTAGCAATAACTGCATATTTCGACTATGAAATTTGGCAGATGGATGTCAAAACAGCGTTCCTTAACGGTTTCCTTAAGGAAGAGTTGTATATGATACAACCGGAAGGTTTTGTTGATCCAGAGAATGCTGACAAAGTTTTCAAACTCCAGCGATCCATTTATGGACTGGTGCAAGCATCTCGGAGTTGGAATCTGCGCTTTGACGGGGTGATCAAAGAATTCGGGTTTATACAAGTTTATGGAGAAGCTTGTATTTACAAGAAAGTGAGTGGGAGCTCTATAGCGTTTATAATATTATATGTGGATGACATATTGCTGATTGGAAACAATATAGAAATGCTGGAAAGCATGAAGGAATATTTCAACAAGAGTTTTTCAGTGAAGGACCTAGGAGAAGCTGCTTTCATATTAGGCATTAAGATCTATAGAGATAGACCGGGCCGCTTAATAGGACTTCACAGAGCACATACCTTGATAAAGTTTTGAAGAAGTTCAAAATGGATCAGTCCAAGAAGGGGTTCTTGCCTGTGTTACAAGGTGTGAAGTTGAGTAAGACTCAATGCCCAGTGACTGCAAAAGATAGAGAGAAGATGACTGTCATCCCCTATGCTTCAGCCATAGGCTCTATCATGTATGCAATGTTGTGCACAATACCCGATGTCAGCCTTGCCATAAGTATGGCCGGAAGGTTTCAAAGTGATCCAGGAATGGATCACTGGATGGCGGTCAAGAATATCCTTAAGTACTTGAAAAGGACTAAGGAGATGTTTACCATTTATGGAGGTGATCAAGAGCTCATCGTAAACGGTTACGTCGATGCAAGCTTTCACACTGATCCGGATGAATCTAAGTCGCACACTGGATACATATTTATTTTCAATGGGGGAGCGGTAAGGTGGCGCAGTTCCAAGCAGAGCGTGATAGCCGATTCTACATGCGAATCGGAGTACATCGCAGCCTCGGAGGCCACGAAGGAAGGTGTTTGGATGAAGGAGTTCATGATAGATCTTGGAGTAGTGCCCGGTGCACTAAATGCAGTGGATCTATTCTGTGATAACACTGGTGCTATTGCCCTGGCCAAGGAACCAAGGTTTCACAAGAGGAGCAGACACATAAAGCGACGCTTCAGTTCCATCTGGGAGTACATCAAGGAGGAGGACATAAATATTTGCAAAGTGCACATGGATCTAAATGTTGCTTACCCATTGACTAAACCTCTTCCAAGGGCTAAACATGATCAACACCAGAACTATATGTGTGTTTGATTCATTACAATCATAGTGATGTGAGCTAGATTATTGACTCTAGTGCAAGTGGGAGACTGTTGGAAATATGCCCTAGAGGCAATAATAAAATGGTTATTATTATATTTCCTTGTTCATGATAATTGTTTATTATCCATGCTATAATTGTATTGACTGGAAACACATTGCATGTGTGGACACATAGACAACACTTTGTCCGTAGTATGCCTCTAGTAGACTAGCTCGTCGATCAAAAATGGTCAAGGTTTCCTAGCCATTGACATGAGATGTCATTTGATAATGGGATAATATCATTGTGAGAATGATGTGATGGACAAGACCCAAACTATAAACATAGCATATGATTGTGTCAGTTTATTGCTATAGTTTTTCTGCATGTCAAGTAACTGTTCCTATGACCATGAGATTATGCAACTCATTGGAACTGGAGGAGTGCATTGTGTGGATCAAACGTTGCAACGTAACTGGGTGACTATAAAGGTGCTCTACAGGTATCTTTGAGAGTGTCTGTTGAGTGGGTATGGATCAAGACAGGGATTTGTTACTCCGTGTGACAAAGAGGTATCTCAGGGCCCACTCGGTAATACAACATCACAACAAGCCTTGCAAGCAATATGACTAAAGTGTTAGCCACGAGATCTTGTATTACGGAACGAGTAAAGAGACTTGCTGGTAACCAGATTGAACTAGGTATAGAGATACCGACGATCAAATCTCGGTCAAGTAACATACCGAAGAACAAAGGGAACATCGTACGGGATTAACTGAATCCTTGACATAGAGGTTCAACAAATAAAGATCTTCATAGAATATGTAGGAACCAATATGGGCATCCAGGTCCCGCTATTGGTTATTGACCGTAGAGGTGTCTCGATCATGTCTACATAGTTCTCGAACCCGCGGGGTCTGCACACTTAAGGTTTAGTGACGTTTCGGTAGTATAGACTTATGTATGGTGGTCACCGAAGGTTGTTCGGAGTCCCATATGAGATCTCGTATATCACTAGGAGCTCCGGAATGGTCCGGAGGTAAATATTGATATATAGGCAGTCCTATTTTGGTCACCGAAAAAGTTTCGGGCTCATTGGTAGTGTACCGGGAGAGCCGGGAGGGTATCGGGGGACCATCGGGAGGGGCGTTTCGACCCAAGAGGCAACATGGGTTGTGGGAGGTGGTATACCAACCCTTAGTGGTCTGGCCGAAGCCCCACAAGAGGCCCATGCGGCCGGGAGGAGAAACCCACGGTGGAAAGGAGGTTTCCAAGTGAGAGAGAAGGAGTCCTAATCCTATTAGGATTGGAGGAGGACTCCTCCTCTCCCCACTTCGACAGAACCAAGGGTTGGGACCTTGGGGGCCAAGTCTCCTCCCTCCCTCCTCCTATATATACTGGAGGTATTGAGGGTTTTTCACAATAGAAATCAGCCACGTGCTACCCTCTCCTCTAGATCGTAGTTTCTCCTCTAGATCGTTTCAGCGGTGCTTAGGCAAAGACCTATTGGAATAGTTCCACCACCATCTCCGCAATGCCATCACGCTGCCGGAGAACTCATCTACCTCTCTACTCCCTCTTGCTGGATCAAGAAGGCGGAGATCGTCATCGAGCTGTACGTGTGCTGAACGCGGAGGTGCCATCCGTTCGGCGCTAGATCAGGATGGATCGTGATTAAATCGCGGGACGCTCGGCGATTTGGATCGCGAAGACGTTCGAATACATCAACCGCGTTTCTTAATGCTTACCGCTTAGCGATCTACAAGGGTATGTAGATCCACTCTCCTCCTCGTAGATGCTCATCACCATGGATAGATCTTGTGTGTGCGTAGGAAATTTTTTGTTTCCCATGCAATGTTCCCCAACAATTCCCACTAGCATATGAAAATGACATAGCACGAGACTCTCTATATGAAAAACAAGGTGCCACTTTGAGGCACAGGTGTGGTAAAGGATAGTAGCAAAGTGCCTTCTCTCTTTTTCATTTTTTAATTTTTATATGGTGGGATCATTTGGCCTCCTCCATTTTTATTTCCTCATGGGGACAATGCTTTAATAATGATGATCACCACACTTTTATTTACTTACAACTCAATATGAAAACTCGATATGAAGAACTATGAAACAATATGACTCATATGAATGCCTCTGGCAGTGTACCAGAATGTGCAATGATCTAGCGTGACATGTAAAAATATGATGAACGGTGGCTTTGCACAAATGCTATGTCAGCCCTATATGATCATGCAAAGCAATGTCATGATGAATGAACTAGTCATGTGATGTGACAATGAAATTTGCATAGCAATATATCTCAGAATGGCTTCTGAAATGCTATAATAGGTAGGTATGGTGTTTGTTTTGAGGAAGATATAAGCAGACCTATGTGTGGCGGAGTATATCATGTCATGCGGTTTGGATGCACCGACAAAGTTTTCATCGATCCTCGAGGTGAGAATGGGCAAAGTGCGATACCGAACAGGATAACAAAATATGAGGAGGTGAGATTGTGTATGTCCATGGTTTCACATTATTCATAAATAACTCATATACTTATTACAAAGTTTTATTAGTTTTATCACAAATCAAAGTACTAATCGCATGCCCTGAGGGAGGAGGTTGGGAGGAGTTAACCATCGTGCACCTCCAGCCCGAAACAACACTAGGATTTTAACGAGGAATAGAAATGCTCACACATCCCCACCATGCCTTTTCAATTTTGAGACAAACAAGCAGTTAACACCTATTAATACGACCTCTTCTACGAATCAACAATGATGCACTCACCTTTTCATATTACCACATCAATATCATTAACCCACAATTTCTCATTTGTGTGCTACATGATAGTTTTGATTATTGCTCATTGAATACCTATTATTTTTGGACTTGTCTTATGACCCATGCAAATTGCCTTCACTATTTATTAACTCTCAAACAAATTATTTCTATAAAATTTATACGCCCCCGTGCTAAAAAAAGATATAAATGAAGTAGTAGAGCAACTGCTAAGCTCAAAAGATATAAGTGGAGCAGATAGAGTACTCTAACAAATTATGATGAAGGTGTCTCTCTCTCTCTCAAATAGGTGTGTCCAGCAAATGATGATTGTGGCAAACAAAAAATAAAACCAAATGACGCTCCAAGCAAAACTCATATCATGTGACGAATAAAAATATAGCTTCAAGTGACATACCGATGGATTGACACGAAAGAGGGGACGCCTTTCGGAGCATCCCCAAGCTTAGACTCTTGAGTATTCCTATAATATTACCTTGCGGTGTGATAACCTAGAAGTATAGGGGATTGCAACAGTTTTCAAGGGTAGAGTATTCAACCCAAATTTATTGATTCGACACAAAGAGAGCGAAAGAATATTCTCGAGTATTAGCAGCTGAGTTGTCAATTCAACCACACCTGAAAGACTTAATATCTGCAGCAAAGTATTCAGTAGCAAAGTAATATGGAAGTAACGGTAACGGTGGCAAAGTGATAGTAGCAGTTTGTAATGATTGTAACAGTAGCGACGGAAAAGTAACTTAGCAAAGATCAATGTGTGAAAAGCTTGTAGGCAATGGATCAGTGATGGATAATTGTGTCGGATGGCATTCATCATGCAACAGTTATAACATATGGTGACACAGAACTAGCTTCAATTCATCAATGTAATGTAGACATGTATTCTGTATATAGTCATACATGCTTATGGAAAAGAACTTGCATGACATCTTTTGTCCTACCCTCCCGTGGCAGCGGGGTCCTATTGGAAACTAAGGGATATTAAGGCCTCCTTTTAATAGAGAACCGAACCAAAGCATTAGCACTTAGTGAATACATGAACTCCTCAAACTACATTAATCACCCTGGGGGATGCGGATCATAACTCGTAATAGGTGTCTACAACTTGCAAGATAGGATCAAGAACACACATATATTCATGAAAACATAATAGGTTCAGATCTGAAATCATGGCACTCGGGCCCTAGTGACAAGCATTAAGGATAGCAAAGTCATAGCAACATCAATCTCAAAACATAGTGGATACTAGGGATCAAACCCTAACAAAACTAACTCGATTACATGATAAATCTCACCCAACCCATCACCGTCCAGCAAGCCTACGATGAGATTACGCACGAATGGTGGAGAGCATCATGGAATTGGCAGTGAAGGATGGTTGGTGATGACGAAGGCATCGATTTTCCATCTCCAGAGCCCAAAACGGACTCCAGATCTGGTCTCCCGAGGAAGAACAGGAGGAGGCGACAGCTTCGAATCGTGAAACGCAATGAAATCTTCTCTCTGATTTTTTTTTCTCCCCGAATAGGAATATATAGGAGTGGAAACGAGGTCAGAGGAGCAGCAGGGGGCCCACAAGCCTGCTCAGCGCGCCCACCAGGCTTGTGGCCAGGTGGTGGGCCCCCTGCAGTTGATTCTTTCGCCAATATTTTTTATTAATTCCAAAATATTCTCCATAAATTTTCAGGTCAATCCGAGAAATTTTATTTCTGCACAAAAATAACACCAAGGCAATTCTGCTGAAAATAGCGTCAGTCCGGGTTAGTTCCATTCAAATCATGCAAATTAGAGTCCAAAACAAGGGCAAAAGAGTTTGGAAAAGTAGATACGTTGGAGACGTATCAGGGTGCCTTGGGCATCCCCAAGCTTAGGCTCTTGTCGCTCCTTATTCCATTGTCCATCATGATAACACCCAAAACTTGAAAACTTCAATTACACAAAACTCAACAAAACCTCGTGAGATCCGTTAGTATAAGCAACATATCAAATACTTTAGGTATTGTTATAAATTGATTCTTATTTCATTGTTGCAAAATAGGTATTGTATTCTAACTTCTCCATGGCTTATCACCGACAGACGCAATATTTCTTTATCTTCATGTACATCAGCGGCCATTTCAATCACACAAAACTCAAACAGAGTCAAGTTCCTTACATTTTCATTTCAAAAAAATCCTATCTTCAAATTTTCATTTTAAAAATGCAAGTCATTTCATAAAAAATACATGCCTCACATTTTTCAATTCAACATTGTTGGTTTTACTTCTCCCAATAATTCCCCTAAACTGTTCATATATTTTTTATGCACTCGATAATAAATTTATAATTAAACTTCTAAAATTCAATATATTTACTACAAAAACTAAATTACGAAAACACCCTACTTTTAACCCTAACATCTACCATCCATCCATCCATCTATCCATCTATATACCCATCCATCTGTCTATTTATGCAATGTATCAAAAATACCCTAGTTCTAATCCATCCATTTATGCAAGGCAGGTAGGAGGGAGGGAGGGATGGAGGGAGAGAGTGAGGGGAGAGGGTGGGAGAGACATACAGGTGGGGGGCGACGGCGGCAGCGCCCGACGATGACGACAGCAAGGCAATGCGGGTGACAATGGCAGCGGGCGCAGATGGAGAGGACGGTGAGAGTAGAGAGGGAGAGTTAGGCTGTGTACGCGGGCCGGAGAGAATAAGGTGGGATTAACAGTAGCGCGGGTCACACAACCACGTTGCTGGTAGCCCACCTAGCTGTAGTCCACTTAGCAGTAGCGTTGGTCCGCCGGTCGCGCTACTGCTACTTACCTACCTGTAGCGCTTGTAAGTGCTAAAAGCTACTACTAATTAGCAGTAGCATGACGCTCCACCCAGCGCTACTGCTAAGGTTCTATCTATAAGCTTTCTCCTAGTAGTGACGTCCAATCCAGAAGTAGCTAATGTGTCAAACTGAACAAGTTCCACTTCTATGCCTATGCACATAGTATGCAACTCATCACCATGCATGCACATAGCATTTACTAGTGGCTTCTCATCTTCATAACTTAGTCGCAAGTACTCTGACATATATACAATGTATTTTCACAACATCGGGTTTAGGAAAAACAACAATGACTTTAGTACTTAAAGTACATGTGGTCCTATCACGACCGGAATAAAATGGAGGAAACCATGAAGATTACCTCAAGGAACCTCGGGGTCCTCAGATTCAAGAATTTGGGGTGGCACGAGGACATTTGAAGTGTTTCAGTGGGGGCGAGGGGAAACCTCTCTTTTTTGTAGCGCCGCCAGCAGCCAGGGAGAGAGGAAAATGGCGAGGGGGTGTGTTGGGCCATGTGGCCAGCCGGCCACTTACCTAATCGGACGGAAACACCACGATGCTTGGCGTCTTGGTCCCACCTTTGCCATATTAGATGGTCAACATGCAGGAGAAGATGGTGGGCCAGAGCCTAACACCATTGACCATGACATCTGTCGTGCAACCAAAAAGCCACGATTGCTGATGTGACAAAAAAAGGCATATTCGGAAACAAATTTGAGTAGGGTCAAATCATGCTAACATTTAATTAAAGGTTTTTTTAATCTGTGCCCCTGGTTCCTTAGCTCTACTCATTCATCCCCGCGCTCTTAACTTTTGCTTAGTTTTCCTCACTCCCTTTCTCAAAACCCTTAGAACAGGTCAGTACAGACATAGTCGTCGGGTCAATGGCTTGACCATTAACTCTGACGAGTGGGGCAGGCGTGGTGTCGTTGTTCGACCGTTGGGCCGTGGTTTCGTTGGGTCGTCCCTTGCATTAAACGCATGTGCACGCCGCCATGACAGAAACCTGCTATGCATGCACCCAGCAAGCCTGCCTGCATGGGTCGATGCGCGCAACCACGATGTGCCGACCGAGCATGCATGCGACGACCAAGCCTGCATGCACTGACCGAGCCTTCGTGCACGCCAGCCGACACGGATGCAGTGACGGTCGCTGTTGTTGGTTCCTCTCTTCTCACACGCTTGTCCCCTCGATTTAGAGCATCATTTTTTTACGATCAGTTTCAACCTTTTCGATCCACTCGCATCTGCATCCGTTTTTCTATGACAAATAAATTGAACAATATGTTTTATATTTTTATGGTTGCATGCACTAGCTAGGTGGCTACATATTTTTGGCTTGTGTAGAAAAAAGAGAAGGCTTCGTTGTCGCTGCATGCACTAGGTGGTTACTAACAAAGCGAGCTCTCTAAGAAAACAATCAATAAATATGCAGATCACATAGCACGATCACATAGTTCAAACTAGCAAGAACTTAATAATAGAATAGATAAAAAACTTAATAATAGAACTTAATAAAAAGGGCCAACAAGCCCATAACATGTCCAACATAGTTCAATTACAACTTAATTAACGTAACATACATTCAATAGATAGAGGGTTTAGACTCCTAGCCGACGCCTTATCCACCTCGCTCATCCTCCGGGCGCCCTTCACTGCTCCTCCGGGGCGTTGTTGATGGGGTACGGAAGAGTGTGCATGCGCGACGTGGTGGGGAAGATGTTGGTGTACTCCGTGAACCTGTTGTGGGTGGTGAAAGCGATGAACTCGCAGCCACACCAAAACACCTGACCGAGGAGGTAGAAGGCGTCAAATGTGTTGGTGAAGTGGGCAAGGAGAGCAACCACCACCCTGTTTTGGATGACCTCCTCGATGCGGAACATCGTTGGAGATCCCCGCGGGAGGTGGCGGTAGCCGTCCGCGAGGAAGAACTCGATGAAGTTCCTTACGGTCCTCCACCTTGATATCGTCCACACACATAGTGTCCGCACAACGTACACGCCGGTAGGGTAGAGCCTCTCCAGCACGGTGGGTGAAAAAGGTAGGTTGGTCCGGTGTACTGCATGGTTGAGGGATGTGCAGAAGAAGGAGAAGGGGTCAAAGAGCAAGAAGGGCAGATGGCAGAGGATGGGAGATGGATGAGGAATGGTAGAGGCAGAGTGTGGCCTAAATAGCCGTAGTGTTATGTGTTATTTCACCGTGGCAATAACGGGGTCAAATGTGAAGTAGCCCGTTTTCACACCCACCGCAGCGTCGGGAGTGTACATGCGTGGAAAACTATGGTTTGAAAAGAAGAAGAAAAGGAAGTTAATTACACGCGTGAGAATCCATGGTCATATATATTATAAGAAGAAAAAGAGACAATTTTTGAATAGTTTGTGGTCATTTTGCATGATAAAAATAAATTTGGCCCTTATAAATTTGGTCATTTTGCTTTTGTATTGAACAAAAAGAACTAAATTTTCTAGGCAATGTCAATTGTTGTGTAATTTCAAACGATGCAATAAAACAGAGCCAGCGTGTTCACTAAAAACAAAGCAAACAATGCAAAAAAACGACGCAATTTGACGGCCCAACCAGAGCTTGGTTTCCTTTTGGGCCCAATAACTACGTTTTTCTTTTGTGGAGTCAATGGTGGACGATCAGCCGAGCATAACCAATAGGATCGCCTCTCGCAGATCGCCCCACGATCCAATGATGCGGAGCCGTCCATATGATCAGACGACAGACGTTTGGAGCTAGTGTTAGGAGGGGTTTTGAGGGGTTTTGAGCTGGTCAACGGGGTTTTCAAGGCTTTTACTAAGCATAACTAATTTAAAAAAATCGAAAAAATATGAAACATTCGCCGTTTGTCGTTTTATAAGACACACTAGCGAAGAAAAATACTAAACTTGGTATACGAACATTTTCAAAAAAAGCTAGCTCGCACGATCAAGGTCAAATGAGCACCATTAATTAAAAATAAAAAATAAAATATGCGCACAATGTTGTCTTATGTGACATATTACCAACCAAAAATAATAAACTTGGTCTATGGTCATTTTTATGAAAAACCTTCACACATATGAAATGTACAACATTTCATAGAGTTCAAGAAGAGGAGGTAGGGTTACCTTCTGTTTTTGAAAAAAAATAAAAAAATCAACAAACCTTTATTTCAAAGTGAATAAAAAGGATCTGGACTTAGTTTTCCATTTTCATATTTTAAACGTGTTTTTAATAGTTTTAATATTAAAGCATATTTTTCAAAATTAAATGTAAAAATATGAAGATTAATTTAAAAAAAATGGTGAGACTTCGAATCTACACTATATAGATTGAATAGGTGGTACTAGAAAATATTTGGCTCATTTAGAGTAGGTCCAAAAAAAACTTGATTACAAATAGAGCTGTTTACCCTAGCCTGCGAGCTCATTTGGAGCACATTTCTCAAATTCAAATTTCTTTGACTTTCTCTAAATCACCTCAATTTTTTTGCATTTTTTTGAATTTATACCGTCGTGTCGAATGTTGTTTTTTGCTTTGTTATCGGAATATTTGATAAAATGATGGACTATATAGATAGCCATACCATCATAGCATGTGTGATCATTGCAGCACCTAAACTCAGAAAATTAACACTGGAAGAAATCATAGCAGATAAATTTAAAAACACACAAATACACAATATAGATAGCCGTACCATCATAGTACCATACCATCCATAGATAGTTCACACACAAAGTTCACCAAACAACTGAAAGTAAGTAAAACACATCATCACATCACTTGGGAAGGGGAGTGAGGACTTTCGCAAGGGCACCATGCTGCCCCCTGATCTTGTAGTCCTCGCCGTGGATGACTACATCTTCTGCATGAGCTAGAAGGTGAATGAAGCGGCCGGACTTTGGCTTTGGCTTGGTGGTGCAGTAGGGGCAGCGCCAAGTGTTGGTCTTGCTTTTGTAGTAGTAACATCTCCCTTGGCCCTGATCTTCTTCTCTTCCTTCACTTTGAAGGACGCGAAGTTGCCGTCGTCCATATCCACATCTTCTCCAGAGACATACTACACACACGAATGAATTATATTAATACATTATAGATTCATATACAACATGTCAAAGGAACTAAATGAACAATATAATTTCAAGTAGGCTTACCTCATACTCTTCGTCGTCACTATACCCTGGATCGCATGGGTCCTTGAACCCAGTAAGGTCCAGCTTCCTCTTCTTTCCCCAACCATCATCCTCCTGAATATACAATTACATCCATCACTAGTAAATACAAAAGCCAATTGAAAATTTAGATATGCACACATGACACATTGATCATAGGGCTAATATACTATGATCCTATTTGCAATTTCCATTGTCATGCACAAACATTGAACAACAGCGCTAATATAACTACACATTGTGGACAAATTTATATACTAATGAATCAAATAACTTCTTAATCAATGGACTCCAATTGGGCATATGACATTCAAAACCCCAATCTGCGTAGCATTCAAAAACAAATCTAACACTAGTGGAAAAAGGCCCATTTGTCCCGGTTCGTAAGGCCCATTTGTCCCGGTTCAGGAACCGGGACTAAAGCCCACGACCTTTAGTCCCGGTTTGCTTATGAACCGGGACATATGGGGCTACACGTGGCCGCTCAGCTGAGCCTAGGAAGTACGGCCTTTGGTCCCGGTTGGTAACACCAACCGGGACCAAAGAGCCTCCACGCGTCAGCAGCTCAGGAGCTGTTTTTTTAAAGAGGGGGGGGGTTGAGGGTTTTGGAGGGTTAATTTAGGGTTTTCATATATTTTGTTAGATAGCTAATAGATACAAATGATCTCTCTTATCTCCGTGCTTGGTCACGACGTTACATACTATACTTATAGATAGAACATATAACACAATTTAATCATCATTTTCGTCAATGAGACATCATATAACAAGTTGGTCACCAGTCATAATCACAACTCCTCCTCCTCCTCATCATCATCATCAACTTTAACACATTGTAGCACATAATAACACATTATACCTAGGACCTACGTACTCCTATCTCGTAGGACCTACTCTACCCTCTCTTAGGTACAATATCATAAAACAAGATAGGCCCTGACTCTCCATAATAGAACGGAGATCATCCTGTCTCCCTTCTTGGCCTACGCACAATGTTGCTTCCAAGTATCTCTCTATGATTGAGCATACATTTTTTCCAATCTTTGATTGTCATGATTCCATCGGTTTTAGAAATCCGGTATGGACAGGAGTGATGCGTAGGCTGACCTGGCCGTGGTGGCCCTAAGCTCGTAACAACAACGCGACCTCTCGGAAACATCAGATGAGGCACACAATCCTCCGGGATTTTCTGTTGAAAAACATAGTAATGACTTTGTAGTTAGCAATGTAGTTTAGTTTTAGAAGAATTTATGCAAAATATGCACGGCTGTCATAATAGTAGAATTAAAATCTTACCATGCAATCTCCATGGATGTTACCGTAGTTCACCACGTGCACTAGTGGCACGTATTGACCATAATGTGCAGGAGTTTGATAATAGCTATTGTAATTCTCAAGATGACTAAGAAATGCGGTAAGATGATCTTTCTCCTTATAAGTTAATTCTGCTTCATCACTGTAGTAGTAGGTTCTGTCTACCATCTTCCGTACATTTTTTGAAGAATGAAAATAAGATGTCAATGCAAATAAGTTGTCAACTATTTTTAAATAAAAAATATAAATTACTTAATAAATATGGTTAAGAAACTCACATAATGGTAGAACTGGAGGCGTCTGCACATCGACCCAGATGTCGATATTACCTTCAATTTCATCTTCCGGATGAATATCAAAGGTGATAAGCATATTAGGCTCAAATGCATAAGCCTTGCATAGTGCTTGCCAATTTTTGCATTCAAAATAGCAATAGGTGTCTGCATGGTATAATTTTACCGCAAAAGTAAAACCATGCTCGGTCCTCAAGTGAACTATCTTTACCTCCATATCTTTTTTAGTATTGAAACAAATCTTATCCAAGACAGCAATTCTTGCATGGCAGGGGATACACTAGTAGAACAGTAAAAAATTAAAATTAATTATAAGTTGAAGCAAAAGAGGCAGAAGTCATGCTTAATTACGAAAAAAGACTTGTAATTCTGACTTACTGTATCCACTACGAAGGTCTCATCCAGCATGATGCTGAAGCGCCTACCATCAACTAGGAAAGTCTTGTCACACAGGCCATGCTCGTCTTCACAGTATTCGCACATGCCGAATTCACTTTCGTCCTCAGAAATTTTCTATGTTCATAGTTGAAACATTTAAAATCGATCGAAGGAAACTACGAGAAAACTGATCAACACACAGATCACTATTACTCAATATGCAACGGGTTGACTTTAGGTCTATCGAGTCTTTCCTTCCTAAACTCTCATCTACGTATATGGTGGGCACTCCCTCTGATATTGCGACCGTCGGTGATGGTGGCTCCTCCATTCGTCCCTGAGTGCATTACACCAAAATGTCTAGCGCACGGGAACGAAGGATAAGCGACCCCCACGACAACAGTCGGGATTCTTCCTCTCTCACATATATATATATATATGGTGGACACTCTCCCTCACTGAAAGACACACAATGAGCCTAAACAGACCTAAAGTCAACCCGTTTCATATATCGAGCAATGACATAGAAAAAATACCCTATGTTTTACCGGAATGACTTGCAAATCACAAATACATTTATAATGAACTCGAATATAATATCAGTAATACATCATCCCGAATAATCCAGTTCAAGAATTACGGTACTCTTTGGATCCTAATGCATGTGTGACTTTCGGTCCATCGAGGCTTTCCTTAAGTAACTCTCGTATCTCATGGTGTGTTGATGCGCTCTCTCTCACACTGATATGGTGATGTATATATGTTGGTGGGCACTCTCTCACAGTAATAGTTCGACCGCCGGTGATGGACGCCCCACCTCTTCTCTTCTTGTGCAATATATCGACGAGTATATCGCAAAGAAGAGAAGAAAGATGAGGCCCCCCCCACGACAACAGTCGGGATTCATCCATCAAGAACACACATGAAAGTCACACAAGGAGCAACGACAGACCGAAAATCACACCCGCATTATACCGATAAAATATCACAAATACATTAATATTTATATGAACTCAAATATAATATCACTAATACATCATCCCGAATAATCTAGTTAATGCATCATCAAATATTAACTAATACATCTCGAATATTATCATATAAGATCACTAATACAGATCGAATATCCTAGAATCCAAAGTGGAGGACGGTGAACTCGGTTCACTAGTGGTCTCTGAGTCACCGGCGGTGGACACCCGAAGATAAGGAACCATCACGGGATCATAACTCAAGTGATATCCCTGAAGGATCTGCCAGGTATTGTCGAACCGGGCATCCAACGCCGCCATGTAGCGGCGGACGTGCTTGTCCTCCTCCCTAACACGACGACGTACCATCTCCGTGGGTGCCCGCTCCCTCCGCACCGAAAGTGTCCCGCGTGACCGCCACCACAGAAGGTTCGGGTCAACGATGATACCTGCATTCCTCACCAACCTCCAAGCCCGGGAAGGTAGCACCTCCCAGTGCCAGCCCGGCGGAGCCCAGTCCCAGACATGGCGCCTATCAAGTAGGCTCTCGTAGACTACTCGACGACGAGGATGCGGGCCGGGCATCGTCGACAAATTCCTATGAGAATATTTTCTTATCGTTTAATCACTAATTTTTCATAAAACCCAAAAAAATTCATCATTAACATACTAATCTAACATAAACATTCATCATAAACATACTAATCTAACATAAACATTCATCATAAACATCCTAATATAACATAAACATTCATCATTAAAAAAAATTGTAATCTAACATACACATACTAATCTAACATAAACATTCATCATATAAAAAATCAACATATATTTTAAAAAAAATGCAAGGAGCCGGGGCGGCGACGACGACGGGGGCGGGGCGGCGACGGGGACGGGGCGGCGGGGGAGGCGATAAGGGAGGGGCGGCGACGGGAGCGGGGCAACGATGGGGGCGGCGACGAGGGCAGGGCGGTGACATGGGCGACGGGGAAGGTGGCGACGGGGGCGGCAGGGGCGGCGACGAGGGCGGGCGGCGACAGGGGAGGCGACGGGGACGGGGCGGCGATGAGGAGGGGGATGAAGACGGCGGGGACGGCGACGGGGAGGCAACGGGGGCGGCGGGGACGGCGACGGGAAGACGAGGAGGGCAATGAAAACTGCGAGATTTCCTAAGTGCTTCTTATATAGAAGAAGCATTGGTCCTGGTTCGTGGCATCAACCAGGACCAATGCCCACCTTTAGTCCCGGTTGGTGCCACCAACCAGGACCAAAGCCCTGTTTTCAGCAGCCAAAAGGGCGGGAAACAGGGACCTTTGGTCCCGGTTGGTGGCACCAACCGGGACGAAAGGGGCGCATTGGTCCCGGTTGGTGGCACCAACCGGGACCACTGGTCCCTTTTCGTCGGCCGGTGGGGAAGTAGCAGATGTTTAGTCCCACCTCGCTGGTCGAGGGGAGACAACACATATTTATAAGCACCGATGTGCTTGACTTGTCAAGCTACTCTCATGGTGAAAATAGATGCCCTTATACACGAAATTTGACCTAAATTCAAAATGCTAGTTAGGTGCCTAACTAGCACCTTGAATTTAGGTTGAATTTCAGTGTAAGCACATCTATTTTCACTTTTGCTATTTTTTATGTTATTTCTTTGCTATTTTTCCTGGTATTTAATATTACTTTGTTTTAACATTATATTCAATTGGGTAATTTTTAGGTTTTATATAATTTTAGTTTCAAAAATACTAGAGGTTTATAATTTTAGTTACTGTTTTTTTGAGCTAAATGACCCTGAAATTGGAAAGCACTACAAATGAACTCTGAAAAGGTTAAAACTTGGCATGGTATCATCATTTCATCCATATAGCATGTGCTAAAAAGTTGAGAGGGTTACGGCAAAAGCTGGATGCACTTCGTGTACAAAACGGACAGTCTCTTTCGAAGTATCAGGGGTCCAGACGAAAACTCATCGGTTACAAAAGGCATTTCGTTTTCTTGAACTTATTTGAATTCCAGGCTTTTTGTGTGTTCAAAATGCACCATTCAAATCCACATCATCAATTTTCAACCCTTTCCGACATCATTTGTTATTTTTCATGCAGTTATTGATTTTTTTGAGTTAAATGACACTGAAATTGAAAATCACTAGAAATGAACTCTAAAAAGGTTTAAAGTTGGCATGGTATCATCATTTCACCCACATAGCATGTGTTAAAAAGTTGAGAGGGTTACGGCAAAAGCTGGATGCACTTCGTGTACAAAACCGACAGTCGCTTTCGAAGTATGAGGGTTCCGGACGGAAACTCATCGGTTACAAAAGGCATTTTCTTGAACTTATTTGAACTCCAGGCTTTTTGTGTGTTCAAAATGCACCATTCAAAGCCACATCATCAATTTTCAACCCTTCCCGAAATCATTTGTTATTTTTCATGCAATTATTGATTTTTTGAGCTAAATGACCCTGAAATTGAAAAGCACCACAAATGAACTCTGAAAAGGTTGAAACTTGGCATGGTATCATCATTTCACCCACATAGCATGTGCTAAAAAGTTGAGAGGGTTACAGCAAAAGCTGGATGCACTTCGTGTACAAAACAGATAATCTCTTTCGAAGTATCAGGGTTCCGGACGGAAACTCATCGGTTACAAAAGGCATTTCATTTTCATGAACTTATTTGAACTCCAGATTTTTTGTGTGTTCAAAATTATGCAGGCCCTTCGTATACTCGGAGGTGCGTCGGTCACCGTATATTCATTGTCGGTTCATCTGCGTGCGTTATATATTAAAGTGTATTAAAAACCATTACAACATATCATGAATAGAGAAGTGACCAAATTAATAGAAATTCATCATCACATTAAAGCCAAAGTACAATAATGACCAAAATAAATACGTACAGTTCATACATAGTTGTCATTATTGAACAACATATAGCTCTCTAGAGCATCTAATTAAAACATACAGCGAAACTACTTAAAAAAATTAAATGCAACAACAAATGCAATCATAACCGCTACTAAGGTACCAATTAATCCAACGGCATGATGATACCAAGCCTCAGTATGAATGGCATATTTTCTAATCTTTCTAAGCTTCAAGCGCATTGCATCCATCTTGGTCTTGTGATCGTCGACGATATCGGCAACATGCAACTCCAATCCCATCTTCTCATCTTCAGTTTTTTTCAATTTTCTTTCAAATGATCGATTTCTTTTTCAGATTGTGTTAACTTCTCGAGCAGAATTACATAGTCGGTTGGAATTTCTAGTTCAACTACTTCCTATAGATAAAAATATCTACGTCAAGTTGGTGGCATAATTAATTGTCATAGACATTAGATATGTGAAATAGTTATATAAAAGATAATATACCACATCTGAATCATAGACTGGACGAGGGCCGACGTGGGCAGATACCATAACCATGGCACTATATAATAACAAACAATAATAAAAGTAAGAAAATCATATGAGTAAGTATATTTTCTTTTAGCAAGAAGATAAGATCAAGAGGCTCACCACGCGCGGGCGATCGACGGCAGTTTCAGGACGGGGACGGGACAGGACAGACCGCCAAACCTAGACAAATCTTGACGAAAATGGAGGTTGGACAAGGAGCTTCGAGAGGGGAAAGCTTAAGTTTGGCTTGGACATTTCATCAAACACCTCATCTGCATAGAAGGTGAGCTACAGCACCACAGAGCTCTCCCCTCGCCGGCCTAAAAAATAGAGAAAAGTGGAGTGCTCTGCTCGTTGGCGAGAGAGGTATATATAGGCATCTCATTGGTTCCGGTTCGTGGCTGGAACCGGGACTAAAGGATCCCCTTTGGTCCCAGATCCAGCCACGAACCAGGACCAATGGTTGTGGGCCAGGAGCGAGGCACATTGGTCCCGATTCGTGTCTGGAACCGGGACCAAAGGTTCCAGACGAACCAGGACCAATGCCCCACGTGGACCGCCCGGCCCCCTGGCCTCACGAATCGGGACTGTTGTCCCCATTGGTCCCGGTTCATGACTGAACCGGGACTAATGTGCTGGCCCGACCCGAACCAATGTCCAGTTTTCTACTAGTGTAATAGGGATCCAATCTAATAAGCATACGTGTGTGTAGCATTAAAAAACCCAATCTATATAGCATTAAAAACAAAATCTAATAAGCATACATCTGTGTAGCATTGAAGCACAGAGATCCCTATCTCTCATACAGATATATCTATATTTTTGCAAAGAATGCAATCCAAAAAACCCTAGTACAAAAAACCCCACCCCACCCCTATACAGAAAACCCCGACCCATACGTCAAACCAACTACTCTAACCATCTGTACTACCGTACAAATCACAATCTAACCAATGCAACTAACTCTACAAGCTAAATATTGAAACTAACAAGCAAGTGCAAATACCTCCTGCTCCTCGCCAGGCTGCTCGACGCCGTCACCTTCAGCTCCGGCAGCGCTGAGGCGGATCCCGCCACCTCCTTCTCCACATCCGCAGCGGTTGCGAGTTTCCTCGCACCTCCGTGGACGCCTCCAACGTCCTTCACTTCATCCGCGGTCACCGCGCCCTGCAGCTCCACTACTAGATCTCCGGCCGCTGCTCCGGCGTCGCCACGAGCATCCGCCATCGGACAGATGGATGCGATGAAGGTGAGGAAGAGGGTGCGGTGGGGAGAGTGAGACGGTGCGGTGGAGGCAGTGGAGGAAAGTGAGACGACGCGGTGCGAGAGAGGAAGACGATGCGGTAGGGAGGGGATTTGGGGGAAATGGTAGGGGCCATGCGCCGGGAGGTGGTTCCCCCTCTTTATACGATGGGATGTTTCGGGCATGTCCCATGGACACGTGCTACCCCATGACCGTGGTCAGTTGCATGCGCGGGACCGGCCCCACTCGTCAGAGTTAACGGTCAGAGGCATTGACCCGACGGCAACGTCCGTTGTAACCTGTTCTGAGGGTTTCGGCCAAGGGAGTGGGAAAAAATGAGCAAAAGTTAAGAGCGTGAGAATGAATGAGTACAACTAACGAACCAGGAATACAGAAATAAAAAGCCCTTAATTAAAGGGTCGTAAACGTGATTTTGGCCCATCCCGAGTCGCACGCAAAACATGTGTCCTCATGCTTGACAATGACACCATGAAACGTTGCTCACAAGCGGGGTGTGACAACACCTCAGCCACAAGTGAAGTACCTCGCTGCCATCAACGGATCAAGCTCGTCATCCATCTTCTGCGGCCCCATGAGAAGATGCTCGGACTTTCTAGGGCATTAGTTTTATTTTCATTCTTAATTTCACTATAAGTTTCATGAAAAATCAAGTAAGCAGCATAAGCTCTTTACTTACTTGCTTACTTAACTCACATAAATACTCTGATTCAACCCTTCAATGTTATAAAGCCTATTGTCAGATCAAGCTGGCAAGAGTAAACTCTTGATAAGAAAAGAGCGAGAGGGAGAGAAGGCTGATGTGGCTAGTAATAAGTTACATCTACGAAATAAAGATGCTATTAATGATATATTTTTAAGTAAAAGCTTCCAGCGGCTGCCTTCTGATATGTCATTACAGATATTGATCATACCGCATGTACTTCTTTTCTCTGATGTGTAAGCAGAAGGTTGCACTTGTGAAACATCAAACCAACCAGGGGAGTAAATGTACTGGGAGGGCATTCAAGGTTGCCAAGACATGTGGTAGTACGACCAAGCCGGTCAATCAAAGCAATGCAGTAGTAGTATTTACCTAAGTGGACTGTGTATCCTAATTAAGGGAGTACGTATTTATTAAGTAAAACCAATGAACACTTGATTCACATTTACCTTGCCGGATTGAATCCTTTGAGGTGGCTGTTATACAGGCTGAGGCATTCAAGTGTATGCATGTCAATAAGATGCAACGTACTCCCTCCGTAAGACGTTTTAGATCACTAGATCACTACTAGTGATCTAAAACGTCTTATATTACTTTACAGAGGTAGTATATACCAAGTATTTCGTATCTTTTTTGTAGGGGCCAAGGAATATCTGAGAGTAGCATAGAAGTACAATAATATGATAATATTTATATTTAGCTAAATAACTTTGCAACACTTTCAATACAGAGAGTGAGTACCACACTGAATAAATTTGGTTATGTGAGTTGCACGATACATATGCCAGGAGGATGATTTTTTTTCAATATCTTTGATTTTCCATATATATTTTGTGTAACGTGGCAAAACAGTATTTTCATTGATTAAAGAGAAGAGGGTTGCCCAGTTAATTCGAGAGAATGGGTGAAAACGTAGATTACCCGCAAGAGGTACCCACAGACATCCTGGTCACTAACAAGACCATGACAAAAACGGTGATCATCGGCATCATCGATCACACCTGATTGAACGACCTCGACTTCACCTTGGACAAACACAAACTTACCAACCACCAAGAGGTTGCAGCGAGCAACAAAGCATCGCCAAATAATTGACCGGAACATCGAGGACATGGCAGCTCTGATATTGCTGAAGAGTAAAAAAAATATGGTGCCCTCATACTCTACTAAGTATCACATCCGTAGACTTCATGATGCTCTGCACATGAAGTATCAGTTTTTTTTCAAATGAATGGAAGACCTTGGTGCCAGTTCAAATCAATGCATGCGATGTGGTACTATTTTGTTGTTTTCACAGCAAAAGGCACCCCATACGAATGTTGTTTTATAAGAAGTTTTACAATATCACGTAGAATGTGAGAAAATGTAATCATGCCACATAGACCAGCGTGACCCTTAAGTTCCATTTTTTTTAAACAAGGTTAAAGGGGGAGTTCCCTCCCTTAACTTTCGTTGTTAGGTCGATGTGGAGAGATGTGAACCCGGTGGCTTAAGAGAAAATAGGACGCAATTTCTATTGTGCTAGGAGGCGCGTACCAAGTTTAAAACTTTTTAGCCCGTGTGACGTGTTGGTTGAGGTTAAAAAGAAGATTTATAATTTGAGTCGAGGTTACCTTTGGGCGGGATGTGATAAGGTGACTAGAGGCAAGTGCAAAGTTAATTGGGAGTTGTTTGTAAGCCCAAATCTTGTGGTATTATCGGTATTCTTAATTTGGAGAAGTTCACCACTACGTTTGTACCATATGGCTTGGGTATGAATGGACGGACGCCCCAAAGACTTGGCTTGGTGTTGGATCTCCTTGCAATGATAATGATTTGTGGTGGCCACCAAGGTTACTGGGGGAGACAAAAGCAAGAATTCTGCTTGACTTGAGGACATTAGTCCAAGAGATATCGCCCCCAAGATCTTCGAGCTCCCTCTGAAGAAGAGTTGCACGGTTAGCAAGGCTCTGCTGGTTAATTCATGGGTTCGTCAAATTGACACCCACCTTGGGTTTCCTTAGAACACATTTAGGAGTTCGCCACCCTCTAGGATAAGATTGCTCATATTCACATATCCAAAGGAATTCACCACATCATCACATGGAAATTTACTTGAGTGGGGAGTATTATGTGTCCACTACATACAAGGCGCAGTTTCTAGGTTGACCTCCATGGCAATGGACCATAAGGTTTGGTGGGTTTGGGCTCCCCCAAATGCAAGTCCTTTGCCTACCTTGCCATCAGCGATCGTGTGCGGATGACAGATAGATTGCTCCGCCGTGGTTGGCCAAACTATGGGTTGTGCCCAGTATGTAAGCATGTCCATGAGTCCGTTGTGCACCTTATTTATCAGTGCCGATGCACGTGACGGGTCTGGACGGAAGTCACCACTTGGCTTTGGCTTCATCACATCATGGATCGGTGGCATCGGTGAAGGAGTGGTGGATCGAGATGCCGATCTTCGGGGGCCAAAATAAAAAGGGTACCGGCTCTTTGAAGATGCTTGTTACATGGGAAATTTGGAAAAAGCGGAATGCCAGATTCTTCTGTAACCCCAGCACCCCAATGATGGTGATTGTAACGAAGATCAAGGAAGAGGCACGTTTAGGGGCTTTTGCAGGAGCTGCACAATTGAGTATTGTAACTCCGTGAGAGTAATTATGCTCTTTCCAAATTTCCCACTGGAATTCATGTGGTACCACTGAAATGACTGAAATATTTTGTACTGGAGTGACTGGATTTTCGGTGAAATAACGTTGCCTCCATAGTCCTGCTTCCTAATAAAAATGATGTTATTAGAGCACATCTAAAGCTCTTAAAGCTGAGTTAATTGATTGATGAACTTCCAGCCAAGAACCACATGTATGCTGCATGATCGCAGAGAGTGAGAGGGGGGGGGGGGGGAGCGCATTGACGAAGCGAGACTTCAAATTTGTTTGATTTCGCATCAATACCGTGGAGGAAAAAAAAACATGGACCTGTCATTCCTCCACCTCCCTATATGAAGCCCCTCGGAGCCCTCACAGCCAAAGCACACTGCTTCCTCTCTTCCCACCATTCAGGTTTTCACATCCATTCTCTTATCGTTTTTGTTCCCTTTGCAAATTGTTTTCCAAATATCATACTATTTGATCTGTTGATATCTGCTTATCTTGCATCATGTCTGTGTCCGCAGTGCGATCGAGGTGGCAAGCCATGAGCAGCGGCAACAACGGCGGCAGGAGCGTGGGGCTGGAGCTCAACCCGAACCAATCGCCTCCGCCGCCCCTTGCCGCAGCAGAGAGGATGGAGGTGGACGGAGGTCATGATGATGAATACGACGACGACTACAGCAACGGCTCGTCCTCGCCTAGCTCGTGTGTGTCGTCGGATGATAGCCCTGGCGGCGGGGAGCCGTCGCCTATGGTGATCGGAGCGTGCGAGCGATGCCTCTTGTACTGCATGGTCACCAAGGAGGAGTACCCCATCTGCATCAACTGCAAGCAGCCCTTCCTTGTGGACGTCCTCCCTGCCGACGACGACAAGAAGCGTGGCAAGCGCCAGTAAAGGAGGCCATCGAACTCAATCGCTGTGCCCAGTGGGTGCTATTGCTCATAGCGATGGTTTAGCTCAGTTTTGGCGCACGGATCTTGGCGCGGGCTGGGGACTGAAAGCCGTTAGATTGTCCACTGGCAAGTGCTAGCTACTACTTACTAGTTAATTCCCTTCATGATTCATGGCCCAGTCTGAGTTAATCAGTGTCTTCCATAGTTATTTCTTGTCATAAGTCAGCGTTTCTAGATGCAAGCCTCTCAATAAAGGAGCTTTCCCATGGATAATACAGTTTGCTTATTCTTTCCTTTTTATGGGCGACTTTTTCTTATCTACACTACTATTAAAAGAACAAACATTAGTTTACCTATGGACACAGCGCAAAGTGCACAAACCACGTACTCCCTCCGTTTCTTTTTACTCCGTATATAAAATTTGATCAAAGTTGAACTTCCTAAACTTTGACTAACTTTATAAAGCAAAATATCAACATTTATAATATGAAATCAATATTATTAGATGCATAATAATATTAATTTTCATAGCATATAGGTTTATTATATAGTAGATGTTGATATCTTTGGATATATATTTGGTCAAACTTTACATCGTTTGACTTTAACCAAATTGTATATGCAGACTAAAAAGAAACGAAGGAAAAAGTACGTCTGATCAACCATAATTAATCACATCCAAGTGTCCACTTTACATCAAACCTCTCCCAAACAATCAACGGTTCCGATGAAATGTTCTGTCGACAGACCATGCAGTCTGCCAGACAAACCCACGATTTGCTACATCCATCCATCCACACAAAATATATATTTCCGAGATTTGATTGGCAAATATTTCCATGATGTGCCGGCAGCCGATGAAGGCCACCACGCGCCGCACACTGCCCTTACCGCGTCGTCCTCGCCCCTGGTACCCTTGACGTCCTCGTCGGGGTGGTTGTGCCATGTCGAGGACACCCTGGTCCGTCCCGACGAGCTTCCCTACCTTCGGTGTCTACGGCGCCCTCGCCCTGGTGGACGCGCCGTCTCGAGCACACAGGTGAGCAGAGTGCACACAGGGGCGACCTTCTTCCTGTAAGTAGAAACTGCACATTAAGATCTGTTTTTTTTGGACAAAGAACATTATGATCTCTGGTTGGATGTTTCCCACCAATGTGTGCAACCTTAAGATACCTGGTTAGTTTTCCTGGTTAGACAGAAATAAAGCGGATTTAATGAAAATCCAGTGACACTATGCATATCTTTCAGCGGACCCATCAATTTCTTCGGTATATATCTGTTTTTCTATCCGGGCATGATGCGGGATGGAACCATCCAACGCTTTACGACGTATTCGGATGGGAGGAGGAAAAGTATGTGGTGATCATGCATGTGGTGGGATATTTGTATTGTGGGTGTCCGGTTGGGTGGAGAGAGAGAAGAGGGGAACCATGCATGTGCGGTTGGGAGAAGAGAGAGAAAAGAGAGGGACATGCATGTGATTGGTCAAAATGCATGTCCGGACTCCCGCAAAGCTTCCTCACGTTTGTCTCCATTTTGCGGGAATCCGTACGTCCGGACTACTAAGCGGACATATACGGGTCCTTGTTGGATGACAAAAGTGGTCCGGACACTGTGGTCTGGATATATACCGAAGGTTTGAGGGGTCGTCTTGGAGATGCCCTGACAAACATGTCTCGACACGTCTAGACGGACCCACATGCACCCTATATATGACTTGAGTTCAAGGGGTTGCCGATTATAAGTCCAATTTATGTGATGATTTTCCTATGTATTTTGTACCTACAAGGTGGGATTTGTGGAATCTTACCGCGCTCGCGCACTTCTTTTGTTGATAATCCCTCGGGTAACGTATCTCGGAGAAATATTCATTTAATGGAGAAAATCCCCAAGAATGATAGTGGAATCATGTATTTAATGTGATAATCACTTTCCATCAAAATATCAAGCAAAAAGGCCAAAGGAACAGGCGTTGTCGGGCTTCTAGAGAAAATGACGTTGTTCCATACGACCAAGAGTACTCGCATGAGCAGTCGTATGGCACGCCGCCGCCTCTGGCGGATCAGTCCATACTATCGAGAGTACTCGCATGAGCAGTCGTATGGCACGCCGCCGCCTCTGGCGGATCAGTCCATACTATTGAGAGTACTGGCATGAGCAGTCGTATGGCACGCCGCCGCCTCTGGCGGATCAGCTATTTTGACCCCGTCGAAGCGGATCATGAATCAGACTCACAAAGACTCCAGAAACTTGTCCAGAAGGCAGAACCCTAACCTCTAGAGCCCATCTGGAGGGAGGATCAACTAGGGGAAGAAGGGGATTCCTTTCACTGCGAGGGGTATGAAATCATCACCACCATCTTCAACATCCCCGTCATCATCCACATCCTTATCACTGCAATATCAAGAACCCTAGTGGATCCTTCAGTGTATTGTTCGACTCCTTCATCCATGTATTCTATTACCATTGTCATGATGATTGTAGTTCCCTTGTGTGAGTGAACCCCTAATTCTCGGGGATATGGATGAACCTTGGTATGTGTAGGGTCCAAAACGTTTACTATCGACATGAGGTCCTTTGTTGAATGCTTAGTTTAATAACTTTGTGAATGTTGTGCAGGGGGCCACTCAGCATTTGTGCTTTATTGGTCACGACGTATATCACTATCTTTCCATAGGTCTAGGATGTGGAGGTAATTCGATGTGACAGTAAAATCCTATTGTTCCTAATCTTTACAAGTGACCGTGGGTTTACGAAGAACACTTAGTGAGGGCGCGTCCATGGGGAAAGCATTAATTATCATGAGTTGTAACCCACAGGAAGAGACTATGATAGTGACGTGTGTGGCACGAAGTCTACCACGAGTAGAATGTGTTCTATACCCGGCTCCACCCATCATAATCGTCAATACTGGCTCAAGTATCCGTTTGATGATATGCTCATGCCTAGTACTTCTAGAAACATACCAATGGGGATTCAGACTCCCCAAGAACCCTTTTAATTTTGTTGTCCGCTATTACAATTCCTTTGTTTTATTTATTTATTTTATTTAGTTACAAGTCATTGTTTTACTCAATCCTTATTTAAATCCGCCCTCGCTTTGATTTAAGTCTACAATTATCTTTACGCACAATGTTACATAATTCTCTAAAAGAGGCAGAAGTCTGATTCATGTGCTACCTGTGGGATCGATACTCTTACTTCTAAAAGGCTGCAACTAAACCATGTGCACTTGCAGGCCATCAAGCTTTTTGCTGGCGTTGTTTAAGGGAAGTTGAGTGCTTTTAGGCATTGCCTTGAGTTTTGAATTATTTTGTGATCTAACGGTTTTGCATATTGGAAGCAACCATGGTCCTTCAAGAACAAATTTATCGGGTAGGTGTTGAGTTAGTAATAGGATCGGCTCGAGGAGAGAACTTTATAACAACTGGTCCTGACATGTCTGGTAAAGTATATGCGATAAATCCTCAGTTAATTGCTATGATAAAGGAAAATATATTCTAAGGTGATGCAACTGAAGATCCTTCTGAGCATATTGACAATTTTAATCTTGCATGTGGAACTCTTCAGTTGCAGGAGTTAACCAATAATGATATCAAGGCAAAAGTATTCCCTTATTCTCTCTAGGGAGGAGCTACAAGGTGGTTAAGATGCCAAGACATAAATACACCGAGTAACTGTCCAAAATTGCTTGTTGCATTTTCTCATTATTATTATCATCAAGGGAAGCTATATACAATCAGAAGCAAGATTAGCAGCTTTGGACAGAGAGAACATGAGAAGCTAGTAGATGCATATATAAGGTATCGTGAAATACTTCTTGCATGCCTTGGACGTCATTATCCTGACTATTTAATTGTCAATTTATTTTATGGTGGGCTTAACTCACAAAGTTAACAAGTTTTAGATCGTGCCTCTAAAGGTTCTCTTATGGAAACTGAGATATCAGATGCTTGGAGTTTACTTGACAGAATGAAGTACAATGCTAAGAGTAGGTACCTTTGTTTGAAGGAAAAGAGTAAAGTTGATCATTTTTACGATATCATTAAATCTTTCCTTGGAACTTCAAAAGTAAAATACTTACGCCATGAGCTCAATATTAGAACTGACCCCATGCTGCATGTTTTGAAAGATTTTTCTAAGTTATTGAATTTGCTAGTGAAAAAGTACTTGAAATTCAGCGAGGAGTCTATGTAGGATTGAAAGTAAGTCTAGAGTGGGGGTGATTAGTCTACCTTTTCCCAATTTTAGTTGTGGACAGATTTTAGCAATGATAGCAAGTCAAGCACACCCTACACATGCATGTATAAGAGTATAGCAGCGGAAAGTAAAGACAAGCACATGTAGTAAAGGGTAGGGTTAGAAGATCAAACGCAATTATAGACACGAAGATTTTCCCCGTGGTTCTGATAGGTGGCGCTATCGTACATCCACATTTATGGAGTCTTCAACCCATGAAGGGTAACGATCGCGAGAGGCCATGGAGGGCTCCACCCATAAGGGTCCACGAAGTAGCAACCTTGACTATTCCATAACGGCTTCCATCCACGAAGGACTAAAAAGCCTCACTATGGGTAGATCTTCACGAAATAGGTGATCTCCTTGCCCATACAAAATTCTTGGTTCAATTCCACAACACAAAGTAGGAGGCTCCCAAGAAACACCTAACCAATCTAGGAGGCACCACCCTCCAAAAGGTAATATGCTTGATAGTGATGATGAACTCCTTGCTATTGTGTTTCAAGATGATAGACTCCTCCACAAGCATTCTCTCATAGATTTGTCTTGGTAGGATAGATTGATTGGGTGGAAAGCAACTTGAGGAGGCTAGAAATCAAGATCCATATGGCTGGAGTGGATGATCTTGATCTCAACACAAGGGTAGGTGGTTCTCTCTCAGAAATTTGGATATGGGAAGTGGGGAACTGTTCTAAGTGCTTCTCTTGCGAGTGGGATGTGGTGGAGGGGTATATATATAGGCATCTCCAAAAATCCAACTGTTACACCATTATTGACCAACTCGGTGAAACTAAAGTAAAACTTGGTTGTACCGATTTGTTCAAAATGTGGCAACTTTAGGAATCTCGGTGATACCGATATGACATTCTCGGTAGTACCAATATGAGTGGGCGAGGGTAGTTTCCAAAATCAGTGAGACCAATCCATAAAACTTGGAAATTCCGATTCTATAAATTTGGTCATCCGAATCTTGGTCACCGAAACTCGGTTGCAACGATGTAGTACTTGTTTGTACAGAGAAGTTAGGATTTGGCTAGGGTTCTGTCTGAGGAGAAAATCGGTAGCGCCGAGTGGGAAACTTGGTGGCACCGATTTTGTGTGATATGGTTTAGAAAGAGTATTTTGTGGGAGAGCTTGTGGGTGTTTTTGGTGGCTAGCACTTGTGCACGTGGAGCAATTTGTTCACCAACATTATCTCACCCCCTTTTAATAGTATTGGCTTTCCTATGGACTCAAAGTGATTTCTCACAAAGTAAAGTTGTAGAGTCTCCTTTCTTGAAGCTTTGCCAATTCCATTCCTTGCATCTTGGGGTCTCCTCACAATCTATAGCCTTCCCATCATTGGACTTTTCCTGAAATATACCTAGTGGAAACATGAGTCCAATGAGATATATGTTGTTAATAATTATGAAAACCACTAAGGGAGCAAATGTGCTTTAAGTCTAAGGCTATTCATGTGGTGGAGGCTATAAATAAAAGACTACTCCACCAGAAAGGCAAAAAGAAGCTCGTTGGAAACCAAATGGTAAAAAGCCAGAAGGAATATCCTCCGAAAGGGGGAAGAAGAATGTCAAGGTAGAACAATGCGGGACTCAACCCTATGTTAATATAATTAAAGAACTTTCTACATCTATACCGGTGGTGAATGAAGAAGTCTACTTAGATAAATACACTACCTCTTATCTTAAAGGGTATACCGAGGGTAAAAATGCGGGTAAGCAAAATTTATCATGTTCCTTTGGATGCAAGTCATATTTTGGGTTGTGTGACCCAGGATCACCAGTCAATATTATTCCTTAGTATTTATGCTAAAATTTATGATGATATTTATCCTTGTAACCATGAGCCTAATGATGTTATCATTAAGCTTGCAGATAAAACCGACAGGAAACCTTGTGACATCCTTAAAGATGTCAACATTATAATAGGCTCTCTCGTTTATGCTATTGATATCTACGTACTAATGATCTCTCGGGATAAAGATAGTCCTATTGTTTTTTGAACTTATTTTCTCAATGTTGCAGGAGCCTACATAAAGAAGAAATCTATCTCCATGCAGTGAGGAGATGAGATGATAAAATTTCCATTTTATTCTATGTTAAGCAAGCCATATGAGGAGGAAGCTCAAGATACTAAGGAGCAGGAATTAAATCAATTAGCTGAAATCCATGTCCAAACAACGGAGGATGAAGTTGAATGGGTATTGGTGAGTCCAGGCTCCTTATTCGAAGATGGAAAAAAATAGGAGATTGAAATAATAATGGACACTACACCAATGGTATGCTCGTGTTTGAATAAAGTCTATGAATCACTTGAAAGAAAGGGAGATAAGGGATTACCTTCTCCCACCTTGAAACCAATACCCAAAGGGTTAAGATACCACTTTATAGATAATACAAAAGGATTTCCTATTATTGTTAATATTGACCATTCAAGTAAAATGAAGGAGAAACTCTTAGTGGTGCTAAGTGACATGGATTGAGACTGTGTCGGTATTTCCCCAAAGAGGAAGGGATGATGCATCACAGCGATGGTAAGTATTTCCCTTAGTTATGAAACCAAGGTATCAATCTATAGAGGAAGATCGAGCACCTATGTAAATAGCACCTGCACACAAATAACAAATCCTTGCAACCCGACGTGTAAGAGAGGTTGTCAAGCTCTCAACGATAAAAAGATAGATTAGGTTGTGATAGTTTAGGCAAATAGATCTCGCAAGAACACAAAATAAAACAAGAAAACAAAAGGTGCAGCTTTTGGATTTTTGGATTAATAGATCTGAAAACAAACACGGCAAAAAGATAGATCGGAAAGCAATATGTTGGAAAATAGACTCAGGGGCCGTAGGCTTCACTGTGGCTTCTCTCATGTGTATAGCACACAGTGGGTGAACAAATTACTGTTGGGCAATTGATAGAAAATCGAATAGTCATGATGATATTCAAGTCAATGATCATTATATATGCATCATGTCCAATATAAGTAGGCCGAAACGATTCTACGTCTACTTCTGTTACTCCACACATCGACCGCTATCCAGCATGCATCTAGTGTATTAAGTTCATGGAAAAATGGAGTAATGCAATAAGAACTGTGACATGATGTAGACAAGATCTATTCATGTAGGAATAGACCCCATCTTGTTATCCTTAATATCAACGATACATGTGTGCCTTATTGCCCCTCCTGTCACTCGAAAAGGACACCACAAGATCGAACCCATCACAAAGCACCTCTTCCCATGGAAAGAAAAATCGATCAAAAGAGGGCGCGGCCTGGAACAAAACAGATCTACCAGGCTTGGAGTGCAAGGCAAGGCACTTGCCAGGAAGTCACAAGCCAGGGGGCGCGGCCAACCCCTGGACGTGCGTGGCGGGCTTGTGACTCCCTAGCAGGAGTCCTAGCCCTAATCTTCGTCCTATAAATACCCAAATATTACCCCAATACCAAAAAGAGCCACACAGATACTTTTCCGCCACCAGAAGCCTCCATTCCAGAGTGATCCAATCTTGGAGCCTTTCCGGTAATCTGCCGGAGGGGGATTCGATCACGGAGGACATCCACATCAACTCCATTGCCCCTCCGATGATGCGTGATTAGTCCACCACAGACCTACGGGTCCATAGTTAGTAGCTAGATGACTTCTTCTCTCTCTTTTTGATTCAATACCATGTTCTTCATGATCTTCATGGATATCTATCTGATGTAATACTCTTTTGCGGTGTGTTTGTCGATATCCGATGAATTGTGGGTTTATGTTCAGATTATCCATGAATATTATTTGAGTCTTTTTTGAATTCTTATATGCATGATTTCATATCTTTGCAAGTCTCTTCGAGTTATTGGTTTGGTTTGGACAACTAGATTGGTAATTCTTGCAATGGGAGAAGTGCTTAGTTTTGAGTTCAATCTTGCGGTGTCCTCACCGAGTGACATAGTAGCGTTAGCGAGGCACTTATTGTATTGTTGCCATCAAGGATAAAAAGATGGGGTTTTCATCATATTGCTTGAATTTATCCCTCTACATCATGTCATCTTACCTAATGCGTTACTCTGTTCTTCATGAACTTGATACTCTATATGCAGGCAGGAGTCAGTCGATGTGTGGAGTAATAGTAGTAGATGCAGAATCGTTTCGGTGTACTTGACACGGACGTGATGTGTATATGCATAATCATTGCCTTGGATATCTTAATGATTATTCTCTTTTCTATCAATTGCTTGATAGTTCTTTGTTCACCCACTGCAATATTCCCCTTCAAGAGAGAAACCTCTAGTGAAACCTATGGCTCCCAGGTCTACTTTCCATAATATATTTTCAGATCTATAAACCAAAAATACCAAAAATACCTTGCTACAGTTTATTTAATTTTTAGTTTCCACAATCTTTTACATATATCTCTACCAGATCTAATCCTTGCAAATAAGCGTGAAGGGATTGACAACCCCTTTATAGCGTTGGGTGCAAGAGTTTGATTGTTTGTGTAGGTGCATCCATTGGTGACTTGCTTGTTCCTCCTACTGGATTGATACCTTGGTTCTCATCAACTGAGGGAAATACTTATCTACTTTTCTGCATCACTCTTTTCTCTTTAAGGGAAAACCAATGAACGCTCAAGAGGTAGCAAGAAGGATTCCTGGCGCCGTTGCCGGGGAGAATACACATCAAGCCCACCAAGTACCCATCACAAACTCATCTCTTGAATTTACATTATTTTCCATTTTCCTCTCATTTTCCTCTCCCCACTTCTAAAACGATTTTCATAAAATACCAAAAATATTTGCCTTTTTATTCGCCTTTCTTCCGTTCGCCTTTTCGTTGCTATGTTTGCTTGTGTTGCCATGTGCCTTCTATTTGCTTGCGTCTTCGCTTGCTAAAAATCTATTGATATGGATCCTCATCCACTTGCTAATCTTTTCAAATTACAAATTGTGAACCAATTGCTAGTGAGTTGAGTGCACTTGATTATCTCTATGAAGTTTTGTTTGAAAATCATGAATCTGAAAATTCTCATGAAGCGTTGAAAGAAGAATTTTTCTTCCATAGATTCCTACAAAATATTAGTCCCTTACAAGGTAGCGGTCCTTCTCTTAATAAATTCAATAATATCAACATTGCATTCATAATCCTCATAGCAATATTTAAGTATGGCAAGATTTTCAGATTTGTAAGAAACATCATCACACTTTTCAATCAAAGAGGCAACTTCAAAAGAAGCAACAAATTCTTGTATTTGTTCCACATCATAGTAATCATATATACCATTAGCATAATAAGCCAAGGTTTCATTATCAATAAATAAACATCGAAAGGGGAGGTGTGGAGCCTCTATCTTAGAGCAGCAAGTATCATCACATTTCAAGCATGCATCCCAAGCAAACCAACGCAATATTGTAATTTGATCCCATAAGTGTTTACCTTTTTGAGATAAGCAATAATCCCTAAAGTAATCATGTTGCTCCAACGTGTCTCCCGTTATAAAGTTCAATGGGGATTTCTCAGGATTATCAAAGGAGTCATTAACGTGTTTCACATAACGAGCATCGAGGGTTTTAGGAGGTTCCCAATCTCCATGAGTAGCAAGTACCACTAATTTTTTGGTGTTTCGTGTTCCATATCCATAACGAAAGGTATAAAACAAATAATAACAGAAAATCAAAATTACTTAGTGATAAACCAAACAAGCACACACGACAATATCAACCACTACGCTATTGCTCCCCAGCAACAGTGCCACAAAAAGATCTTGATAACCCACAAGTGTAGGCGATCGTTTGTAGAATTTTTCGATAAGTAAGAGTCTCAAACCCAAGGAGGAGATAAAGGTAGAACTCTATGCACGCTAACACTTACTTTAACTAGAACAGGTATGAAACTGTTTTGCGGGAATGAAACTAGAAGTACTTAGTAGGTCTAGAGATAGTTTTGCAAGATAATAAAGAACGTGGAAATAAAAGTTAGGTGCTGTTTTAATAAATGAACAATAAAGTAAATTGTTTAGTAGAAATCTTTTTGTGTAAAGCAATAGAAAGATTTGTCCCTAGGCAATCGTTACTAGATCGGTATCATTGTTGCAGTTTTATATGAGGAGGAGGCATACGCTAACATACTTTCCGTACTTGGATCATATGCACTTACGTTGGAATTCTAGCAAGCATCCGCAACTACTAGAAATTCATTAAGGTAAACCCAATCATAGCATTAAACATCAAGTCCCCTTTATCCCATACGTAAACAATCCCCTTACTTGGGTGTAAGCTTTTGTCACTCTAGCCACCCACTATAAGCGAATCATAAACATATTGCAACACCCTACAGCGGGGATCCCACATGCTTGCGCGACACGGCGGGAACCATAGGACAACACCAAAATAGAGCATACAACTCAAACCAATCACGATCATCAATCAACCCATAGGACAAAAGACATCTACTCAACATCATAGGATAGCCACACTTCATTGGATAATAATATATAGCGTTAAGCGCCTTGTTTAAGTAGAGATTAGAGCGGGGAGAAGAGGTTTCACATGGCTGAATAGAGGGAGAGAGAGTTAGTGGTGATGGCGGCGAAGTTGTTGGTGTAGATCGTCGTCACGATGGTTGCCCCGGTGGCGCTCCAGCGCCACCGGGAGAGAGGGGGAGAGCCCTCCTCCTTCTTCTTATTACTTGGCCTCCTACCTACGTGGAAGGAGAGTTTCCCCTTAGGTGCATGGCTGCCATGACTCCCGGAGGGCAGGAGCCCCTCCGAGATTGGATCTCTCTATATGTTTCTCTCCTGTTTTCGCGACTGTTTTTGGACCCCCTTCACCGTTTCTTAAATATCCGGAGATCCATAACTCCGATCGGGCTGAAATTTTGAGGGGATTTTTATCGCCAATATATATTTCCTGTGGCAAAAAGGAGAGCCTCAACCGAACTAAGATATGGACACAATACATCCGGCCACACACACACCCCCCTAGGGGCGCGGCCAGTTGGCTTGTGGGGCCCTCGGGCATCGTCTTCCGTTTATTCTGAATCTCAAAACTCACATATATTCCAAAAAAATCTCCGTAAATTTTTATCATGTTTGGACTCTTTTTGATATGAAATTTTTGCGAAACAAAAAACACACAAAAACAGGAACTGGCACTGGGCATTGGGTAAGTAAGTTAGTCCCGAAAATATTATAAAATGTTGCCAAAAGTATATGAAAGTTGTAGAACATTGGAATGAAGCAATAAATAATTATAAATACGACGGAGACATATCAATTCATAGTAGTACTAGAAACATACCAATAGGGATTCGAGACTCCCTGAGAATGCCTTTTAATTCTGTTGCTTCATCGCCATTACAATTCCTTTCTTTTGTTTACTTTTATGTTATTTAGATACAAGTCACTGTTTTACTCAATGCTTATTTAAATCCCCCTCATTCTGCTTTAAGTCTAAAATTATCTGCAGGCGCAAAGTTAAATAATTTTCTACAAGAGACAAAAGCATAATTCTTGTGCCCCATGTGGGATCGATACTCGTACTTTTAAAAGGCTACAACTATACCATGTGCAGTTGCATGCTATCGCCGAACAACCCAGACATATGGTTGGGTTTGGGAGTTGCTTCTTTTGTCTAAAGGATTACGAACATATAGAAAGGAAGTGAGGGTCCGATTAAAGATGCTCTATGACCATCTACATTAGGGCGCCTCAAACAGGTCTTAAACTTCCTGGAAGGCCGCTCCGTCACTCATTAGTGAAAAAACACCACTCGGGCACCCCACCCCCCAACTGGCCTCAAACACCCAGGGTTGTCCGGTGCCCGTCATATCCATCCCCAATGTACGAAGGGAATGGGGCGGCCCGAGCGTATCCGCCACGTCAGCCTGATCCACCCCGACTCCACTCCGTCCCCACAAAGAACCCCCAACCTAGAAACCCTAGATCACTTTACTCCGTCTCTTCTTATCCCCTCCTCTGATTTCTCTGATTTCGATCCACTCTGACGACTCCTACGAGCATGTCAAGCTCCTGCAACCGCTCTGGCTCCAACCTCGGTCTCAACGAGGAGCTGGCCCTCCACATTACCCTAGAGAGGTCGAAGGTGGATAAGGGGGCAGTTTCAGATCTGCCCCCTTGCCGGTCCCCCGCCTACATAGCATGAGCGCCGGAGCTGATCCCTCTCAGTTTGTGCGTAGCTCTACAAGGGTAAACCATTTCACGTAGCCCCTCCAATGGTCGCTGCTTCGCAAGGGTAGCGGTGGTTGGTAGTGCCCGCTCTACCGCCCCATATGCATACACAAAAATAGGAGGTTCGCTGCCCACCACGAGAGGTAGTGGGCAAGGGAAAGGTACGCTATGGAGCAATCTATGTGCGCTGCGGGTTGCCAGCGAATCCTGACAAGAACGAGTGGCTCCTCGCTTGTGTTTACTGTCATTATCTTATGACGACTGAGACGGCCAATGCAGATGAAGAACACAAAGGTGTTCCAACTTGCCGTTGAACGGTCTGAGCATGAGGCGACAGATGCGGCAATAGAGGCGTCTCGGGTGGTGAAGCTCAAGCGACAGGAGGACAGGGCCGTCCGACAGATGAAGGGGCTCGTCCTCTCCAACTCCTCGTCCTATGCATGTGACGACCATGACTTCTCCTCCGACGACTCGGCCAATCCACCACCACCACCAGCCACGAAAGCTTATAGCTGCACCTGCGACCAGAAGGGCAAAGAGCCAATGAGGAAGTGATTAGGACGCCCCACCTTTGTTTATTATTATTGTTTTGTAGTTTTTAAGTTTATAACTTTTCCTGCAATGAACTTTGGTGATCTTTTTGATGATGTAAGGTGGGTTTATGTTCATTTAGTTGCCACTTTGATGTCGATTTCCTTATCCATTGTTTGATCTACGTAGAGTGGTTCATCATGCTGCATGTGTAGTATAAATATAGGGTGTCGGATATGAGATACGCGGTTGTGCGGGTGAGAATTTAAGGATTGGCTGGTCAGTGTTCACGAACGCATCCAGATGAGTCCATGCACATATAGAGCGCATGATTTGATAATCGTGGTTGTAGAAGATCCTTCCCAAAAAAGGATGGCACTGCTCCGACTCTTGACCTACCAACACCAAGTTGCAAAAGGATTAAACCAAGATTTTGATATTGCACTCGCACATCATATATTCATGTACATGTAATGGATCCAAGGGCCTTAGGGTATCTCTAAAGTCGACCCTTAAACCGCCTGCAACTGTCTGGACCGTATGGTCCAAACGCGGTTTTCCATCGAACGCGGTCCTGTGTCGGTTTGCCAAGCGATTTAGATGTATTTTTTGGCAAATCCGAGACAGATATGGGGGGCTTTGCAGGAGTCTGAATAGCAATCACGTACGCCTCTGACATCTCCGGCCCACCCTAAACCCTTTCTAGACCCTATATGTCCATCCTCCTCATTTTCTCTCCTTCCTTTTTTCTCTTGTGCCTTCACTGCCGCTCCACCACCACGGCTATCATGCCACAACCCTGCCGAAACTCGACGTCTCCGTCAGATCTAGCTTTCCACCCGGGCTCCACCCTGCTTCCCGTCTGTCGCAGTTCCACCCCACTCCTCCGACCATCCTGCCTGGTACCATCCACTACTGCTATACTCACCATGCTCGATAATTGTTCGTTGCGGCACCGGAGTTAAAAAAATATCCCTTTTTCTTTCAAGCAATGGCTTCAGATTTGTCATACATATACGAGCAATATATTGAGTTGTCCGACGGATCGTTCGACGAGGAGGACTATACGGATGAGGATGAGGATGATGTAGGCAGTCCTTGAAGATGCGGAGTAGCATGTTCTCAATTTCAAGGATTCCACCAAGGGTCATCGAGTGCTCAACCGCAATAGGGTGCACATCTACTTGACACTGATGAACAACTACTTTGCCTCGGATGCACTCTTCGATGACCATTTTCGTCCGTGTTTTCGGATGCGCAAGATTGTCCTCGGTCGTTTGTAGCATGGCGCGGTCCTATGATGACTACTTCATCTTGAAGGACGTCGTGCTAAGGATTGGGTTCTCTGGTTACCAGAAGTACACGGTCGCTCCGCGGAATATTGCATTTGGCACGGTCGCTGATTCGTGCGACGAGTAGCCACGGATGTCTGACAGCATATGCGAATATGTCATGGCCGGGTTTGCAACTACTATGGTCGAGGTGTTTGGACCTTAATACCCTTAAGAGCATCTATGACGAAACTGGAAAATTCGGCCGATCAAATGTCCACGGACGTGTCCGTGGACAGTGATCGGTCACCTCTCAAATTTCCATTTTCACACACATGTCTCCCACTTTTTTGCTATACTTCGGTAACATGCATGTGATTGGTGGAGGTGAAACGAGAGAAATAAAAAAAGAATAAACAAAGATAAAAGGTGAGCCCAATCCTATGTGACGGAGCAGGATCATTGACCGGACACGCCCATGTAAAAAATGTGAGACAGCCTGGCATTTAAAAAGGCTTTGAAGGGTCCAGTTGAATCAATTTTTTCGTTCTCGTCAATGGTCCTGCGTCCGACCAGTCAATACAAAGAGTCTGCCTGAGCGAGTGTATGAGCAGAGCAGCCGACCCTAGCACACGCGACGGGGAACCAGTTTGACTACCTGACCGACCACACCATACTACGATGGTGACCGGAGAACGAGGAAACTTACCCACAGCCATGCGATACACTCAATATTCTACAAAAGAGAACCTTTTTGAAAAGAAAGAAAAAATAAATGGAAATACAATAACTTGACAATATCATCATTAAAAGACACGCAGTTGGAGAAAAAGAAGACGGAATCACCATATTCACTAGATCATTGATGGCGCGCGTTGCGGCACCCGTCCGATTTTCAGATAGAATGATAGGTTTACGTAAATTTATAAAGGCATGAAGCATAAATTTTAGATTTACAACAAAATAGTATAGTATAGACGTAATCAAATAAAGGAATTTTAATCAAAAAGGAGAATTTTTGTTGGCCTCAATGAACGTTGTGTATTATTTTACTCGAATGTGGTACTTTATAAGGGAATACCATCATGGCTAGTAGGGTATGGTATTAGTTAGTGACCGATGAAGTGAACTTTAATAGTTTTTCAACTGAACTTTAACAGTTTTGGTTTGCAACAGAGAGCAAGAAATTTTTATGTAACTGATCCGACAGATAATAAATGGTGAACCTAATGTTAATAGATGCTTCATAACAGGGCGTCTTGATAACATGAAGAACTTAGCGAGTGGTGTTCTATATAGATATAACATAGTCAACAGAATTATAATAAAAGGAGTTTTATAGCCGGAATAGTGGCCTGCTTGAATCCATCCAAAAATAATCAGCTAAGCCATTCTATACATAATACATGTATTAGTCATTTTGTATAAAGCAAAGACAAGGAAATAACAAATGAAGAACATGTGATAATGTTGAACTTATGTCATATAGTTTCATGTAGTCCGGTGTGATTCACTCCAGCATGCCTTGTGAAGAAACTTATAGAGCCATTAACCACCATAAGGTTGGAAGCATAAACTACAGTAATTCTAAAATCACAATTAAGATTTTATTCAAATTCTGTATACACAACATGTCATTTTCAATCTCAGTAATTATATTGACATGGTACTTCTATGTTAACAAACAAATGCACGTGCAGGATTGACATCTTAATTTGCCACCAGAATATAAGGTGAAAACATAAGTATTAGGTGTTACCAGCAGAAACAGTAGACACTTGCAAATGATTAGTGTGGTATGATGCTTCAAAACAATATATATATCTAGTTGAAACGTAACCTCTACAATAGAACAAGTATAAAGGGGCAAACGTGGGCTAAAGGATTAGTCGAAATCAAAATTTAGGACAGTATATCTTGGTCTAAGCATTAAATATAGGAAAATATATCATCGTAGTATCGCAGACAATCTTATCTAATATGTATAACAATTTACATACATCTTGATGGTAAGCAGTTGCTCTTCGGGTCATCTACCAAAAAGAATGCAACAGTGTGTGATATCAGGATGATAACTAAACAATGATGCTTTTATAAAGATGGCTTATAGATAATAAGTAAAGACCAATGCTGCACTATAATGCAAATTTTCATACCATCATTCACTTGCATATGTTTTAGAAACCCCATGTTTTCGGAAGTTAAAGTATCCATGGATGTATATAATAAATCATCTCAAAAAAGAAAGATGAAGAATAATGATTCAAGCTGCCATTCAAGAAAAAAAATCAAGAAGCAAATATGTTGCATGCCCAAAAACCAAGCCTATAGAAAATAATACTCCCTTCCTTCATACTAAACATAATTTTATCAATATAGGCCTTTATTTTGGATAATATGCAAAGTCGACATCATCTGTGTATTTTATTACATATTCGAAAATGAATCAAGAAAGAAGCACCGATATTTAATAAAACTGGCTATGTCCTACTTTTATGCAATATAAATACATAATAAACATGTAAAATGAGACAATGTGTAAACAGGAAACATAATAACTTATAAAAGTATTTTACCTCACAATTGATGTGCCATGAGGATCTAAGAAACAATTAGATGCTAAAGTGAACATACAAGGCCAATTGTGTACCACTCTTCATGTGAGATGAATCCCAATAATTAAGTACCTACTGATGGCAACGATTTGGCTCTGTAAGCTTGAAGCACCCTATAATTAGCTTCCAGTGTGACATTCAATCCTTCATAATCAAGAAAATAACCAAAACCGTAATCACAACAGACATTGAAGTAGTGTGCAGTGGTGAAATACTGCAAATTAGCATAGCTTGATGCCAGCCCTTGAACCATTTGTTGAAAACTCGAGATCTGTTTGATATACTCATATAGCTTTGACTCTAGTTCTTCTATATCAGGCCTGTAAAATGAGAATTGGGCCTAGTTACAGAGAAGTATATTGATGGTTTTTGACATTCCTTGTGAATTGCGGATCACAAGATGGCTAGACAGATTCAGATCACCATCGCATAAATATTTCAAAATATATCTGCTAGAGGACATGTAACATAGTGCAAGTGGGAACAATTGGAAATCCATATCACAAATTCACAGTTATAGTAATATTACAAAATAAATCTGACCCCTCTTGAACTTTCAGCTTTCTTATGCAGATGTTATATAGTCACAAAGGTGAAATTGTAAAGTTAAGGTAGTTTGTAATTCCTGATGCAGCTAGCAACATAAACAGAACATGGTTAATCCTCATGAGCCGTGGCTTCCTTGATTATGAGAACCATGTTACGTAATCAGATCTCTCTAGAAAGTGCTACTAAAATCCAACTTAATTCTTGCCTCACTCAAAGGGAACTGTGTTATCGCTAAATGGCTAGAATTCTTCCTCAACGTACAAAACATGTCATGCATTGGCCTGGCTCACCTTGTGTGGAGGTGCAAGCATGAGATAACATAAAAAATGTCACCGCTGAAGGGAGAAACATCGGTCATATGACTGCTCCTCCTCGCACCTGCAAGGGAAGGCACGGCCAGCGAGGTAGCATGGAGGCGCTGCATGTGAGCTGACGAGTCGCGGTGCGCGCGACTGCATGAGGCTAGGTTTCGGCGAGATGCGCCGCCGGACGAGGTCCGCCAAGCTCGTCGTCCGCGCTCTCCCTCCCTCTGTTGGGTCCCTCAAGCGCTGGATCCCTTCCCGCACCGGATCCGCTCGCCTCCGCTGCATTCCCTCCCACGCCTGATCCGCTCGCCTCTGTTCCATCCCCTCCTGCGCGTCGCCTCGGCTTCGGCCACTCGCGTGTCTTGCCCGCATGAACCGAGGCGCTTGATATCTGGAACGACGCAGATCGCCCGCATCCTCTTTGTATCGAGCGCCTCGGTTGGATCCCCTCGAGCGATGGGCTTGCAGAACAGCCCAATTAAGCCCAATCAATCACATGTCGTGGAAAAAGTCACCAGAGCAGCAACCCATTAAGACAGATGGCTCATGTCGCGCTAAACTCTTAATGAAACGAAAATCTAACGGCCAAAAAAGGTTCAGATGCGAAATCCAATGGCCAAAATCACTAATGGCCTGAGAAAGTTTCGTTTAGGTGCAGTTTTACTGTCCTAAATTTCTCAAATAGTCTAAAGCCGACTTAAGGTCCTGATTGAATTGTTGTTTCCAAGCATAATACCCTTGTAAAGTACTCCCTCCTTTTCTAAATATGAATCTTTTCAGAGGTTTCATTTCAAGACTACACACAAATGTATATAGATATATTTTAGAGCGTAGATTTGCTCATATTGTTTCGTATGTAGTCCGCTAGTGAAATCTCCAAAAAGACTTATATTTAGAAACGGAGGGATTACAGCATAGTAAAAAATATTGGATCGGCTTCAAGATGATTGGGTGGCCGTTTTTGAATTGTGTAAATTGTACACAGGATTTGAAATTACATCAATATATGGCCGGTTTATGAAACACTTATTGGCACATTGGTTTTTGCATGTAAATAACATGTGTCGCCTGTTGCGAGCACTAGTGTGCCGTCGCCTACGTATGCACACTAGCAGGTTGGCCCCTCCTGGGAAGAGTCCGGAATATTCTCAACCGTTTTTAGTTTTGGTTTTCCCCTTTTTTTTTCTTATGTTGTGGTATTTTTCTTTATTTTTAAAAAAAAATTGTGAACAGTTTTAAAGTTCATAAATGGTTCTTCAGATTCGTGATTCTTTTTAAATTCCTGGAAAAAATTTAAACTCCACTTATTTCTTTGAATATATGAATTTGGCTTTCAATTCTTGACCATTTATTCAAATTTTCAAATATTTTTTGAATTCCTGCACTTTTTTTAATTTGTAAAAAAATAAGTTCATGATTTTTTCAAATCTACTAACCTTTTCATAGCATGACCATTTTTATGTTCATGAATAAATTTTTAAATTTAAAATAAACTGAGGACAATATGAAATAAAAAATAAATGTGCAGTCGGTCGCTGGCTCCGCTTGCCCTTGCTTGTCCAGGCCCACGTCACACGGAGACACGCGAGTGGTACTGCTCACAAGGTGTGATGCCCAACATCGCCCTCGCCCGTTTCTTCCCGGTACCAACTCAAAAGAAAAGTTTTTGTCCGATATCACCCGGGCGTCATTATGTCTCGCTTTAAGCGGACAGAGGAAAGCCTCATGTTGGGGGGGAGCCCAGACGAGCCGACCCAGCCGCATGGGAGGTCACAGCCTATTATTTTTTTCTGTTTTCTGTTCTCGTTTTTTGCTTTATATCTGTATGTTTTTTCTTTATTTCTGTTCTCGTTTTTTTGCTTTATTTCCGTAAGTTTCTTTATGTTAAATGAGTATCAAAAGTTGTTGAACGAATATTGCAAAAATGTTGAACGAGTATTTGAAAATGTTGAACAAGTATTTCAAAATGTTGAATAAGTATTAAAAAATGTTAAGCGAGTATTTGAAAATTGTTGAACAAGTATTTGAAAAATGTTGAATAAGCGTTCGGACAATATGAAACGTGTATACAAAATATGTTGACCACTTACCAAGAAAATGTTTTTAACACATACGAAAATGTAGAGTGAAAACGAAAACAAACATAAGACAAAACGAGGAAAAAGAAAAAATGGAGAAGAAAAAAGAAAATCAAACAAAAAATGGAGAAGAAATAAAAGGCAAAAAAACAATATGTAAGAAAGAAGGAGAAGATGGAGAAGAAAGATTGTTGTAATATTGAACTTTTTAGATTTGAACTACCGCCACATTGAGGTATGCGGCTAGTTGAACGTGTGGGCATTTAAACAAACTCAGAAAGACTAGATGTATGTGGGCAGTGTTGGATAGCCGGCTCCCGCATCCATGTCTGTGGACTGATCCCGTGTTTACGGACGGATATGGGAGAAATTTTGCGGGTCGACGTTGGAGATGCCCTTAAGAGCATCTATGACCGAATTGGCAAATCCGACCACTCAAATGCCAGAGGATGTGACTGGACGTGTCCGTAGACAATGACCGGTCACCTCTTAAATTTTCATTTTCACATACATGTCCCTTGTTTTTTTCCTATACGTCCGGCCACATGCATGTGATTGGTGAAGGTGAAGTGAGAGAGAAAAAACGAATAAACAAAGAGAAAAGGTGAGTCCAATCCAATGTGACGAATGCAGGACCACTGATCGGACATACCCACACGAAAAGTGTGACACATCCTAGCATTTAAAAAGGCTTTGAGGGGTCCGCTTGAATCAATTTTTCGTTCTCTCTCATTCGGTCAATTGTCCTGCGTCCGACCGGTCAATATGAATAGTTAGCCTGAACGAGTGTATGAGCAGAGCGGCCGACCCTAGCACACACGATGAGGCACCAGTTTGACTGTCTGACCGACCACGCGATACGACGGTGGTGACCGGACAACGAGGAAACTTACCCACAACCATGCTATACATTCAATATTCTACACAAGAGAATATTTCTGAAAAAGAAAGAAAAATTAAATGGAAATGCAATAGCTTGACAATATCATCATTGAAAGACGCCCTTTTTGAGAAAAAGAAGACAGAATCACCATATCCATTTCCCAAATAGTATGAAGCCGACTTAAGGTCCTGGTTGAATTGTTGTTTCCAAGCATAATACCCTTGTAAAGTACAGCCTAGTAAAAAAATTGGATCAGCTTCAAGATGCATGGGCCTTGGGTTGCCGTTTTTGAAGTTGTGTAAATTGTACGCAGGATTTTTGAAATTACACCTGTATATGGCCCGTTTACGAAACACTTATTGATACATCAGTTTTAGCCTGTAAATGACATGTGTCGCCCGTTCTAAGCACTAGCACGCCGTCACCTACGCATGCACACTAGCAGGTTAGCCCATCATGTGTTTCCGAGCAATTTTGGAAAGAATTGGGAATATTCTCAACCTTTTTTAGTTTTGGCTTTCCTGTTTTTTGTGGTTATGTTGTGTTATTTTCCGTATTTTCTTTTTCAAATCGTGAAGATTTTTTAATTTCATAAATGGTTCTATAGATTCGTGATTCTTTTTAAATTACTGGAAATGTATTAAATTCCAATTTTTTTGAATATGTAAATTTATTTTTAAATTCTTGACCATTTATTCAAATAATCAAATATTTTTTGAATTCCTGCACATTTTTAAATTTGCGAAAAAGAAATTGAGTTCATGTTTTTTTTAAATCTAATAACCTTTTCATCGGATAAAAAAAATCATGAATACATTTTTGTATTTAATATAAACTGAAAAAAATATGAAATAAAAAATGCGGGGTCGTTCGCTGGCTTCTTGCCCTTGCTCGGCCAGGCCAACATCACACGGGTACACGCGAGTGGTACTGCGCACTAGGAGTGATACCCAACATCGCCCATTTCTTCCCGGTATCAACTCAAACAAAATAGTTTTTGCCCGGTATCAGCCGGCCGCCCTTATGTCTCGCTTTAAGCGAACAGCGGAAAGCCTCACGTTGGGGGTAGCCCAGACGGGCAGACCCAGCCGCACAGGAGGCACGGCCTATTATTTTTTTATTTCCAGTTCTTGGTTTTTTCGATATTTTTATATGTTTTTACGATTTAAAATTTTTATATATATACACTATTCAAAAACACATATGAAAATGATGAGAAGTATTTGGGAAATATTGAATAAGTATCAAAAAATGTTGAATAAGTACTTGAAAAATACTCCCTCCGTCCCAGAATAAGTGTATTATGCTTAGTAAAACTTGAACTAGAGCTAGTACAAAGTTGAGACAGTTATTTTGGGACGGATGCAGTATTAAACAAATATTTAAATTTTTTGAATAAGTATTAAAAATGTTTCAACAAGTATTTGACAAATGTTGAATAAGTATCAAAAGTTGTTGAACGAGTATTTGAAAATGTTGAACAAGTATTTTAAAATGTTGAATAAGTATTGAAAAATGTTGAATGAGTATTTCAAAATATTAAACAGGTATTTAAAAATGTTGAACAAGTGTTCGGACAATATGGAACGTGTATACAAAAAATGTTGATCACTTACTAAAAAATGCTTTTCCAGATACGAAAATGTAGAATGAAAACGAAAACAAACATAAGAAAAAACAAGGGAAAAAATGGAGAAGAAAAAAGGAAACCAAACAAAAAATGGAGAAGAAACAAAAGGCAAAATACCAAAAACGAAGAAACAATATGCAAGAAAGAAGGAAAAATAAAATAAACAGAAAAAATACTGAAAAAAAACGGCTCGAAAAAGCGTCAAGTAGGCCGCGCCTTATAAACTTACCACGAGAAAGGCCTGGGCGGAGTGGCTAGCTGCATTGATCGATCTGCCTGGAGGCCAGGGATCGAACCCTAGTTCTCCTATTCCTTCTGTTGCATTCTTAATCTATATGTGTGCTTGAGTGGGCCGTCCCTTCCCCTCTCGCCCTGCTTAAAGAGACAAAACAATTGTCGCGGTATCCTCTTGTTGGAAATATGCCCTAGAGGCAATAAATAAAGTGTTTATTATTATATTTCCTTGTTCATGATAATCGTTTATTATCCATGCTATAATTGTATTGATTGGAAAACCCATTACATGTGTGGGTAAATAGACAACACTATGTCCCTAGTATGCCTCTAGTGAACTAGCTCGTTGATCAAAGATGACCAAGGTTTCCTAGCCATTGACATGTGATGTCATTTGATAACGGGATCACATCATTGGTAGAATGATGTGATGGACAAGACTCAAACTATAAACGTATCATATGATCGTGTCAGTTTATTGCTACTGTTTTCTGCATGTCAAGTATATGTTCCTATGACCATGAGATCATGCAACTCACGGACATCGGAGGAGTACCTTGTGTGTATCAAACGTCACAACGTAACTGGGTGACTATAAAGGTGCTCTACGGGTATCTCCGAGGGTATCTGTTGAGTTAACATGGATCAAGACTAATATTTGTTACTCCGTGTGACGGAGAGGTATCTCAGGGCCCACTCGGTAATACAACATCACAATAATCCATGCAAGCAATGTGACTAAGTGTTAGTCACGGGATTTTGTATTACGGAACGAGTAAAGAGACTTGCCGGTAACGAGGTTGAACTAGGTATGGAGATACCGACGATCGAATCTCGAACAAGTAACATATCGAAGAATAAAGGGAACATCATACGGGATTAACTGAATCCTTGACATAGAGGTTCAGCCGATAAAGATCTTCGTAGAATATGTAGGAACCAATATGGTCATCTAGGTCCCGCTATTGGTTATTGACCATAGAGGAGTCTCGGTCATGTCTACATAGTTCTTGAACCCACAGGGTCTACACACTTAAGGTTTGGTGACGTTTTGGTAATATAGAGTTATGTATGATGGTGACTGAAGGTTGTTCGGAGTCCCGAATGAGATCCCGGACATCACGAGGAGCTCCGGAATGGTCCGGGTAAAGATTCATATATAGATAGTCCTATTTTGGTCGTCGGAAAGGTTTCGGGCTAATCGGTAGTGTACCGGGAGTGTCGGTAGTGTACCGGGAGACCATCGGGAGGGGTATTTCGACCAAAGAGGTTTAATGGGCTGTGGGAGAATAAATACAAGCCTTTTGTGGGCTGGTGGAAGTCCCACACAAGGCCCATGCAGCTAGGGAAGAAAATCCCAAAGGGAAAGGTGGAAAAAAGGCAAAAAAGGAGGAATCCTAGTCCTACTAGGATTGGAGGAGGGGTCCTCCTTTCCTCCCCACTTCGACCGAACCAAGGAGGCTTGGCCCTTGCGTCAAGTCCTCTCCTCCCTCCCTCTTATGTATACTGGAGGTTTTAAGGTTTTTGCACAGAATTTTCAGCCACGTGCTACCCGTTCCTCCAGTGCATAATTTCTCCTCTAGATCGGATTTCTGCAGTGCTTAGGCGAAGCCCTGCCGAAATAGCTCCATCACCATCGCCGGAGCGCCGTCATGCTGCCAGAGAACTCTTCTTCCTCTCCGCTTCCTCTTGCTGGATCAAGACGACGGAGATCGTCATCAAGCCATACGTGTGTTAAACGCGGAGGTGCCGTCCGTTCGACGCTAGATCAAAAGGACCGTGATCAAGTTCGCGGGACGGATCGTGATTGGATCGTGATTGGATCGCGGGACACTCGGCGATTTGGATCGCGAAGACGTTCGACTACACCAACCGCGTTTCTTAATGCTTCCCGCTTAGCGATCTACAAGGGTACGTAGTTCCACTCTCCCTCTCGTAGATGCTCATCACCATGGATAGGTCTTGCGTGAACGTAGGAAATTTTTTGTTTCCCATGCAACGTTCCCCAACAGTGGCATCATGAGCTAGGTCTATGTGTAGATGAGATCTCGAGTGTAACACAAAGAGTTTGTGGGCGTTGATGCTTAGATTGCTTCCTCCCTTGGTCGTGTTTTGGTTCAGCGGTATTGTGAGATGAAGCGGCCCGGACCAACATTACTCGTACGCTTACGAGAAACCGGTTCCCTCAACCGCAACTTGTTGCATAGATGGCTTGCGGGTGCCATTTTCTCTCACTTTAGTTGGATCGGATTCGACAAAGGCGGTCCTTGAGAAGGTTGAAAAGCAACTAGTGTATCACCGTTGTGGTTTTTGCGTAGATGAGAATTGTTCTTGCTAGATACCCGTAGCAGCCACGTAAAACATGCAACAACAATTAGAGGACGTCTAACTTGTTTTTGTAGGGTATGTTGTGATTTGATATGGACAATTACATGATGTGATATATGTGATGTATGAGATGATCATGTGTTGTATAGAATATCACGATTAGCATGTCGATGAGTACGGCAACCGGCAGGAGACATAGGGTTGTCTTTAATTATTGTATGACCTGCGTGTCAATCATTAAGCGCTATGTAATGCTTTACTTTATCGCTAGACGGTAGCAATAGTAGTACAAGCATGATGGGCGCAAAAACCCCGATGGCGACACGTTGATGGATATCAAGATGATGGAGATCATGGTGTCGTGCCGGTGACGATGGAGATCATGCCGGTGCTTTCTAGATGTAGATCAAAAGCACAAGTTCATGGCCATATCATGTCACTTATGATTTGCATGTGATGTTAATCCTTTTATGCACCTTGTTTTGCTTAGGACGACGGTAGCACTATAAGGTGATCCCTCACTTAAATTTCAAGATGAATTGTGTTCTCCCCGAGTGTGCACCGTTGCGAAAGTTTGTCGTGTCAATACACCACGTGATGATCGGGTGTGATAGACTCTACGTTTACATACAACGGGTGCAAGCCAGTGTTGCACGTGCAAAACACTCGGGTTAAACTTGACGAGCCTAGCATGTACAGACATGGCCTCGGAACACAAGAGACCGAAAGGTCGAACATGAGTCATATAGTAGATATGATCAACATGATGATGTTCACCATTGAAGCCACCTCAACTAACGTGATCATCGGGCTTGAGTTGGTGAATTTGGATCATGTGACACTCAGATGACCTGAGGGATGTCAATTTGAGTGGGAGCTTTAGTAATTTGATTAACTAAACTCATTATCTTGAACAATAGTCTAAGTAAACCTTTGCATATTTATGTTGTAGATCAATGGCTCGCACAGTAGCACCCCTGAATTTTAATGTGTTCCTAGAGAAAGCTAAGTTGAAAGATGATGGAAGTAAATTTGTTGACTGGGCCTGTAATCTGAGGATTATCCTCACGGCTTCCTAGAAATCATATGTCCTTGATGCACCACTTGGTGACCAACCAGAAGACATGACCTCCGAAGACGTTAAGAACGCTTGGGAGGCACGTACTGGAGATTACTCAATAGTTCAGTGTGCAATGTATGGCTTAGAACCAGGACTTCAAAGATGTTTTGAACGTCATGGAGCATATGAGATGTTCCAGGAGTTGAAGTTTATCTTTTAGAAGAATGCCTAGATCAAGAGGTATGAGACCTCCGATAAGTTCTATGCTTGCAAGATGGAGGAGAACGGGTCTATCAGTGAACATATACTTAGAATGTCTGGGTATTCAACTCGTCTAGCGGAGTTGGGAATTGTCCTTCCGCCAGAGGTGATCACTGACAGAGTTCTTCAATCACTGCCACCTAGTTACAAGAGCTTTGTGATGAACTATAACATGCACGGGATGAACAAGTCAGTCGCCGAGCTGTTTGATATGCTAAAAGTCGTTGAGTTTGAAATCCAGAAAGAACATTAAGTGTTGATGGTCAATAAAACCACTAGTTTCAAGAATAATGGCAAGGGCAAGGGCAAGAAGGGTAAAACCAAGAAGGATGGCAAAGCAGTTGCTACTCCTGTAAAGAAGCCCAAGCATGAACCTAAGCCAGAAACTAAGTGCTTTCATTGCAAGGGAACTGGTCACTGGAAGCATAACTGCCCCAAGTACCTGGCTGACAAGAAGCTGGCCAACGACAAACAAGGTATATATGATATACATGTTATTGATGTGTACCTTACTAGCTCTCGTTGTAGTGCCTGGGTATTTGATACCGGTTCGGGTGCTCATATTTGCAACTCAAAACAGGAACTACGGAATAGACGAAGGCTGGCAAAGGATGAAGTGACGATGCGCGTGGGAAATGGTTTCAAGGTTGATGTGATCGCCGTCGGCACGCTCTCTCTTCGATTACCATCGGGATTAGTGATGAACCTGAATAATTGTTATTTAGTGCTTGCGTTAAGCATGAACATTATATCTGGATCTTGTTTATTGCGAGACGGTTACTCATTTAAATCAGAGAATAAAGGTTGTTCTATTTATATGAGTAATATATTTTATGGTCATGCACCCAATGTGAGGGGTTTATTCATATTGAATCTTGATAGTGATGACACACATGTTCATAACATTGATGCCAAAAGATGTAGAGTTGATAATGATAGTACCACTTTCTTGTGGCACTGTCGTTTAGGTAATATTGGTGTAAAACGCATGAGGAAGCTCCATGCTGATGGACTTTTGGAATCACTTGATTTTGAATCACTTGACACATGTGAACCATGCCTCATGGGCAACATGACTAAAACTCCGTTCTCTGGAACAATTGAACGGGTGAGTGACTTATTGGAAATCATACATACTGATGTGTGCGGTCCAATGAATGTTACAACGCGTGGTGGATATCGTTATTTTCCCAACTTCACTGATGACTTAAGTAGATATGGGTATATTTACTTAATGAAACACAAGTCTGAAACGTTTGAAAAGTTCAAGCAATTTCAAAGTGAAGTTGAGAATCATCATAACAAGAAGATTAAATTCTCGCGATCTGATCGAGGAGGTGAATATCTGAGTTATGAGTTTGGCAGTCACTTAAGACAGTGTGGAATTGTTTCACAGTTGACACCGCTTGGAACACCACAACGTAATGGTGTGTCCGAACGTCGTAATCTAACCTTATTAGATATGGTGCGTTCTATGATGTTTCTTGCTAATTTGCCACTATCGTTTTGGGGTTATGCATTAGAGACAGCTGCATTCACTTTAAATAGGGCACCATCAAAATCCGTTGAGACGACGCCATATGAGTTATGGTTTGGCAAGAGGCCAAAAATGTCGTTTCTTAAAGTTTGGGGATGTGATGCTTATGTCAAAAAGCTTCTTCCTGAAAAGCTGTAACCCAAAGCGGAGAAATGCGTCTTCATAGGATACCCGAAAGAGACAGTCGGGTATACCTTCTATCTCAGATCTGAAGGCAAAGTGTTTGTCGCTATGAACAGAACATTTCTTGAGAAAGAGTTTCTCTCGAAAGAATTGAGTGGGAGGAAAATAGAGCTTGATGATGTTATCGAACCTTTACTTCAACCAGAAAGTAGAGCAGCGTAGAAAGATGTTTGTGTGGAACCTACGACGGTAGAAGAGGAAGTTAATGATGATGATCATGAAGCTTTGTATCAAGATACTATTGAACCTCGTAGGTCGACAAGGGCGCATACTACTCCTGAGTGGTACGGCAACCCTGTCTTGGAGGTCATGTTGTTGGACAACAATGAACCTACGAGCTATGGAGGAGCAGTGATGGGCCCGGATTCCAAGAAATTGTTAGAGGCCATGAAATCCGAGATGGGATCCATGTATGAAAACAAAGTATGGACTTTGGAAGTATTACCTGAAGGGCGAAAGGCCATTCAGAACAAATGGATCTTTAAGAAGAGGACAGACGCGGACGGTAATGTCACCGTCTATAAAGCTCGACTTGTGGCAAAGGGTTTTTCACAAGTTTAAGGAGTTGACTACGATGAGACATTCTCATCCGTAGCGATGCTTAAGTCTGTCAGAATCATGTTGGCAATAGCTGCTTATTTCGATTATGAAATTTGGCAGATGGATGTCAAAAAGGCGTTCCTCAACGGTTTCCTTGAGGAAGAGTTGTATATGATGCAACCAGGATGTTTTGTCGATCCAGAGAATGCTGACAAAGTTTGCAAACTTCAGCGATCCATTTATGGGCTGGTGCAAGCATCTCGGAGTTGGAATAAGCGCTTTGATGAGGTGATCAAAACGTTTGAGTTTATACAAGTTTATGGAGAAGCTTGTATTTAGAAAGTGAGTGGGAGCTCTATAGCGTTTCTAATATTATATGTGGATGACATATTGCTGATTGGAAACAATATAGAAATGCTCGAAAGCGTGAAGGAATATTTGAACAAGAGTTTTTCAATGAAGGACCTAGAAGAAGCTGCTTTCACATTAGGCATTAAGATATATAGAGATAGATTGAGACGCTTAATAGCACTTTCACAGAGCACATACCTTGATAAAGTTTTGAAGAAGTTCAAAATGGATCAGTCCAAGAAGGGGTTCTTGCGTGTGTTACAAGGTGTGAAGTTGAGTAAGACTCAATGCCCAATGACTGCAGAAGATAGAGGGAAGATGAGTGTCATCCCCTATGCTTCATCCATAGGCTCTATTATGTATGCAATGTTGTGCACAAGACCCGATGTCAGCCTTGCCATAAGTATGGCCGGAAGGTTTCAAAGTGATCGTGGGATGGAGCACTAGACGGCGGTCAAGAATATCTTTAAGTACCTAAAAAGGACTAAGTAAATGTTTCTCGTTTATGGAGGTGATGAAGAGCTCGTCGTAAAGGGTTACGTTGATGCAAGCTTTGACACTGATCCGGATGACTCTAAGTCACAAACCGGATATGTATTTAGTCTCAACGGGGGAGCAGTAAGCTGGTGCAGTTCCAAGCAGAGCGTGGTAGGCGATTCTACGTGCGAAGCGGAGTACATCGCAGCCTCGGAGACAGCAAAGGAAGGTGTCTGGATGAAGCAGTTCATGACAGATCTTGGAGTAGTGCCCAGTGCACTGAATCCAATGAACTTGTTGTGTGACAACACTGGTGCCATTGCTCTGGCCAAGGAACCAAGGTTTCATAAGAGGACTAGACACATAAAGCGACGCTTCAACTCCATCTGTGATTACATCGAGGAGAAAGACATAAATATTTGCAAAGTGCACACGGATCTGAATGTTGCAGACCCGTTGATTAAACCTCTTCCAAGGGCTAAACATGATCAACACCAGAACTGCATGGGTGTTCGATTCATTACAATGTAAATCACATAGTGATGTGAACTAGATTATTAACTCTAGTGCAAGTGGGAGACTGTTGGAAATATGCCCTAGAGGCAATAAATAAAGTGTTTATTATTATATTTCCTTGTTCATGATAATCGTTTATTATCCATGCTATAATTGTATTGATTGGAAACACATTACATGTGTGGGTAAATAGACAACACTATGTCCCTAGTATGCCTCTAGTGAACTAGCTCGTTGATAAAAAATGGTCAAGGTTTCCTAGCCATTAACATGTGATGTCATTTGATAACGGGATCACATCATTGGTAGAATGATGTGATGGACAAGACCCAAACTACGAACGGACATCGAAGTATGATCATGTTAGTTTATTGCTACTGTTTTCTGCATGTCAAGTATATGTTCCTATGACCATGAGATCATGCAACTCACGGACATCGGAGGAGTGCCTTGTGTGTATCAAACATCACAACATAACTGGGTGACTATAAAGGTGCTCTACAGGTATCTCCGAGGGTGTCTGTTGAGTTGGCATGGATCAAGACTGCGATTTGTTACTCCGTATGACGGAGAGGTATCTCAGGGCCCACTCGGTAATACAACATCACAATAAGCCTTGCAAGGAATGTGACTAAGTGTTAGTCACGGGATTTTGTATTACGGAACGAGTAAAGAGACTTGCCGGTAATGAGGTTGAACTAGGTATGGAGATACCGATGATCGAATCTCGGGCAAGTAACATACCGAAGAACAAAGGGAACATCATACGGGATTAACTGAATCCTTGACATAGAGGTTCGACCGATAAAGATCTTCGTAGAATATGTAGGAAACAATATGGGCATCCAGGTCCCGCTATTGGTTATTGACCGTAGAGGTGTCTCGGTCATGTGTACATAGTTCTCGAACCCGCAGGGTCTGCACACTTAAGGTTTGGTGACGTTTTGGTAGTATAGAGTTATGTATGGTGGTGACCAAAGGTTGTTCGGAGTCCCGGATGAGATCCCGAACGTTACGAGGAGCTCCAAAATGGTCCGAAGGTAAAGATTCATATATAGGAAGTCCTGTTTTGGTCGCCGGAAAGGTTTCGGGCTAATCGGTAGTGTATCGGGAGACCATCGGGAGGGGTACTTCGACCCAAGAGACTTCATGGGCTGTGGGAGAATAAATACCAGCCTTTTGTGGGCTGGTGGAAGTCCCACACAAGGCCCATGCGGCTAGGGAAGAAAAGCCCAAAGGGAAAAGGTGGAAACAAAAGGCAAAAAAGGAGGAATCCTAGTCCTACTAGGATTGGAGGAGGAGTCCTTCTCTCCTCCCCACTTCGGCCGAACCAAGGAGGCTTGGCCCTTGCGCCAAGTCCTCTCCTCCCTCCCTCTTAAATATACTGGAGGTTTTAGGGATTTTGCACAGAATTTTCAGCCACGTGCTACCCGTTCCTCCAGTGCATAGTTTCTCCTCTAGATCGGATTTCTACAGTGCTTAGGCGAAGCCCTGCCGGAATAGCTCCACCACCATCGCCGAAGCACCGTCACGCTACCGGAGAACTCTTCTTCCTCTCCGCTCCCTCTTGCTGGATCAAGACGACGGAGATCGTCATCAAGCCGTACGTGTGCTGAACGCGGAGGTGCCGTCCGTTCGGCGCTAGATCGGAAGGACCATGATCAAGTTCGCGAAAAGGATCGTGACTGGATTGCGGGACGGATCGTGATTGGGTCACGGGACGCTCGGCGATTTGGATCGCGAAGACGTTCGACTACACCAACCGCGTTTCTTAACGCTTCCCGCTTAGTGATCTATAAGGGTACGTAGATCCACTCTCCCTCTCGTAGATGCTCATCACCATGGATAGGTCTTGCGTGAACGTAGGAAATTTTTTGTTTCCCATGCAACGTTCCCCAACACCTCTTCCCTTTCTTTCTGTATCTAGACCTACACAAGCATAAGCGCCGCCACAAGACAGACTGCCGGAGTCGTCACGGGGAACGGGGCAAGGCACCGACGTCAAGGACCGCATGCCTGGCATGTCAGCTAGCATCCTCGCGTGTCCCTTGTGCGGGCGCCACCGCGGTTGGAGCACCTGCAGGCCGTCAAGTTGAGGCGGCGACAAGCACGCGAGGGGGAAGCTGGAGATGCACGACAAAAATGGTGTGGGTAATGCTTGGAATAGTTTGAATTCAAACTACTATTTCAAGATGGTTTTCCTAGTGGGCTGCATTAGATTAGACGAAATGGAAACTTTTGGAGCCGGCGCGCCGGCCGAACAGTTTGGCCGGTCGCATGCGGCCCGCACAGGTGGCTGTCCCAGTCAGCAACATTTTTCGTCTAGATTTACTGCAACCGGCGTTTAAATTTGCTACAAGTGTTTCCCATTTGCTATAATTGTTCATTAAAAAGCTGCATCTACGTTTGGTTGTAACCCGAATTCGTCGGATTTTTTCGCTACAACCGGCATTTGATTTTTTTGCTACAACCGATGTTGATTTTTGTTACAACCGATAATATTTTTTGCTATAACTGTTCACTAAAAAAGTTGCATACACGTTCGTCAGAATTGCAACTCGAGTTCATCGGATTGTTTTTTTACAACCCATATTTTTGTTTTGCTATCACGCATCATCAGCGTCGTTTTTTTGCTATGGCCATGTTGGTATTTTTGTTATAACCATATTTTTGCTGCATCCGTGATCGAAATTTACTATATCCTATTTATTTTTGCTTCAATCGGTGATTTTTGCTGTATGAATAGATCTAACGATCAAATCAGATTCGATCTGACGAATCAAACGGCTCGTATGCGGTCGGCCGAAAGTTTGCGCCGGCAGAGCAGTGCCCAGACGAAATGGGCTGAGACACTAGTTTAATTTAGAATCGGTCTGCGCTTTACTTATTTCTGTGCTGAATCTCAACTGAATTAGTTTGGTGTGGAAAGAGACCGGTTGGTCTCGAACGGTTTAGACTTTCACCCCACGGTCTGAAACCAAATGGAGGTTGTGAGCCCCATGTATGGACTGTTTTTGTAGCAAGGGGAGCAAGAAGCAAGGAAGCTGAGATTACGAGTTAGTCGCAGCCGGCGATGTCGAGTTCAGGGTGGTGGCGTGCTAGGGGCACAGAGGTGAAACCACAAGGGTATTGTTTCCAAGTAGCTCCCGGGAAGGGAAATGATCTCAAGCCTGTATTTTATCCTTTTATTTGCGAGAGCAAGTAAATTACAAGGGTATTGCAAATACAGGTGAAAAACTAGACCGAGTGCTCCGCGAAGTCTCGGGCCAACCCGTACGGTGACTGATTCATGAACAAAAATCGAATCGGCTGTTAGCGTGTATAAGTATAGCATATATAATATGGTCAACTGTGTCCATGTGACTCTGATGATGGATCACGCGGGAACGGCAGAGTCATGACGCCCAGCTGCGTGCTGGGCGTTAGGGAGACACGCATCTCAGGACTAAACATTATGATGATCGACGAGCATCTACGTACGTTACTGCTCGATCACGTACGAAAGCGGAGCAGCCTGATCAGGAAGCGGTCGCGACCGTATGGAGAATCAATTCTGATACGAAGAAAGCAGGGGATCGCAGAAGTGGGGATGTCCTGACTCGGTCAGTTAATTCAGAGATTGCATGTTGTATCTTACTACCCGCTAGTTTTTTCAACACAAAAAAAGAAGAAGGAAATTAACCACCTCTAGCGCTGCCGACTAGCCGTTGCACGCCGGCCGGCTAAGATGAACCATGAATGAGCTGATGACCTCTCGAGATGTTTGAAGGTGGCATGAAGAGAGTTGAAGCTAGGGCGAAAGGGAATATAACGAAGTTAATTAACTAAGCATCAAGTGAAGTCAAACCCGATACACGGTCTAAAATATGCGGTCACGTAAACACCTTGAACGGGCAAATACACACGCGCGCGCATACGCAGGACTGAAACAGGGGATTTCCTTTTTTTTTCTGTCAGCGGTGCACGTCGCTGTTTCATTCACCCGTTGTTTACTTTTTTACAGCAGTCAGCAGCGCGCTCTCTGCGCCCATCCGATGCCTATAGATCCGCTGCCTGTAGAGAGAGACAGCTCGGGGTGATTGGCGGGGTTCTGCACAAGTGCAAAGATACACGTTGTGAGGCAAATATTTACTGCTCTCACCAACCGGTCAATACGACGTCCTTAGAACAACTTCAACCGGCCGACGAAACGGACGCCTCGTGTCCGCTTTGCAAAATGAGACGGCGCGTACGTTCAATAGAAGACCGATCTAAATTTACCAATGACAAAAATAAATAAGACGTGACATAAAATAAACATAACAAAACATTAATTAAACATAAGTGACCGGTCAACCGCCGGTCATTGTTCACTTTAAACATAATTAAACATTAAAAAACAAAAAAAAACTACGCGCCCGCTGCCCCATAGTCGTCCACCTTGCCCCTTGCCCCTGCCGTCGCCATCGTCATCGCCATCGCCGCCGATGAGGCCGACGAAGGCAGGAGGCGGCCCGGCCCACCCGAACGCCGCTTGGTAGGCCGCCAGGACAGCCTCCTCCGACATCAACGGCGGCGACGGCATTGCGGCGAGCCGGGCGCGCTCCTCATCCTCCTCCTCCTCCTCGTCCTCCAGGCGTAGCGCCTCCGCGTCTTTTTCCCACTCGATCTGCTGCTTGTCGTCCACCGCCTCCTCGGCCAGCTAGTGCGTCTTCCAGCGCTCGAGGTGGGTCAGCACCTCCTCCGGCGTCGAGGCGTACCAGAACGGAGGCGCGCTGACCCACTCGCGGACCACGTCGGTCCACCTGTAGGACTCGATGACAGGAGGCGGCAAAGCGCTTCCACGTCGGCATGGGCTCTGGCTCCGCCTCGACCTTTGGCTCGGCCATGGGTGACAGCGACATCGGCTATGGAGGAGGCGACGGCGGCAGCGGGACGAAGGTCGGGCTGTGGACGGAGTCCCCCGTAGCTGAGAGGGCGAGGGCCTGGTCCAGGGCATCCCAGTGTGCGTCCTCCTCGATACGGCTAGCCTCCAGCGCGTTCTGGAGGGCTAGCTCGATGGCGGACTGGTACGTCTGCTCCTCCTCCTCCTCCGGTAGCACCTCGGGTGGCGGCGGAGGGACGACGTGGTCGACATGCACGCCTCGGCGTCGCTCCTCCTCGTGCTCTAGCGCGAACCAGCGCTCCCAGTTGGGGGAGTCCGGTGCGTAGGCACGCATGGCGCGCTGCTCCGGCGTGAGGGCCTCACGCCGCCAACGAACCTCCTCGGAGTGTGCTCGTGGCGTGCGCGGCACCGCCGGAATGGGGATCTGCTGCGGATCCAGATGCCAACCGTGTGGCAGGTTGACATCTAGATATTGCAACGACCGACAGTACTACCAGTGCCACCGCGTCTGGTGGACTGGGATGCACAGCCGGTCCCGTTCCTGCGGCGAGCTACGACGTGGCGGCGGCGACGGCAGTGCAGCGGGCCCGCGCGAAGAGCCTGCGCCGGCGTTGAACTTGCCCTTCCCCCCTTCCGGCCGAAAAACCCCATGGCGCGCTGGCTGGCTAGGGTTTGCCTGGTCGCCGACATGGGAGCAAGTGTGGCCAGATGTGGATAGAAACGGATGAGGACGCCCCCGCCGCACGCTTCCATTAAAAAGACGGCCCGTGCCCACCTTCCACCCACTGCCAGGTGGGCCCCGAAGGTAGCTGGTCGCATTTAATACGATCGGGGGGGGGGGGCGGTTGGCCGGTCGACAAGTGGGGCCGAGGCGGACACGAGAGGACGCACGGCGCGTCCGCTTGGCATCCGCGCCGACGCAAATCCAGCCCAAATTTGGGCCTAAAATGGATCGGCACGGATGCGAAGCAGACACGATTTGAGACTGGATCGACGCGTTGGACGTCTATTTTCGTTCGCGGCGACCCAAACGAACGCGGGCGAAGAAAATGGGTCGGTTGTTGGTAAAGCATCTTCGACGATGCGTATATTTTCACCTACATCCGTTCCGCTGACAGGAGATAAGTCCACTCCACGACGCGGACGCGGGAGACCGCCGTAGCCGCATATATATTTATTAGTTAATTTAAATTTAAATGTACTCCTATTTTCGGGTCATAACAGTGTCAGATTGTATGCTTGATCACAATCAAAAGGAACTGGCTCCTTTACCGTGCCCAATGTGTCGTGCCTTCGTACGACGTCAGCGAGGCAGTGATCTAGCCCAGAAAACTATTAAAAGCCCATATCGACATTCCAACGGCTCGCCTAATACCTGATGCACTGCTGATTAACATCATTAATATTCCTAAAATAAAATATTAACAACATTTGTCCATGGCTACATGTTCTCATGGTGTTTTGAATGTGGTTAAATTATGTCGATTTAAATTTAGTCAAGTATATAAGTCAATTATTGTCTGCATTTTTTTTCTCATTTTTTGTATTTTACTTTTTGTAATTTTCCTATTTTTCAACAAAATAAAATATTAGAGAGACAATGGGAGACTAAAAATAAATAAAATATGTAAATGTGACTTTTTTGAAAACATGGTACAATGTAGACGTTTATAAACACGGACATACACTCACCCCTATAAATGCATGAACAGAACCCTATCCTTAGGGTGTCATTGTCCGAGCCGTCTTCATCATGGGATCGTCGTCGGAGACCTTGGGCAAGCCAGTCGGCATGCCCTTCTCGATCTGTGTGGCGCGACGAGACTGTCAAGCGGATGCAAGAGCAGCTACCATCTCCAGTCAGGGTGGATGGGGAGCAAAGGAGGAAGATGTGGAGGGGGCGGCTCTCTCGGCCGGCGCTCGACTTCAATGTCGGCGCAAGTGAGAGGTTGCGACTGCTCTGGGTCGGCGTCAATGCATAGCGGCCGCTACAGTGGCATGAATGCCAACAGCTGGCCACAGGCGGGAGCACGCGTGGGCGCTGGTGGAGGTTTTTGGTTGGGCCAAGATAGTCACGCGCGAGTGTGGCATTTGTCCGAACGTCCGCAACCTACACCCACTTTGTCTCCAGTTTGTGTGAAAAAGTATGTCTATACCGCTGAACGGACTGATACAGGACCGTTTTAGATGACAAAACACATCCGGACCCCGAGTAATTCGGACGGTTGTGGGCGGTTTGAGGGTCAGTGTTGGATATGCACTTATACAATGTTTTATAGGGGAAATAGATTATTTTTGGGTTTGTGAAATTGGTTGATGTGTCCAGGACCCACAGAGAACCCCATTAGATGACAAAACACGTCCGAACCATGCCCTTATGAAAGGTTTTATAGGAAAAATAGTTTATTTGGGGGTTTGTGCCATAGTTTATTAGTTGATTCTTTTGTGAAATATTTTGTCAGTCCCAAAATAAGTGTTTCTATCTTAGTAAAAAGTTGAGATACTTATTTTAGAACCGAGGGAGTAGTTAATTAGTTGTGATGTGAAGGTGCCTGATGCGGTGAACAGTTGTGTTGGTTACATGGGCTTTCGCCGAGGAGTGAGGCCTCTCTAGCCCCTATCATTGCGGACGCTAGGGGGGGGGGGTAAGGCACGGCAGGGTGCCGTGCTTAGTGGGCACAGTAGAGGAGCCGGTTCCAACCAAAAGGAGGCAAATATGCTGAGTTTTTACCTGCATGAATCAAAAATAACATTAGTCCATCAGTTCATGCATTTTTGCCCTGCCGGACCGGGAATTTCATCTGTCTGCTCCCTGATCAAGGAGGTTTTGTCCCACCACGTAGGCAGTCTCTGCCTCAGCCTTCGCGTCTGCCTCCGCCGCATCCTAATAATTCGTCGCCACCAACTCATCTTTTTGCCACTGCAACATCTCGTAGCGAACGGATTACACGATCATTCTCGTGTCGGCATCCAATGAATCGACATTTGAGGTCAACATCTTGACGTCCTTATCACTGGCGGCGATCTTCACCATCTTTTCCTCGAGTGCGGTCTTCCTCTCTTAAATTGTGGTCCTCCTCTATTCGATCCTAAGCTTCTTGTTTGTCGCCTCCATCAACAGTTTGAACCTCTCCGCCTTGTTCTCCTCCTTTATGTTCGAGCGCCTCATGCATGCCTCCTCCTTCTTTGCCAATATGTCCTTGAACCTCTCCTTTAGATTCGTCGCCACACCTTATTGCTTCTCCCTCTCCTCCTCCCACTTCTTCCTGAAAGCACATTTGCTCCCTTGGTGGTTTTGGTAATTAATAACAACATATATATCATTGGACTCATGTTTCCACTAAGCACATTTCAGGAAAATTCCAATGATGAGATGGCTATAAACTGTGATGTGATACCCCAAGAAGCAAGGAATGGATTGGAAAAGCTTCAAGCTAGAAGACTCTCCTTTTACTTTGTGAGAAATCACTTTGAGTCCATAGGAAATCCAATACTATTAAAAGGGGGTAAGGTATTGTTGGTGAACAAATTGCCCCACGTGCACAAGTGTTAGCCACCAAAAACACCCACAAGCTCTCCCACAAAATACTCTGTTAAAATCCTAATCCACAAAATCGGTGCCACTAAGTTTTCATCTCGCTCTATCGATTTTCTACCCAAGACAGAACCCTAGCCAAATCCTAGCATTTCGATACAACCGAGACTGCATCCGTGCAACTAAGATTTGGTGACCACGGTTCGGGTGAATGATTTCATAGAATCGAAAATTCCGAGTTTATGTTTTGATCTCACTCAGTTTTGGGAACTGCCCTCGGCCACTAGTTTTAGTACCATCGAGATTCCTATATTGATCTCATCGAGATTCCGAAAGTTGCCACATTTTAAAGAAATACGTACAACCGAGTTTTGCTTCGGTTTCACCGAGTTGGTCAATAATGTTGTAACGGTTGGATTTTTGGAGATGCCTATATATACCCCTCCACCACATCCCACTCGCAAGAGAAGCACTCAGAATAGTTCCCCACTTCCTATATCCAGATCTCTAAGAGAGAACCACCTACCCTTGTGTTGAGATCAAGATCATCCACTCCAACCATATGGATCTTGATTTCTAGCCTCCCCAAGTTGCTTTCCACCCAATCAATCTCTTCTACCAAGCCAAATCTATGAGAGAGTAATTGAGTGTTGAGGAGTCTATCATCTTGAAGCACAAGAGCAAGGAGTTCATCACCACTATCAAGCCTATTACGTTTTGGAGGGTGGTGCCTCCTAGATTGGTTAGGTGTTCCTTGGGAGCCTCCTACTTCGTGTTGTGGAGTTTAACCAAGAATTTTGTATGGGCAAGGAGATCGCCTACTTCGTGAAGATCTACCCATAGTGAGGCTAGTCCTTCGTGGACGGAAGCCATTATGGAATAGTCAAGGTTGCTACTTCGTGGACCCTTATGGGTGGATCCCTCCGTGGACTCTCGTGACCATTACCGTTTGTGGGTTGAAGACTCCATAAACATGGATGTAGGATAGTGCCACCTATCATAATCACGGGAAAAAATCTTCGTGTCTACAATTGCGTTTGATCCTCTAACCCTTACCTCTATTACATGTGCTTGTCTTTACTTTCCGCTGCAATACTCTTAGACTTGCATGTGTAGGGTGTGCTTGACTTGCTATCATTTCTAAAATCTGCCCACAACTAAAATTGGGAAAAGGTAGGATTTTTATTTGGCCAATTAGTCTAATCACCCCCCTCTCTAGACTTACTTTTGATCCTACAAGCAGTATCAGAGCTTTGGTCGCCATTGCATTGGTTTCACAACATAGGAGAGTATGGCGTCTAGAGAGGGAAATTATCACTGTTGAGGTCCTTACTTTGAGGGTACAAATTTTGCTAGTTGGAAGCATAAGATGAAAATGCATATCTTTGTCATAACCCTGTCGTTTGGGTTGTTGTTCCTGTTGGCTTGCAAGGTGAATTCTTTGGTGATGGAAAGGAACCGGATCCTTAAGAGACAACGGAAGAATGGAATATGTTGCAATACAATGCTCAATCATGTGACATTCTTTTCAACTCCCTATGCCCTGAAGAATTCAACAAAATCAGCCGTCTTGAATGCAAAGGAAATTTGGGATAATTTGGTTGATATGCACGAAGGTACCAATTCCATCAGATAATCTAAGTTGGACGTGCTTCAAAGTCAGCTTGACAAATTCAAGATGAAGGATGGTGAAGGAGTCGTGAAGATGTACTCTAGGCTAGCTCTCATTACCAATGAGATTCTCGTCTTAGGAAGCAAAGTAATGACCGACAAATTCATCATCAAGAAGATACTTAGAGCTCTGGATGGTAAGTATGACACGTGTGCACCTTAATCCAAATGATGTCAAACTACAAAGATCTCAAGCCTATGGAAGTGATTGGAAGAATTGTTGCTCATGAGATGTCACTTAAAGACAAGGAAGAACTTCACAACAAGTCTAGTGGTGCTTACAAAGCCACAAGTGATACTCCCTCTACTTCGAGCGACAACCTTGTTACCAATGAAGAGATAAGCCTCATTGTCAAGAAATTCAACAAGTTCTACAAGAGTAGAGGCAAATAGAGGAACTCCAACTCAAGATACCAAGAAAAGCGTTCAGCTAATCTTGACCAGAATTGTTACAATTGTGGAAGGCCCGGACGCTACTCCAATGAGTGCACGCCACCCCCACCACACACACACAAATGAAGGGAAGAATCACCATGAAGAAAGAGCTCAAGAGACGAGTCACCTCAAAGAGAGAGAAGGAGTAGAGATGATTGTTATGAACGAAGACCCTCAAGGAGAAGTAGGGACTCGGAGAAGAAGGACAAGTACAGCAAGAGCTACTCAAGAAGAAGATATCAAGCTCATGTTTTTGAATGGGTTTCCAACTCTGAATTCGACCACCACTCTGAGAGAAGCTATCACTCCGACTCCGCCTATAGTCAAGATGAAGGTGTTGCCGGACTTGCACTTGTTTCCTCCAACTCCTATGACATATTTGATTCACCAAATGAAGGAAGTGGAAATGCTTCATGACTAAATTCCCCAAGGTATCACACCCCGAGCATCTTGATTTCAATAGTGATGAGGATGACCTACTAGGAGATGTTGACTTGCTATTTGACAAATCTGGTCATACTAGTCAAAATGAACTTGTTAGTAATCACTCCAGTCAAGTCGTGTGATGATGATAAGTTGGAAATAGAGCGACTAACTCAAGAACTAAAATCTCTTAAGTTATCCCACGAGTCTACTCAACAAGATCATAGAGAGCTTGTAAGGGCACATGAGAAGCTTCGCTTCGAGAAGCTCAATTTGGAGCAAGAGCATGAATTCCTTAAATCTATCAATGATGATCTTCGAAAGAAGACTTCCTCTTATCTAGAAAAATGACTTCTCTTGTCTACATTCATTCCACAAGTTAAGGCTAACCAAACTATTAATAAAGGCAAGAAAGGTTCTTCAACTAGTAACAATAAAAATGATAAATATAATGATATTGCTTCTAGTATTTCTATTGATCCCACTAACGACTCTCTTAGCCAAGTTACACTTGAGCAAGAAAATGAACTATTGAAAGGGATTATAGATAAAGGTATCTACAAAAGTCTTGCCGGATGTAAGCAATTTGAGGAAATTGTATGCAAGCACGGAGGATACCAAAAGAACCACGACATTGGCTACTTCAACGCAAATGGAGTTGAATGGGAAGAAGGTACATACCCCAAGCCCAAGTTTGTTCCTCAAATGGACAAGTATGAACATAGTCTGCCCAAGGGAACAAAATCTCAAGATGACCTTCCACCACAAGATCACAAGCTCATGGGAAAGGACAAGATTCAAGAGGAGATTGACTCATATGAAGATGAATCCCAAGCTTTGGTGAAGTGGGTTCCCAAGGCTTCAACAAGCTCAACTTCAACAAGTGCAACTTCAACACCAAGGATACCCATCAACTTGATGTGGGTCCCCAAGAAGAAGAACAAGAGAAGTTCTTGAGGGGTGACTCCGCCAATGAAATTCACTCATATTCATTATTGGCAAGAATTAGTTGCAATCAACATTATGCAATAGTTCAAGGAGTCACGCATTCCCTCAAATGTAAGCAAGGGGACAAGGTAATTAATGAATCCATGGAAATCATCATATATGCCTTGTATTGGAAATATGCCCTAGAGGCAATAATAAATTAGTTATTATCATATTTCCTTGTTCATGATAATCGTTTATTATCCATACTATAATTGTATTGATCAGAGACTTAGATGGATAAGTGGATACATAGACAAAAACCATGTCCCTAGTATGCCTCTAATAGACTAGCTCATTGATCAAAGATGGTTAAGGTTTCCTAGCCATGGACATGAGATGTCATTTGATAACGGGATCACATCATTAGGAGAATGGTGTGATGGACAAGACCCAAACTACAAACGTAGCATATGATCGTGTCAGTCTAATGCTACTATTTTTTTGCATGTCAAGTATCTGTTCCTATGACCATGAGATCATGCAACTCACTAACACCGGAGGAGTTCCTTGTGTGTATCAAATGTCGCAACGTAACTGGGTGACTATAAAGGTACCCTACAGTTATCTTCGAGGGTGTCTCTTGGGTTGGCATGAATCAAGACTGGGATTTGTTACTCCGTGTGACGGAGAGGTATCTCAGGGCCCACTCAGTAATACAACATCACAACAAGCCTTGCAAGCAATGTGACTAAGTGTTAGTCACGGGATCTTGTATTATGGAACGAGTAAAGAGACTTGCCGGTAACGAGGTTGAACTAGGTATGGAGATACCGACGATTGAATCTCGGGCAAGTAACATACCGAAAAAACAAAGGGACCATCATACGGGATTAACTGAATCCTTGACATAGAGGTTCGACCGATAAAGATCTTCGTAGAATATGTAGGAACCAATATGGGCATCTAGGTCCCGCTATTGGTTATTGACCGTAGAGGTGTCTCGGTCATGTCTACATAGTTCTTGAACCCGCAGGGTCTGCACACTTAAGGTTCGATGACGTTTCGGTAGTATAGAGTTATGTATGGTGGTGACCGAAGGTTGTTCGAAGGCCCGGATGAGGTCTTGGACATCACGAGGAGCTCCGAAATGGTCTGGAGGTAAATATTGATATATAGGAAGTCCTATTTTGGTCGCCAGAAAAGTTTCGGGCTCATCGGTATTGTACGGGAGTGCCGGTTGTGTACCCGGAGACCATCGGGAGGGGTATTACGACCCAAAAGGCTACATGGGCTGTGGGAGAGTGAATACCAGCCCTTGGTGGGCTGGTGGAAGTCCCACACTGCGGCTGGGAGAGAAAACCCAAAGAGAAAAAGGTAGAAAAAGGCAAAATAGGGATGAATCCTAGTCCTACTAGGATTGGAGGAGGAATCCTCCTCTCCTCCTTGATTCGGCCGACCCAAGGGCTGTCCCCTTGAGGGCCGATCCTCCTCCTCTCTTCCTCTTATATATACTAGAGGTTTTAGGGTTTTGCACTAGTTTTTTCAGCCACGTGCTACCCGTTCCTCTAGTGCATAGTTTCTCCTCTAGATCGGTTTTCTGTAGTGCTTAGGTGAAGCCCTGCCGGAATTGCTCCACCACCATCGCCACGGCGCCGTCATGCTGCCGGAGAACTCTTCTACCTCTCCGCTCCCTCCTGCTGGATCAAGAAGGTGGAGATCGTCATCGAGCTGTACGTGTGCTGAACGCGGAGGTGCCGTCCGTTCGGCGCTAGATCGGAAGGACCGTGATTGACATCGCGGGACGAATCATGATGAGATCATGGGACGGATCATGATGAGTTCGCAGGACAGATCGTGATGAGATCACAGGACACTTGGCGATTTGGATCGCGAAGACGTTCGACTACACCAACCGCGTTTCTTAACGCTTCCCGCTTAGCGATTTACAAGGGTATGTAGATCCACTCTCCCTCTCGTAGATGCTCATCACCATGGATAGGTCTTGCGTGAACGTAGCAAATTTTTTGTTTCCCATGCAACGTTCCCAACAATGGCATCAGGGGCTAGGTCTATGTGTAGATGAGATCTCGAGTAGAACACAAAGAGTTTGTGGGCATTGATTCTTAGATTGCTTCCTCCCTTGGTCGTGTTTTGGTTCAGCAGTACTATGGGATGAAGTGGCCCGGACCAACATTACTCGTATGCTTACGAGAGACCGGTTCCTTCAGCTGCAACTTGTTGCAAAAGATGGCTAGCGGGTGGCAGTTTCTCCTACTTTAGTTGGATCGGATTCGACAAAGGCGGTCCTTGAGAAGGTTGAAAAGCAACTTATGTATCGCCGTTGTGGTTTATGCGTACGTGAGAATTGTTCTTGCTAGATACCCGTAGCAGCCACGTAAAACATGCAACAATAATTAGAGGACGTCTAACTTGTTTTTGCAGGGTATGTTGTGATTTGATATGGACAATTACATGATGTGATATATGTGATGTATGAGATGATCATGTGTTGTATAGAATATCACGATTAGCATGCCGATGAGTACGGCAACCGGCAGGAGCCATAGGGTTGTCTTTAATTATTGTATGACCTGCGTGTCAATCATTAAGCGCTATGTAATGCTTTACTTTATCGCTAGACGGTAGCAGTAGTAGTACAAGCATGATGGGCGCAACAACCCCGATGGCGACACGTTGATGGAGATCAAGATGATGGAGATCATGGTGTCGTGCCAGTGACGATGGAGATCATGCCGGTGCTTTCAAGATGGAAATCAAAAGCACAAGTTCATGGCCATATCATGTCACTTATGATTTGCATGTAATGTTAATCCTTTTATGCACCTTGTTTTGCTTAGGACGACGGTAGCATTATAAGGTGATCCCTCACTTAAATTTCAAGATGAATTGTGTTCTCCCTGAGTGTGCACCGTTGCAAAAGTTCGTCGTGTTGAGACACCACGTGATGATCGGGTGTGATAGACTCTACGTTCACATACAACGGGTGCAAGCCAGTGTTGCACATGCAGAACACTCGGGTTAAACTTGACGAGCCTAGCATGTACAGACATGGCCTCGGAACACAAGAGACCGAAAGGTCGAACATGAGTCATATAGTAGATATGATCAACATGATGATGTTCACCATTGAAACCACCTCAACTCACGTGATGATCGGACTTGAGTTGGTGAATTTGGATCATGTATCACTCGAATGACCGGAGGGATGTCAATTTGAGTGGGAGTTCTTAAGTAATATGATTAATTGAACTCATTATCAGGAACATAGTCAGTAGTGTCTTTGCAAACTGTGTTGTAGATTACTAGCTCACGCTGTAGCTCCCTTGAATTTTATATGTTCCTAGAGAAATAGAGTTGAAAGATGATGGTAGCAATATTGCGGACTGGCTCCGTGATCTGAGGATTGTCCTCATTGCTGCACAGAAGGCTTATGTCCTTAATGCACCGCTCGGTGCGGCAACCCCTCTAGCGTCGTCTGTAGATGTTGTAAACATCTGACAAGCACGTTCTGATGACTACTTGGTAGTTTAGTGTGTCATGCATTACGACTTAGAATTGAGGCTCCGAAACGTTTTGAACGTCACGGAACATATGAGATGTTCTAAGAGCTAAAATTAGGATCTCAGGCTCGTGACCATGTTGCGAGATATGAGATCTCCAACAAGATTCTTTGCCTGCAAGATGAAAGAGAATAGCTCAATCATTGAGCATGTGCTCAGATTGTCTGGGTGCTACAATTGCTTGAATTGAGTGGGAATTGATCTTCCAGATAAGATAGTGATTGATATAGTTCTCCAAGTCACTGTCACTAAAGCTACTAGAACTTGGTGATGAACTATAAAATGCCAGGGATAGAAATAATGATCCCTGAGCTATTCGCGATGTTTGACCCCACGAAGGTAGAAATCAAGAAGGAGCGTCAAGTGTTGATGGTTAGTCAAACCACAAGTTTCGAGAAGGGCAAGAGCAAGGGGGGAAACTTGATGGATAGCAAGTCAGTTGCTGCTCCAGTGAAGCAACCCAAAGTTGAACCCAAACCCGAGACTAAGTGCTTCGATTATGAAGAGAGCGGTCGCTGAAGCGGAACAACCCTAGTTACTTGGTAGATAAGAAGGCTGGCAACGTCGACAGAAGTATATTTGATATACGTGTTAATGATGTGTACCTTGCGAGTACTCCTAGAAGCACCTGGGTATTGGATACCGGTTCAATTGCTAAATGTTAGTAACTCAAAATATAAGCTACGGAATAAACAGAGAACTAGCTAAGGATGAGGTGACGATACGTGTTGGAAGTGTTTCTAAGGTTGATGTGATCAACATTGCACGCTCTCTCTACCTTCAGGATTAGTGACGAACCTAAATAAGTGTTATTTGGTGTTTTGCGTTGAGCATGAACATGATTAGATCATGTTTATTGCAATACGGTTATTCATTTAAGTTAGCGAATAATGGTTATTCTGTTTACATGAATAATACCTTCAATGGTCATGCACCCAGTGAGAATGGTTTGTTGAAATCTTGATCGTAGTAGTACACATGTCCATAACATTGATGTCAAAAGATACAAAGTTAATAATGATAGTACCACATACTTGTGGCACTGCCGCTAAATGTCGTATTAGTATAAAGCGCATGAAGAAACTCCATGCTAATGGATATTTGGACTCATTCGATTTCGAATCGGTTGAGACGTGCGAACCATGCCTCTTGGGCAAGATGACTAAAAGACCCCGTTGGATGGAGCGGGCAAGTGATTCATTGGAAATGATACATGTTGATGTATACAATCTAGTGAGTCTTGTAGCGTGCAGTGGATACCGTTATTTTCTTACCTTCACTGATGATTTGAGTAGATATGGTGTATATTTACTTAATGAAACACAAGTCTGAATTGTTTGAAAGATTCAAGCAAATTTAGAGTGAAGTTTAAAGATCATCGTGACAAGAAGATAAAAGTGACCGCGATATGATCGTGGAGGTGAATATCTGAGTTACGAGTTTGGCATACAACTTAAGACAATGTGAAATTTGTTTCACAACTAACGCCACCTGGAACACCATAGTGTGATGATGTGTCCGAACATCATAGTCATGCCCTATTGATATAGTGCATACTGTGATTTCTCTTATCGTTTTACTACTATAATTTTGGGGTTATGCATTAGAGACAACTACATTCACTTTAAATAGGGCATCATCTAAATCCGTTGAGATGACACCGTGTGAATTATGGTTTGATAGAAACCTAAGCTGTCATTTCTTAATATTTGGGGCTGTGACACTTGTGTGGAAAATGTTTTCACCTAATGAGGTCGAACCCAAGGCGGACAATTGCATCTTCATAGAATACCCTAAGATCAGTTGGGTGAACCTTCAATCTCAGATCCTAGTGCAAAGTGTTTGTTGCTTAAATGGATCCTTTCTCGAGGAAATGTTTCTCGCGAAAGAATTGAGTGGGAGGAAGATAGAACTTGATGAGGTTGTTAAACCTTTGTTCAACCAGAGAGTAGCGCACCGCAGAAAGATGTTTCTGTGAAGCCTACGTTAGTTGAAGAGGAAGTTAATGATGATGATCATGAAGCTTCAGGATCAAGTTACTATCGAACTTCGTAGGTCGACAAGGATGTGTACTGCTCCAAAGTGGTACGACAACTCTGTCTTGGAGATCATGTTGTTGGACAACGATGAATCTACGAGCTATGGAGAAGCGTTGATGGGACGGATTCCGACAAATGGTTGGAGGCCATGAAATCCGAGATAGGATCCATGTATGAAAACCAAGTGTAGACTTTGGTAGACTTGCTCATTGGACGGCAGGTCGTTGAGTACAAATGGATCTCTGAAATGAAGACAGACACTGATGGTGAATGTCACTATTTGTAAAGCTCGACTTGTTGCAAAGATGTTTGTGACAAGTTCAAGGTGTTGACTATGATGAGACTTTCTCACTCGTAGTGGTGCTAAAGTCTGTTGGAATTATGTTAGCAGTTGCTGTGTTTTCAATTATGAAATCTGGAAGATGGATGTCAAAACATCGTTTCCTTAACGGTTTACTTGAGGAACGGTTGTATGTGATACAACCAGAAGGTTTTGTCAGGCCTAAGGATGCTAAAAGGTGTGCAAGCTTCGGTGATCCTTCCATGGACTGAAGCAAGCATCTCGGAGTTGGAATATACGCTTTGATGAGTTGATCAAAGTTTTTGAGTTTATACAAAGTTTACGAGAAACTTGTATTTGCAACAAAGTGAGTGGGAGCACTCTAGAATTTCTGATAAGTATATGTGGATGACATATTGTTGATCGGAAATAATGTAGGATTTCGGGAAAGCATAAATGGTTGTTTGGAAAGTGATTTTCAATGGAAGACCTGGATAAAGCTACCAAATTGTTGAGCATCAAGATCTATAGAGATAGATCAAGATGACTTGATGAGACTTTCAATGAGTACATACCTTGACAAAGATTTTGAAAGAGTTCAAAATGGATCAGTCAGAGAAAGAGTTCTCGCCTGATTTGTAAGGTGTGAAGTTGAGTGAGACTCAAAGCTCGACCACGACAGAAGGAAGAGAAAGGACGAACGTCGTCCCCTACGCCTTAGCCATAGGCTCTGTATAGTATGCCATGCTGTGTACCACACCTGTGTGTGCCTTGCCATGAGTCTGTCAAGGGGTACAAGTGTGGTCCAGGAGTGGATCACTGGACAGCGGTCGGAATTATCCTTAGTAACCAGAGGACTAAGGAAATGTTTCTTGATTATGGAGGTGATAAAGAGTTCGTCGTAAAGAGTTACGTCGATGCAAGCTTTAACACCTATCCGGATGACTAGTAGTAGCAATCTGGATACGTATAGTGGAGCAGCCATTTGGAAATGTTACCAAGTGGAGTGTGGTAGCAGTGTTTACGGCATGACATAGAGATTTGCAAAGTACACACGGATGTGAATATCGCAGACCCGTTGACTATAAGACCTCTCTCACATGCAAAGCATGATCGAGCCCGAGAACTCATTGGGTGTTAGATTCATAACAATGCGAATCACATGGTGATGTGAACTAGATTATTGACTCTCGTGCAAGTGGGAGACTGTTGGAAATATGCCCTAGAGGCAATAATAAATTAGTTATTATCATATTTCCTTGTTCATGATAATCGTTTATTATCCATGCTATAATTGTATTGATCGGAGACTTAAATGCATGTGTGGATACATAGACAAAACCATGTCCCTAGTATGCCTCTAATGGACTAGCTCGTTGATCAAAGGATGGTTAAGGTTTCCTAGCCATGGACATGAGATTTCGTTTGATAACGGGATCACATCATTAGGAGAATGATGTGATGGATAAGACCCAAACTACAAACATAGCATATGATCGTGTCAGTTTATTGCTACTGTTTTCTGCATGTCAAGTATATGTTCCTATGACCATGAGATCATGCAACTCACGGATATCGGAGGAGTGCCTTGTGTGTATCAAACGTCGCAACATAACTGGGTGACTATAAAGGTGCTCTACAGGTATCTCCGATGGTGTCTGTTGAGTTGGCATGGATCGAGACTGGGATTTGTTACTCCGTGTAACGGAGAGGTATCTCGGGGCCCACTCGGTAATGGAACATCACAATAAGCCTTGCAAGCAATGTGACTAATTGTTAGTTGCGGGATCTTGTATTACGGAACGAGTAAAGAGACTTGCCGGTAACGAGGTTGAACTAGGTATGGAGATACCGACGACCGAATCTCGGGCAAGTAACATACCGAAGAACAAAGGGAACGTTATACGGGATTAACTGAATCCTTGACATAGAGGTTCGACCGATAAAGATCTTCGTAGAATATGTAGGAACCAATGTGGACGTCCAGGTCCCGCCATTGGTTATTGACCGTAGAGGTGTCTCGGTCATGTCTACATAGTTCTCGAACCCGCAGGGTCTGCACACTTAAGGTTCGGTGACGTTTCGGTAGTGTAGAGTTATGTATGGTGATGACCGAAGTTTGTTCGGAGTCCCAGATGAGATCCCGGACGTCACGAGGAGCTCCAGAATGGTCCAGAGGTAAAGATTCATATATAGGAAGTCCCAGTTTGGTTTCCGGAAAAGTTTCAGGCTCATCGGTAGTGTACCGGGAGTGTCGGTAGTGTACCGGGAGTGCCGGTAGTGTACCGGTAGACCTCCGGGAGGGGTACTTAGACCCCAAGAGGTCCATGGACTGTGGGAGAGTATTAAACAGCCCTTAGTGGGCTGGGAAAACAGCCACAAAGGCCCATGGCGCATGAGAGAAAGTCCTAAAGCAAAAAGTGGAAAATCAGCCAATAGGAGGCAATCCTACTCCAACTAGGATTGGAGGTGAAGTAGGATTGCTTCCCACCTCCTATTTCGGCCAACCAAAAGGCCTTGGCTGCCTCTCCTCTCCTCTCCTCCTATATATACTAGTGGATTGGGTGGTTTTTGGACAGAATTTCTGGCCACGTGCTACCCGTTTCACCGGTGCACAGTTTCTCCTCTAGATCGGTTTTCCGCAGCGCTTAGGCGAAGCCCTGTCGGAATCACTCCACCACCATCACCGGAGCGCTGTCACGCTGCCGGTGAACTCTCTCTCCTCTCCACCTCCTCTTGCTAGATCGATACGGTGGAGATCGTCATCAAGCTGCACGTCTGCTGAACATGGAGGTGCCGTCCGTTCGGCGCTCGATCGGAAGGACCGTGATCGAGATCGCGAGACGGTTCGTGATGTGATCACGGAACGGATCATGATGAGTTCGCGGGACAGATCGTGATCAAGATCGTGAGACGGATCGTGATGAGTTCGCGGGACGGATCATGATGTGTTTGCGGGACGGTTCGTGATTGGATCGCGGGACGCTCGGCGATTTGGATCGCGAAGATGTTCGACTACACCAACCGCGTTTCTTAACGCTTCCCGCTTAGCGATCTACAAGGGTACATAGATCCACTCTCCCTCTCGTAGATGCTCATCACCATGGATAGGTTTGCGTGTGCATAGGAAATTTTTTGTTTCCCATGCGACGTTCCCCAACATGAATACCAACCCTTAGTGGGCCGGTGTAAGTCCCACACAAGGCCCAGGCGGCTGGGAGAGAAAACCCAAAGAGAAAAAGGTGGAAAAAAGGCAAAATAGGGATGAATCCTAGTCCTACTAGGATTGGAGGAGTCCTCCTCTCCTCCTTGATTCGGCCGAACCAAGGGCTAGCCCCTTGAGGGCTGATCCTCCTCCTCTCTTCCTCTTATATATACTAGAGGTTTTAGGGTTTTGCACTAGTTTTTTCAGCCACGTGCTACCCATTTCGCTAGTGCATAGTTTCTCCTCTAGATCAGTTTTTTGTAGTGCTTAGGCGAAGCCCTGCCGGAATTGCTCCACCACCATCACCGCGGCGCCGTCACTCTGCTGGAGAACTCTTCTACCTCTCCGCTCCCTCTTGCTGGATCAAGAAGGCGGAGATCATCGTCGAGCTGTACGTGTGCTGAACGCGGAGGTGCCATTCGTTTGGCGCTAGATCGGAAGGATCGTGATTCAGATCGCGGGACGGATCGTGATGAGATCATGGGACGGATCGTGATGAGTTCGTGGGAAGGATTGTGATTGTATCGCAGGACGGATTGTGATGAGATCACGGGACACTCGGCGATTTGGACCGCGAAGAGGTTCGACTACACCAACCGCATTTCTTAACGCTTCCCTCTTAGCGATCTACAAGGGTATGTAGATCTACTCTCCCTTTCGTAGATGCTCATCGCCATGGATAGGTCTTGCGTGAATATAGGAAATTTTTGTTTCCCATGCAATGTTCCCAACACCTTGCACTCCATGTCCATAGATATCCTTGTATTTGTCACTTGTGTTTGGGACTAAACCTTTTAGGTGAGGAGAATAAGAAACAAAAAAGTTTGCTCCCAACTCAAGACAATCTTCATATTCTATGAGCATTCACTACTACATCACCCACATAAAGTCTTCTATGACAAAACCCAAGGTTAGTTTATCCCTCTTAGTGGGAATGTCACATCAAGGGGAGCTTTACTCTAAGACTTGAGTCAAAGTATCTCTTAGAATGTGACAACATTAACAAGCTTTTTGTAAAAATGGTAACCTCACTTGTGCCTAAACGATGAGTACGACCTATGATCAAGTATTCTTACTTGGCTCCTAAGTCAATATACTCATATATAGATGATTACGTGATACGTCTCCAACGTATCTATAATTTTTGATGGTTCCATGCTATTATATTATCTGTTTTGGATGTTTTATATGCATTAAAATGCTATTTTATATTATTATGGGACTAACATATTAATCTAGAGCTTAGTGCCAGTTTATGTTTTTCCTTGTTTTTGAGTATTGCAGATAAGGAATATGAAACAGAGGCCAAAAGCAATAAAATCTTCGCGATGATTTTTTCTGGACCAGAAGACACCTACCACACTTGGAGTGCAAGGCAAGGGACCTGCCAGGAGGTCACAAGCTAGGGGCGCAACCACCATCCATGGCCGCACCTGGCAGGCTTGTGTCTCCCTGGCAGGACTCCTAACCCTAATCTTCGTCCTATAAATACCCAAATATCCCCCCCAATACCAAAAAGAGACACACAAATAGTTTTACCCCGCCAGAAGCCTCCGTTTCCGAGAAGTCCAATCTTGGAGCCTTTTCCGGTAATCTACCGGAGGGGGGGTCTGATCACGGAGGGCATCTACATCAACTCCATTGCCCCTCCGATGATGCGTGAGTAGTCCACCACAAACATACGGGTCCATAGCTAGTAGCTAGATGGCTTCTTCTCTCTCTTTGTGCTTCAATACCATGTTCTTCATGATCTTCATGGAGATCTATCCGATGTAATACTCTTTTGCGGTGTGTTTGTCGAGATCCGATGAATTGTGGGTTTATGACCAGCTTATCTATTAATATTATTTGGTTCTTCTCTGAATTCTGACATGCATGATTTCATATCTTTGTAAATTTATTTTAGTTATTTATTTGGTTTGGCCAACTAGATTGGTAAATATTGCAATGGGAGAAGTGATTAGTGTTGGGTTCAATCTTGCGGTGTCCTCACCCAGTGACAAAGTAGGGGTAGCGAGGCACGTATTGTATTGTTGCCATCAATGGTAAAAATACGGGGTTTTCATCATATTGCTTGAGTTTATCCCTCTACATCATGTCATCTTACTTAATGTGTTACTATGTTCTCCATGAACTTAATACTCTAGATGCAGGCAGGAGTCGGCCGATGTCTGGAGTAATAGTAGTAGATGCAGAATCGTTTCTGTCTACTTGACACGAATGTGATGCCTATATGCATAATTCTTGCCTTGGATATCATCATAATTATTTTCTTTTCTATCAATTGTTCGACAGTAATTTGTTCACCCACCGTGATATTTTCCTTCAAGAGAGAAGCCTCTAGTGAAACCTATGGACCCCACGTCTTCTTTCCATATTATATTTTCAGATCTATAAACCAAAAATACCAAAATACCATGCTGCAATTTATTCACATTGTACTTTCTATAATCTTTTACATCTATCTCTATTAGATCTAATCCTTTCAAATAACTATGAAGGGATTGATAACCTCTTTATAGCGTTGGGTGCAAGAGTTTGATTGTTTGTGTAGGTGCATCCATTGGTGACTTGCTTGTTCCTCCTACTGGATTGATACCTTGGTTCTCATCAACTGAGGGAAATACTTATCTACTTCCTTGCATCACCCTTTCCTCTTCAAGGGAAAACCAACGCAAGCTCAAGAGGTAGCAAGAAGGATTTATGGCGCCGTTGCCAGGGAGGATACACATCAAGCCTACCAAGTACCCATCACAAACTCATCTCTTGCATTTACATTTTTGTCATTTGCCTCTCGTTTTCCTCTCCCCCACTTCTAAAACGATTTTCAAAAAATACCAAAAATTTTGCCTTTTTATTTGCGCTTCTTCCGTTAGCCTTTTCGTTTGCCCTTTTCCTTGCCGGATCTTTTGCTTGTTACTATGACTAGCACTACTACCTCTCCCTTGTCACCAGATGTTGAAGTTCTATACTTCAAGCAAAAAAACAAGGGGAAAATCTGAAGGACGCTTGGTATAGGCTAATGGAATCCCATCGTATTTCCAATCTAAAAGGAGATACAAAGTTCTGCTTAGTAATTTTTACATTGGATTGGCTTTGCATCATAGAAAGCTTTTGGATTTTGCCTATGGGAATTTTATCGAACTTGAGGCAAGCACCGCTTACAAAGTTTTGGGAGGGATTTTGGGGGTTCCCCCACAAAAAAAGGGATCCTACCTTTACACAAGAGGGAGTTCAAATTCTCGACGCATTGGGTGACATACATAAGCACTTAGTCGAATTACAAAAATATCACGAACCCCTCAAACACATTAATGGGAACCTCAGTCGCTTGAACAATTTGATTTCCCTTTGCAATAAGCATTTGGATATTTTGGATCTTAAGATGGTTCCTTTACCCAAAAACCCGGGGAAGAGGAAATAAACCCTCGGAATCGAAACTTTGCGCCCAGTCCAGGAATTTTATACATTTTTCAGAGCATTGAATGAGTCTGAAATTTTTACACAAGATTGATATAAAAATTTCCCAGGTTTTCCTAGTTTTTCAGAATGTTTAGAGTTATAGAAGTATACGAAGTTTTCAGATTGCCACAGACTGTTCTGTTTTTGACAGATTCTGTTTTCTGTGTGTTGTTTAGCTATTTTGATGTACCTATGGGTCGTGTCGGGGGGTATGAACCATGGAGAAGTTAGAATACATTATATATTACACAAATATAAACAAAGAATGGGTTCACAACAGTACCTAAAGTAGTTATTTATTTTTCTTATACTAACGGATCTCACGAGTTTTCTGTTGAGTTTTGTGTTGTGAAGTTTTCAAGTTTTGGGTAAAGATTTGACGGACTATGGAATAAGGAGTGGCAAGAGCCTAAGCTTGGGTATGAACAAGGAACCCCAAGCCATATTAAAGGATGCCAAAGATCCTAAGCTTGGGGATGCCCCGGAAGGCATCCCGTCTTTCGTCTTGAATCCATCGGTAAATTTACTTGAGGCTATATTTTTATTCACCACATGATATGTGTTTTGCTTGGAGCGTCTTCTATGATATGAGTATTTGCTTTTTATCTTTCCACAATAATTCTTGCTGCACACATATTTTGAGAGTGACATGCGTTAATCGTGAATTTATTAGAATACTCTATGTGCTTCACTTATATCTTTTGAGATAGACAATTTTGCTCGATGTGCTTCACTTATATCTTTTTGGAGCAAGGTGGTGTTTGGTTTTATAGAAATAATTGAACTCACGTACCTCACTTATATTATTTTGGGAGTCCTTAAACAACATGGTAATTGGTTTAGGTTATGAATTTAGTCCTAATATGATAGGCATCCAAGAGGGATATAATAAAAACTTCCATATTAAGTGCATTGAATAATATGAGAAGTTTGATTCCTTGTATAAAGTTTTGAGATATAAAGATGGTAATATTAAGAGTCATGTTAGGGAGTAATTGTGAATTGGTAAAAATACTTGGGTAAAGGTTCATGATTCCCGCGGGATGCAATTATGTTGAACCGTTATGTAAGGAAGTCGGAGCATGATTTGTTTATTGATTGTTGACCTTTATGTGAGGGTCAGGAGCGCGCGATGGTTTACTCCTACCAACCTCTCCCCTAGGAGCATGCGTCTAATACTTTGCTTCGATGACTAATAGACTTTTGCAATAAGTATATGAGTTCTTTATGACTAATGTGAGTCCATGGATTATATGCACTCTCACCCTTCCACCTTTGCTAGCCTCTCTAGTACTGCACAACTTTCGTCGGTGTAATAAACCCACTTTCCTCAAAACAGCCACCATATATCTTTCCTCAAAACATCCACCATACCTGCCTATTATGGCATTTCCACAGCCATTTCCGAGATATATTGCCATGCAACTTCCACTGTTCCATTTATTATGACACGCACCATCATTTTCATATTGCTTTGCATGATCATAAGATAGCTAGCATGATGTTTTCATGGCTTGTCCATTTTTTGATGTCATTTGCTATACTAGATCATTGTATATACTAGTACACCGCCGGAAGCATTCATATAGAGTCATATTTTGTTCTAGATATCGAGTTGTAATTCTTTAGTTGTAAGTAAATAAAAGTGTGATGACCATCATTATTAGAGCATTGTCCCATGTGAGGAAAGGATGATGGAAGATATGATTCCCTCACAAGTGGAGATGAGACTCCGAATTTTATGAAAAATAAAAGAGGCCAACAAAGCCCAAAAAAAGGAGGCCTTATATTCCCACCAAAAAAAAGAGAGAGAAGGAGAGAAGGGACAATGCTACTATCTTTTTTCCACATTTGTGCTTCAAAGTACCACCATGATCTTCGTGATAGAGAGTCTCCTATTTTGTCACTTTCATATACTAGTGGGAATTTTTCATTATATAACTTGGCTTGTATATTCCAATGATGGGCTTCCTCAAATTGCCCTAGGTCTTCATGAGCAAGCAAGTTGGATGCACACCCATTTAGTTTCCTTTTCAGCTTTCATACACTTATAGCTCTAGTGCATCCATTGCATGGCAATCCCTACCCACTCACATTGATATCTGTTAATGGGCATCTCCATAGCCCGTTGATACGCCTAGTTCATGTGAGACTATCTTCTCCTTTTCCTTCACAACCTCCACCATATTATATTCCACCTATAGTGCTATATACATGCCTCACGCTCATGTATTGTGTGAGAGTTGAAAAAGTTTGAGAAAATAAAAGGTGTGAAACAATTGCTTGACTTGTCATCGGGGTTGTGCATGATATAAATACTTTGTGTGGGGAAGATGGGGCATAGCCAGACTATATGATATTGTAGGGATAACTTTCTTTTGTCATTATATTTTGAAGAGATACAATTGCTTTGCTAGTATGCTTGAAATATTATTGCTTTTATGTCAACATTAAGCTTTTGTTTTGAGTCTTATGGATCTGAACATTCATGACACAATAAAGAATATTACATGGATACATATGTTAGGTAGCATTCCACATCAAAAATTCTGTTTTTATCATTTACCTACTCGAGGACGAGCAGGAATTAAGATTGGGGATGCTTGATATGTCTCCAACGTATCTTTAATTTTTTTATTGTTCCATGGTATTATATTATCTGTTTTGGATGTTTTATATGCATTAATATGCTATTTTTTTTATTTTCTGGACTAACCTATTAATCTAGAGCCTAGTGACAGTTTCTGTTTTTTCCTTATTTTTAAGTATTGCAGATAAGGAATATTAAACGGAGTCCAAAGGGAATAAAATCTTCCCGATACTGTTTCTGGACCAGAAGACACCTACCAGACTTGGAGTGCAAGGCAAGGGACTTGCTAGGAGGTCACAAGCCAAGGGCACGACCACCACCCCTGGTCGCGCCTGACAGTCTTGTGACTCCCTGGCAGGACTCCTAACCCTAATCTTCGTCCTATAAATACCCAAATATTCCCCCAATACCAAAAAGAGCCACGCAAATACTTTTCCGCTGCCAGAAGCCTTCGTTCCCGAGAGATCCAATCTTGGAGCCTTTTTCGGTAATCTGCCGGAGGGGGATCCGATCACAGAGGGCATCTACATCAACTCCATTGCCCCTCCGATGATGCGTGAGTAGTCCACCACATACCTACAGGTCCATAGCTAGTAGCTAGATGGATTCTTCTTTCTCTTTGTGCTTCAATACCATGTTCTTCATGATCTTCATGGAGATCTATCCGATGTAATACTATTTTGCGGTGTGTTTGTCGAGATCCGATGAATTGTGGGTTTATGATCAGCTTATCTATGAATATTATTTGGTTCTTCTCTGAATTCTTATATGCATGATTTCATATATTTGTAAGTCTCTTTGAGTTATTTGTTTGGTTTGGCCAACTAGATTGGTAATTCTTGCAATGGGAGAAAGTGCTTAGTTTTGGGTTCAATCTTGCGGTGTCCTCACCCAGTGACAAAGTAGGGGTAGCGAGGCACGTATTGTATTGTTGCCATCAAGGGTAAAAAGACGGGGTTTTCATCATATTGCTTGAGTTTATCCCTCTACACCATGTCATCTTACTTAATCTGCTACTTTGTTCTTCATGAACTTAATACTCTAGATGCAGGTAGGAGTCGGGCGAATATGTGGAGTAATAGTAGTAGATGTAGAATCATTTCGGTCTACTTGATACGAACTTGATGCCTATATGCATAATCATTGCCTTGGATATCGCCATGATTATTTGCTTTTCTATCAATTGCTCGAGAGTAATTTGTTCACCTATCGTGATATTTTCCTTCAAGAGAGAAGCCTCTAGTGAAACCTATGGCCCCCGGGTCTACTTTCCATATTATATTTTCAGATCTATAAACCAAAAATACCAAAAATACCTTGCTGCAATTTATTTACTTTTTATTTACTTTCCCCAATCTTTTACATATATCTCTATCACATATAATCCTTGCAAATAACCGTGAAGGGATTGGCAACCCCTTTATAGCGTTGGGTGCAAGAGTTTGATTGTTTGTGTAGGTGCATCCATTGGTGACTTACTTGTTCCTCCTAATGGATTGATACCTTGGTTCTTATCAACTGAGGAAAATACTTATCTACTTTGCTGCATCACCCTTTCCTCTTCAAGGGAAAACCAACGCAAGCTCAACAGCTAGCACTACATCATCGCCAAAGTGCTTGATAGATGCTAGAGTGTTTGTGCACGTTTCCATGATTTCATTTGATATCTTATTTTGTGAGCATGTTGGTCTGCATATCTTTTACTCATTCGAGGATATTGATATGTCTCCATCGTATCTATAATTTTTGATTGTTTCATGTCAATATTATACAATTTTCGCATACTTTTGGCCACAATTTATATCATTTATTAGACTAACCTATTGATCTAGTGCCCAGTGTCAGTTCCTGTTTTTTGTGTGTTTTTGTTTTGCAGAAATTCCATATCAAACAAAGTCCAAACGCGACAACAATTTACGGAGAATTTTTCTGGAATATTTGTGAATTTTGGGAAGTGGAATCAACGTAAAAGGAGGCCCATAGCCACCACCACCCACCAGGGCACGACCCAGGGCCCAAGCACAGGGTGGTGGGTGGTGCTCATCTCGTATGTCGGTTGGAGATCTCCTTCGGCTGCAAGATAATTTTTGGATAAAAATCCCCTCAAAATTTTAGCCCGATCGGAGTTACGGATCTCCAGGAATATAAGAAATGGTTTTCGACCAGCAAACAGGAACGCGAAACAAAAGAGAACAAAGAGGGAGATCCAATCTAGGAAGGCTCCTACCCCTCCACCATCATGGAGGCCATGGACCATAGGGGGTACTCTCCTCCCATGTAGGGGTTAGGCCAAGGAAGAATAAGTAGGAGTGGGTCTCTCTCCCCCTCTCCCGGTGGCACCGGAACGCCGTCGGGGCAATCATCGTGACGGTAATCCACATCAACAATCTTGTCGCCATCAACACCAACTTTCTCCCCCTCTATGAAGCGGTGTAACACCTCTATTCCATGCTTTAATATCTACTTAAACATGGCGCTCAACTCCATATACTATTTCCCAATGATATTTGGCTTTCCTATGATGTTTGAGTTGATCTCTTTTGTCCTATGGGTTAATTGTGGTATGATGTTATGTATGCGAGTTGTATGTTGATATGGTGTTGTCCTATGGTGCCCCCCGTGTCACGTAAACGTGAGGGATTCCCATTGTAGGGTGTTTCAATATGTTCATGATTTGCCTATGGTGGGTTGTTTGAGTGTCAGAAGTATAAACCCGAGTAGGTGTGTTGTTGCGTATGGGAGTAAAGAGGACTTGATACTTAATGCCATGGTCGGGTTTACCATAATGAACTTTGGTAGTTGCGGATGCTTGTTAGGGTTCCAATCATTAGTGCATATGATCCAAGTACGGAAAGTGTGTTGGCGTATGTCTCTCCCTCATTGCATATAACAAGTATCTATCGTATTATATTCAATTGCCTAGGGACAATCTTTCTCTTGTGTTACACAAAAAGCTTTCTACTAAGATATTTACTTTTATTGTTATTTTATTAAAACAACACCTAACTTTTATTTCCACGTTCTTTATTATCTTGCAAAGTACTTCTAGTTTTATTCCGGCAAAGTAGTTTCATACTTGTTCTAGGTAAAGCAAGCATTAGCGTGCATAGAGTTGTATCGATGGTCTATAGAACTTGAGAGAATATTAATTCTAACTTTAGCTCCTCGTCGGGTTTGACGCTTTTAATTATGGAAAAAGGCTACAAACGATCCCCTACATTTGTGGGTTATCAGATATCCAATTGTAGCTATTTGGCTATTGATTTTATTTTTGCCACTTGGATATACAAGAATGCCTATGACCCTCCTCTAGCTATTTATGCTTTCTAAGCTCAAGTTCTATTCATGCTATATCACAAAAACTTGAACAAGCACTTGTCGAACCCTCCGTGTGAGGAGCACTCAGAGTACCGTTTCGTCAAGGCTAGCCTCCAAAACCTCCCTAAAGTGCAACTCGATGTAACCAACCAGAAAATCTTGGTTCCATCGAATGCCTAGGGTTGATCCGATTTTGCACCTCAGTACCACCGATACCACAATCTGGGATCACCAAGTTTCCCTGTCAACTGACAGTAGAGGAACTCGATGGCACCGAAATTTTAGTATCGGTGATACCGACAGTGAAGGGTACTTAAGCTGGCTGACCCGACATTTTGAAAATTCAATCTTCAAATGCCCAGTCCCCAACCCTAAGCTACCGCACCAAGACCCCTTGGTCATCACCTTTGCCTCCCCAGGCACCTTCGCCATTGGGATTCACGCCACCGATGGAAACCTCCACCGCCATCGCCACTGTAGTTGGACCACCGCCAAGTTAGGGTATGGCTCTGATTTCCTCATGCGTTCCATGTCCAATTCTAGCGCATTGGGAAGATTTTGTGTATATTCCACAGTGTGAAATCCTTCTATCCCAAAACAACCTCCATAGGTTAGAAACTGATGAAATTCTGGATCTGAACTCCCGCAACATGCATCTCGGTGACACCGAGTTGGAAGAATCGGTTCCACCGATTCATTTTTAGGGTTACTGAGAACCACTTCGTCGAGACCGGGTAGTCCTTTCTAGTTACACCGAAAAGGGCTGCCAAGTTTATGTTAAGGCAGTGGTCAGTCCCGGTGACTCTAAAAAATCCCACCCGATGCTACCAAAATATATTTTGCAGTAGTTCATACCCAAAGTTTCTGAGTTTGATTTATGAAAAATGTTTGTGTTTTTGTGATACTCAACTTTTCTGCTCTTCTATACTCCATTAATAGGGACAATATGTCAGCTTCAAGTGATAGTGAGAATGATTCCAGAGAGCCTAGCATTGATGCAGATCCAGGCACTAGTCATGAGTCCATCACATCATCAAAAGATCCACGCACACCTAGCTATTATGGTTTGCCCAAGGCTGCTACTAGAGCCAGGAGAAAGTTGAAATGAGATGAAGAGGACTCTAATTTTGTGCTAGATGAGGTTCTTGCCAAGCAAAGGCAAGACAAAGCAGACAGAGCTGCCAAGAAGTCTGCATCTGAGGCTACCTCATCTAGCAAGCCTATCAGGAAGGAGCATGCCAGCACAGAGGCTATGAGAGCCCCAGAGAGTGCTAGGGCTTCCATGCAAATAGAGCCAGCCAGAAGCTCTAGGCCCGAGAAGCCATCTGGCAAGAAGAGAAGCAGGAAGAGGATATTACATGTTGTTGGAAGACCAACTTCCATGTATGAAGATCCAGCAGAAGTTGAGGGAGAGGAAGAGCCAACTGCTCAGGATCCTCCTAAGAAGAAGAAGAAGCTGCTTGCTGATGCCATGACTTATCAGGCCCCTCCCAAAAGCAAGGCAACTCCTCTTCCCAAGAATCCCACAGCTCCTAATCCCAAGAGGACTACTAGGGATATTCCAGCTACAGCCAAGAACAAGGGAACCTCCTCCAGAGTTGTTGAAGAAGAGGATATGATAGTATTTAGGAAGTTAAGACCTCACCTTCCACAACACAATGAGAACTATCCACTTGCTGATGATATGAAGAATAGGAAGGATTCATGGGTGATAGAATGGAGAGTCATAGATCCTTATTCTCGGAGGAGAAAGATTGTTGTATACTACAAGTTCTACACCAATGAGCAGTAGGGTTTCTATGAGATTGTTCTGCTTGCTAAGAGCCCAGCTGTTAGTGACATGACATATGTAGATTGGGGCTACATTAAGGAGAATGAATACTACTCCCCCATGTGCATGAGAACTTCAAGGCCATTGATATTGATGCTTTTGTTGGTAGGCAGATGACCCCCTGGAATGATGAAATGATCATATAGTTCTATTCCACTGTACACTTCTATCCAGATGGCAGGATAGTGTGGATGACTGAGGGCACAAGATATGAATCTTCAGTGGAAGAGTGGGCCACCATCTTAGGAGATCCACAAGTACACGATGGCGACTTGGATGTGTACACAGAAGCCAACAAGAATCACAATTCCATGACTAATATGTACAAGGTGATCCCAGTTGACTATGTGCATCCACATAAGTTTGGCTCAGTGAACTATCTGCAGGCAGGCTTGCCAACCACCAACACCATCTTGAGGTACACTTTGATGCCCAAGTCAGGAGATGACAAGATGATCAGAGGATACTCCATCAACATGTTGCATCACATTGACCTCCACACCAGATTCAGGGGCATGGATTTGATAGTATAGACTGTGAAGAGGATAACTGCTGACCAAAAGAGGTCATGTGGACATGCTCCATACATTCAGATGCTTATCAACTCCAAGCTTGAAAATAAAGTATATGCTCTTGATCGACCCCACATGCCACTCCAGCCTGAGTTTGAGGACAATGTTGTGGTGATGGACCTAGATCATCCCACTTCATGTACTGCATAGGTAGTAGCTGAGGCAGCCAGAGGTACTAGTGCTCCAATGCCAAGGACAAGGAATGAGCAGATGGACCTCATTCTTAGCTCTATCCAAGGCATGCGAAATGACATCACAGAGATTCTAAAGAACCAAACGAGCCCGGAAAGGATTGTTGAAGACAAGTTTCATACTTTGAGCAACAAGGTGGATGGGCTGACAAAGAAAGTTGATGAGCTCAAGAAGGAGGTGGACTCGGTACCCCTTCCCCACACCTCAGAGGATGATGATGATGATGATGATGACGACGATGATGAAGGTCATCCTCTCCAGCCTAGCACTCAGTTCAAGACACAAGCCAGATCTATGTCAGTGCCAGCTTCTAAGAATAGACCATCTACATCAGCTCCTTCAGTCCCACCAGCTCCATCACTACCTCGTGTGTCTACACCAACCCCTTCCATGACATCAGCAGAAGTCTTCACAGATGCAGTTCTCTTGACTTCGACATCAACAGCCGCAGGAGATCGGCCCAAAGAGACGATTAGTCCTATACCTTTGAAATTTTTGGTAACTTGTTGCCAAAGGGGGAGAAGTTGTATAGATAAATAGGGATTCAATATATACAGAGAGTGTGTGTGTTTTTTTTATCGCTCTCCAAAACTTTAAAATCTTTTGGTTGTTCATTTGTGTTAAACTTGTTGGTTATTGATCATGCACTTCCTATGTGTTGCTAATACATCTTATCTTTTGAGATGCTTATGAGATGATCATTCACTTCTTGCTTGATGTGTTGTGCTATGTTGTTCATTCATATTATTCTCACACAACACCAAGCTGTAGGTGACATGGAAGAGTACCCCCATGAACCTAATCGATTGTGCCTTTGCATTCAAATGCAAATTAAAAATAATGCACAAATTTAGGGGGAGATCTTGCTTATCACATACTACTCAAAGCGATGAATCTATTCATTGATTATATCATATGTCGAAGCTTTGATATGTATTTTGTCATCAATTACCAAAAAGGGGGAGATTGAAAGCACATTTGCTCCCTTGGTGGTTTTGGTAATTAATAACAACATATATATCATTGGATTCATGTTTCCACTAAGCATATTTCAGGGAAATTCCAATGATTGGATGGCTATTAATTGCGAGGAGATACCCCAAGAAGCAAGGAATGGATTGGCAAAGCTTCAATCTAGAAGACTCTCTTTTTACTTTGTGAGAAATAACTTTGAGTCCATAGGAAAGCCAATAATATTAAAAGGGGGTAATGTATTGTCGGTGAACAAATTGCTCCACGTGCACAAGTGCTAGCCACCAAAAACACCCACAAGCTCTTCCACAAAATACACTATCAAAACCCTAATCCACAAAATCGGTGCCACCAAGTTTTCATCCGGCTCTACTGATTTTCTACCCAAGACATAACCCTAGCCAAACCCTAGCATTTCGGTACAACCGAGACTGCATCGGTGCAACCGAGATTTGGTGACCATAATTCGGGTGATTGATTTCATAGAATCGGAAATTTCGAGTTTATGTTTTGGTGTCACCGAGTTTTGGGAACTACCATGAGCCACTGGTTTCAGTACCACCAATATTCGTATATCGGTCTCACCAAGATTCCGAAAGTTGCCACATTTTGAATGAATCGGTACAACCAAGTTTTGCTCCGGCTTCACCGAGTTGGCAATAATGTTGTAACAGTTAGATTTTGGAGATGCCTATATATACGCCTCTACTGTTGGGGAATGTTGCATGGGAAACAAAAAAGTAATACGCACATGCAAGATCTATCTAAGGTGATGAGCATCTACGAGAGGGAGAGTGGATCTCAATACCATTGTAGATCGCTAAGCGGAAGCGTTAAGAAATAAGGTTCATGTAGTCGAATCTTCGCGATCCAAATCGCCGAGCGTCCCGTGATCCCATCATGATCCATCTTGCAATCCAATCACGATCCGTCCCGCGATCCCATCACGATCCATCTCGCGATCTTGATCACAGTCCTTCTGATCTACCGCCAAACGGACGGTACCTCCATGTTCAACACACACGCGGTTTGATGATGCCTTCACCTCCTCGATCCAGCGAGCGATGGTGAAGTAGTAGATGAGTTCCGGCAGCACGGCATGGTGACGGTGGTGGTGAAGAACAATCTCCGCAGGGCTTCGCCAAGCACAACGAAACTATGGCGGCGGATAAACTAGAGGGACGGGGTTGCCAACACACGGCTTGGGGAATTCTTGATGTATTCCAGGTGCTAGCCCCGCCCCTTTATTTATATGCTGAGCCCTGGGGTCGAAACTTGGAGAAAAATCCTCCTCGAGGTCGGTTTTCCCGCAAGGCAAGAGTCCTCCTCGGACTCCAGGACCAGACGCCAGGGTCCATGGCGCCTGGCCCCTGGCCTCCGCAAAACACCTTTTGCACCTTCCTAAAGCCTCATGGGTTTACCCCTTGGCCCAAATAATGTGTTCTTATACCCCGAACATTTCGGGAAACATCCAAAACTCTTCCGGTGAATTCCGCAACCCTTCCAGAGACCAAACACTATTATCCCATACATCAATCTTTACCTCCGGACTATTCTGGAACTCCTCGTCATGTCTAGGATCTCATCCGGGATTCTGAACAACTTTCGTTCACCAACATAATAACTCGACTATACATATATCGTCACCAAACGTTAAGTGTGTAGACCCTACGGGTTAGAGAACTATGCAGACATGATCGAGACACCTCTATGGTCAATAACCAATAGAGATACCTACATGCCCATATTGGTTCCTACATATTCTATGAAGATCTTTATCAGTTGAACCTATGTCAAGGATTCAGTTAATCCTGTATGCAGTTCCCTTCGTTCTTCGATATGTTACTTGCCCGACATTCGATCGTTAGTATCTCTATACCTAGTTCAATCTCGTTATCGTCAAGTCTCTTTACCCGTTCTGTAATACAAGATCCCGTGGCTAACACTTAGTCACATTGCTTGCAAGGCTTTGTTGTGATGTTGTATTACCGAGTGGGCCCCGAGATACCTCTCCGTCACACGAAGTAACAAATCCAGTCTTGATCCATGCCAACCCAACAGACACCCTCAGAGATACCTATAGAGCACCTTTATAGTCACCCAGTTACAGTGCAACGTTTGATACACACAAAGCACTCCTCCGGTGTCAGTGAGTTGCATGATCTCATGGTCATAGGAACAGATACTTGACATGCAGAAAACTGTAGCAATAAACTGACATGATCATATGCTACGTTTATAGTTTGGGTCTTGTCCATCACATCATTCTCCTAATGATGTGATCCCGTTATCAAATGACATCTCATGTCTATGGCCAGGAAACCTTGACCATCTTTGATCAACGAGCTAGTCTACTAGAGGCATACTAGGGACATGGTGTTGTCTATGTATCCACACATGTATCTGAGTTTGCGATCAATACAATTCTAGCATGAATAATAAACGATTGTCACGAACAAGGAAATATGATAATAACTAATTTATTATTGCCTCTAGGGCATATTTCCAATATTCTCCCACTTGCACTAGAGTCAATAATCTAGCTCACATTGCTATGTGATTGTTATGAATCTCACACCCAATGAGTTCTGGGGTTCGATCATGTTTTGCATGTGAGAGAGGTCTTTAGTCAACAGGTCTGCGACATTCACATCCATGATCTCATACTATAGACACTGCTACCACACTCCACTTGGAACTATTCCAAATGGCTGCTCCACTATACGTATCCGGATGGCTACTCAGAGTCATCCGGATTGTTGTTAAAGCTTGCATCGACATAACCCTTTACGACGAACTCTTTATCACCTCCATAATCGAGAAATATTTCCTTAGTCATGTATTTACTAAGGATAATCGTGACCGTTGTCCAGTGATCCACTCGTGGATCACTCATGTACCCCTTGACAGACTCATGGCAAGGCACACACCTGGTGCGGCACACAACATGGCATAATATAGAGCCCATGGCTAATGCATAGGGGACGAGCTCCATCCTTTCTCTTTCTTTTGCCGTGGTCGAGCTTTGAGTCTTACTCAACTTCACACCTTACAAATCAGGCAAGAACTCTTTCTTGGACTGCTCCATTTTGAACTCTTTCAAAATCTTGTCAAGGTATTTACTCATTGAAAGATCTTATTAGGCGTCTTGATATATCTCTTATAGATCTCGATGCCCAACTATTAAGTAGCTTTATCCAGGTCTTCCTTTGAAAGATACTTTTCAAACAACTGTTTATGCTTTCCAGAAATTCTACATCATTTCCGATCAAAAATATGTCATCCACATATACTTATCAGAAATTCTATAGTGCTCCCACTGACTTGTAAATACAAGTTTCTCGTAAACTCTGTATAAACTCAAAAACTTTGATCACCTCATCAAAGCGTATATTCCAAATCCGAGATGCTTGCTCCAGCCCATAGAAGGATTGTTGGAGCTTGCACACCTTTTTAGCATCCTTGGGAGTGATAAAACTTTCCGGTTGTATCACATACAAGCTTTCCTCATGGAAACCGTTAAGTAAACGATGTTTTGACATCCATCTGCCAGATTTCATAATTGAAAAATGCAGCAACTGCTAACATAATTTCAACGGACTTTAGCATCGCTATGGGTGAGAAAGTCTCATCACAGTTAACTCTTTGAACTTGCGAAAACCCCTTTGCCACAAGTAGAGCTTCATAGATGGTGACATTCACCATCAACGTCCATCTTCATCTTAAAGGTCCATTTGTACTCAATGACCTGCCGTTCAATGGGCATGTTTACCAAAGTACATACTTGGTTTTCATACATGGATCCTTTCTCGGATTTCATGTCCTCTAACCATTTGTTGGAATCCGGTCCCATCATCACTTCTTCATAGCTCTTAGGCTCATCGTTGTCCAACAACATGACCTCTAAGACAGGGTTGGCGTACCACTCAGGAGCAATATGCGTCCTTGTAGACCTATGTGGTTTGATAGTAACTTGATCTCAAGCTTCATTATCATCATCATTAACTTCCTCTTCAACTAACGTACACTCCACAAAAACAATTTTCTGCGCTGCACTACTCTCTTGTTGAAACAAAGGTTCAACAACCTCATCAAGTTCTATCTTCCTCCATCTCAATTCTTTCGAGAGAAACTCTTTCTCAAGAAAGGAGCTGTTTTTAGCAACGAACACTTTGCACTCGGATCTGCGATAGAAGGTATACCCAACTGTTCTTAGGGTATTCTATGAAGATGCATTTGTCCGCTTTGGGTTCAAACTCATTAGGTGAAACCTTCTTCACTTAAGCGTCGCAGCCCCAAACATTAAAAAATGACAGCTTAGGTTTCTATCAAATCATATTTCATACGGTGTAATCTCAACGGATTTAGATGGTGCCCTATATAAAGTGAATGTAGTTGTCTCTAATGCATAACCCCAAAACGATAGTGGCAAAACTATAAGAGACATCATAGTACGCACCATATCCAATTGAGAACGACTATGACGTTCTGACACACCATCACACTATGGTGTTCCAGGTGGTGTGAGTTGTGAAATAACTTTTCACATTGTCTAAGGTTGTATGCCAAACTCGTAACTCAGATATTCACCTCCACGATCATATTGTAGACATTTTTATCTTCTTGTGAAGATGATCTTAAACTTCACTCTAAATTTGTTTGAACTTTTCAAACGTACCAGACTTGTGTTTCATTAAGTAAATATACTCAAATCATCAGTGAACGTAAGAAAATAACGATATCCACTACACACTACAACATTCATTGGACCGCATACATCAACATGTATTATTTCCAATAAGTTACTAACCCGATCCATCATACCGAAAACGGGGTCTTTAGTCATCTTACCCATGAGGCATGGTCCGCATGTCTCAACCGATTCGAAATTGAATGAGTCCAAAGATCCATCAGCACTGAGTTTCTTCATGTGATTTATACCAATATGACCTGTAGCAACAGTGCCACAAGTATGTGGTACTATCATTATTAACGTTGTATATTTTGGCATCAATGTTATGAACATGTGTATTACTACGATCAAGATTCAACAAACCATTCTCAATGGGTGCATGACCATTGAAGGTATTATTCAAATAACCATTATTCTCTAACTTAAATGAATAACCTTATTGCAATAAACATGATCTAATCATGTTCATGCTTAACGCAAACACCAAATAATATTTATTTAGGTTCGTCACTAATCCCGAAGGTAGAGAGAGTGTGCGATGTTGATCACATCAACCTTGGAGACATTTCCAACACACATCATCACCTCACCCTTAGCTAGTCTCCGTTTATTCCGTAGCTTTGATTTCGAGTTACTAACATTTAGCAATCGAACCGGTATCCAATACCCAGGTGCTACTAGGAGTACTAGCAAGGTACACATCAATAACACATATAACAAATATACTTCTGTCGATGTTGCCAGCCTTCTTATCTACCAAGTATCTAAGGTTGTTCTGCTTCAGCGACCGTTCCCCTCATAAAGAAGCACTTAGTCTTGGGTTTGGGTTTAACTTTGGGTTGCTTCACTGGAGCAGCAACTGACTAGCCATCCATGAAGTTTCCTTCCTTACCCTTTCCCTTTTCGAAACTAGTGGTTTTACTAACCATCAACACTTGATGCTCCTTCTTGATATCTACCTTCGCGGTGTCAAACATATGGAATAGCTGAGGGATCATCATTTCCATCCCTGGCATAATTATAGTTCATCACGAAGTTCTAGTAGCTTAGTGACACTGACTTGGAAAACTATATCAAGCACTATCTTATCTGGAAGATGAACTCCCACTCGATTCAAGCGATTGTAGCACCCAGAAAATCTGAGCACATGCTCAACAATTGAGCTATTCTCCTTCATCTTGCAGGCAAAGAATCTTGTTGGAGATCTCATATCTCACAACACGGGCACGAGCCCGAGATCCCAATTTCAGCTCTTAGAACATCTCATATGTTCCATGACGTTCAAAACGTTTTGGAGCCTCAATTCTAAGCCGTAATTCATGATGCATTGAACTATCAAGTAGTCATCGAAACGTGCATGTAAGATGTTCACAACATCTACAAACGATGCTAGAGGGGGTGGCACACCGAGCGGTGCATGAAGGACATAAGCCTTCTGTGCAGCAATGAGGACAATCCTCAGATCACGGACCTAGTCCGCAATATTGTTACCATCATCTTTCAACTCTATTTATCTAGGAACATATTAAAATTCAAGGGAGCTACAGCGTGAGCTAGTAACCTCCAATATAATTTCCAAAGACACTACTGACTATGTTCATGATAATGAGTTCAATTACTCATATTACTTAAGAACTCCCACTCAAATTGACATCCCTCTAGTCATTCGAGTGATAGATGATCCAAATTCACCAACTCAAGTCCGATCATCAAGAGAGTTGAGGTGGTTTCAATGGTGAACATCATCATGTTGATCATATCTACTATATGACTCATGTTCGACCTTTCAGTCTCTTGTGTTCCGAGGCCATGTTTGTACATGCTAGGCTCGTCAAATTTAACCCGAGTGTTCCGCATGTGCAACACTGGCTTGCACCCATTGTATGTGAAAGTAGAGTCTATCACACCCAATCATCATGTGGTGTCTCGACACGACGAACTTTCGCAACGGTGAACACTCGGGGAGAACACAATTTATCTTGAAATTTAAGTGAGGGGTCACCTTATAATGGTACCACCGTCTTAAGCAAAACAAGGTGCATAAAAGGATTAACATCACATGCAAATCATAAGTGACATGATATGGCCATGAACTTGTGCATTTGATCTCCATCTATAAAGCACCGGCATGATCTCCATCGCCACCGGCATGACACCATGATCTCCATCAACGTGTCACCATCGGGTTTGTCGTGCCCACCATGCTTCTACTACTATTGCTACCATTTAGCGATAAAGTATAGCATTACATAGTGCTTAATGATTGACACGCAGGTCATACAATAATCAAAGACAACCCTATGGCTCCTGCTGAATGTTGTACTCATCGACATGCAAGTCGTGATATTCTATACAACACATGATCATCTCATACATCACATATATGTCATCATGTAATTGGCCATATCACATCACAACATACCCTGCAAAAACAAGTTAGATGTCATCTAATTGTTGTTGCAAGTTTCACGTGGCTGCTACGGGTATCTAGCAAGAACAATTCTCACCTATGCAAAACCATGACGGTGATACATAAGTTGCTTTTCAACCTTCTCAAGGACCGCCTTTGTCGAATCCGATCCAACTAGAGTAGGAGAAACAAACACCCGCCAGCCATCGTTGTGCAATGAAGTTACACGTCAGTCGATGGAACCGGTCTCTCGTAAGCGTACGAGTAAGGTTGGTCCGGGCCGCTTCATCCCACAATACCGTTGAACCAAAACACGACCAAGGGAGGAAGAAATCTAAGCATCAACGCCCACAAACTCCTTTGTGTTCTACTCGAGAACTCATCTACACATAGACCTAGCTCATGATGCCACTATTGGGGAATGTTGCATGGGAAACAAAAAAATTCCTACGCACACGCAAGATCTATCTATGTTGATGAGCTTCTACGAGAGGGAGAGTGGATTTACATACCCTTGTAGATCACTAAGCGAAAGCGTTAAGAAACGCGGTTGATGTAGTCGAACGTTTTCACGATCCAAATCACCGAGCGTCCCGCCATCCCATCATGATCCATCTCACAATCCAATGACGATTCGTCCCATGATCCCATCACAATCCATATCGCGATCTTGATCACGGTCCTTCCGATCTACCGCCGAATGGACGACACCTCCGCGTTCAACACACATGCAGTTTGGTGATGCCTTCACCTCCTCGATCCAGCGAGCGATGGTGAAGTAGTAGATGAGTTCGGAAGCACAATGGCGTGGTGACGGTGGTGGTGAAGAACAATCTCTGCGGGGCTTCACCAAGCACAACGGAACTATGACGGCGGATAAACAAGAGGGACGGGGTTGCTGGCACACGGCTTGGGGAATTCTTGATGTATTCCAGGTGCTAGCTCTGCCCCTTTATTTATACGCTTAGCCCTAGGGTCGAAACTTGGAGAAAAAACCTCCTCAAGGTCGGTTTGCCCGCAAGGCAAGAGTCCTCCTCGGACTCCAGGACCAGACGCCAAGGTCCTCGGCGTTTGGACCCAGACGCCAGGGTCCATGGTGTCTGGCCCCTGGCCTCCCCAAAACACCTTTTGCACATTCCTAAAGCCTCATGGGATTTACCCCTTGGCCCAAATAATGTGTTCCTATACCCTGAACATTTCGGAAAACATCCGAAACTCTTCCGATGAATTCCGGAACCCTTCCGGAGACCAAACACTATTATCCCATACATCAATATTTACCTCCGGACTATTCCGAAGCTCCTCGTCATGTCCAGGGTCTCATCCAGGACTCCGAACAACTTTCGTTTACCAACATAATAACTCAACTATACATATATCGTCACCAAACGTTAAGTGTGTAGACCTTGCGGGTTCGAGAACTATGAAGACATAACCGAGACACATCTACGGTCAATAACCAATAGCGGGACCTGCATGACCATATTGGTTCCTACATATTCTACGAATATATTTATCGGTTGAACCTCTATGTCAAGTATTTAGTTAATCCCGTATGCAATTCCCTTTGTTCTTCGGTATGTTACTCGACCGAGATTCGATCGTCAGTATCTCTATACTAGTTCAATCTTGTTACCGGCAAGTCTCTTTACTCGTTCCGTAATACAAGATCCCGTGGCTAACAATTAGTCACATTGCTTGCAAGGCTTTGTTGTGATGTTGTATTACCGAGTGGGCCTCGAGATACCTCACCGTCACACGGAGTAACAAATCCCAGTCTTGATCCATGCCAACCCAACAGACACCCTCGAAAATACCTATAGAGCACCTTTATAGTCACCCAGTTACGTTGCGACGTTTGATACACACAAGGCACTCCTCCGGTGTCAGTCAGTTGCATGATCTCATGGTCATAGGGATAGATACTTGACATGTAGAAAACTGTAGCAATAAACTGACACGATCATATTCTACGTTTATAGTTTGGCTCTTGTCCATCACATCATTCTCCTAATGATGTGATCCCGTTATCAAATGACATCTCATGTCTATGGCCAGGAAACCTTCAGCATCTTTGATCAGCAAGCCAGACTACTAGAGGCATACTAGGGACACGGTGTTGTCTATGTATCCACACATGTATGTGAGTTTCCGATCAATACAATTCTAGCATGGATAATAAACGATTATCATGAACAAGGAAATATGATAACAACTAATTTAGTATTACCTCTAGGGCATATTTCCAACATCTAACACATCCCACTCGCAAGAGAAGCACTTAGAACAGTTCCCCACTTCACATATCCAGATTTCTGAGAGAGAACCACCTACCCTTGTGTTGAGATCAAGATCATCCACTCCAACCATATGGATCTTGATTTCTAGCCGCCCCAAGTTTCTTTCCACCCAATCAATCTCTTCTACCATGCCAAATCTGTGAGAGAGTGATTGAGTGTTGAGGATTCTATCATTTGGAAGCACAAGAGCAAGGAGTTCATCACCACTATCAAGCCTATTACCTTTTGGAGGTTGGTGCCTCCTAGATTTGTTAGGTGTTGCTTGGGAGCCTCCTACTTCATGTTGTGGAGTTGAACCAAGAAGTTTGTATAGGTAAGGAGATCACCTACTTCGTGAAGATCTACCCATAGTGAGGCTAGCCCTTCGTGGACAGAAGCTGTTATAGAATAGTCGAGGTTGCTACTTCGTCGACCCTTATGGGTGAAGCCCTCCGTGGAATCTCGCGACCGTTACCCTTCGTGGGTTGAAGACTCCATAAACGTGGATGTGCGATAGCACCACCTATCGAAACCACGGGAAAAATGTTCGTGTCTACAATTGTGTTTGATCCTCTAACCCTTACATCTATGAGATGTGCTTGTCTTTACTTTCCGCCGCAATGCTCTTAGACTTGCATGTGTAGGATGTGCTTGACTTGCTATCATTACTAAAATCTGCCCACAACTAAAATTGGGAAAATGTAGAATTTTTATTTGGTCAAGTAGTCTAATCACCCCCCTCTAGACTTAATTTCGATCCTACACTTCCCAGTTAAATTTCATCTTACTTTCTTCGAAGGTTCTTGGGTTGGGTTGGTAGGGTCATCGCTTTCTTCCTCCTTGGCTTGGGCGGAGGCCTTGGCAATGAAAAGGTTCCACTTTTGTTTCCCATTCAACTTCAACCAAAAATTCCTGACAGCGAATGACTTCTTCTCCAACTTCTTGTACACCATGCAAGCACGAGTAGGCTACAAAGTGAAACAATGTCTACAATGCATATCCATCTAGTGAGCAACCAAACAAATACATGTTCAGCTGGTGATCAACAAAACTAAAGCATATCCGGCTAGTGATCAACTTACTTGCTCGGTTATTTGAGCACCGCTAGGCCATGATATGTCACCAATGTATCTACTTTTCCTAACACTTTTTCTCTTGTTTTGGACTCTAATTTGCATGATTTGAATGAAACTAACCCGGACTGGCGCTGTTTACTGTAGAACTACCATGGTGTTGTTTTTGTGTAGAAAGAAAAGTTCTCGGAATGGAGCGAAACTTTTGGAGATTTATTTTGGAATATTTAAGGAATTATGGAGCCATAAGTCACCTGAGAGGGGGGCCAGGGTTTCCCACACTCCACCAGGGCACGCCAGACCCCCCTCGCGCGGCCTGGTGGAGGATGGACACCTCGTCGGTCCCTCGACCCTAATTCCAATGCTATAAATTCACAATTCTCCGAAAAAGCAGAGAGAATCTTTTACCTCATTTCATGATACGGAGCCACCGCCACCTCATGTTCTTCATCGGGAGGCCAGATCCGAAGTCCGTTTGGGGCTCCGGAGAGGGGAATCTTCGGTCTTCGTCATCATCAAACCTTCTCCATCGCCAATTCCATGATGCTCCCCACCAGGAGTGAGAAATTGCTTCATAGGCTTGCTGGTAGGTGAGGAGTGGGATGGTATTCATCATGTAATCGAGTTAGTTTTGTTAGGGCTTGATCCCTAGTATCCACTATGTTCTAAGATTGATGTTTCTATGAATTTGCCATGCTTAATGCTTGTCACTATGGCCCGAGTGCCATGATTTCATATCTGAACCATTTATGTTATCATCATTATATCTATGTTCTTGATCCGATCTTGCCTAGTCATATGCACCTATTACGTGTTATGATGTGTCAACCCCATAGTGACAATATTTGGGATACTTCACGGTGATGACCGTAGTTTGAGGAGTTCATGTATTCACTAAGTGTTAATTCTTTGTTCCGATTCTCTATTAAAAGGAGGCCTTAATATCTCTTAGTTTCCTTATGGACCCTGCTGCCACGGGAGGGTAGGACAAAATATGCCATGCAAGCTCTTTTCCATAAGCACGTATGACTATATACGACATACATGCCTACATTACATTGACGAACTGGAGCTAGTACTGTGTCGCTCTAGGATATGACTGTCATATGATGAATATCATCCAACAAATACTCCGGTCTAGTGCCTACGATTTTTCCACTTATTGTTCTTGCTAAGTTACTATTATTGTTGTTACTGTTGCACTTGCTACAAAACTATTGCTGATACTGTTACCGCTATTGTTACTGTTACCACTGCTATCAAACTATCGTATTACTATGCTACTTATCACTTTGCTGCAGATATTTATCTCCAGGTATGGTTGAATTGACAACTCAACTGCTAATACTCTCAAATATTCTTTGGCTCCCCTTGTGGCGAATCTATAAATTTGGGTTGAATACTCTACCCTCGAAAACTGTTGCGATCCCCTATACTTGTGGGTTATCAAGACCTTTTTCTGGCACCGTTGCCGGGGAGCATAGCTATATTTGTTGAGTCACTTGTGATTTATATCAACTTATCACTATGAAGAATCTGAAGGATACCAAAACCAAGATTTTTCCCTCTAAGATGAGGGGAGGTAAGGAACTGCCATCTAGCTGTGTACTTGATTCACCTTCTATTGCAACACCACCATGTGCTATTAATCCTGATATTGATGATGCTACTTCTGGTATGACTGATGCTTATGATGATGCTAGTACCATGCTTGATGATAATGTGACACTAGGTGAATTTCTCGATGAACAAATTGCTAGAGCTAAAGAGAATGAAATTATTGAAACTGATGAATCTGCTGAAACTGATCAGAACATTGAAACTGATGATTATGAAACTCCTAATAGGCCTAGCTTTCCTAGATTTGAAATGCCTAAGATACCTAAATGTTATGCTTGGGATGGAGAAATAGCTAGAGAGATTCTTGCTTGTAAGGATAGAAATGATGTTAAGAAACTACTATGCAAGTATAAAGAAAAGACTTTGAATGCTAAAATGAAATGTGATCCTAAGTTTGCTAATTCACCTATCTTTGTTACTGATGGGGATTATGAATTCTGTGTTGACCCGTAGTTAATCACTTTGGTTGAATCCGATCCTTTTCATGGCTATGAAACTGAAACTGTGGTAGCACACCTTAATAAGTTGAATGATATAGCCACCCTATTTTCTCATGATGAGAAGATTCGTTACTACTATATTCTCAAATTATTTCCATTCTAGTTAAAGGGTGATGCTAAGATATGGTACAATAGTCTTACTCCTCATTGTGTGCGTAGTCCCCAGGATATGATTTACTACTTCTATGAAAAATATTTTCCTGCTCATAAGAAACAAGCTGCCATACAGGAAATATTGAAATTTGTGCAAATCGAAGAAGAGAGTCTCCCACAAGCTTGGGGAGGCTTCTCCAATTGCTTAATGCTTTGCCTGATCATCCACTTAAGAAAAATGAAATACTTGATAAACTATTGAATAATATATTGAAGAACTATGATGATTGGACTCTCCCTAAACCACCAATTGAATCCACTCCGAAGAAGAGGGGTATCTTATTTCTAAGTCCTGAGGATATGCAAGAGGCAAAGAAATGTATGAAGTAAAAAGGTACTAAAGCTGAGGATGTGAAGAATTTACCACCTATTGAAGAAATACATGGGCTCAACACACCACCACGTCCACACATGGTAGAGGTAAATTCCTTATTAAAGTTTGATGAAGGTGTTATCTCTTACAATAAACATCCTAGTCAATGATTATGAGTTTGATAACTACATTATGACGCAAGAGCACTTCAATGCAAATGTTCTTAAACACTTGAAATATAATTCTGATATGATTGCTCACTTGAGTGACTTGTTATTTAGAACCAGTAATGATGTTAGAGGTGTAGGAAAACATGCCTCTATGGTTCAAACTTAGTTAGAACAAGTTGCTAAATCTCAAAGATAATTGCTTGATGAAATGAATAATAATATGAATGATCATGTTATTAGAGTAGTAACTAGAGGAGGTATAACGACCCAAATAACCTATTTCTCCTGAAGGTCATCCTAAAAGAATTGAACAAGACTCTCAAAGAATTAATGTTGATGCACCTAGTCCTTCTAAGAAGAAAAGGAGAAGGAAAAATGATAGGACTTTGCATGCTTCTAGTGACCCTAAGATAGAAAAACCTCCTCGTGATAATAATGATGTCTCTATTTCTAATGCTGAAACTCAATCTGGTAATGAACATCCACCTAGTGATAATGATAATGATAATGATGTTCATGAGGATACTCAACCTAGTGATGATAAAGAACCAGATAATGATGTAGAAATAGAACCTGCTATTTATCTTGATACCCCACAACCTAAAAATAAATGATATGATAAAGAAGACTTTGTGGCTAGAAAACAAGGTAAAGAAAGATAACCATGGGTGCAGAAACCCATGCCTTTTCCACCTACACTATCTAAGAAAAAGGATGATGAAGAATTTGAACGCTTTGCTAAAATGATTAGGCCAGTCTTTTTGTGTACCCATTTAATGACTAGTTTTAAAGATGCCTCCTTATGCTAAGTACATGAAAGACATCATCACTAATAAAAGAAAGATACCTGAAGTAGAAATCTCCACCATGCTTGTTAGTTATTCTTTTAAGGATGGAGTGCCTAAAAAACTTGGAGATCCTGGAATACCAACTATACCTTGCCCCATTAAAAGAAATTATGTCAAAACTGTTTTGTGTGATTTAGGAGCTGGTGTTAGTCTTATGCCTTTCTCTTTATATAAAATACTTGATTTGAATAAACTCACACCTACTGAAATATCATTGCAAATGGTTGACAAATTAACGGCCATACCTATCAGTATTTGTGAGGATGTGCCCGTTATTGTTGCAAATGTTACTATCTTAACAGACTTTGTTATTCTTGAGATGCCCGAGGACGACAAGATGTCGATTATCCTTGGTACACCCTTTTTGAATACTGCAGGGGCTGTTATTGATTGCAATAAAAGCAAGGTCACTTTTCAATGGTAATGAGCATACGGTGCACTTTCCGAAGAAAGAATTCCAAGTGAATGGTGTGAATGTTATTGAAAATTCTTCGACTGTCATTATTGGAAGCTTTCAATTACCTCTAGCTACTGTCAAAAAGAGATATGCTATTATTATGGTTGGGGATATGCCTATCCCGATTGAGGTAACCTAGTGTTTTACGAAAGTTCTTCAGTTTCATGCTAATTGAAAGTGGTTGTTAATAAGAGTTGATCAACCTTATTAATGAATCATTTTTGAGAGGTATGAAATTTATGAATTTAGTAGACACAACTCTCTGTATCCACCTTTAGTTTTCTGTTTTTCCTAGTTAAATAAAATAAAATGCCATGGTTATCCTGTTTTTTGTTTTCCCCATGCAATAAAAAATGACCGAAAAATAAAAGTCCTCAGAATGCCCCGAAAAATTAACATGAGTGATTCCTAATTATTTGTGAATTTCTGGGACAAATAACACCAGAGGGGGTGCACCTGGTGGCCACACTCCACTAGGTCGCGCGAGACCCCCCTGACACAGCCTGGTAGACGGTGGGCCCCAGGTGGGTCTCCTCACATATCCTTTTAGCCCATGTCATCTCCTACCTGCTGAAAAAATTCACTGTTGCTCTCTCCTTTGTGTTCTTGCTCAAGAACTCATGGATTTCGATCTCTTTGATCAAAGCTCTATTTCCAAAACTATTTTAGGGGATTTCTTCTCGATATGTAACTCCCCCATTGCTCCAATTAGTTTTTTATTTAGTGGTTTATTTTTAAAATAATTAGCTACTCTTGGTGCTACTGTAGATGAGCTTGCATGTTGAATTCTTAGAGTTCTAAGTAGTTTGAATGCTTTAGATGACCTCTATGCATCCCTAGGAGTAGTTGCTATCAATCTTATTTAGTTTTGTTAACAAAGTTTTGTGGACTAAATTTTTGCAGAATTTATTTGTAGAAAATAAGATGAATTTCTTTAGGAAGTACTCCTCCAAGAAGAATGCTAAGGGAGTTATTGGGGAGTCGTTTGATAGTGACGTACACTTTCCGAGGAAGGAAGAAGTGCGGTCATGCGAATGGCCACATATTCCCTTTATGGAGGAAGCCAGTTTCTATCAAGAATTTTCTCAATTTATTGACAATGCTGGGCTGACCAACTTCCTCGCAGATAAGTGTGACCGGTATCACATCCTCACAAATTCCTTTGTGCAAAGTTTTAATTTCCTAAGTAGGAATAACCCTCCTAAGTTGCAGTTTAATTTGTATGCTGAAAACTACAAGATACCATTCACTGACTTTTGTGACATATGTCCGATTCCTTATGACGAGGAATTAGGAGAGCCTAGACCAGCAGAGTTTGAGGACTTTCTCCTCACTTTAATAGTGGGTGACGATAGAGGCATGTAAACTGATACGTCTCCAACCTATCTATAATTTTTGATCATGTCATGCTATTATATTATCTATTTTGGATGTTTTATATGCATTAATATGCTATTTTATATTATTTTTGGGACTAACCTATTAATCTAGAGCCTAGTGCCAGTTTCTGTTTTTTGCTTATTTTTGAGTTTTGCACATATGGAATATTAAACGGAGTCCAAACGGAATTAAACCTTCGGAAGGATTTTTTATGGAAGGAAACAAATCAACCAGGCTTGGAGTGCAAGCCAGCGCACCTGCCAGGGAGTCACAAGCCTAGTAGGCGTGGCCCCCTGGCCGCGCCTAGCAGGCTTGCCGTCTCCCGATAGGTCTCCTAACCCTATTATTCATCCTATAAATTCCCAAATATTCCTCCAACATTAGAACGAGCCATGCAAATACTTTTCCGCCGTCAGAAGCCTCCGTTCCCGAGAGATCCAATCTTGGAGCCTTTTCTAGTAATCTACCGGAGGGGATTTCGATCATGGACGGCATCTACGTCAACTCCATTGCCCCTCCGATGATGTGTGAGTAGTACACCACAGGCCTACGGGTCCATAGCTAGTAGCTTGATGGCTTCTTCTCTCTCTTCGATCTTCAATACCATGTTCTTCATGATCTTCATGGGGATCTATCCAATGTAATCCTCTTTTGTGGTGTGTTTGTCAAGATCCGATGAATTGTGAGTTTATGTTCAGATTATCCATGAATCTTATTTGAATCTCCTCTGAATTCTTATATGCACGATTTCATATCCTTGTAAGTCTCTTCAAGTTATTGGTTTGGTTTGGCCAACTAGATTGGTAATTCCTGCAATGGGAGAAGTGCTTGGTTTTGGGTTCAATCTTGTGGTGTCCTCACCCAGTGACATAGTAGGGGTAGTGAGGCACGTATTGTATTGTTGCCATCATGGGTAAAAACATGGGGTTTTCATCATATTGCTTGAGTTTATCCTTCTACATCATGTCATCTTTCTTAATGCGTTACTCTGTTCTTCTTGAACTTAATACTCTAGATGCAAGCAGGAGTCGGTCAATGTGTGGAGTAACAATAGTAGATGCAGAATCGTTTTGGTCTACTTGATACAGACGTGATGCCTATATGCATGATCATTGCCTTGGATAACTACATGATTATTCGCTTTTCTATCAATTGCTTGACAATAATTTGTTTACCCACCATGATATTTTCCTTCGAGAGAGAAGCCTCTAGTGAAACCTATGGCCCCCGGGTCTACTTTCCATAATATACTTTCAGACCTATAAACCAAAAATACTTTGCTGCAATTTATTTACCTTTTACTTTCCATACTCGTTTACATCTATCTCTATCAGATTTAATCCTTGCAAATAACCGTGAAGGGATTGACAACCCCTTTATAGCGTTGGGTGCAAAAGTTTGATTGTTTGTGTAGGTGCATCCAATGGTGACTTGCTTGTTCCTCCTACTGGATTGATACCTTGGTTCTCATCAACAGAGGGAAATACTTATATACTTCATTGCATCACCCTTTCCTTTTTAAGGGAAAACCAACGCATGCTCAAGAGGTAGCAAGAAGGATTGATGGTGCCGTTGTCGGGGAGGATACACATCAAGCTTACCAAGTACCCATCACATACTCATCTCTTGCATTTACATTATTTGCCATTTGCCTCTTGTTTTCCTATCCCCCACTTCTAAAATGATTTTCAAAAAATACCAAAAATATTTGCCTTTTTATTCGCCCCTATTATGTTCGCCTTTTCGTTGCTATGTTTGCTTGTATTGCCATGTGCCTTCTATTTGCTTGCATATTCGCTTGCTAAAAATCTATTGATATAGATCCTCATCCACTTGTTAATCTTTTCAAAAGACCAAATCATGATGAATCAATTGCTAGTGAGTGGAGTGCACTTGATTATCTCTATGAAGTTTTGTTTGAAAATCATGAATCTGAACATTTTGATGAAGTGTTGAAAGAAGAAATTTGTAAGGATTCATGATGGTTCCTTGAATGAAATAATGATGCCATGTTGTTAGTATGAATTCTCTGAATATCCATGATGCTAATGATATGCAAAACCACAAGCTTGGGGATGCTATGCTTGATGAAGATGATATTTTTTGTTCCCCAAGTTTTGGTGATGACACGTATGCTATAATTGATCATGAAAAGAATGATATATGTGATAGTTATATTGTGTAATTCCTTCATGATGCTACTGAAAATTATTATGAGGGAGGAACATATGCTTGTAGGAATTACAATAATATCAAGTTTCCTCTCTATGTGTTCAAAGTTTTGAAGTTATGCTTGTTTTGCCTTCCTATGATAGTTGATTCTTGCTCCCATAAATTGTTTGCTCACAAAAACCCTATGCATAGGAAGTGGGTTAGACTTAAATGTGCTTGTCATGATATTCATGATGCTCTATTGCATGTATTACTACTTATTATGTGAGCATCATTGAAATCATCTTGCCAAGCTTGTTCGGGGGCAACCCAATTTTATTTTTGTGTTCTATTTTTGCTTATGTTTTTGAGTGTTTCACAAATTATTACTTCTGTAGTATTAGTGTTTTGGTGTTTTAGTTAGTGTTTGAGCCAAGTAAAAACCTTTGGGGTGACCTATGGTAGTTGTTGATTTCATCCTGCTGAAAAACAGAAACTTTTGCGCTCAGTCCAGGAATTTTCTACATTTTTAAGAGCGTAGAATGAGTCTGAAATTTTTACACAAGATTTATATATAAATTTCTCAGGTTTTCCTAACTTTTCAGAATTTTTCGAGTTACATAAGTATACTAAGTTTTTAGATCGCTACAGACTGTTCTGTTTTTGACAGATTCGGTTTTCTTTGAGTTGTTTGCCTATTTTGATGAATCTATGGGTTGTATCATGGGCTATGAACCATGGAGAAGTTAGAATACAGTAGGTATAACACCAAAATAAATAAAGAATGAGTTCACAACAGTACCTAAAGCGATGATTTATTTTCTTATACTAACGGATCTCATGAGTTTTCTGTGAAGTTTTGTGTTGTGAAGTTTTCAAGTTTTGGATAAAGATTTGATGGACTATGGAATAAGGAGTGGCAAGAGCCTAAGCTTGGGGATTCCCAAGTTACCCCAAGTCATATTTAAGGATTCCAAAGAGCCTAAGCTTGGGTATGCCCCGGAAGGCATCCCCTCTTTCGTTTTCAATCCATCGGTAAATTTACTTGAGGCTATATTTTTATTCACCACATGATATGTGTTTTGCTTGGAGCGTGTTGTATGATATGAGTCTTTGCTTGTTAGTTTGCCACAATCATCCTTGCTGCACACATCTTTTGAGAGGGACACGCTGAATCGTGAATTTGTTAGAATGTTGTATGTGCTTCACTTATATCTTTTGAGTTAGGCAATTTTGCTCTATGTGCTTCACTTATATTTTTTTTAGAGCAAGGTGGTGTTTGCATTTTATAGAAATACTTGAACTATTGTACCTCACTTATATTATTTTGAGAGTCTCTAAACAGCATGGTAATTTGTCTAGGTTATGAATTTAGTCCGAATATGATAGGCATCCAAGAGGGATATAATAAAAACTTCCATATTAAGTGCATTGAGTATTTATGAGAAGTTTGATTCCTTGCATAAAGTTTTGAGATATAAAGATGGTAATGTTAAGAGTCATGTTTGGAAGTAATTGTGATTTGGTAAAAATAATTGTGTAAATGTTTGTGATTCCCATAGCATGCATGTATGGTGAACCGTTATGTAAGGAAGTCGGAGCATGACTTGTTTATAGATTATCAACCTTTGTGTGAGGGCCGGGAGCGCACGATGGTTAACTCCTACCAACCTCTCCCTAGGAGCATGCGTTTAATGCTTTGCTTCAATGACTAATAGACTTTTGCAATAAATATGTGAGTTCTTTATGACTAATGTTGATACACCTAGTTGATGTGAGACTATCTTCTCCCTTTCCTTGACAACCTCCACCATATTCTATTCCACCTATAGTATAATATCCATGGATCACACTCATGTATTGTGTGCGAGTTGAAAAAGTTTGAGAAAATAAAAGTGTGAAAACAATTGCTTGACTTGTCATCGGGGTTGTGCATGATATAAATGTTGGAAATATGCCCTAGAGGCAATAATAAAGTAGTTATTATCATATTTCCTTGTTCATGATAATCGTTTATTATCCATGCTATAATTGTGTTGATCGGAAACTCAGATACATGTGTGGATACATAGACAACACCATGTCCCTAGTATGCCTCTAATAGACCAGCTCGTTGATCAAAGATGGCTATGGTTTCCTAGTCATGGACATGAGATGTCATTTGGTAACGGTATCACATCATTAGGAGAATGATGTGATGGACAAGACCCAAACTACAAACGTAGCATATGAATGTGTCAGTTTATTGCTATTGTTTTTTGCATGTCAAGTATATGTTCCTATGACCATGAGATCATGCAACTCACTAACACCGGAGGAGTACCTTGTGTGTATCAAACGTCGCAACGTAACTGGGTGACTATAGAGGTGCCCTACAGGTATCTTCGAGGGTGTCTGTTGGGTTGGCATGGATCAAGACTGGGATTTGTTACTCCGTGTGACGGAGAGATATCTTAGGGCCCACTCGGTAATACAACATCACAATAAGCCATGCAAGCAATCTGACTAAGTGTTAGTCACGGGATCTTGTATTAAGAAACGAGTAAAGAGACTTGCCAGTAACGAGGTTGAACTAGGTATGGAGATACCGACGATCGAATCTCGGGCAAGTAACATACCAAAGAACAAAGGGAACATCATACGGGATTAACTGAATCCTTGACATAAAGGTTCGACCGATAAAGATCTTCGTAGAATATGTAGGAACCAATATGGGCATCTAGGTCCTGCTATTGGTTATTGACCATAGAGGTGTATCGGTCATGTCTACATAGTTCTCAAACCCGCAGGGTCTGCACACTTAAGGTTTAGTGACGTTTTGGTAAAATAGAGTAATGTATTGTGGTGACCGAAGGTTGTTAGGAGTCCTGGATGAGATCGCGGATGCCACGAGGATCTCCAGAATGGTCCGGAGGTAAATATTGATATATAGGAAGTCATTTTTTGGTCGCCAGAAAGGTTTCGGGCTCATCGGTAGTGTACCGAGAGTGCCGGTAGTGTACCGGGAGACTATCGGGAGGGGTATTTTGACCCAAGCGGCTACATGGGCTGTGGGAGAGTAAATACCAGCCCTTAGTGGCCTGGTGGAAGTCCCACACAAGGCCCATGCGGCTGGGAAGAAAAGCCCAAAGAGAAAAAGGTGGAAAAGGCAAAAAAGGCAAAAATAAGGAGGAGTCCTAGTCCTACTAGGATTGGAGGAGGAATCCTCCAATCCTCCTTGGTTCGGCCAACCCAAGGGCTGGATCCTTGGGATCCAAGCCTCCTCCTCTCTTCCTCCTATATATACTAGAGGTTTTAGGGTTTTTGGCACTAGATTTTCAGCCCCGTGCTACCCGTTCCTCCAATGCATAGTTTCTCCTCTAGATCAGATTTCTGCAGTGCTTAGGAGAAATCCTGCCGGAATAGCTCCACCACCATCGCCGGAGCACCGTCATGCTACCAGAAAACTCTTCTACCTCTCCGCTCCCTCTTGCTGGATCAAGAAGGCGGAGATCGTCATCAAGCTGTACGTGGAGGTGTCGTCCGTTCGGCGCTAGATCGGTAGGACCGTGATCAAGATTGCCAGATGGATCGTGATAAGATCGCGGGACGGATCATGATGAGTTTGCGAGACAGATCATGATTGTACAGCGGGACAGTTCGTGATGAGATCGCGGGATGCTCGGCGATTTGGATCGTGAAGACGTTCGACTACACCAACCGCGTTTCTTAACGCTTCCCGCTTAGCGATCTACAAGGGTATGCAGATCCACTCTCCCTATCGTAGATGCTCATCACCATGGATAGATCTTGCATGTGCGTAGGAATTTTTTTATTTCCCATGCAACGTTCCCCAACAGTGGCATCATGAGCTAGGTCTATGTGTAGATGAGATCTCGAGTAGAACACAAAGAGTTTGTGGGCGTTGATGCTTAGATTGCTTCCTCCCTTGGCCGTGCTTTGGTTCAGCGGTATTGTGAGATGAAGCGGCCCGGACCAACATTATTTGTACGCTTACGAGAGACCGGTTCCCTCAACCACAACTTGTTGCATAGATGGCTTGTGGGTGCCAATTTCTCTCACTTTAGTTGGATCGGATTCGACAAAGGCGGTCCTTGAGAAGGTTGAAAAGCAACTAGTGCATCATCGTTGTGGTTTTTGCATAGATGAGAATTGTTCTTGCTAGATACCCGTAACAGCCATGTAAAACCTCCAACAACAATTAGAGGATGTCTAACTTGTTTTTGCAGGGTATGTTGTGATTTGATATGGCCAATTACATGATGTGATATATGTGATGTATGAGATGATCATGTGTTGTATAGAATATCACGACTTGCATGCCGATGAGTACGGCAATCGGCAGGAGCCATAGGGTTGTCTTTAATTATTGTATGACCTGCGTGTCAATCATTAAGCGCTATGTAATGCTTTACTTTATCGCTAGACGGTAGCAGTAGTAGTACAAGCGTGATGGGTGTGACAACCCCGATGGCAACACGTTGATGGAGATCAAGATGATGGAGATCATGGTGTCGTGCCGGTGACGATGGAGATCATGTCGGTGCTTTCAAGATGGAGATCAAAAGCACAAGTTCATGGTCATATCATGTCACTTATGATTTGCACGATGTTAATCCTTTTATGCACCTTGTTTTGCTTAGGATGACGGTAGCATTATAAGGTGATCCCTCACTTAAATTTCAAGATGAATTGTGTTCTCCCCGAGTGTGCACCGTTGCGAAAGTTCGTCGTGTTGAGACACCACGTGATGATCGGGTGTGATAGACTCTACGTTCACATACAACAGGTGCAAGCCAGTGTTGCACATGCAGAACACTCGGGTTAAACTTGACGAGCCTAGCATGTACAGACATGGCCTCGAAACACAAGAGATCGAAAGGTTGAACATGAGTCATATAGCAGATATGATCAACATGATGATGTTCACCATTGAAACCACCTCAACTCACGTGATGATCGGACTTGAGTTGGTGAATTTGGATCATGTATCACTCGAATGACCAGAGGGATGAAAATTTGAGTGGGAGTTCTTCAGTAATATGATTAATGGAACTCATTATCATGAACATAGTTAGTAGTGCCTTTGCAAACTGTGTTGTAGATTACTAGCTCACGCTGTAGCTCCCTTGAATTTTTATATGTTCCTAGAGAAATAGAGTTGAAATATGATGGTAGCAATATTGCGGACTGGCTCCGTGATCTGAGTATTGTCCTCATTGCTGCACAGAAGGCTTATGTCCTGAATGCACTGCTCGGTGCGCCAACCCCTCTAGCGTCGTCTGTAGATGTTGTGAACATCTGACAGGCACGTTCTGATGACTACATGATAGTTTAGTGTGTCATGCATTATGGCTTAGAATTGATGCCCCAAAAATTTTTGAACGTCACGGAACATATGAGATGTTCTAAGATCTGAAATTAGGATCTCAGGCTCGTGCCCGTGTTGCGAGATATAAGATCTCCAACAAGATTCTTTGCCTGCAAGATGAAAGAGAATAGCTCAATCGTTGAGCATGTGCTTAGATTGTCTGGGTGCTACAATCGCTTGAATCGAGTGGGAGTTGATCTTCCAGATAAGATAGTGATTGATATAGGTCTCCAAGTCACTGTCACTAAAGCTACTAGAACTTGGTGATGAACTATAAAATGCCAGGGATAGAAATAATGATCCCTGAGCTATTCGCGATGTTTGACACCGCGAAGGTAGAAATCAAGAAGGAGCGTCAAGTGTTGATGGTTAGTCAAACCACTAGTTTCGAGATGGGCAAGAGCAAGGAGGGAGAATTGATGGATAGCAAGTCATATGCCGCTCCAGTGAAGCAACCCAAAGTTGAGCCCAAACCCGAGACTAAGTGCTTCGATTATGAGGAGAGCGGTTGCTGAAGCGGAACAACCCTAGATACTTGGTAGATAAGAAGGTTGGCAACGTCGACAGAAGTATATTTGATATATGTGTTAATGATGTGTACCTTGCGAGTACTCCTAGTAGCACCTGGGTATTGGATACCGGTTCGGTTGCTAAATGTTAGTAACTCAAAATAAAAGCTACGGAATAAATGGAGAACTAGCTAAGGGTGAGGTGACGATGTGTGTTGGAAATGTTTCCAAGGTTGATGTGATCAATATCGCACGCTCTCTCTACTTTCGGGATTAGTGACAAACCTAAATAAATGTTATTGCAACATGGTTATTCATTTAAGTTAGATAATAATGGTTATTCTGTTTACATGAATAATACCTTCAATGGTCATGCACCCAGTGAGAATGGTTTGTTGAATCTTGATCGTAGTAATACACATGTTCATAACATTGATGCCAAAAGATACAAAGTTAATAATGATAGTACCACATACTTGTGGCACTGCCGCTAAATGTCATATTGGTATAAAGCGCATGAAGAAACTCCATGCGGATGGATCTTTGGACTCATTCGATTTCGAATTGGTTGAGACATGTGAACCATGCCTCTTGGGCAAGATAACTAAGGACCCCGTTTCCAGATGGATGGAGCGGGCAAGTGATTTATTGGAAATGATACATGTTGATGTATGCAACCCAATGAGTCTTGTAGCGTGCGGTGGATATCATTATTTTCTTACCTTCACTGATGATTTGAGTAGATATAGTGTATATTTACTTAATGAAACACAAGTCTGAATCATTTGAAAGGTTCTAGAAAATTTAGAGTGAAGTTTAAGATCATTGTGACAAGAAGATAAAAATGTCTGCGATATGATCGTGGAGGTAAATATCTGAGTTACGAGTTTGGCATACAACTTTAGACAATGTGAAAGTTGTTTCGCAACTCACGCCACTTGGAACACCATAGTGTGATGGTGTGTTCGAACGTCATAGTCGTGCTCTATTTAAAATGGTGCTTGCTATGATGTCTCTTATCGTTTTGCTACTATAATTTTGGGGTTATGCATTAGAGACAACTACATTCACTTTAGATAGGGCACCATCTGAATCCGTTGAGATGACACCGTGTGAATTATGGTTTGATAGAAACCTAAGCTGTCATTTCTTAATGTTTGGGGCTACAACACTTATGTGAAAAAGGTTTTCACCTAATGATCTCGAACCCAAAGCGGACAAATGCATCTTCATAGAATACCCTAAAGAGAGTTGGGAAAACCTTCTATCTCAGATCCAAGCATAAAGTGTTTGTTGCTAGAATTGGGTCCTTTCTCGAGAAAGAGTTTCTCTCGAAAGAATTGAGTGGGAGGAAGATAGAACTTGATGAGGTTATTGAACCTTTGTTCAACCAGAGAGTAGCGCAGCGCAGGAATTTGTTTCTATGAAACCAACGTTAGTTGAAGAGGAAGTTAATGATGATGATCATGAAGATTCGGATCAAGTTACTATCAAACCTCGTAGGTTAATAAGGATGTGTACTACTCCTGAGCGGTATGACAACCCTGTCTTGGAGGTCATGTTGTTGGACTACGATGAACCTACAAGCTCTGGAGAAGCGATGATGGGCCCGGATTCCGACAAATGGTTAGAGGCCATGAAATCCGAGAAACGATCCATGTATGAAAACCAAGTATATACTTTGGTAGACTTGCTCGTTGGACGGCAGGTCGTTGAGTACAAATGGATGTTTGAAATGAAGACAAATGCTCATGGTAAATGTCACCATTTGTAAAGCTCGATTTGTTGCAAAGAAGTTTACGACAAGTTCAAGGAGTTGACTGCGATGAGACTTTCTCACTCGTAGCAATGCTAAAGTCCATTGGAATTACGTTAGCAGTTGTTGCATTTTTTAATTGTGAAATCTGGCAGATGGATAGCAAAACATAGTTTCCTTAACGGTTTACTTGAGGAAAGGTTGTATGTGATACAACCAGAAGGTTTTGTCAGTCCTAAGGATGCTAAAAGGTGTGCAAGCTTCAGTGATTCTTCTATGAACTGAAGCAAGCATCTCGAAGTTGGAATATACACTTTGATGAGGTGATCAAAGTTTTTGAATCTGTACAAAGTTTACGAGAAACTTGTATTTACAATAAAGTGAGTGGGAGCACTATAGAATTTCTGATAAGTATATGTGGATGACATATTGTTGATCGGAAATGACGTAGAATTTCTAGAAAGCATAAATGGTTGTTTGAAAAGAGTTTTTCGAAGGAAGACCTAGATAAAGCTACCTAATTGTTGAGCATCAACATCTATAGAGATAGATCAAGATGCTTGATGAGACTTTCAATGAGTACATACCTTGACAAGATTTTGAAAGAGTTCAAAATGGATCAGTCAAAGAAAGAGTTCTCGCCTGGTTTGCGAGGTGTGAAGTTGAGTGAGACTCAAAGCTCGACAACGGCAGAAGAAAGAGAAAGGACGAATGTTGTCCCCTATGCCTTAGCCATAGGCTCTGTATAGTATGCCATGCTCTGTACTGCACCTGTGTGTGCCTTCCCATGAGTCCGTCAAGGGGTACAAGAGTGATCCAGAAGTGGATCACTGGACAGCGGTCAATATTATCCTGAGTGTCTAAAAGACTAAGGAAACGTTTCTCGATTATGGAGGTGATAAAGGGTTCGTCGTAAAGATTTACGTCGATGCAAGCTTTAACACAAATCCGAATGACTCTTAGTAGCAATCCGGATACGTATAGTGGAGCAGCCATTTGGAATAGTACCAAGTGGAGTGTGGTAGCAGTGTTTACAATTTGACATAGAGATTTGCAAAGTACATACGGATCTGAATGTCACAGAACCGTTGACTATAAGACCTCTCTCACATGCAAATCATGATCGAGCCTTAGAACTCAGTGGGTGTTAGATTCATAACAATGTGAATCACATGGTGATGTGAACAAGATTATTGACTCTAGTGCAAGTGGGAGACTGTTGGAAATATGCCCTAGAGGCAATAATAAATAAGTTATTATCATATTTCCTTGTTCATGATAATCGTTTATTATCCATGCTATAATTGTGTTGATCGGAAACTCAGATACATGTGTGGATACATAGACAACACCATGTCCCTAGTATGCCTCTAATAGACTAGCTAGTTGATCAAAGATGGCTATGGTTTCCTAGTCATGGACATGAGATGTCATTTGGTAACGGGATCACATCATTAGGAGAATGATGTGATGGACACGACCCAAACTACAAACGTAGCATATGATCGTGTCAGTTTATTGCTACTGTTTTCTGCATGTCAAGTATATGTTCCTATGACCATGAGATCATGTAACTCATTGACACCGAGGAGTACCTTGTGTGTATCAAACATCGCAACGTAACTAGGTGACTATAAAGGTGCTCTACAGGTATCTCTTAGGGTGTCTGTTGGGTTGGCATGGATCAAGACTAGGATTTGCTACTCCGTGTGACGGAGAGGTATCTCAGGGCCCACTCGGTAATACAACATCACAATAAGCCTTGCAAGCAATGTGACTAAGTGTTAATCACGGGGTCTTGTATTACAAAACGAGTAAAGAGACTTGCCAGTAACGAGGTTGAACTAGGTATGGAGATAGCGACGATCAAATCTTGGGCAAGTAACATACCAAAGAACAAAGGGAAAATCATACGGGATTAACTGAATCCTTGACATAAAGGTTCGACCGATAAAGATCTTCGTAGAATATGTAGGAACCAATATGGATCCAGGTCCCTCTATTGGTTATTGACCGTAGAGGTGTCTCGGTCATGTCTACATAGTTCTCGAACCCGCAGGGTCTGCACACTTAAGGTTCGGTGACGTTTCGGTAGTATAGAGTTATGTATGGTGGTGACTGAATGTTGTTCGGAGTCCCGGATGAGATCCCAGACGTCACGAGGAGCTCCGGGATGGTCCTAAGGTAAAGATTGGTATATAGGAAGTCCTGTTTTGGTCATCGAAAAGGTTTCGGGCTCATCGGTAGTGTACCGGGAGTGTTAGTAGTGTACCGGGAGACTATCGGGAGGGGTATTTATACCCAAGAGGCTACATGGGCTGTGGGAGAGTAAATACCAGCCCTCAGTGGGCTTGTGGAAGTCCCACAGAAGGCCCATGCGGCTGGGAAGAAAAGCCCAAAGAGAAAAAGGTGGAAAAAGGCAAAAAAGGCAAAAATAAGGAGGAGTCCTAGTCCTACTAGGATTGGAGGAGGAATCCTACAATCCTCCTTGGTTAGGCCGACCCAAGGGCTGGCTCCTTGCGAGCCGAGCCTCCTCCTCTCTTCCTCCTATATATACTAGAGAATTTAGGATTTTTGGCACTTGATTTTTAGCCACGTGCTACCTGTTCCTCCAGTGCATAGTTTCTCCTCTAGATCGGATTTCTGCAGTGCTTAGGCGAAGCCCTGCAGGAATAGCTCCACCACCATCGTTGGAGCGCCGTCATGCTACTAGAGAACTCTTCTACCTCTCCGCTCCCTCTTTCTGGATCAAGAAGGCGGAGATCGTCATCAAGCTGTACGTGTGTTGAACGCGAAGGTGTCGTCCGTTCGGCGCTAGATCGTAAGGATCGTGATCAAGATCGCGAGACGGATCGTGATGAGATCGCGGGACGGATCGTCATGAGTTCGCGGGACGGATCGTGATGAGATCGCGGGATGCTCGGCGATTTGGATCGCGAAGACTTTCGACTACACCAACCGTGTTTCTTAACGCTTCCCGCTTAGCGATCTACAAGGGTATGTAGATCCACTCTCCCTCTCGTAGATGCTCATCACCATGGATAGATCTTGCGTGTGCGTAGGAAATTTTTTGTTTCCCATGCAATGTTCTCCAACAATAAATACTTTGTGTGGTGAAGATGGAGCATAGCGAGACCATATGATATTGTAGGGGTAACTTTCTTTTGCCATTATATTTTGAAGAGATACAATTGCTTTGCTCGTATGCTTGGACGTTATTGTTTTTATATCAATATTAAGCTTTTGTTTCGAGTCTTACGAATCTGAATATTCATGCCACAATAGAGAATATTACATGGACAAATATGTTAGATAGCACTCCACATCAAAAATTATGTTTTTATCATTTACCTACTCGAGGACGAGCAGGAATTAAGATTGGGGATGTTGATACGTCTCCAACGTATCTATAATTTTTGATGATGTCATGTTATTATATTATCTATTTTGGATGCTTTATATGCATTAATATGCCTTTTTTATATTATTTTTGGGACTAACCTATTAATATAGAGCCCAGTCTTAGTTTTTTTCCTTGTTTTTGAGTTTTGCAGATATGGAATGTTAAACAGAGTCCAAACGGAATAAAACCTTTGGAAGGAATTTTTCTGGAAGGAAACAAATCAACCACGCTTGGAGTGCACACCAGGGCTCCTGCCAGGGAGTCACAAGCCTGGTAGGCGTGCGCCCCCTCTGGCCGCGCCTAGTAGGCTTGCCGTATCCCGGAAGGTCTCCTAATCCTATTCTTCGTCCTATAAATTCCCAAATATTCCCCCAACATCAGAACGAGCCATGCAAATACTTTTCAGCCGCCAGAAGCCTCCGTTCCCGAGAGATCCAATCTTGGAGCCTTTTTCAGTAATCTGCCGAAGGGGTTTCGATCATGGAGGGCATCTACATCAACTCCATTCCCCCTCCGATGATGCGTGAGTAGTCCACCACAGACCTACGGGTCCATAGCTAGTAGCCAGATGGCCTTTTCTCTCTCTTTGATCCTCAGTACCATGTTCTTCATGAACTTCATGGGGATCTATCCGATGTAATCCTCTTTTGTGGTGTGTTTGTCAAGATCCGATGAATTGTGAGTTTATGTCCAGATTATCCATGAATATTATTTGAATCTCCTCTGAATTCTTATATGCATGATTTCATATCCTTGTAAGTCTCTTTGGGTTATTGGTTTGGTTTGGCCAACTAGATTGGTAATTCTTGCAATGGGAGAAGTGCTTTGTTTTGGGTTTAATCTTGCGGTGTCCTCACCCAGTGACATAGTAGGGGTAGCGAGGCACACAATGTATTATTGCCATTAAGAGTAACAAGATGGGGTTTTCACCATATTGCTTGAGTTTATCCCTCTACATCATGTCATCTTTCTTAATGCGTTACTCCGTTCTTCATGAACTTAATACTCTAGATGCAGACAGGAGTCGGTCGATGTGTGGAGTAATAGTAGTAGATGCAGAATCGTTTCGGTATACTTGATACGGACATGATGTCTATATGCATGATCATTGCCTTGGATAACTACATGATTATTCGCTTTTCTATCAATTGCTTGATAGTAATTTGTTTACCCACCATGTTATTTTCCTTCGAGAGAGAAACCTCTACTGAAACCTATGGCCCTTGGGTCTACTTTCCATAATATACTTTCAGATCTATAAACCAAAAATACCAAAAATACTTTGCTGCAATTTATTTATCTCTTACTTTCCATACTCGTTTACATCTATCTCTATTATATCTAATCCTTGCAAATAACCGTGAAGGGATTGACAACCCATTTATTGCGTTGGGTGCAAGAGTTTGATTGTTTGTGTAGGTGCATCCATTGGTGACTTGCTTGTTCCTCCTAATTGATACCTTGGTTCTCATCAACGGAGGGAAATACTTATCTACTTTGTTGCATCACCCTTTCCTCTTCAAGGGAAAACCAACTCATCCTCAAGAGGTAGCAAAAACCACTGCCGCTAGTTTGCAGTTTCTTTCTGTCCACTACTTTGCTATATTCATTTCTAAGTGTTTAACTGCTAAGGAAAAGGTCGGTGCACTCAATGCTCTAGACCTTGCCATTCTGCGACGTGCATTATATAATGATCATACTTTTAGCTTAGGAGATATCGTTGCACGACGCCTACAACTTAACAAGAGTAAGGACAACATACATGGTGGCATTTACGCTACTCGTTTAGCGAATCATTTAGGAGTTCAGATACGCCCTCATGGTTATCTTTTTCCCAAGGTTTATCAAGACTACAGGTCATTGCGGGATCACCACATTATTGATGAGGCTGACCTCTTTCATAATATTCGCTATAATCTGGTATTTAGCATCGTAACCTGTGATGTTATTCCGTTGTCTACACCTGCTTTGTTTGATTTTGTTTCTAGGAACGGATACAGAATTATGCCAGATGATACCATCACCTATCGGAACAACCAGGCCGCGGGAGAGGAGGAGCCCTAGGAGTGGGGCGCTCAGGTACCTCTGCCACCACACTTCAACATGGGACCGGACGGCTTTTATGGATGGTGATTGCAAAGCTAGGCCTAAAGCCTAAGCTTGGGGGAGTACGTATTCCCACCGATATTACATTCATGTTCACACATTTCATTTCAGTTGTCAGTGTTCACACTCTTTCATTGTATTATCCATACTAGATTTTTTTTGTTTTCTTCTTGTGTGTTTGAAAATCTTTGAGATAATCCAAAAATACTTCTTGTTTCTTTTCGATCTTTCTTTTCAGTTCAATTAGTTGTAGTATTAAAAGAAAACACAAAAATATTTCTCATTTCTTCTTTTGCTTGTTGGGAGTTCTCCCGTGTAAATAGTTTTTCTCCTTTTTGTTTTTCCTTCTCGTGTTTGCTTTCTTCAAGAAAAACTAAAAAAATCCAAAAATATTTTAGTGTGTTTCTATAAAATTCTTTTTCTTTTATCGAGTCATACCAAGGAGAAGACCACAATGAAAATGTTGAGTGGTGCTCATATGCATTACTATTGATCTAGCACAGAGCCCATATTACTTTGTCTTCTCCTCTTGAATAAAATGTTTGCAGATTCCAGCTTAGTCCGCGACACTCTTGCACTATTATTATTTTCACATCATTCGATTGTGCAAGTGAAAGGCAATAATGATGATATTTGATGAATTGAATGTGGCAGAGAAAAGCGGGTATGAACTCAACTTGTTCTTGTTTTTCTAAATATGTTTAACCTAGCATCCATGATTCAGCTCATTATGATTGAACATGTTTGCACTAACAAGTGAGATTATAGTGGTTCATGCCATGCTCAAGTAGCTAGGAGTGGATAATGATTTATCTTGGATGTCAACATGCATTAAAATGGTTGTGATGTAGTATGATGATATGGTATCCTCCTCTGAATGTTTCAAGCGGCTTGACTTGGTACATGTTCACGCATGCAGTTGAATCAAAACCAACATAGCCTTCATGAAATTTACGTTCATGGTGTCCACATCCTACTCATGATAGCGTTCAATGTTTATTATTCGTAATGCATGTTTATGACTGTATTCGCTCTCTAGCTGGCCGCTTCTCAACCTATTTGCTAGCCTTCACCTGTACTAAATGGGAGTTCTGCTTGTGCATCAAAATAACCTTAAACTAAAGTTATTCCAGATGAGTCCATCATATCTACCTATATGCGGTATTACCCTGCCGCTCCAAGTAAATTTGCAAGTGCCACCTCTAAAATTTCAAATGCTCATCTATTTTGTGTGCTTGGACCGCTCATGGAACGACAAGGCGTGGTCAGTATCTTCCATGTTAAGAGGGTTACTCTCATGATGAGTGTTTATCCACTTGTCCTTGCACGAGAAGGGCGGTAATAGGGATTCCCAGTCCTGAAATCAAAATAAATGCAAATAATTAAACAAAACTCCCCTAGGAATATTTTTGGATTGGATGACCCATGGATTCGGCTCGCCGTGGAGTGTGTTTTTTGGTGGAGGGGAAGTAAACATTTACTTTTACACTTGGGAACCGCCACTAATTTTTTTAACATGGAAGATATTGATAGATCTTGGTCGTAATGTTGAAAGGAAGGGTGTACCTCTCAAAATTATACTTATATTTTATTTAATCCTTGAGCTCTGGCACCTCTACAAATCCCTGCTTCCCTCTGTGAATGGACTATCTATTTATTTTAATGTTGAGTCATCACCTTCTAAAATAAGCGCCAGATTTGAGAGCACTATTGTCATCCTCATGCATTGTGTATAGTGAATGTTGGATGCATCATATCTGGATCTTTTCTACCATGAATTACAATGTTTAGTCGCTACTTGAACTTTGTAGGTGCTCTAGATTTATGTTTTGTGGTCTCAGAAAGGGCTAGCGAGATACCACTATTGTCATATTATATCATGATTGTTTTGAAAAAATGTTTGCACTTGAGATATATTATTATTGCTCGCTAGTTGTTTGTGTCATTGATATATAAGTTAATATAGTATTTAAGAGTTATTGTTGACATGGTTAGTCATGATATTTGCTGAAAAACTGGGTGCTACTTAAGCATATATATGTAAACAAGAACAAAAGAGTTCGTAAAAGTTTTTCTTTCTCACTTTCAGTTTGTCAACTGAGTTGCTTGAGGACAAGCAAGGGTTTAATCTTGGGGGAGTTGATACGTCTCCAACATATCTACTTTTCCTAACACATTTGCTCTTGTTTTGGACTCTAATTTGCATGATTTGAATGAAACTAACCCGGACTGACGCAGTTTTTAGCAGAACTACCATGGTGTTGTTTTTGTGCAGAAATAAAAGTTCTTGGAACGGAGCAAAACTTTTTGGAGGTTTATTTTGGAATATTTAAGGAATTATGGAGCCAGAAGACACCTAAGAGGGGGCCTAGGGTGCTCACCCTCCACCAGGGCATGCCAGCCCCCCCTCGCGCGGCCTGGTGGACGGTGGACACCTCGTGGGTTCCCTGACCCTAATTCCAATGCTATAAATTCACAATTCTCCAAAAAATAATCAAAGAGAAAGTTTTACCTCGTTTCACGAGACGGAGCCGCCTCTACCTCCCGTTCTTCATCGAGAGGCCAGATCTGGAGTCCGTTTGGGGCTCCGGAGGGGGAATCTTCGGTCTTCGTCATTATCAACCCTTATCCATCGCCAATTCCATGATGCTCCCCACCAGGAGTGAGTAATTTCTTCGTAGGATTACTGGTCGGCGAGGAGTTGGATGAGATTCATCATGTAATTGAGTTAGTTTTGTTAGGGCTTGATCCCTATTTTGAGTAGTAGCATAGTTTCTTTGAGCTTTGTCTGGAGTTTTACTAGCATAATGGATAATATTTAATTTCTTATCAACTCTTTGTCCTAGAACAGCACCAACAACATAATCACTAGCATCACACATAATTTCAAAGGGTAGGTTCCAGTCCAGTGGTTGAACAACAGGTGCGGTAATCAAGGCATTCTTAAGAATTTCAAATGCTTCTACACAATCATCATCAAAAACAAATGGAACATCTTTTTGCAAAAGATTTGTGAGAGGCCTAGAAATCTTAGAGAGATCTTTGATAAACCTCCTATAGAAACCAACATGACCAAGGAAACTTCTTATACCTTTGATATCTGTAGGGCACGTCATTTTTTCAATAGCATCAACTTTAGCTTTATCAACTTCAATACCTCTTTAGGAGATCTTGTGCCCCAAGACAATACCTTCATTAACCATAAAGTGGAACTTTTCCCTATTCAATACAAGATTAGTTTCTTCACATCTCTGCAAAACTCGGTCAAGGTTGCTCAAACAATCATCAAATGAAGTTCCGTAAAAGGAAAAATCATCCATGAAAACCTCAAGAATCTTTTTCACTAAAGTCAGAGAATATAGCCATCATACATCTTTGAAAGGTAGCAGGTGCATTGCATAAACCAAAAGGCATACGTCTATAAGCAAAGGTACCAAAAGGGGAAGTAAAAGTGGTTTTTTCTTGATCCTCTCTTGATACAGGTATTTGAGAGAAACCAGAGTAACCATCTAGAAAGCAAAAATGAGTATGTTTGGATAGTATTTCTATCATTTGATCAATAAAAGGTAAATGGTAATGATCTTACTTAGTAGCTTTATTTAAATTCCTAAAATCAATTACCATTCTATAACCTATAACAATTCTTTGCGGGATCAATTCATTTTTATCATTAGGAACAACGGTAATACCTCCCTTCTTAGGGACACATTGAACGGGACTAACCCATCTACTATCATCAACACGATAAATTATACCTGCCTCCAGAAGCTTTAGTATTTCTTTTCTTACCACTTCTTTCATCTTAGGGTTCAATCGTCACTGGTGATCAATAACTGGTTTGGCATCAGGCTCCATATTAATTTTATGCTGGCATAGAGTGGGACAAATGCCCTTAAGATCATCAAGAGTATAACCAATAGCAGCACGATGCTTCCTCAAAGTTTTCAATAATCTCTCTTCTTCATGCTATGAAAGGTTAGCACTAATAATAACAAGATATATCTCCTTTCATCAGATAAGCATATTTCAACATATCGGGTAATTGTTTGAGCTCAAACACGAGATCACCCTTGGGTGGAGGAGGATCCCCAAGTATTTCAACAGGTAAGTTGTGTTTCAAAATAGGCTGTTGATCAAACAAATTTTTATCTATTTCATTCCTCTCATTCATATGCATATCATTTTAATGGTCTAGCAAATATTTTTCTAAAGGATCAGTAGGACGCACAACAATAGAAGCAAGACAAATAATTTCATCTTTACTAGGAAATTCTTTGTCATGGGGTTGTCTATGAAATTTAGAGAAATTGAACTCATGAGACACATCCCCAAAACTCACAGTAACTGTTTCTTTCTCACAATCAATCCTAGCATTAACAGTATACAAGAAGGGTCTGCCAAATATAATGGGATAAAAATCATCTTGTGGGGAACCAAGAACAAGAAAATCAGTAGGATATTTTATTTTCCCACAGAAGACTTCAACATCTCTAACAATCCCCATTGGTGCAATAGTGTCTCTATTAGCAAGCTTAATAGTAACAACAATTTCCTCTAGTTCAACTGGCGCAATATCATGCATGATTTCTTTGTATAAGGAAAAGGTAATTGCACTTACGCTAGCACCCATATCACACAAGCCATGATAACAATGATCTCCTATTTTAATAGAAACAACAGGCACGCCAACAACTGGTCTATGTTTACTCTTAGTATCAGGTCTAGCAATTCTAGCCTCTTCATCACAGAATTGAATAACATGCCCATCAATATTATCAACCAAGAGATCTTTATACATGCAATGCTAGGTTCAACCTTAACTTGTTCAGGGGGTGTAGGTGTTCTAATACAACTCTTATGAACCACAGTTGAAGCTTTATCATGTTCCTTTATCCTAACAGGAAAGGGTGGTTTCTCAATGTAAGCAGTAGGAATAACAGGATCAACATTATAAGTAATGGTTTCCTCTTAAACGTTAATAGGTTCAACTACTTTCACTTCAATGGGAGGATGATATTTAAACCACTTCTCCTTAGGAAGATCAACATGAGTAGCAAAAGATTCACAGAATGAAACTACTATCTCAGAGTCAAGTCCATATTTAGTGCTAAATTCATGAAAAACATCGGTGTCTATAAAGGATTTAACACAATCAAACTTAAGGTTTATAGCTGACTCCTTACCTTCGTCGAGTTCCCAATCTTCAGAGTTGCATTTAATTCTTTCCAATAAGTACCATTTGAATTCAATATCTTTCTTCATAAAAGAACCGGAGTAAGAAGTATCGAGCATGGATCGATCATTATGAGAAAGCCGAGCATAAAAATTCTAAATAATAATTTCTCTTGAGAGCTCATGGTTGGGGCATGAATATAACATTGAATTAAGACTCCCCCAAGAATGAGCAATTCTTTCTCCTTCACGAGGCCAAAAATTGTAAATATAATTCCGATCATGATGAACCAAATGCATGGGATAAAACTTCTGATGAAATTCCAATTTCAATCGGTTGTAGTTCCATGATCTAATATCATCACATAGCCTGTACCATGCCAATGCCTTCTCCTTCAAAGAGAAAGGAAAGACCTTCTTCTTGAAAACATCCTCGGGCAAACCTGCAAGCTTAAAAAATCCACAAACTTCATCCACATAGGTTAGATGCAAATCAGGATGTAGTGTTCCATCTCCTGCATAAGGATTAGCTAGCAGTTTCTGTATCATACCCGAAGGAATTTCATAATAAATATTTTCAGTAGGTGCATCATGTTGAGGAGCGACTCTTTGTGCTTTCGGTCGAGGTGAAGATACCCCGAACAAGCCCCTCAACGGAATATTTTCCATAGTAACAAGTGACAGTAAATTTCAGCACACTATATAATTTTTTCCTTACCAAGTTCCACTCACCAAAGGCGTTTCACTCCCTAGAAACGGCGCCACAAAAGAGTCTTGATGAGCCACAAGTATAGGGTATCTATCGTAGTCCTTTCGATAAGTAAGAGTGTCGAACCCAACGAGGAGCAAAAGGAAATGACAAGCGATTTTCAGTAGGGTATTCTCTACAAGCACTGAAATTATCGGTAACATATAGTTTTGAGATAAGATAATTCGTAACAGGTAGCAAGTAACAATTGTTACAAAGGTGCAGAAAGGTGGCCCAATCCTTTTTATAGCAAAGGACAAGCCTGGACAAACTCCTATATAAAGCAAGGCGCTCTCGAGGACACACGGGAATATCTATCAAGCTAGTTTTCATCATGCTCATATGATTCACATTCGTTACTTTGATAATTTGATATGTGGGTGGACCGGTGCTTGGGTGCTACCCTTACTTGGACAAGCCTCCCACTTATGATTAACCCCTCTTGCAAGCATACGCAACTACAAAAGAAGAATTAAGATAAATCTAACCATAGCATGAAACATGTGGATCCAAATCAGTCCCTTACGAAGCAACACATAAACTAGGGTTTAAGCTTCTGTCACTCTAGCAACCCATCATCTACTTATTAATTACCAAAGCCTTCCTTTAGGCCCAAACAATGGTGAAGTTTCATGTAGTCGACGTTCACATAACACCAATAGAGGAGAGATAACATACATCTCATCAAAATATCGAACGAATACCAAATTCACATGATTACTTATAACAAGACTTATCCCATGTCCTCAGGAACAAATGTAACGACTCACAAAGCATATTCATGTTCATAATCAGAGGAGTATTAGTGATGATCAAGGATCTAAACATATGATCTTCCACCAAGTAAACCAACTAGCATCAACTACAAGGAGTAATCAACACTACTAGCAACCCACAAGTACCAATCTGAGGTTTTGAGACAAAGATCAGATACAAGAGATGAACTAGGGCTTGGAGAGGAGATGGTGCTGATGAAGATGTTGATGGAGATTGACCCCCTCTCGATGAGAGGGTCGTTGGTGATGACGATGGCTTCGATTTCCCCCTCCAGGAGTGAAGTTTCCCCCGCAGAACAGCTCTGCCGGAGCCCTAGATTGGTTATGCCCAAGTTCCGCCTCGAGACGGAGGCGCTTCACCCAGAAAGCTCTGTTATGATTTTTCCAGGTCAAAAGCCTCCATATAGCAGAAGATGGGCATCATAGGGCTGCCAGGTGGGCCACAAGCCACAGGGGCGCACCCAGGGGGGTAGGGCGCGCCCCCTGGCTTGTGACTGCCTGGTGGGCCCCCTGATGTATTTCTTTCACCCAATAATTTTTATATATTTCAAAATAATTCTTCGTAGATTTTTAGGACTTTTGGATTTTTGCGGAATAGATATCTCAGATTTGCTCCTTTTCCAGTCCAAAATTCCAACTATCGGCATTCTCCCACTTCATGCAAACCTTGTAAATAAGAGAGAAAAGGCATAAATATTTTACCAAAATGTGTAGTAACAGACCATAATGCAATAAATATCAATATAAAAGCATGATGCAAAATGGACGTATCACCAGGGACCTTCTTCTCTCATTGTGGAATCATACTCATTGGAGCTTATGCATGCCTGCAATGGTGTCCTTCAAATTGTGAGTTCAAACATGGCTATTCTCACTAATTGGTTCCCAATAACTCACCAAGTTGGATTAGTTTCTTTCCAACATTGTCCTTCAACTTCAATATTAGCAATAACCTTGAAGACTGAATCCGACAACTTGAGGAATATGACTAACTGTTCATCCGTTCATCGTGAACTTTTACATGGACATATTAGGGAGGTGGAGAAAAATATAGTTGAGAGCACCTCAAAGGCTCTTGCTTCTTACTTGTGTCTCATTTTCCAACTTGATGAGCAGGTGTATGTGCTCAAGGCCTACATCGCCGTCCTAGAAGAAAACAATGAACGTCTATGCCAAACACTTGATCGTCGCCATGTGCCTGTTATAGAATAAACACACGATAACACCAACTAGACGGATAAATAAATTGCATCGTCTTAAAATGTTAAGCTTGGGGAATTTTGAAGCCTTTGTATCATTCTTGATTGTCTTGTGTGTTTCTTTTCTAGTTGAAATTAGTTAGTTTGCATAATAGGTTGAACTATCGAGTTCCTTTTTAATCAAGGGAGAAGTCTTTTTCATTGCTCTGTTGAGATAAATATATTAGATGAAATATCAAGTTTTAGCACTACCGCGCCTTTACTTTCACATAACTATAAGACTTCCACATCTCAATTCTCGATTAACTAGTAAAATTTAACAACAACACGAGATAAGTTATGTTTGCTTTGGTTGTGTTGTTATAAGATCTTGAGTAAAATAAAAGAATGGTTTTGAGACATTATTCATAACAAATACAATTTAGTAAGCGCAACAAGCGAGAAAGGCAAAGTTGCCGAAATTTTAAGAATGATTTTAGAAATTTTCAAGGCTCGTTTTCCATTTATCCCAGTAGTAAAGTATGCTTAGCTTACATGGAACAAGTTGAATGATAAGCGAGTGTGCCATGGGAAAATAAGTATGTTTCTTAAGATAAAAAGGAAAATACTAATTGTGAAAATAAATAAAACGTACAAACGCTCCCTAAATAGTAATTAAAGCCCCTCATAACTTGCTCGATTGAAGTATAAATGACTTATCACATAAACTTATTATACCTTTGCTAATGAAGCAATCACTAAAGGTGTGGAAGCCTTCATAGTTTTTGATGGCATCGATATGCTAGTGTTCATAACGATCTTGTATCTTATGTGAATGTGCACATGATGCAATGGACCCATTCATTTACGTTTATCCGCACCTCATGAACATGATGACCTTGTTCTTTCAAGTTGCGGCATTTTCTCCGGGACGAGCAAAACTCCAAACTTGGAATAGTTCAAGTGTCTAAAATTGCACCTTTTTACTTTTAGTTATGTGCCATAGCCATAGTATTTTTTAGAATTTTACCGCGTTCTCGCACCCTTTTGTTTGACTTTTGACAAGGATCTCAAATGAGCCTTGAGCATTAAATAAGGAAACACAAGTATATTGATGAAAATCGCGTTAATTGACGTGATGGAAACCTACCATATGGAGGAGCAATCGGATGGAGCAATTTTCAATCGAAACATAGCCTCTAGGAAAAATATGGTGCCTGGTACGATCACCCCCGCTTGTACGAGGTGGCGTCGCCTCCCTCTTGTCTACTATTTTATCTCGGTGTCTTTGAGTTGCGAAGAACATAGCCAGAGATATCAAAACCTTTGCGAGAAACATGAACCCTAGCCTCCAGAAGGTAACCAGAGTGGGAATCAATAAAAGGTCTCATCCACGCTATCATCTCGATCACAGAGACACTGACATCAACTATCATCATCACCATCCATATATTCATCTCTTTTTAATACAGAACCCTAAGTAGATCCTTACGTGTATTGCTTTGATCGTTCATTCTACCACATTCATGATGTTTATCTCGATGTCCAAGAAAAACTCCTAGTTCTTGGGGAAACAAACGAACCCTAGGATAGTTAGGTGTTGAACGTCGATAGGATTCGACATCCTCTTTGGATGTTTATGTTTATAATCTTACCGATGTTGGGTGAACATTGCCCTTAGGGACATGAAGGTTATTACTATCGATGTGATGGTGGGTTTGCGGAGGTAATGTAATGAAAAAATACATTCCCCTCATTCCATGATCACTCGATAGGGGATTACTGAAGACCCCGTTAGATACATACGCGAGAGACCCTTAATCACCGTTCTCGTAACCATTTGTGGGCAGTAATGGTTTGTTGGGGAACGTCGCATGGGAAACAAAAATTTTCCTATGCACACGCAAACCTATCCATGGTGATGAGCATCTACGAGAGGGAGAGTGGATCTACATACCCTTTTAGATCGCTAAGCGGGAAGCGTTAAGAAACGCGGTTGGTGTAGTCGAACATCTTCGCGATCCAAATCGCCGAGCGTCCCGCGATCTCATCACGATCCGTCCCGCGATCCAATCACGATCCGTCCCGTGAACTCATCACGATCCGTCCCGCGATCTCATCACAATCCGTCTCACGATCTTGATCACGATCTGTCCTGCGAACTCATCACAATCCGTTCCGCAATCTCATCACGAACTGTCTCGCGATCTCGATCACGGTCCTTCCGATCTAGCGCCAAACGGACGGCACCTCCGCGTTCAGCACACGTGCAGCTTGATGACGATCTCCACCATCTCGATCCAGCGAGAGGAGGTGGAGAGGAGAGAGAGTTCACCGGCAGCGTGACGGTGCTCCGGTGATGGTGGTGGAGTGATTCCGGTAGGGCTTCGCCTAAGCGCTGCGGAAAACCGATCTAGAGGAGAAACTGTGCACCGGTGAAACGGGTAGCACGTGGCCGGAAATTCTGTCCAAAAACACCCAATCCACTAGTATATATAGGAGGAGAGGAGAGGAGAGGCAGCCAAGGCCTTTGGGTCGGCCGAAATAGGAGGTGGGAGCAATCCTACTTCACCTCCAATCCTAGTTGGAGTAGGATTGCCTCCTATTGGCCGATTTTCCACTTTTTGCTTTAGGACTTTCTCTCCTGCGCCATGGGCCTTTGTGGCTGTTTTCCTAGCCCACTAAGGTCTGGTTATTATTCTCCCACAGCCCATGGACCTCTTGGGGTCGAAACACCCCTCCCGGAGGTCCTCCGGTACACTACCGGCACTCCCGGTACAATACCGATACTCCCGGTACACTACCGATGAGCCCGAAACTTTTCCGGAAACCAAACTGGGACTTCCTATATATGAATATTTACCTCCGGACCATTCCGGAGCTCCTCGTGACATCCGGGATCTCATCCGGGACTCTGAACAACCTTCGGTCACCACCATACATAACTCTACACTACCGAAACGTCACCGAACCTTAAGTGTGCAGACCCTGCGGGTTCGAGAACTATGTAGACATGACCGAGACACCTCTACGGTCAATAAACAATGGCGGGACCTGGACGTCCACATTGGTTCCTACATATTCTACGAAGATCTTTATTGGTCGAACCTCTATGTCAAGGATTCAGTTAATCCCGTATATCGTTCCCTTTGTTCTTCGGTATGTTACTTGCCCGAGATTCGATCGTCGGTATCTCCATACCTAGTTCAACCTCGTTACCGGAAAGTCTCTTTACTCGTTCCGTAATACAAGATCCCGCAACTAACAATTAGTCACATTGCTTGCAAGGCTTATTGTGATGTTGCATTACCGAGTGGGCCCCGAGATACCTCTCTGTTACACGGAGTAACAAATCCCAGTCTCGATCCATGCCAACTCAACAGACACCATCGGAGATACCTGTAGAGCACCTTTATAGTCACCCAGTTACGTTGCGACGTTTGATACACACAAGGCACTCCTCCGATATCCGTGAGTTGCATGATCTCATGGTCATAGGAACATATACTTGACATGCAGAAAACAGTAGCAATAAACTGACACGATCATATGCTATGTTTGTAGTTTGGGTCTTATCCATCACATCATTCTCCTAATGATGTGATCCCGTTATCAAATGACATCTCATGTCCATGGCTAGGAAACCTTAACCATCCTTTGATCAACGAGCTAGTCCATTAGAGGCATACTAGGGACATGGTTTTGTCTATGTATCCACACATGCATTTAAGTCTCCGATCAATACAATTATAGCATGGATAATAAACGATTATCATGAACAAGGAAATATGATAATAACTAATTTATTATTGCCTCTAGGGCATATTTCCAACAGTCTCCCACTTGCACTAGAGTCAATAATCTAGTTCACATCACCATGTGATTCGCATTGTTATGAATCTAACACCCAATGAGTTCTGGGGCTCGATCATGCTTTGCATGTGAGAGAGGTCTTATAGTCAACGGGCCTGCGATATTTAGATCGTGTGTACTTTGCATATCTCTATGTCAAACCGTAAACACTGCTACCACACTCCACTTGGTACTATTTCCAAATGGCTGCTCCACTATACGTATCCAGATTGCTACTACTAGTCATCCGGATAGGTGTTAAAGCTTGCATCGACGTAACTCTTTACGACGAACTCTTTATCACCTCCATAATCAAGAAACATTTCCTTAGTCCTCTGGTTACTAAGGATAATTCTGACCGCTGTCCAGTGATCCACTCCTGGACCACTCTTGTACCCCTTGACAGACTCATGGCAAGGCACACATAGGTGCGGTACACAGCATGGCATAATATAGAGCCTATGGCTAAGGCATAGGGGACGACGTTCGTCCTTTCTCTTTCTTCTGCTGTTGTCGAGCTTTGAGTCTCACTCAACTTCACACCTTACAAATCAGACGAGAACTATTTCTCTGGCTGATCCATTTTGAACTCTTTCAAAATCTTGTGAAGGTATGCACTCATTGAAAGTCTCATCAAGCATCTTGATCTATCTCTATAGATTTTGATGCTCAACAATTAGGTAGCTTTATCCAGGTCTTCCTTTGAAAATCACTTTCCAAATAACCGTTTTATGCTTTCCAGAAACTCTACATTATTTCTGAACAACAATATGTCATCCACATATACTTATCAGAAATTCTATAGTGCTCCCACTCACTTTATTGCAAATACAAGTTTCTCATAAACTTTGTATAAACATCAAAACTTTGATCACCTCATCAAAGCGTATATTCCAACTCCGAGATGCTTGCTTCAGTCCATGGAAGGATCACCGAAGCTTGCACACCTTTTAGCATCCTTAGGCCTGACAAAACCTTCTGGTTGTATCACATACAACCTTTCCTCAAGTAAACCATTAAGGAAACGATGTTTTGACATCCATCTGCCAGATTTCATAATTGAAAACACAGCAACTGCTAACATAATTCCAACAGACTTTTAGCATCGCTACGAGTGAGAAAGTCTCATCGTAGTCAACTCCTTGAACTTGTCACAAACATCTTTGCAACAAGTCGAGCTTTACAAATAGTGACATTCACCATCAGTGTCTGTCTTCATTTTAAAGATCCATTTGTACTCAACGACCTACCGTCCAACGAGCAAGTCTACCAAAGTCTACACTTGGTTTCAATACATGGATCCTATCTCGGATTTCATGGCCTCCAACCATTTGTCGGAATCCGGGCCCATCATCGCTTCTCCATAGCTCGTCGGTTCATCGTTGTCCAACAACATGACCTCCAAGACAGAGTTGTCGTACCGCTCAGGAGCAGTACACATCCTTGTCGACCTACGAAGTTCGATGGTAACTTGATCCTGAAGCTTCATGATCATCATCCTTAACTTCCTCTTCAACTAACGTAGGCTTCACAGAAACATCTTTCTACGCTGCGCTACTCTCTGGTTGAACAAAGGTTTAACAACCTCATCAAGTTCTATCTTCCTCCCACTCAATTCTTTCGAGAGAAACTTTTTCTCGAGAAAGGACCCAGTTCTAGCAACAAACACTTTGCACTCGGATCTGAGATAGAAAGCATACCCATCTGTTCTTAGGGTATTCTATGAAGATACATTTGTCCGCTTTGGGTTCTAGCTTATTATGTGAAAACATTTTCCACACAAGCATCGCAGCCCCAAACATTAAGAAATGACAGCTTAGGTTTCTATCAAACCATAATTCACATGGCGTCATCTCAATGGATTTAGATGATGCCCTATTTAAAGTGAATGTAGTTGTCTCTAATGCATAACCCCAAAAATTATAGTAGTAAAACGATAAGAGACATCACAGTATGCACTATATCAATAGAGCACGACTATGATGTTCGGACACACCATCACACCATGGTGTTCCATGTGGCGTTAGTTGTGAAACAAATTTCACGTTGTCTTAAGTTGTATGCCAAACTCGTAACTCAGATATTCACCTCCACGATCATATCGCGGTCATTTTTATCTTCTTGTCACGATGATCTTTAAACTTCACTCTGAATTTGCTTGAACCTTTCAAACGATTCAGACTTGTGTTTCATTAAGTAAATATACACTATATCTACTCAAATCATCAGTGAAGGTAAGAAAATAACAATATCCACTTCACGCTACAAGACTCACTAGATTGCATACATCAACATGTATCATTTCCAATGAATCACTTGCCCGCTCCATCCAACGGGGTCCTTTAGTCATCTTGCCCAAGAGGCATGGTTCGCATGTCTCAACCGATTCGAAATCGATGAGTCCAAATATCCATCAGCATGGAGTTTCTACATGCGCTTTATACCAATATGACATTTAGCGGCAGTGCCACAAGTATGTGGTACTATCATTATTAACTTTGTATCTTTTGACATCAATGTTATGAACATGTGTACTACTACGATCAAGATTTCAACAAACCATTCTCACTGGGTGCATGCCAATTGAAGGTATTATTCATGTAACCAGAATAACTATTATTCTCTGACTTAAATGAATAACCGTATTGCAACAAACATGATCTAATCATGTTCATGCTCAACGTAAAACACCAAATAACATTTATTTAGGTTCGTCACTAATCCTGAAGGTAGAGAGAGCGTGCGATGTTGATCACATCAACCTTGGAAACATTTCCAACACACATCGTCACCTCACCCTTAGCTAGTTCTCCGTTTATTCCGTAGCTTTTATTTCGAGTTACTAACATTTAGCAACTGAACAGGTATCCAATACCCAGGTGCTACTAGGAGTACTAGCAAGGTACACATCAATAACTCGTATATCAAATATACTTCTGTCGATGTTGCCAGCCTTCTTATCTACCAAGTATCTAGGGTTGTTCCGCTTCAGCGACCTCTCACCTCATAATAGAAGCACTTAGTCTCGGGTTTGAGTTCAACTTTGGGTTGCTTCACTGGAGCAGCAACTGACTTGCTATCCATGAAGTTTCCCTCCTTGCTCTTGCCCTTTTCGAAACTAGTGGTTTGATTAACCATCAACACTTGACGCTCCTTCTTGATTTCTACCTTCGCGGTGTCAAACATCGCGAACAGCTCAGGGATCAATACTTCTATCCCTGGTGTATTATAGTTCATCACTAAGTTCTAGTAGCTTTAGTGACAGTGACTTGGAGAACTATATCAATCACTATCTTATCTGGAAGATCAACTCCCACTTGATTCAAGCGATTGTAGTACCCAGACAATCTGAGTACATGCTCAACGATTGAGCTATTCTCCTTCATCTTACAAGCAAAGAATCTTGTTGGAGATCTCATATCTCGCAACAAAGGCACGAGCCTGAGATCACAATTTCTGCTCCTAGAACATCTCATATGTTCCGTGACATTCAAAATGTTTTGGAGCCTCAATTCTAAGCCGTAATGCATGACGCACTAAACTATCAAGTAGTCATCGAAACGTGCCTGTTAGATGTTCACAACATCTATAGACGACGCTAGAGGGGGTGGCGCACCGAGCGGTGCATTCAGGACATAAGCCTTCTGTGCAGCAATGAGGACAATCCTCAGATCACGGACCCAGTCCGCAATTTTGCTACCAACATCTTTCAATTCTATTTCTCTAGGAACATATAAAAATACAAGGGAGCTACAGCGCGAGCTAGTAATCTACAACATAATTTGCAAAGACACTTTGACTATGTTCATGATAATGAGTTCAATTAATCATATTACTTAAGAACTCCCACTCAAATTGACATCCCTCCGATCATTCGAGTGATACATGATCCAAATTCACCAACTCAAGTCCGATCATCACGTGAGTTGAGGTGGCTCCAATGGTGAACATCATTATGTTGATCATATCTACTATATGACTCATGTTCGACCTTTCGGTCTCTCGTGTTCCGAGGCCATGTCTGTACATGCTAGGCTCGTTAAGTTTAACCCGAGTGTCCTGCGCGTGCAAATCTGGCTTGCACCCGTTGTATGTGAACGTAGAGTCTATCACACCCGATCATCACGTGGTGTCTCAACACGACGAACTTTCGCAACGGTGCACACTCGGGGAGAACACAGTTCATCTTGAAATTCAAGTGAGGGATCACCTTATAATGCTACCGCCGTACTAAGCAAAACAAGGTGCATAAAAGGATTAACATCTCATGCAATTCATAAGTGACATGATATGGCCATGAACTTGTGTTTAAGATCTCCATCTTCGAAACACCGGCATGATCTCCATCGTCACTGGCACAACACCATGATCTCCATCATCTTGATCTCCATCAATGTGTTTCCATTGGGGTTGTCACGCCCTGCATGCTTCTACTACTATTGCTACCGTAGTGATAAAGTAAAGCATTACATAGCGCTTAATGATTGACACGCAGGTCATACAATAATTAAAGACAACCCTATGGCTCCTGCCGGTTGCCGTACTCATCGACATGCAAGTCGTGATAATCTATACATCACATGATCATCTCATACATCACATATATCTCATCATGTAATTGGCCATATCACATCACAACATACCCTGCAAAAACAAGTTAGATGTCCTCTAATTATTGTTGCATATTTTACGTGGCTGCTATGGGTATCTAGCAAGAACGATTCTCACCTACGCATAAACCACAACGGTGATACACTAGTTTGCTTTTCAACCTTCTCAAGGACCGCCTTTGTCGAATCCGATCCAACTAAAGTGAGAGAAACTGTCACCCGCAAGCCATCTAGGCAACAAGTTGCGTCGAGGGAACCGGTCTCTCGTAAGCGTACGAGTAATGTTGGTCCGGGCCGCTTCATCTCACAATCCCGCTGAACCAAAATACGACCAAGGGAGGAAGCAATATAAGCATCAACGCCCACAAACCTTTTGTGTTCTACTCGAGATCTCATCGAACCATCAACCTAGCTCATGATGCCACTGTTGGGGAACGTCGCATGGGAAACAAAAAATTTCCTACGCACACGCAAACCTATCCATGGTGATGAGCATCTACGAGAGGGAGAGTGGATCTACATACCCTTGTAGATCGCTAAGCGGGAAGCGTTAAGAAATGCGGTTGGTGTAGTCGAACATCTTCGCGATCCAAATCGCCGAGCGTCCCGCGATCTCATCACGATCCGTCCCGCGATCCAATCACGATCCGTCCCGTGAACTCATCACGATCCGTCCCGCGATATCATCACGATCCGTCCCGCGATATCATCACGATCCATCTCACGATCTTGATCACGATCTGTCCCGCGAACTCATCACGATCCGTTTCGCAATCTCATCACGAACTGTCTCGCGATCTCGATCACGGTCCTTCCGATCTAGCGCCGAACGGACGGCACCTCCGCGTTCAGCACACGTGCAGCTTGATGACGATCTCCACCGTCTCGATCCAGCGAGAGGAGGTGGAGAGGAGAGAGAGTTCACTGGCAGCGTGACGGCGCTCCGATGATGGTGGTGGAGTGATTCCGGCAGGGCTTCGCCTAAGCGATGCGGAAAACCGATCTAGAGGAGAAACTGTGCACCGGTGAAACGGGTAGCACGTGGCCGGAAATTCTGTCCAAAAACCACCCAATCCACTAGTATATATAGGAGGAGAGGAGAGGAGAGGCAGACAAGGCCTTTGGGTCGGCCGAAATAGGAGGTGGGAGCAATCCTACTTCACCTCCAATCCTAGTTGGAGTAGGATTGCCTCCTATTGGCTGATTTTCCACTTTTTGCTTTAGGACTTTCTCTCCTGCGCCATGGGCCTTTGTGGCTGTTTTCCCAGCCTACTAAGGTCTGGTTATTATTCTCCCACAGCCCATGGACCTCTTGGGGTCGAAATACCCCTCCCGGAGGTCCTCCGGTACACTACCGGCACTCCCGGTACAATACCGATACTCCCGGTACACTACCGATGAGCCCGAAACTTTTCCGAAAACCAAACTGGGACTTCCTATATATGAATCTTTACCTCCGGACCATTCCGGAGCTCCTCGTGACGTCCGGGACCTCATCCGGGACTCCGAACAACCTTCGGTCACCACCATACATAACTCTACACTACCGAAACGTCACCGAACCTTAAGTGTGCAGACCCTGCGGGTTCGAGAACTATGTAGACATGACCGAGACACCTCTACGGTCAATAACCAATGGCGGGACCTGAACGTCCACATTGGTTACTACATATTCTACGAAGATCTTTGTCGGTTGAACCTCTATGTCAAGGATTCAGTTAATCCCGTATATCGTTCCCTTTGTTCTTCGGTATGTTACTTGCCCGAGATTCGATCGTCGGTATCTCCATACCTAGTTCAACCTCGTTACCGACAAGTCTCTTTACTCGTTCCTTAATACAAGATCCCGCAACTAACAATTAGTCACATTGCTTGCAAGGCTTATTGTGATGTTGCATTACCGAGTGGGCCCCGAGATACCTCTCTGTTACACGGAGTAACAAATCCCAGTCTCGATCCATGCCAACTCAACAGACACCATCGAAGATACCTGTAGAGCACCTTTATAGTCACCCAGTTACGTTGCGACGTTTGATACACACAAGGCACTCCTCCGATATCCGTGAGTTGCATGATCTCATGGTCATAGGAACATATACTTGACATGCAGAAAACAGTAGCAATAAACTGACACGATCATATGCTATGTTTGTAGTTTGGGTCTTATCCATCACATCATTCTCCTAATGATGTGATCCCGTTATCAAATGACATCTCATGTCCATGGCTAGGAAACCTTAACCATCCTTTGATCAACGAGCTAGTCCATTAGAGGCATACTAGGGACATGGTTTTGTCTATGTATCCACACATGCATTTAAGTCTCCGATCAATACAATTATAGCATGGATAATAAACGATTATCATGAACAAGGAAATATGATAATAACTAATTTATTATTGCCTCTAGGGCATATTTCCAACATGGTTATGGTGTATGTTATACCTATTCGCGACATGTATGCATGCATTTGTACCTGCATCTGCCCACTTATAGAAATATATACAGTGCCTTAGTTATCTGAACCTATAACTATGCATTCACATCTGTTACATTAGATACATACTAGTGGAGAACTGAGACTCCCCGAGAATGCTTTAGTGCTATTGATTTCACCGTAGCCATTTACTCTCCTTTCCCATTTTGTTTTAGTCTTGCAGTTACTTCAATCCGCCAGTCACTTGCAACACTCCGATCTCCGTTTCCTCTTTGCTTTGAGTTGTAACTAACTTGCAAACACATCTCTGTAAACCTCTACAAGAGGAAAAGACCATTTCCTATTCTTCATGTGGGATCGGTATTCTTATAAAAAAGCTACAACGGCACTCTATGCACTTGCACACCGTCACCGATGAACATGCAATGGTGGAGCTCCTCATCGGAGAGGGACGAAGGTGAAAGATAGTAGGGTAGCGTGATTGGGGAGGAGACGAAATGAGGAGGCGCGTGAGAGGCAGCTCGGGTTCGACGGGGCCTTGTCTAGGCTTGCGGGTCCATGGCAGTGGTGTGTGGCACCTGGACGTTGGATCAAGCGACGGCGCACATCTTGAGGCGGGGTTGGATGTAAGGTGGAGGGAGAGTGGATTAGGGTTAGGATTTGGTCATAAAAATACAACGAATGTTTTCCTTATACATAAGGGCAAGGCGACTGGCGTGTGCACTGGGGTAGGCTGGCTCATTTTGCAATTTTAGTTATAAAACAATTTATTAATTAAAGGTTGCATCAAACGAGTACACTTTACTTGGCGCATGAAACAAACTTTGAATCAGATGAAATTGTAAATGTGACCTTCTAGACCATAACAAGGCCATACACAAATAATCAAACTATTTGGACTTTGTTTAATATTAGTTTAGGAAATAAATTTGTTTAATTGAATGGTTTTGAACTCTGAGTGATAGTTAGGCTTGGGGAAAAATTATGAAATAATTGAGATAGCTCCCAAATATCACAAAAGACCATGTGATATGTGTTAAGTGCCAAGGTATGCCTGAGACTAAAACATTAAAAAATTGAAATGTTTAATTATTCACCATTTAGCAAAATAGAGAAATAAAATTTCCAAAGTATATTTATTTATTTAATGCAAAATGATGCTTGCGCAACACTTATGATGTAAAAATAAAATAACAAACAATTTTAGGGAAACCTCGGACTGTTACAAAAGTGGTTAGAAAACGCCCCTCTCCGGGCAGTATCCCGCCTTGTACTGCATTGTCGCGATAAAAATGATACCCTTGCACATGTGCCCACGTCCCCCTCCCCCCTCTAGATTTTCCATTTCGACGGGATCTGCTAATGTCATGGCAACAACTCTTTTCACGTTTGGAATCACCTATCTCACATATGGACGGGATATTTTTCGCTGAAATCTCACGGCTCCCGGGTCATTAATAATTGACTATGTATCGTTCTCTCATGCACTCTCAGATTCCACTGGTTAGTAATAATAATATATGGATGTCGAAGATACCTCTAAAAATTAAGATTTCCATGTTATCTCTTCGTAGGGGTGGTGCTAACTAAAAACAACCTCGCCGTCCTAAGTGACAATATCAATAACATAAGAAGTGTAGCCTTTGTACTTATGACCAAAAAATTAAACATATCTTCTTGCAATGCAAGTTCGGGCATTCTAGTTAGTGTTCCGGGGGAAAATATATCATGATATATTACATGCTCTCATGACACCACATTTCAAAACTTTAATATTTTTTTATGTAAGTTCATGAGACATACAACACCTAAAAAACTTTAGTTCAAATTCCAAATACACAAATCAGGCATGAATAGTGTCACAAAAACACAATAGCAAAAACAACACTATTCACACCTAGATTTGTCTTTTTTGTTTCTCCATGTATGATTCGAATTTAGATCTGAATTTTTTTGAGGTTGTAGACACATATCTCATGAACACCCACAAAAAAAGCATATTTTTATGGAACTTTAAATTAAAGTTTGAAAAGCTGGTATCATGGGAGCATGTGATGGATGGTAGCACTAGATATTTTTCTCACTCATCTAGATAGCATCCACTTTATATCCGCCCACAAATTATGCTAATATATATGGTCACTAGTTTAACGAAACACCAAATAGGTTAAGTATGCTAATAAGGGTGGGGCGTTATTATGGTTGCTTTTTCTATGTATAGATGACATTTTTAATGGTAAAACTTTTTCTTGTTCACAGGTCATTTTTCATTGTATGCACCGACTTCATATGTGATCTACGATTAACCGAGCAGAGTATCAACCGTTGTCTAAGATGGTGTGTACATGTTTACATCGGTTGAGGTTTTTTCGAACATGGATGGCATGATCTTTAGATTCATCCACCTTCTCCTTCAAATAGACTTAGTGTCGGCCTCGCATGACTTTACTATTACTAATATCTATATCTTTTTTATTTTGTTTGACTTGTTTCTGTAGGCTGTTTGCATAGCTATGCAGAGGCTGAATGTCGCTTGATACATTTGTTCGGCTTAATACTATGTTTTAAGTTAATATAAAAATGTCCTCCGTCGAGGAACGTTTGTGGATTTAAAATGGCAGCACGTACGAATATGATAAAATGCTATGAACCAAACAGTCTAGATAGGGCATACTACCATATTTGAAAAACCAAAAGCCCACAAACACCTATGCAATTCTTCATTCCAAAAGGACTTAGGAACTTTCCAAAAAGAAATTCGGCAACCCAAATCGGGAGAATCTTCCAAAAACAAATTCCGCATTCCGAACACGGAAGAGCTGACCTGCGTAACCACCGGTAGGATAAACAAACCGAAGCTAGCTGACACGGCATCACACTGTTGCATTGCTTCCCGCTAAAAAATAACGTTTGTTGCATTTGCGTTACACACTCTACAACTAGTCTAACTCTAGGCAGAGAGTGAGACAGAGTAAGATAAATACGGGCACATGATCCGCGGTCCCATCCCCATGTGTCGTGCGCTCTCCCTCTCTTAATTGCCTGCAGCAGCTCTACTCTCTACCTCACGCTGCCCCCGTTTCCCTCCATAGCTCCGTTCCATCACCTCAACCACTTTCTCTCTCTACGCTCGAGCTCGTCTCCTTCCTCAGCTCGCCCGTCTCCCGGCAATCCGTTCGTTCGAGCCGTGTCACCGTGTGGGGTTCCAATGGGCAAGAAAGGCATCACCTCCATCTTCTCCAAGCTCCCCGCCGGCGCCGACGAGCCTTCTCCGCCATGGCCGTGGCCGTCGTGCCGGAATCCCCAGACCGCCTCCTTCCGCGAGGAAGACCGTCGCCGGCCCTGTGGCACGGCTGCCGCTGTCGGCAGGGGACCCGGGGCGGCCGCGAGGCTCATCCACGGCGGCGCCGGCGAAATGTACAAGACGGTCAACTCCGTTTACCAGCTCGACTACATCTCCGCCGACGGCTCCTGCTTCGACGACGAGGAGGAGGAGGGGCAGGGCGCGCTGGAGCTGGATGAAGACGATGGTTTCTCGACGACGACCGCGTCGGAGGAGTGGTCGGAGGCGGTGATCCGCAGCCTCGGCCGCACGTCCACCGACCGCTTCTTCGTCGACCCTCCGGGCCCGGCGTCCAACTCCATCTTGGCGCTGTCGCCGGGGAAGCAGTCGGCGGCAGCAACAGCGGATGAAGCCGAGGAGAGGCCGCAATCGGAGCCGGTTGCGTCGACGTCGCTGGTGGAGGAGAGCGTGGCGGTGGCGGTGGACTCGGAGGACCCGTACGGGGACTTCCGGGCGTCCATGGAAGAGATGGTGGCGGCGCACGGGCTGCGCGGCTGGGAAGCGCTGGAGGAGCTCCTCGTGTGGTACCTCCGGATCAACGGCAAGCACAACCACGCACTCATCGTCGGCGCCTTCGTGGACCTCCTGGTCGGCCTCGCGGCGCCGCAGGCGTCGTCCTCTTCCGCCGCACCCACCACCACCACCACAGCGACGACGATGACGACCACCAGCGCCAGCGGCGGCAGCGGGAGCACCGCCAGCACCAGCACGTCCAGCAGCACGTGTGGCTGCGAAGGCGACGTCACTCCCGCCACAGCAACGACAGAGGAACAATGCGTCGGCCGGAACGACGACGCCTCGCGCTCGCCTGCTTCATCAAACCAGAGCCTGCAGGGCAACGACAAGGACGAGGAGGAGGAGGACCTCGTCGGCGACAAGGCAGGTGATGATCTTAGCGTCACCACGAGTGCACATTAGCTTCTTGGTTAGCTAACCGGCAAAATGTCGTCGGTTATTTGAGATCTCGAAAGTTCTACGGCGGCCCTGTTTGATTAGCGGCCCACTTGGAACGCCGGAATTTCACAAGAATTTGTATTTCCAGCTTCCACCAAATTCTCGTGAAATTTTTGCTTTCCAAGCAATCGCAACAAAGTTCATGGTATTGTTTGTTTGTTTACCTCTCATTTATTTATTTTTAAATGTTGACACCAAATACGGAATTTCACGCAAAAATAATAATTACCACATACGGAATAGCCTGGAGGGATCCAATGTTGTAATCACGGATTAGTTGTAGGCTCCTCTAAACAGGAGTACTACCACGCACCGGTGTAGGGGTAGTTTAAGCAGCAATTCCTGCATCATCAATTACTGCCAGTTACTACTACTGATGAGCCACCGACCGCCGGTTAACGTGAGTCCGAAATAAAGCCACACATTTTGGCGGTGCAAATACGCGCACAGCGACGTGCTGGTGGGCAGGGCAGGTCGATGCACAGGCATATTTAATGCGTACAGCACCACAAGCCAATCAATTTGATGAATGTACACACATGCATGTGCCTGCGTACACATGCACGTTTGGCAGCAGGACTAACCACTACTCCTACGTGGTGATGTGATTAGACCAAGTACGTCTACCTAATTGCGGTGTTCTCCGTCTGGGAAGGAGAAAGAAAAAGACGAAGTACGTGAACAGCAGAAAGCCGGTGCTCGTGGTTAGCAGTATTGATTAGCGGGCGAGGCGAGAGGCCGACGTTGCGTCGATGACAGGTCGCCGTCGATCGTGGTGGTAGTGTGTGTGTGTGTGTGTGATGAGCCTGCGACTGACTGATCGACTGGGCTGGGCGGCGAATTTGAATGCGGTCCGTCTCTTCGGTGCTCCTCCCTGTATTCCGTGCATTCCCATGCTTTCCCTCCTCAAGATATAAATAGACCACAGCATAATGTTGATGGTCAGGATCTGAAAGTGTGGCGAAGCAGGTACACGTCCCTGCGAATTTCCGGCAGTTTCCTTACTTGTAATATTATCCGAGGATCCTTGCCGCTGTGCAGTTCAAACTTACCGGTGGATTGGTAAAACTGCATTCAGTTTCAGGATCACATTATTATCTGCCTTGGTACGTCGTCGTCCTGAAAATGCCCAGATCGTTTTGAATCGAACTCAGTTGAACAGTACTACTCCGAAAACCGCGCATGTGAGGGACGCCGAAACGGTCAAACAATAAGCCGCTCTTGCTTTGCGATCGATCGATCCCCGTGCAGACGTGCAGTGGACGGAAAAAGAGAGATTCTTCCCTGGATAACGCACGCTTCCACTGCACCGCATGGTTTGTCACTACATGGACGAACCTTCTAAAACGTCTGTATCCGTGTATACGAGTAGTTAATCTTGGGCGACGCGTGCCCGCTTTTCTCTCATTTTAAGGTACCCGTCTACTAGTACGTATCGCTTATTTTACGGTGTCCTAGACTGACCGAAATTTTCGTACTGGCGCTGCTACTTCTGTAGGCACTAGGCACTATCTATGCATAATAGTACTCCGTGGTGTACCACACCCCATTCCATCGACATAGCATGCAATCAAAACGGCGGGCCGTGCTACTGGCAGTACTACTTCCGACTTGGCCATCGGCCCTTTCCGTTCGGAATATACCGGAGAGTTAAATTGTAATATTCGTCTGGGTCAACTCAAAACAGATTACTGATAGAGAAACCTAAGGTATTTTGTTCACATGAGGTATTACAAGAGAAACCGTAGCTGTAGGCGTGGTGGGGTGGTAAAACGGCGGCGAAAAACCGAACATGTAATTATTAGGTTTGCCATAGAGTGCGCGCGAGGGGAGGATTTGCCCTGCCTGCATGCCTAGCCTACAACGGCATCGGGTTCAAGGCATTTGAGCCTTCCAAGGGCGGACATCGACCGATCCACCACCATTTGTTGTTGGCGCGTCCATGAATTTCCTAGTAGCAGTAGCGCCCGGGCCGGCCCCTATTCCGGTGCCGCATTTAAGACCGCCAAGCTCAAAACGGAGGAGATCGACTCGAGGCTGCTGTTACAAGACCTCAGCCATGTGAGCGTCAAGCCGTGCCGTGGATTCAAAATTTTGTGAGAACAGAGAATGAACTCCACACTTGAGGTGGAACTTGGAAGTCAATGCAACGATCTTGTCCAGTTAATGCGTTGATGGAATGGGGATTCGTAATTTATTTGCATGATTAGTTAATGGGGCCAGGCCGAGCAGGACGGCTGAACTCCAATATACTCGTACGTTACCCTACACCACACTACGCGCTTGATGGGCCGAAAGCTAACGGCCCTACTGAGCAAGCATGTCCCGCCCCACAAACAAAATCGAGCTGGAACACCACAACAAAGTAAGAAGGGCCCAGACAAGGCCCACTTTAAGAAACCCGTGCTTCTTGTCAGCCGTCTATGCGCTACTCGTCATGGAAAATTAGGAATACCATATTTTGAGCAAGAATCGAATGAAAGCTACGGTGCAATCACTAGAGAGATTAATTGTCGGAGGACTATGCTTAATAGCTCTCGTTTCGTTCATGAACGAATAAATTTCAATTTTGAGGGTCATAGCTCCCCATGTGTTGGCTTTGCCTCCGTGATCCTACCACGGTAACGGTAGACATTGTCATAACGCCCTTGCTGCGGAACTAGAGGCATGCCGAGAGGGCCTGAAACTTGGTCTCTACCGCATGAACACGTCTATTACCGTCGAGATGGACTGTGTGGAGGCGGTGGCAATGATAACATGACCTATGCAACATAGATTGATCCATAGGAGTGTCATCGAGGGCATAAAGAGGTCAGCAGCGAAAAACAATAGAGACATCTCTTTTAGACTTTGTTTCCGTTTGCAGAATAAGGTTAGTCATGAGCTCGCCATGTATGGGCGAAGCCCCCCCCCCCCCCCCCCCCACTGCTGTTTGTTTGCACTCAGGGTTAGATTCCATTATAAATCTAGTTTGGCCTGAGAAGCCTCCGTGAGTAATGAAAAATCCCTTTCAACCCAAAAAAGGTAAATATTGTGATTTCCAACTAAAAGAGATTGTGCGTGCGCCTACTGAAAACTCTCCAGCAAATGCTCTTTTAATCGAGCCAGCCCATGTAGAGACACCTTCAACCAATTTTGTAAAGCTTCTACGAACATCCAGATTGGGTTTCTATTCTAATGTTTTTACTTGATTTTCACTAGATTTTTATTCTTTGTTAGATTTTAATTATTTATAATTTTTTTTTAATTTTATGTCAAATTATGAATATTTTCTCAAAAAAATTGTGAACACTTTAATAAATATTTTAACTTTAAATAAAATCCGTGAATATTTATAAAATCCGTGAACATTTTTGGATATCCAAGGATTGTATTTAAAACATTTATTATTGTTAAAATTCAAGAAAATTCATTCAAATCCACAGTCATTTTTATTTTTTCCTGAATAAATAACAAATTTATGCATATGTTTTAATATGGGAATTTTTTTTGAAATGTATGATTTTTATTTTGTAAAACAATTTGGCAGTTGACTTTTTTCATAATTTGGTGATGCCTATTTTTCACTTTGTTGAGCGAAAGGAAAAAACGAGAAAACCATACTAGTATATAGTTTTAGGCACTAGCACTACATGGGCCGGCCCATACAGACGCCTTCAGGTGCTACTGTGGCGAACTGGCACCTGGAGCGCTATATAGGAGTTCCCAAGAAGATGATACGCCAACAATGTATTATTCATGTCTGTTGTTGTGGGTGACCGTTATCGGAACCTTTGTATTAACCGCGTCATTGCGTTGGATGTTGTTGTATGGCCAACACCGTAATTGTTGACTTTATTTATAAAGTTGAGCCTTTATCAAAAATGATCTGTCAATATTAATATGGTGAACCGCGCACATATCCATGACCTTCAGTTATCTTTGATTTTGTCATCACCGTGATTCCACAAGAAATTCACTGGCTGTCCAATTTACATGTGTTCTTTTCCATCTGCACTTTATACAGTTAGAAATACAAGGCCCCACTTCTGCTATCTTAAGTCTCGTAATCTCTACCATAGTTTTACCCACCGCACGACCGAGCATGGTGCCATGTTTTTGAATAGACAGGGAGGGGAAGGGGGGAGGATCCCACCTGAATGCATTAACCTAAAGAACAATTATCTCCGCTTCAAACTCAAGATGTGCTTGGGCCTACGATGGTCGCCACCACTTCAAGCACCGCCCGTATCCAGCGGATTGCCCTCTATGGCCTTTCCCATTATTGGATAGGTATCGTTAGGGCCTGGATCTCGTGGCTTGGCCCGTCCGCCAATGTTGTGCTCGCGTCATGCTTTGCTTTTTTCCTCATCACCTCTCAACATTTCCATGCTAAGCGACGCATTGAACTGCACCACTCGCCCCATGCGGCTCCGCTCTCCAGCTCAAGCTCCGCCCACCCTCACCAACGACCTTCTGCTCAATCATTTCTTCTTTCATCCTACGTCTCGAGAAAAGGTTTCGAGGTAGAGATCGAGATTTGGGATCATTGCACTATCAAACTCGAGGAAGATGGGAGGCCATAAGAAATGGAGCCATGTGCATTTGATCTTGCTCCGACGAGGCATTACGAGCCTAAATCAGTGAGTTCGATCAAAATGTTTCATGGCGCTAGTGATTTTTGAAATTTCTTTTGATGTTATGTACGCTCTTTCAAGATGTTATGAGCCCATTACCGATTTGCGACACATCACACAGTCGACATGTTGCGACAATTTCATATTTGGTGTGTTCATGCTGCAAAGTGTTACAACCGTTGGTTTTTATGCTGGTACTTATGATGATTTCTCTTGACGATTTTGTAGAACTTTTGATCTGCAAACAACTATTTTTCTGACGATTTTAAAAATAGGAAAATACTCTTAAAGATAATCCCCAGGTAGAGACGTACAGTACATAGCTATGTCAGAAGAGCGTTACTAATACGGAGCTCGCGAGATCCCATCCGTGGTCCAATAGTATTATACATCCAACTGTTGAAGGACGCCCGTGATCCAAGCAAAGCAAGTACTCGATCGATTGGCACAGGGAAACTTTGGCAGTCAGTCACAGGCACTACAGGACACGCAGCAACATAAATGAGAGATGGATCAGAGCCCAAACAGTGGCGTACGTACGTACATAAATGTGATGAACAGAAGCAAGTTGCGCGCGCGCGCACACCCACAGAGAAGGCTAGGTATGTAGATCTGCCTGACCTGTATGCTTGTTCTTTCCGTTTCTCAGCAACTCGATCTGGCCCAGATGCACCCCTGGTGTGATCCAGATGCACCCTGGTGTGATCTACTTATACTTCCCTGCTATAGTATACCAAGTTTGGTAACTTGGGTCTGTTTTTGTTGAGGACATATTCACTCTCGTGTAAGAAGTTATGCAAGAAAGAACCTTTTTTTTTCGAAAAGGAGGGTATCTCCGGCCTCTGCATCTTACGATGCATGCAGTCACTTTATTAGAAATTCAAGTAAACTGACATAGCGTCGTTACATAGTTCTCAGAAATCAAAAGGCGCTCCTCCGGAGCAATGAAAGACACTAAAACGACAAAACTTCAACCCGTGGAACTAGAAATAAGATCAGAATCTATTCTCATATCGTATTACATGACCGCCATCCAAGCCGGTTAAAGATACCCCGCCCTATCATCTTCCATCGGATAGACCCAGTAACCAAACGCTCCCTGGCCTCTGTCGGAGTGAGTAGCGACCACATACGGATTAGTGTTGTGGCCCTGAAAACAACCTGCAAAAGAACCTGAAAGGATTATATGCACCGCTTCTGTTTCAGAGATGGCCGGGTGATGTTAATTTCACCATGATTGCGATATGTAAGTTGACTGAATTTGTAATTTAGATAAGTCGATTTTGTAAAAGAAAAACTGTGGTACTTTCAATTGTTGTTGCGGGAAACTAGAAACAGAAGGAGCACGAAGAAAGCCGTAGGAAGAAGAAGAAATGACGGTGTTGGGTCTTTTATCTAATGGTCTAGAAAATGGGCTTACCCAAAATAAATTCTCCGACGACTTACATATAACAACATATAGCAGGTCCCTAATTTCATTGGAAGCTAGAGCACAGTCTCATTCACTAGCGAAGTTACAAGGGCTTCATATAACACAAAACACTGACATACGTACATAGTTTAGTTACTCACTCTGTAATTAGCAAACCCTACCACTTATTGTCGTAGCATTTGTCCATGCATGGACCTTCACACAAAACCAAAGGCCATGCACTAACTAGGCACACACTAGAACCAATGCAAACTCCTCGCAATACTACTAAACACTAATGATAGTAGCACTAAAATGACTTGCAAGCAAACTAAACATTTATAAGAAACTAATGACCCACCAACAAGAACAGACTCCAGAAATCAAACACCTGGTACTACATTTTTTTAATGAGCTTTTGTCCTAGTGCTCGTACTACCGGTACTAGCGACCTTTGTTTCTTCTGCGAGATCCTATCACCACCCAGTAGCCTGGCCGGGAATGCACGACGCCGGCGCTCGCACGCCGGGTGGTGCCAGGATCTCGAGACCTCAGCTGGCTAGCCAGCGTGCTAGCTAGAGCTGGTAGTGGTACGACGATGCCGCCGGCGGTGGCGGCGAGGCCAGCTGAGCGCAGAGCTCGGCGAAGGCGGTGAGGATGGCGGCGTGGTGGCGCGGTGAGTTGAGGGCGAGCAGGCGGCGGAGCATGCTGCGGAGGTCGTCCCAGCTGCACAGCCCCGTCTCCACCACCATCTGCACCATGCTCTCCCGGAAGTCGGCGCGCGGGTCCGACGAGTCCTTCTCCACCGCAAGCCCCACGTCCTCCTCCGGCCCCGCTTCTGCCATGGCTGCTTTCTTCTCCACGTAATACCTCTTCTTCTGCTTCTTCTTCATGCTCGCCGGCTGCCTCCTGACCGGAGAGGCCGGCGTCACGGCCGGCGCCTCCTTGGCGGAGGGAAGATGCTCCTGCTGCTGATGCAGCTTGGGAGCGGCGCCGAAGCCATGGTAGGAGGAGTAGTAGTTGGAGCAGTTGGAGGAGGCGTAGCTGGTGGAGAAGGAGGCGGTGGAGGAGGACGACGGGAAGAGGCTGGACGAGCTGGTGCTCCTCGCCGGCGCCACCGGTGGCTTGCTCGCGGAGGAAGGCTTGAGGAAGGACGGCAGGCTGAGCAGCATCCTGGGGCGGCGCGGGCGGCAGCTGCACCCGGTGTCGACCACCGCCACGTGGCAGCGCCGGCCCACCGGGAAGTGCGCGCCACCGCCGCTGCCGCCGCTGCCAACGCCCCTGCGCGCTCCCGTCGACGACATCGGCGGTACGCTTCTCAGGATATATAGCTCAGCTTAGCTTTGCGAGGCTACGTCGGCGTGTACGCTGGAGAGGGGTGTATAAAGCTATCTCGGTTCCGCTGGTGGTGCGTAGGCGAGCTGGGAATGGGATTGATTGCGTGCACGGTGGTGTGTGCAGTTGCGACTATGCGAGCGTGCTTTTGGTATATTTTCTCGTGTGTGATGGTGATACGCCGCGTGTAGTTTATATATGCTGTAATTTGACCAAGAGAGTGGATGGGATAGTTAATTGAGGGGAGGGGTGGGGTTTAGCTGGGCCATGTGGGGATCGTTTGCTCATCATTCCTCTCCTGCCATTTCGCTTGACCTTGACCGTCCTCTCTCTGGTTAGCCTTTGATACTTTGCAAATTTTGCAAATGGAAAAACTGTTGTTTGTCCGTGCACCAACAGCCTAATGGCAACTCCAATCCACGACTCCAATTCGTCTGTCCATATCCGTTTGATGTGCCACATTTTGTCACATTTTGCCACGGCTCACCTTAGACAAGTTTAAACAACTCAGGTGTGTATTTGGTTCTAGCCACACTTAAGGCAAGCATTTTTTTTAATTGAGTAGTAAACCCCACATGTCATATACACAAAAAGTGTGGCAAAATTTCTTAGGCAAGCCAAAGTGTGGCTAACAATGTGAGCAACTCAAGTGAGGCAAGTGTGGTAAGTGTGGCAAAAATAATATGTCAAGATATGGCAAAGATAGATACAATCCAAACAGCCCCGTAAACCGCAGCCCAACGCGCGGGAGTAAACGGACAAATGTTGTTTTCGATCCATTCCCGATCCAAGTTCGGGTTGCGTTAACGGCCAAACGGACACGTGCAGCCACGCGTGACGCATCCCCTTCTTCGTCCCTGGTCCGTCCATCGGGGACACAACCCCTTTTCTTCTTCCCTTTCTTTGCTCCACCCTCCGCTCGTTGCCATCGCTGCCGCCACGCACGTCGTTCAGCTTGCTTTGCCCGTCGGTGGAACAACCTCTTTTCTTCCTCCCAAGTCTTCGCTCCGCCCACCGCCCGCGGTCATCCACCTTGCTGCCTGCGGAGGGGCTTGGCGTGCCCTTTCTGGCCGCGTCTCCACCACGACCGCATGGTGTTCGACGCTTTGCTTGCAAGGTATCATGGATAGCAGGGATGAGTATTTCTTTCACAACTCAATTTTTTTATCGGATGATTCGTCCTTAGACGATGATGACATAGTGGTGGCAGCATTGGTCATCCACGACCACATTAGTAGGATGCGGCCTCGGTTCAGGGGATCAATCCCCGGTCATGCTCCGGCCTTGAACCACAATAGGGAGAAAGGGCACGACCTCCTCTATTTCGATTACTTTGAAATGACCGCACTCTACAAACAACATCAATTTTGTCGCCGCTTCCGAATGAGGTGGCATGTGGTAAATCGTATTCGGGAGGGAGTGGTTGCATATGACCCATACTTTGAGTGCAAAGAGGATGCCCTTGGCAAGCTTGGCTTCACTTCTTACCAGAAATGCACTGCGACTATTCGCATGCTTGCATATGTGTCACACCCTGTGTTTGTATCACCTTGTTATGCTCGGATTTATAAAATTTGAAACCAAGTAAAACTTTTTCAGTGCTTGTGCTTGTTTGAATTGTTGCTTGTTTGCTCGTTTGGTTGTTGTGTATGACACTCTTATATTCTATACCTTTTCATATTCATCTTCCTTGACCCAAACTCCTTGCCCAATGATCATGTCATGTGAATAGTGTCCAAAAATATTTTTATCAAATATTATTTTGACCAAAGGGATTTATTCAAATTAGGTTTTAAAAAACCCCTGAGATGAGGTTTGCACTGCAAGTCCTTAGATTGGGTGGACCCCTTTTTCCCAAAGGATTTATTTGAAGCCTACTATATTTATGACTTCTCAAAACCACCAAATATTAATTTTAAAGATTATTTTATTATTTATTTAAAAGACCTTTTCTTAAGGTCAAAAAATGGTTTTTCATAGTAAAAATTATTTTAATGCTTTGAAAATACTTGAGAAAATTCAGGGAAACTCGGTGGACATATATTTTCGATATATATGAGTTTCAACACATGGTCATGTTCAAAATAATGGGCAAAACCCCTCAAAACCCTTTCTGTCCAAATCAAGCAGTTGGAATATTTCTAAATTCCAAGAAAAATCAAGCATGTCAACATAATCATAGGTGATGATCTTGCAAAGTTTCATCTCAATCCAAGTTGATTTGATTCATCTAACTATTCCAAAACTCTCTCTGTCTAGATTCAAATTTGAGCAACTTTACATTGTGAAGTTTCTTCCCTTGACCCCAAACTTTGTGTACATGTTATAATCACAAAATAATGATGCTACACTAAGTGCTACATAAAGAGGATTAGCTTAGCATGATTAGATCTACAGAAACCAGATTTTGTTGATTTATACGGTTCCACAAAGTTACATTGTGAACTTTCATCAATCAAGCTCAAACTTGGTGACTAGGCCTATTTCTAACCACCATTTGATCCTGTCAAACCTCATAGCAAGCAAAGCCCATTTTCTTGCCCTAATCCCCATCAAACACCTTCTCGCCATTTCTAAAACCCACTGTTTTCACCACTTCTACTCTTCCCCTGCTCTGAAATTTTTACCACACCCTATTGCAATGCTCAATCACATCTAGTAAAAATCTCAAGAACATAAGCCTCTGGATGATGGGGTAAAACCCTCAATTTACCCTCTGGACAGCAGTAAAACACCCTCTATCTTCCCTCCCCTCTTATTCTATCTTCCTCCCCGGGCATCCAATGCCTTTGCCCCCTAGACTAGATGCCCCTAGATCCCCTAGACACCTTTGGCCGCGCACAAAACGCCGTTGGCATGCCGTGGCATGCCATACGCGCGCTCTGGAGCACGCTCGGCACTGTAGCCGTTGCTCACTGCATGGCTCCGGCGGCCTCGGGCCTCCCCCTCTAACCACTTGGCCCCTCTCAAAATCCGCATCACGCCACCGTGTTGGCCCCCTCCTCTCTCCCCCTCCTTCTCCCTCCTCTCGTGCGTGCCGAGCGTCGCCCGACTCGGCCAGTGAGCTGCCTCACACGCGTGCGCTCCCTCCTCTCTTCTCTCTCTCCCCTGGTCGTGGACAGGTCCCAGGAGGACCGCAGGCGCACCAGCTCCTCCTCCCGCGCCTCCCAGCCTCGGCCCCGAGCTCGCCGGCGCACCAGCGACTCGGTGGACCGCGACTCGCCTATAAAAGGGTCTCCTCCGAGCCCCTTTTCCCTCCTCTGGCTCCCTTCCACCCCATTTCGCACTCCCAAACCACCCGAGCGACCACCCAGAGCCCCAGTGCTCGGGATCGACCGAGGTGCCGCCGCGGCGGAGCTCCGTCGATCTCGGTACACAGGCCCTCTCCGGTGCTCCTCTCACCTCCATCGAGCCAGTAGGGTCCCCCTGACCCTTTTCCCCTTCCTCCTCACCTATTTCTAGTAGAAAGACACCGCCGACGATCCCCTCCCGAACCTCCTCCGCCACGGGTGCCCGTCGCCAGCGAGCCAGACCACCTCCGGTCGCCCTTCCACCTCCAGGAGAACGGCGACTCGACGTCGGGTCCGTCCCTGCCCTTAGCTCCCCTCGCCATGCCCTCCTTCGCCATCGGTGAGCGCTCCCCCTTCTTGTCGAGAGGAAGGAGATGACAGGTGGCCCCCACCTGTCATCCTCTCCCCTGTCTCTCTCCCTCTCTGAGAGGCTGGCACCTGGGGCCCGCCTGTTGGGTTTGAACCCAGACGACGCGCGCGCCCCGGCTCGCCCAGGCCTGGCTCGGCCGCAGGCCGGCCAACTAGGTCTGTTCTTGCCCGGTTGGCTCTCGGGCCTCTTTTTTTTTCTTTTACTCCAGTTTTTCCTAAATCCCACAAGGCTTAATATTTATCCAATGCCCAATATTTCTCCACCATAAATCCTAGAATATCCCATAAAATTTAATGGTGCCATTTGTGAAAAATGTTGAAAACTTTTTATACATTGTTTTATTTTAAAATCCATTTTTGGCATCTTTTTGCCTCTGTTTATCAGTTTTCAAAAATGTTTTTCATAGCAAAACCCTAGAAGATATTCTTAGTATAGTTTTTAATATTTATCACGATAGGGTAGCATTTTTAATAGTGGCTTTGTGTGCTCTGTTTTTTGGTGATGCTTATTTTATCGCTATTTGTCAGGACGATAGATTGCGCTATTAGCGAGGAAGTTGGACCCGAAGACTTTGAAGACCCCGAAGACTTTGTTGAGCCAGGCAAACAGCCCTTTGACCATGTTAAGAAACCATTTTTATTTGCATGACATATAGCACTTTACTTTCATTATATTTGCTCATGTGGAATAGTGACCACTTCGGTGGGTTGCTTCCAATACTTTTGCCATTGACACTTGCATCGTGCATGACCCTACCACCTTATGAGGGTTATGCGGGTGGGTGTAGATAGGATGCTAGTAGATGCTACGCAAGTGGGATCAGGATTATGCATGGTGATGGGAATAAGAGATGATTTCAAAGACTTTTCGAAAACCCCGTTGGGTGCCACTAATGCCCGAGGGAGATGATGATGAGTTCGGTGACCACTTGAGAAAGAAGTGGCGTACCAAAGGAAGTGAGTGTGTGTGTCTTCGAAAACGGAGGGTTTAAGATTTGTCGACCGTCCCAACCTTACATGCGGAACCACGATACCCCTTATGGGACGGGGCTCTGTTGATTACTTTGGTGGTATTAGAAAGGAGCCCACATTACTAGTGGTGGGAGTGGCGTGATCACTCTCGATACGGGGTCGTGCCGGTATGGACGATCATCCGCTATCTTCATAGGCACCGGGCACACCGTTGGTCCCTCCATGGATGCTACGAGTGATGTACATCATGTGGGTTGGGTAACAATCGAGTGGACTCTTTGTTTAGTATCGCCAGGGGAAAGGCATTGTTCGAGTGCTTACCTCGGGTATGTTAAATACCGCGAGTCG